>CM077813.1:52635749-53900124 GCA_039764185.1 Tamarix austromongolica
TTCCATTTTAATTAGCAAAGCACCCTAATTTTTTTCAATTAAATTATTTATAAAATTAATATTAATTTGAAACTATTTTTTCCTTCTTATTTTAAATAAAATAATTAATTTAATTAATTTCCAAAATAATACCCAAATTTTCCTCTAATTAAAATATTTATGAAATTTCTTATTAATTTTTCCTAATTAATTTCCTTTTATTTTAATAAAAATAAATTATTTAATTAATTTTCATAATAAAATTTTATTTAATATCAAATAATAAAATTAGAATTTTCGGGGTATTTCAAGAAAACACTCAAGAATTGACATTCATTCTTATAGAACCAATTTTTCTTCATTTAGAAAGGATCTTCCATAAAATTGAAGATAAATGGATGATTACGTTGTTAGTTATAGATGAAACATACCATACAAGCTACTAGGCATATACATGTACGTGAATGACATGAATAGAGGGCATGGCTATATGCATTAGGGGAATATAATGCAGATTGGGTGAGGATATTAGTTGGTTTTGTTAATTAATTAATTATTTAGTAGCATTAGAGATTAGCTAGAGAATAGAGTAGCATAAATCTACCTTTTGAAGAATATTCTATCTTGTTATGTCTTTAGCTAGGTATCTTTTGAAGAATTATACATTTTAGCTAGTGGATAATATCATAGTGATCAGTAACCTTGGCTATATAAGCTGTAGAACCCATGATTGAATAGATTGAATTGAATCTGATTACAAATTACAAGTATATGCAATTGAATTCAATGCGAGTTCATCTCAATTTTAATCAAATCTATGTGAACGATTAATTTTGAAACACTTAATCTCTTCATCTGTGTAAATTAGAGATTAAGTGCTATCTTTTCTAATCTCCTTAACACAAACCATTATTAGCCATAATTATCATCCTAATTAATCATATTTGAAACCCTAACCCTAACCCATGAAACCTTATATCTTCAAACCCTAATCATCGAATCATCATCATCATCATCATCTTATCATTGTCAAATCATCATCATCATCATCTCATCACCATCAAAGCATCATCACCATCTTCGAATCATCTTCATATTTTTTTGTATTCATAACCGAATATCTACATCATTAATTCATCACTTTGAGAATTCTTCTTTTTAATTAAAACATAATCAAGGGTTAGTTTTACATAATTCATAATCGATATTCCCACACACATTAATTTTTGTATCCAAGCCTTAGGTTTTGATTTATTATGATTAGGATCTAATCTTTTCTCAAGATTCTTGAAAGAATGTTTCCTTACTTCAATAATCTTCAAATAACGTGTCTCTTATTCAAGATTCTCCCAAGAATTCATCAAGAAGACACCAAAATCCAAGCACTTGGAGGTGTGTTTGTAGAAGCACCACTCAGTTGGTGAAAGGAGGAGATGGTGAACCAAGAGGAGGACTTAAGAGATGTTCTCAAGGTCTTGGTGGATGAAATAAAAGAGGTAGAGCTACGTGTGGTGAGAATAGAAGCTTCACAAGCTCAAAGGTCACCTGTGTAGCCACAAAAACAAAAGGAATAAGTAGAAGAATACCATGTGAGAAGGGTACAAAATCGAATGGAGGAAAGAGAAGCGAGTGTGGGAAATTATAAAATAACACATGACACCTCATGAAGAACCTACAGTGATGTGCAGAAGGGAATCCAATTTGATCTACCTAACTTGGAAGGTAATCTTGATCCAGAATCTTTTCTCATATGGTTGCAAATTATATAATCTATTTTTTTATTATAAAGAGATTGATGATGAGAAGAGGTGTCGATAAGCAATATTGAAGTTTAAGAAATTTGCTAGAGTGTGGTATGATAATTTGAAGAAGAGAAGGGAGAGAGAAGGAAAATTGAGAATTAGGTCATGGGGGAAATTAATAAAACACTTGAAGATGAAATTTATGCCATTATTTCATTCCAATTAGAGATAAAGTACTATCTTTTCTAACCTCCATAACTTAAGCCATTATTAGCCATAATTATCATCCTAATTCATCACAATCAAAACCCTAACCCTAATTTTTGAACCCTAACCTTAACCCAGGAAACTTTATGCCCTCAAACCCTAATCATCGAATCATCATCTCATCATTATCAAATCATCATCATCATCATCATCATCTCATCATTATTGAATCATCCTCAATATCATCTTATAAACACCATATTTGAATCATCCTCATATTTATTTATCCACAACTTACTATCTAAATCATTAATTCATCACCTTTGAGACTTCATCTTTTTAATTCCAATGTAATCAAGCAGTATTTTTACATAATTGATAATTCCATATTCATGCACACATCATGTTGAGTACCTTGAATAACCTGATATTCATGCTTAGATTTGATTAGATAAAGTTATGGAATTTAATTGTGTAATTAATTTTTTGTGTGTTTCTTTCACCATAGGACTAATCAACTTGTCTCCAAGACCAATCGACTGGTCTATTAGATCGATTGACTAGTTAGTTTTTGACTTATGTGGTTTTGGTCTCGAATAAACCTATAGGTTGGTTCGATCATACTAGTCGACTAGTTGCGTCAACTGATTGACTAGTTGGTCTATGACTTTGGTGGTTTTGGACTCATGTTAAACCAATAAACTATTTCGACCAAACAATTGAAAGGTTCCTACAACATTCAAATGGTTGGGTAACTAATCGATTGGTTAGTCTATAACTCTAGTTGTCTTTGAATCACGTTAGACCCATCAACCTATACATCCAAACTGATCAACTGGTCAGCAAGACACATTGACTAGTTTTGAAACTGATCGACTAGTCTTGGCTAATTTTTCTTTCCTCACCTATTTCCTTGCCAAATGTAATGTTTGAATTTTCTTATGCTTAGATAATGACCTAGTATGATGATAGCTATGAAAATATCTGAATTAATGCAATTAAATAATAAATTAAAGGTAATAAAAGGAAATTGTTTAATGTTTAACCATAGTGTATATTTTGGCTCTCTTCTTAAGGATAGCATGAATAGATGATCAAATGACTATAAATGGTTTATTATGGTTAGTATTGATGTAATGGATCAAAATGATGGATGATATACCTCTAGTTAATTATATCATGGCCTTAAAATGAGAACACCATAAGTGAAATAACTTAACAAATATAAACATATAGGATAACCTTAAGTTGACCTTAGCTAAAATTAGTGATTTTCACATAGCTAAGAAATAAATAAATCAACAATGGTGAGTTATGATATGACTCTAGTGGACCCATAATTGAACCTTCACCTTTGGCCTTAGGAATTTAATTAGAACATCCTTTAATAAATGGGCAAGTCTATAATCGAAAAATGAACTAAGACTTTAACTATGGCATGATCTAGAGTTGAATTGAGGACAAGGGAATAAATGGAAAGTTAATGGTTGTATTAAATTATTATGGGTGCTATTCACATTAAATAATCCCTCCCTTTTGGCATAATGGATTATGTACTAGAATAATATCTTGAAGAGACCTTAATGGGAACACTAGATGATGTGAGAAGCTTATATAGTTGTGTTAAATAGAAAAGGCTTGTTTCATGTTGTGATATTGTAGTGGGCCTTTATGTGAAATGATATTTTAGAGCTAATAAGACACAAATAACTTAGAGTGGAAGGATCACTATGAAAGGTCTAGATTATTCAATCCTCGATTAGCTGTTGGGGGTTAAACTAGCTTCGGGTGATTTTTGCCTTTATACTTCACCTTCGGGCAGGATCTTAGTTAATCTAAGGATCCTTTTAGATCTCAATTCCATTCCTAATTTAGACATTGATGATTTACTAGAAGGTAATGATACTAAAGGGTCTGGTCACCATTGAATGGTTATTTGGCATGAGCCTGGACTTTTGTCCATCTTACTTTTGTAGGAACCCGGACTTCTTTCCATTATGTTTCCTTGGCATGATCCAAGACTTTTATCTATATTACTTTGGAATGAACCCAGATTTATATCCATAAGGTTTCCTTAGCATGAGCTAGGAATTTATATCCACTATTTGGATGGCTTCCATAATATTGATATTGAGAGACCATGTGAAATAATCCCCCATAATACTCAAGAACATGGGGTAAAATAATTATATACTAAATTATTACTCAAGGATTTTTTAAAGAACATCCTTTTTTTATCTAAATTAGAATGATGAATGGAATGAGATTTAAGGAGGAAGTAACCATCGACTCTTAATTTAATATGGCATTTGCTTTACCACATGAATACTTAAGATCCCATACCTTGTTAAGCTATAAATACGTGGTATACTTCATGCTCATCTACTACAAATTCTATGTTAATCATATGTTCCTCTGGAATATCTACCGTGATACATGCCTGTACTACGGAATGTTTCCATGAGTTATCATATGATCTAATATTATTATGCTCATGATCCATCCATGGTTAGAAGTTGTACATGTAATCTTGTTTCCTCATCACCATGCGGGTTATACTCTAACTATTGCTAAATGTATAATCTAAGCAATTCACATCCCATGAATAGACAATATGCATAATAAAATTTGTGTACCCTAGCTTGCTAGAATGATTGTAACCGTGCATGATTAAATGGATACACTCAAATCTTGTATGACCTATATGATTGTATGGAAATAACATAATAGGAAAGTTGCATGCACATTTTCTTGTACCATTAGTATGTCATGTGGGTCTTACTTGTACCAAGACCTACATAATGGTGATAGATTGGTTTACTCAATATGTATGCATATTAATAGGGTGGTTTCTGCAATCCCCTACTCAATCCCACAAGCAAGAGGTTAGTTGTAGGTTTCTTGATGATGAACTTTGAGTAGTCCATTCTCCTCTTAGAAATGTTAGCTTGTTGAGCATATGCTTTTGTGAACAGTTCTCTATGGTCCTTAGGTAACCATGAAGTATCTCATTGAAATCAATTTGCTTATACTAGGTATTTTATCCTCTTTATACATACCCTTATATGAATTTGGGACTATGTAGCCCTAAGTTGTAAGCAATTATTTTTCTTATCTTATGCACTCAATTTTCCTTATGTTTTGATTAGTCAGTTACTCAGCCTTATGTCAAGTGTGAGGTAGGTGATGAAGTGCATATCTTGTGTTGGGTATGACAGTAGTACCCCATTTTTCATAGGTTACATTAGTATTTTCACTTTCATAATGTTTCTAAAATGAAATTTTTTGGTAGTAAGAAATGTTGGTGTTACACATTGGTATCAAAGTAATTTTGTTAAAATACCTTGCTTTCAACTATAACTAAGGTGTTATCATAGGTTGGTATTAGGTTAGCATTGAATGTTTTTGAAAATCCTTCCTAGAACTAAAATTGTTTGAGTTGATACAATAGGTTATTTTCATAGATTTTCTTAAAGGTGTTTCATTCTAAAGCTCTAACCAATCCCACAAGATTTGTGTTAGAGCATTATTTTAATAATCCCAGTAATTTCTAATTTTTTTGCCAGAAAACTAAGTTCGAGATTAGTGATTCTTATTTTGAGATTAAATTGTTATAAAATTGAATTACTTTGCTCAAGACTCCTTTTCAACCATCAATGTTCCTCTGTTTTGAAGATAGCTAATATCTTCAAAACTCGGGTAGCCTATGAGTGAGTGTGGGTTGGGAATAGTCATTTTTAGTGTATAATGTAGAATGGTTATATGGGCCTTATGCCCAAGTTGCTTGGATTCTAATTTGAATTAGCATTCCCTGGAAGATCAATGGCAGAAAGCATTCATTATATCAACCAATGCATGGTAATAGTTGGGGCCTACTTAGAAAGGTATTTAAAACAAGAGAAGATACAATCATTACTAACTAAAATCACTTCACCAACACTAGGAAGATGGTCAAGAAGAGTCTTACATCATCACATTCCGATGCTTGAAGGATAGGAGGATTTGGACACGTTAGAGGAATTCGTACATGGCCTAGAGTATGCATTTATCACATATGGATGCCTGAGGAGCAAAAGGGTGGATATCACAACTTCTTACATGAAAGGCAAAGCAAACTACTGGTGGTAAGGGCTATGAATGAGTGAGGACACACCTAAGACATGGGAGCAATTCGTGATAGCTTTGTGATTGTTCTCCCACCCTATACAATTATAACTCACAAGATGTAAAGGATTTTTGGTACTTTACCAAGATAGCATACCAGTGGAGGAGTACTACAAGAAGTTTAAAAACTTGGTTTATTTTACACCTGAGGTGAATTTGAGTAAATAATTGAAGATGCGTCATTTTTTTAGGTCTTGAGACTAGGTTACGGGAGTTAATAATGTGAGTGACATCACCCAATCTGTATTTCATGTATAAGAAAGTTCACAAGAGAGAGTGTGAGCTCCAACTCTAAAGTACAGTGGCTAGAATAAAGTGAGAAATGGAGGATAATAGGCATTCTCATAATGGCCAAAGGATTCAGAACTATGGAAACCTATAAAAAGGATCAACAATCTAACATGACTGGAACTACCTGAACCTGAGGAGGGACTACTTCTACAAGCGGTGTACGAAGGACCACCCCAAAAAAGGATTTTTAGGGAGCTCAGGTTTGGTGTTATGGTTGTGGTATGTAAGAAAAAAATCAATTTGAGTGCCACCTCACCAAGAATGGCATCTAGGAAAGTGAGCATGAGGTAAACCCCTAAGATTGCCATGATTTTGAATTATATGTTACAGTCGATGTTTCTCACATTAGGTTTATTCTTGGATTTTGACTCTTGCATGTTTGGTTGACCCAATGGAGCGCAACTTTACTTACAGTGTAGAAGGAACCTTTTCATTTTAGGGGGTAGTAACCCCATCCTTTTAGTCATTATTTATGGTATTTCCTTCATTTGTCTAAATGCTTAGTTGAACCTTTCTTTATTGTTGTTGGTATGGAGCATCCTCAATGGATTACCCTTGGCATCATTATCCTTTTATAACTAAATCAATATCCATTCGCAATTAGTCACCACACTTTAGATTCAACGAAACTTATCCTTTATTCCTCATTAGGTACATTCACTAGCAATACCTCATATTTGACATGGTGGTATTACATTATAATTCTTGTCGTCATTTTCTTCAAAGAGGTTGTTCAGTCCCTTAATGGCCTATTGTAGAATTCTTAATTCATTGCACCCTTGGCCCTTATTTTTATTTTTTCTTTTCTTTACATGGTTGGCCAAAGATATCATACCTTTTTGAGTTATTGCACTCTTCCTAAAAGTACCTTTGGTGACAAATTTCCTTAGGGTAATGGCATTTCCCTTCTATAAGGGATGGTATATGCTTTCTTAACTTATTAGATATAATATTTATGCATTTGTTGCTCCTTATTGAATAAGGGTAAAACTCCATTGATACTTGTATTTGTTGTCTCAACCACAAAATATCTTGACACCCATAACCCTTCATTTTTTAATCTAAGCTCTTAGCCTCTACTGGTTTTGTTAACTCCCACTTCCTAATCACCATACTAGTTTTCATCTTCATTATGTGCTACAATCCCAATGTGTTAGGTTCCTTCACAAGATGGTAACGCTATCATTATTAGAAGGCCTTAATGAATGGTTTGAAGACCATTAGTTTTAGAGTTTAATACTTTCTTAGGTTTTAGGGATGAAGCCTCTTTTTAGGTGGTAGTATTATATCACTTTTTGGACTCCTTAATGTGTTCTAACCTAGGTATTTAATGGTGATCTAATAGTATTTTACCCTATCTTAGAAGTTTGCTTAAGATTGGTATGGTTCTTAGATAGGATTGATTTAGATTAAGGAAAATATTTGGTTTTATTGAGAAAACAGTCGATTGGTCTAAGGTACCGATAGACTTATTTGTTCATTGAATTTGATTTCTAAAACCTAATGAACAGATCGACTAGTTTGGGGTACCAATCTACTGGTTTAACTGCTCTAGTTATTCTTCAAACTAAATTTTTCCTTAGAATCTTTCCCCAAAACTTTTCCCGTATCATAATAACATTTAATTGTTTGATTTCAATCGTTACAAAAATTTTGAACCTAATTAGCCCATTTAGTTTATTTTTAATGGATTCACATGGGAGAAATTCATGAGAAGCCACTTTCATGCCCTCAACTCATTTATCTTCTTCCTCCTTATTTAATCTCTATTCCATAAGATTTCCTAAATGGATTATCTATTACTTTGACCTTAGTAGATTTGCTAAAATTTGATTCTCATCCATTGTTATCATTATACCCTTCTTATATTTCCAAATTTCTTATGCACATTACCTAAAACCTTGTAGTTTTACCAAACTATCTCAAACATGAAAATGTACACTTTGAATCTTTAATTTAGACTATGGTTTGGGGCCTCAATTTATACACTCCCTCACCCTTCTCCTTTTAGTAGAACCCTCGATCATTCAAACTCTAAGTCTTCATTTTTCTCACTTATTCCCTAACCCTCAAACTTTCCTATTTTCCTTTACACTTTCTTGGCCATTTTCCCCTCCCTATGGTTACATTCCAATCTTCTCTTCCTCTTATAATCCTCTTCCTTGCTCTATCTTTCTTTGACTCTAAGCAAGATAGAGTTAGATTAGGGAATTGATTTAGGATTAAATTTCATCTCTAGCGCTCCCTATTTTCCCCATTTAGATGGTGGGTTTTTTTATGTTTTTCTCTCTCAGGTCTCTGATTTCATTAAATTCTCTTTCTCAAAAATTCATAAAGGTTTTTATTATGTTTTAATTAAGATTTTCTTGAAAGGTGTTCCATTAGAGGAAGAGAATTTGGAATTTCAGAGACTTGTGCTCTTTTGGTGTGTTGCTAAGCTTTTTAAGGTAAATCATTGCCTTCCCCTATTATTTTATAAATGGTATGGGTAAGTATGATATATGTTCTACATGTCTATGATATCCTAATTGGTAGAGATGATAGTGTGTCTATACTAGCTGGTATAGAATGAATGAATAAATGGAATGGTAGGAAACTTGATTTAAAGCTTTATTTGCCTAAATATCATGTCTATGATTTGACATTCAAAACCTCTTAAAATTCTTAATATCTTAAGTGATAATGATAAATGTGACATATGGAGTAGATTGCTACATGATGGCTTAGTAAGAAGAGATTGTGATGCATGATTTCCAAACTGAGTTTCATAACATACTAGCATGATTTAGCATGATTCCAAGTATTTCGCATGTTAATTTGTGAATATTACTTGTTGAGTACATTGAGTAACTAGTGAATCATGTTTGGATTTTATTAGATAAAGTTATAGAATTTAATTATGTGTAATTTGTGTTTTGTGGACCTATTGACTAGTCTGGAAGACCAATGGACTTGTTATTATGTGATTTTGGTGGTCGTGGTCTTAAATTAAAACCATCAACTAGTTCAATCAAATTGATGGGCTAGATATTAGAATAGTCAAGCGGCTATGTCAACTGATTGATTGGTTGGTCTATGACTTTGGTGGTTTTGGACTCGGGTTAAACCGATTGACTGGTTCAACCAACCAAATCAATTGGTTGGTCTTCAACTCTAGTAATCCTGGCCTTGAGTTAGACCTATTAACCGATACAACTAAACCATTTTACTAGTTAGTAAGACACATTGATTTCTTTTGAAACCGATCAACTAGTCTTAGCTAGTTATGCTTTTCTCGCCTATTTTCTTCCCAAATGTGATGTTTGAATTTTCTTGTGCTCATATAATGACCTAGTATGATGATAGCTATAAAGTTATCTAGAATAATGAATTTAAATAATAGATTAAAGGTAATAAAAAGAAATTGTTTAATGTTTGAACTATGCATAACATTTGGCCTCTTCTTGAACAGAATATGAATAGATGATCAAATGACTAGAAATTGATTCTTATGGTTAGTATTGATGTAGTGGATCAAAATGATCGATAATAGATCTATGGTGAATTATATCATGGCCTTAAAATGATAACACTATACGTGAAATAACTTAGAAAAGATAAAAGAAGATAGCATAACCTTATAGGATAATCTTAAGTTAACCTTACCTATGAGTAGTGATTTTCACTTAGCTAAGAAATAAATAAATAAATAGTGGTGAGCTAGGATTGGAATCTAGTGGACCCACAATTCAAATTTCACCTTTGGCCTTAGGAATTTAATTAGAACATACTTTAATAAATGGGTAAGTCTATGATCCTTTGGACTCTAATGGACCCATGCTTGTATTCTAGAAAGTTTCCATGAATTATTGCATGATCTATTATTATTATTATGCTCATGATTAATCCATGGTTAGAAGTTGTACATGTAATCCTATTTTCTCATCACTATGCAAGTTATACTCTAACTATTGCTGAATAGAAAATCTAAGTAAGTCACGCCCCATGAGTAGACAATATACATGATAAAAGTTGTGTACGCTAGCCTGCTAGCATGATTATAGCCATGTATGATTAAGTGGATCCACTCAAATCTTCTATAGCCTATATGATTATACAAGAATAACATTATAGGAAATTCGCATGCACATTTTGTTGTACCATGTGCATGTTGTGTAGGTATTGCTTGTAATGGGATCTACATGATGGTGGTATATTAGTTTACACTGTTTATATGCATACTGATAGGGTTGTTGTTGCAATCCCCTGCTCATTCCCATGATTAAAAAGTTGGTTGTAGGTTTCTTGAGGATGACCATTAAGTGGTCCATCCTCCTCTTAGAAATATTGGGTTATTGAACGTAGACTTTATTGAATACTTTTATGAGGTCCTTAGGTGAACATGGGGTATCTTATTAAAATTGATTTGCTTTAATAAAAGCATTTTATCTTCTTTATATGTAACTTGTACATGATGACTTCTAACGGAAAATGCACGGCGTTGAAGTAGCATGCAAGGTCGATCCCATAGGGACTAGGAAGTGAGCAATGGGATAGTGAAAGGATCTATTATGTCTAGACTAACGATAGGGGCAGATGATCTATAACTCTAAATGAAAAGAAAATGTGCAAACTAAATCCAACTAAAAAAGTGAAATTCAGTTAGAGAAAATGATAAGGTTCTAGAAAATCTCCTCAACCCCAATGTGATTGAATACTAACCCCAAATCCTAAATTAAAATACTTTGTCATGAATGCTAACCAAAGTATGTAGTGTAATTCTCTCTCGAGCCACTACACCCTATTGTTTATTAAGACTCATCTATTTCTAGTCTGAATGCAAAAATAGGCAACACATTACTATGTATCATATTCCCTTTTTTTAGTTGTAGAAGCCAACCAACATCTCTTGACTTTGTGGTTTGATTTCTAATCATGCTAATGTAGCCTACTTCAACTCATCTCTCTAATGTCACCAGGTTTCTCTAAATAATAATAAAAAGTGATCATTTTTCTCTATTATTTCAATTAAATCATTAGCACAACACATATGATAAAGAATTAGATTAGGCATAGTTTAGATTCTCAACACATCTAGATCAGTGGATTTCCCTTCACCTCACCATAGATCAATTAGCTAATTATGTCTTTCTTTAAGCACAACATCATAAACATAGAGAATTGCATCACTTAAAAAAATAAATAAAATCCAACCAAAAAATATAATAACCTCTTTATCCAAGATGAAAAATTCACTGTTCTATCTGTCCGATTGGGATTAAGAAATTGAGATTAATAGATGGAAAATTATTGATGAATTAGATGTGTTATTGAATTGGGTGATGCCAAACAAGTAACCCTAGATCTCTCTTTAGTGCTCCCAAAATTTCTATCTTTTTATCCCATTCACTTCTTTTCCAAACTGAATGAAAAATAAGTTTATATATATGCAACTGCCCATTGACACGGCCATATAAATCAACACGGTAATGTCGTATCGTTACTTCAGCTTTATGCATGTTTTTTATTTTAGTCATAACTTATTTTTTGACTTTATATTGAGCCTATTTTTTATTCGCTGGAAATAAAAAAATATCTATAAATTTCAAGCTCAACACTTTTCCAAATTCATATCAATTCATGTTTGGATTTTTCAAGTCTTTATTTCTTTTCATACTCACATTTGCTTCTATTTTGTTCTAAATATTGCATTTTAGCTCCTTTTGATCCCATATTTTTTAAATACCCACAAAAAATGATTAAGAGTAGTAAATAAGAACCAATGGACTAAAGTATGAAAAAAAATATCATATAATCACATTAAATCTTCACGTTAAAGTCCATATGATTAACATAATTCATGCTTGTCATTATGAATTGGGGCCTATGTAACCCTAGGTTGTAAACAATGATTTTTATTATCTTACACAATCAAATTTTCCTTATGTTTTGATTGATCAAATTCTCAGCCTTATGTCTAGCATGAAGTAGGTAGTGAAGCACCTATCTTGTATTAGATATGGCAATAGCACCCCAATTTTTGTACGTTGGATTTATATTTTCGTTTCCACAATATTTTCAAAATAAATTTTTTTAGTAGTGAAAAATGAGGGTGTTAAAGGTAATCCCTCTTACCAAGCCCATATTATAGAATTAGGATGACTTTATCATTAAGTGTTTGCCTCCTATTTTCTACATTTGTGAGCTCATCCCATGTCTTTTCTACAAGTTTACTACTAACCTCCTTTGTGATTTTGATTGGCCTTGTAATGACTATTAACCATAAGTTGTAGTCTTATTATTTGATGAGGAACATAATTACGATCTTCTGGTAGGCATACTTCTCTCCATTGAAAGATGGTGGTTTAGTGGTGGAAATGCCCTCATTTAAACCAATGGATTCCATTCCACATATATATCTTATTCACCACAAATTTGTCTTAAGAACATATGTAAATAGTGCCATGGTATGGTAAGACCAATCGATGTGTTCATTTAACTAGTCAATTGGTTTGTTTAAATTAGTTAATCAATTGTGAACCAATAAATCAATTTGGAAAAACTAGTTAATTTGTTTAAATAGTGACCAACTAGTTTTTATAGAAATAAAATCCATGGGCTAGTTGGTCAAATAATTGATCGGTTTCTTTGACCTAATTAATTAGTTTGGTGAAACTAGTTAATGTGTTTGAATAGAGACAAATAGGTTTTTGCATGAATAAGACCCATGGACTGCTTGGTCAAATGAGTCAATTGGTTTCCTTAAACTCGTCAATTGGTTGGGTGAAGAAAGTCGATGTTATTAAATAGAGACTAATGGGTTTCAGCAAGAGTTAAACTTATGGACTCGTTAGTTAAACTAGTAGATTGGTTTCCTCAAACCAGTCAATCAGTTTCCAAATCAGTCAATTGTTTTAGTATTACGTATTGATTGCACTAGTCGATCCATTTAAGTTTTACTCATTTCATGCCTTTAATTAAAATGAAACTTTTATTCGGTCTTGGGACTAATCAACTCGTTCCAATTGAAACCAACCATTTGCTTTTGAAAACACTTTTAAAGAGTTTATGAAATAAATTTAAGCTAAGTGTTTTTAATAAAATGTTTTAAAGTATTTTAATTAAAATATAAACTTTGCTCAACTAAACTTTTTAAAAGAAATCTAAGACTTAAGAAATGTTATCCTTATCCTTAAAGTCTTGGTTATCTTCCATTTGTTGTTTTATTGTACTTAGAAACTTGATTGCTCTTTTACATTTTATATTGGGAGAATGATTTGAGTGGATGGATTTTAGATTTCTTTGTAAGTTAAATATTGTACATGCACACTTAAGCCAACATATTAGTTATCAAAATTCTTTTGTTATCATCAAAAACAGTATAATGACATTGTTTGACCTTTGAAGTGAACTGTAACACCCCCATTTTCACTGATAAATATTTTGTTAAATATTGTGAAAGCTAATAACATACCTAGGAAAAATTGGGTGTTATCATCGTACCTAACATAAGATAGACATTCTCCACCTACCCCATAAAACCAACAAAAACACTTAAAACAATAGAGTGTGTGGAATAACAAATTAATTAAACATATTCAAAGAGTGTTTACATTAGAGGGCCCTAATGGGTTTTGACCAAATCATTACAAAATATATGTAGGTAGAAATATAGGGCTACAAAAAATAGGATTAGGGCATAAAATCCAACTTAAAATCTTGGTCCGCTATAGATCCCACCCAAAAAACCTCCAAATGTCCATGCTCTCAAGACCTAACCCAAATGAGGTAAGCCCTTTACTAGCTATCCTCAAAGACTTACATATGGCCCTATGCTTATAGGAATAAGCTATTAACTGAGCTAAAGGGTACATAAGTATGCTGCACATTAAGTAAGCCAAGTTGCTCCCTTAATGTAAACTCAAGTATACACATCTATGATATATGATACTACATGGATATGAGATACAACATGCATCATGATAAAACTATATATAATGGTAAAATTGCATAAGGATGTACTATCATGCATAATTCCAACAAAGAAGAATACATCATGCTTAGTTTCACATCCTCCTCACACAAGAACTTACACATGTAAAAGAAAAGAGAATCCAAGGAGCCTTTAGGGTTTATTTTCAATTATCTAATTCTTTAGGTTATATCAGTTACTTATCCATTTATAAAGAAGATGAATCATCTAATTAATATTCCATTCCATAACCAATTAGTCATTTCAAAAATTAGCCAAGTGTATAAACTAGCTTTTTTTCCTTTTTGCTCAATCATACCATTAGTTCAATTATTAACCAAGTATTAACCATTCTCCTAGTCATCATTCATAATTTACCAACCAATTACTTGTTATCCATATTTTATTATCATCGAGCAATAAACTGTACACCCCCCATGGTCTCACATACCATGGAAACCTATAGATAAAATCTAGACCAAAGACAATCACCATAATAGACATAAGTCCAAGCTAAAGCCAACAAATATGAACATAATTCTAGGCTAAAGTCAACCACCTAGGTAATTCGACCATTTTGTATTGATACCCCCTAGTACATCATTAGTATCTAGAATAGATAAGGCATTGCAACCTCTTTGAATCCTTCCTAAAGGCACCAAAAGTGCCCAGAAGTAAACTAACTCCCAGTAGCTAATCAAGGATCAATTAACCTAGAAACTTACTTAACTCAACCATCTTTCACTTTACATAATTAGTATATTATTAATAAGGATGAGTGATCATATAAGGCCCATAAAAATTAAGTGAGGTCATCTTCCATGTTAATCCATATCAATATTTTTCTTCCCATTTTTCCAATTATGTAGGTTTCTATTTATCCTTGGCCACTAGTATTCATATCCACCATATTATTTAATTCAAGCCCATATGTATTTTCATTACTCTTTTCTTAATGTCATCACTTATCATAAGTAAAATACCTATTTAGCCTTTATATTACTCATAGAATATACCATAAAATATGATCCATTTTAATCCTTTCATTAGGCCAATAGTCTATGGTAAAATCTGTACGTTATCTCATTAATAATCATGGTATAGTCCTCAACACAGCCTCAAAGCATAACTAAACAAAAAAGAAATAAATCATGCAAACCAATCGATTGGTCTGGTCCAAACAATTATTTGTTTGCTCTAGACTAATCGATCGGTTTGACTCAGCCGGACCATGTTTTCCTCAAACCATTCGATTAGTCTGCTTAAACCAATTAACTTTTCATAGGCCAATCAATCTATTATGGTTAACCAATCGATGTGTGATGGTGCCAATCAGCAAGTGCACAGATTTATTAAAGCACTTCAAGGTTGTATCCCACAAGGAATTTGCAATTGAATACCAAACTTCATCATTTTAGATGTTTAGATCATTATGGAGTGGAAAAAATTTACAGGTAGGTATTGAAAATAAATATAATGACTAATTGAATATAGGTTGTAAAATGATAAATATAAAGACTAGGATTAAACTTTAGTCTCTAACTATGCATTTGATAATGAAATAATTCTATGTTGTAGTTTTTCATGAGTAACTAATTAAATTAAACATATTAAGTGCACCAATTCAATAGTCCCTGAGAACCAAACATCTACTTTCATGATCATTTGAATTCCCATCCATATGTTAATTTCTAATACTGGTTTCAACCTTTCAATTGTAATAAATATCTAAATAGGTCGGATTCTATCATATCTAACTTAAAACGATCAATCCTAACATATCAAACAATACATATGAACTAGACATACAACATATACTTTAATTAATCTTATTTATACCAAAATAGACCTAATTCAATCCTATAAAAAAAAGATTACTCAATCATGATTAAAAGGAAATATAAAATATGTAAATTGCATAATATATATAATGAAACCATAAGAATTTGCAAAGAAAAGAATGAATTGAATTAATAGTGAGTTGAAGAAGAACAAAGTTGATTGGTAAGTTGATCATACACGAAACTTGCATTGAAATTTGTAAATTAAACTAAGGAATTCAATACATATTACATGAGGTTTTGCTTTAGAAAAGGGAGAAGAAAGACCTCTAAAAGCTGCTTCAAAAAAAGTCTAAAAGAAGTCCACAAAAAAACCCCTAAAAAATACCCATAATATAGGCTACATCGTATGTTGAAGATGTGGGTAATCGCTTCTCCACTATGGTGCAACATTCCTGGCCTTAACTTGTTGTGTGCATTGAGAATCAATTTTTTCATGGCAGCACAACATGTCTAATCTTCGGGGTTGGGCTACATCAGTGTTGAATGGTTGTATAGCTAGTTGTGTTGAGGTTGTGCATCACCTTTTTTTTTATTATCTCTTTTGACCTCTTTTTAGTTCTTTAACTTCCTTGACACCTCCATAAGTATGCGAGGTTCATTTATATTCCTTCAATGCCTCTCATAATTGGTCTTCAACTCCGAATACATGCACTACTTCCTCTAATTTGTGTATTCTTGTGCAAATCCTTGAAAACGAAATACTAAGAGAAGAGTAACATGAACTATAAACTTAAAACACAATAAAATACTTATTACAAACCAAATAAAGTCTTAAAATGAAGGCAAATCAAGGAAAAAATATAGAATATATTCACTTTATCAATAGATTTAAGTAGAGATCAAGACCAAGGTCTTAATAGGCTTACTAGTTAATGGGTTGAGCCAACTAGTTAACCATTTTAATAATCAATCAATCAGTTTAGCCTAAATAGTTGATTAGTTTTCCCTAAATAACACCAAACCATTAAATTTCATGTAGATTATTACATATGTCAACATAGTCTAATGTATTTTCAATCAGATTAACATGCATTTCTCAACATGGAATCATCGTATCCTATTATAACCAAAATTCATGCTTTTTACTCAAATCATGCCATTTAATCATCCAAATCACTTATGCAAATCATATTCATTCTTGAAAACATGTAGAAATCAACTAAAGATAACACCCGATGTACAGGAACACTTACTAACCATTTTGGAACAAAGAATTACCTATTTAATGCAGGCAAAATCTCATAAAACCCAAAAATCCCATATATGTGATTCTTATATTTTAAAAACCTTAAAAAAAAATATTAAACTCAAATATTAAACCAATATCTTATTAAATTTTTAAACTTAAAACTATAAAGGAATAAGAACATATCACTTATGGCAGAGACAAAGAAGAGCTCAACTCAAACACTTAACCTTTTTTCCCAAAATCTAACTCTTCCTTAATTAACAATTGAAAAAAAAGAGAGCTAAAGATAAGATAGGAAGAGTGTGAGAAAATATATTAGTAAGGCCCTCAGTATAGAAGAAAGAGAGTGAATACAAGACTTTGAGAATTCATTAGCTGAAAGAAATGTGCATATACGGGATGATTTGGGTTATTTATAGCCAACCAATTGAAGAGAAATACTAAGGGCTCAAGAACCCTGCAAATTATTGTTTGAATTCAGTAGAATGGGTGGATTTTGTTAAGAATTTGCTGACCTATTCTCTATAACTCAAATGGTGTCTCTGAAGAATGTAGGTTAATTAAGCAATAATTATCATAAATGAATGATGTAATGGAAGGTCGGCATGGAAGGAAATCTTCCAGCTGCTCAAAATTATGCCTGAGATTGAAGCATTGATTTTAGAGAAGCGAAGAGGAGAGAGGACGAATAAGACAATGTTATGGTCATATCTTTCCCTCAATTGTCCCCATTGACCTTTAGATCGATTTGAGGTTATATTTATGGTTAAATACATCATGTAAATGATTATAAATCTCTTAGAGACAAATTATCATGGGCTAGTAAGATTCCATTTTGGTGTAAGGGATATTTCAGGAAAATCAAACCCAAAAAATATGGCTAGCTCAACAAACTAGTCAATGGGTTTTGGTCTGCCAATCAACTATTCTACATCTAGTCAATCAATTTCCCCCAACTAATCAATTGGTTTAGTAGAGAAATATAAATTTGCTTAAATGACAAAAAGGTCAATCAATTCATGGGACCAATTGATCCATTTTCCTACAAAACTCAATAAATTCCATTTTTCAACATGATTTTAAATCAATTTTTATCCAAAAGTAAATTATAACATTAAATCAAAATCAAAAGCCCAAAATTTGGCATAATTCTCATTCAACCATTTACAAAAATATGCAATATTAAATTAATAATTATTATGAGAAATTTGTCATAAAAAACCAAAAAGACAATAATTCTCATCATTTTACCACATAGCTAATTTTTACAATTTAGCAATGGACTATATTTTTCACTTTTCATACATTTAATAAGTTGCGCTCACAATCCCTATTCATGTGTTCCTCACATATAACATATTCCATGCAGCATATCTGTACATATTTTAAGTATAAAATGACATTTATTAGGGTAATTAATATCATGGTACATGTAAGAAAATATCTCTAACCCTAGAGCATGCGAATATCAATTATTACATTCTAACCCTAACCGTGCTTGCATATTACATAGTATTTATAATAATCCTAGCTACCAAACAATATTAATCATGAGATATTTATCATGGCTTTTTAATCATAACTTGATAAGAATGATAGACCTAACAAAACCCTAGACATGCGTACATAAATAATTTAACATAATATTCATGCCTATAACTTATAATAGTCATATGTAACATGCTATCATTTTATCATGCATGTCATAACACTAGAAAAATATGAAACCCTAGAAAAATTCTAAATCTAACATGATTGTACATAATTTATACTATCTTATGAGTTATTAGATTTACCTAAATCCAAGCTTACATAAAAAATAACAATAATGTTTTCTTCAAGATCCTCAATGATTACCTAAGAAATTAACACCTAATAACACATATTAGAATTTAATATAACACAAAAATAACCTAAAATTAACTAAACCAACTCAATAACAACTTACCAACCGAAGCAAAGTAGCAAAGAAACAAACCAAAGCTCATGAAATGGAGGAGGAATCTCTGGAAGTTATTGAGAATGGAGGAATGATCAATAGTGCTTTAGGTCATTGCTAGGGGTTTTCTATGGTAGGGATGGCCTCTTCAAGGGGTTATATTTGGTAAGGAAAGGTTTGGCAATGGGGAAAGGATTGGCATAAGTGAGAAAAGGAGAAGGAAGGGGATAAACAAAAATGGTTGAAGGTGGAGGGAGATGCATTGGTACGATTAGGCAATGGAGTTGGTGTGTTTTTGGTGAGTTTGAGAATTGGTTGTGGGGTGTTTTTGGCAAGATTGACCTATTAAGGGAGTGAGGGATCAGTGGAAATGGTTGGAGCTAGGGTAAAAGGAGTTGCGGTGGTGCACGTCATAGAAGATAAAATGGTGGAAATGAAGCAACGATAATGGTGAGCAATAGAGCTTCTTTTTCTTGAGGGAGTTTAGGAGAAGGATGAGGTAGTGAGGGCTATTAGGGGGTTGATACATGAAAAAAAATGGGAAGGATGCATGGTTTAAATAGAGGGTGGAAAATAGAGGGTGTCATGAATGATAGAATAGAGTAAAATATGGGGAGGGAAACATGAAAGAAGGGAGTTATAGTATCAGAGGGTATTACGTTGGGAGAAGAATGGGGGACAAGAACAATGAAAGTATAGTGTAGGGTAGGGGTGATAATGTAGGAAGATAACTCTAGTTGGAATTAGGGTTACTTGACATAACGGATATTAGTTAAGGTCTAAATTAGAGTTTAAATTTAATAACCCACTCTCTAACAAATTTTAATCTAAATAAATTTATATCTAGTATACACAAATAATATATATATATATATATATATATATATATATATATATATATATATATATCAATAAAATATCTAATACAAAATATCCTATAAAAAATAATTAAGACTAATACACATAATTATCGGTTATAATTGAGGTTTTCTAAAACAAGGTATTATTGTGTGTGTGTGTGTTCAATTTTGTGTGATTATATATGAATTAAAAGCATATTATTTATATCCATCAGCTCAATGAATAAATTATTAAAATAAAATTTTATATATGTATATTGGTGGGAAGAGATATCGAAACAATTGGAATGTATTTTTCTTCCTTTATTCCTCTAGAATATACATGTAATGCACAATTCCAACTTTTTGATCTTCTTGAATTCTAGTGATCAATTGACAATCTGCACTTCAATTGATAAGTCTTCTCTATTCCTTTATGATTTTCAGTATCTTCATTTTTTTTAAATCTAAGTAGATTATCTGTAATTATACTTGTGTTCATTCTATTGTCATCTAATTGTATCAATAGTAGATTTGGTGAATGTGTTGTTGTTATTAATTTTCAATGTTTATATGTAATTGTGTGATTTGTAAATATGCAGATTTTGAGTAATTTGAACAGGGTAGGATGATTTGAGGATGGAATTATATCCTAATTACCATTTATATTTTAAATGTTTGATTCTAGATGAAGTTTAATTGAATTAATGGATCGAATTGAATGATTTCGTATCATAGATTAAGATTTTTGAATTAATTAGATTGATCACCTATTTAGTTTAGAACTTAATCTTTGCTAAGGCAATGAAATTAACCCATATTTGTTAATTAATTTGTCTAAAGTAGCAAGAAGATTAATTATTAATCTTATCCATTAATTCGTGCAATTGCATAATCCGAGCTTATGTGATTATGATTGTAGTTGTCTGTTTTCCGTTCATAATGCTACCATTAATTAAATCTAGTGTTCGTAACCTAGGTTATTAAATGGTTAGAATATAAATTGAGAGCATATTCAATTTATTAAGGTTGAGAGGAAGCAAAGGAATTTTTTATTATGAATTTCCTAAGTCAACATTAAATTGTTTGGAATCATTCTTCTTATTTGAATGTTTGGTATTTTGATTCCATCATCAATTCATTCCTCCCCTATTTGTCAATTAGTGATTAAGATTTAGTACAATTAGATTTAATATTAGAATCAATGAAATTTTATAAACGGGGTTATAACATCAATAGCAAAATTAGTGATTAAAACATCATTTCTTGTGGGTTCGACTCTTTCTTGCCATATACTACGTATTTGGAAGTGAGGATTTATTTAAATTTGTTGTAGTCATGACAATGCATCAAATTTTTGGCGCCGTTGCCGGGGAATGGCAATTATAATCTTTAGTTTTGTTTTTGGTCTGGTTTCTTATTTTATTTTTTGATAAATTCTTCACGTGTACTCATCTATTCTTTGATTGTGTGAAATCTTCAGGCACTCGCAATTGAGATCATTTGCAATCGAGCATCAAGGACAAATTATTCCTGCCATAGATCCAAACTCCTCCTCCCTAATTGCAACCAGGACGAGAAGGAAATTGGAACACGCTAGCCATATTCCATTACCTTCTGAAGAAAGTTCCATAAATTTGAGAGAAGACCATATAGAGGATTTGTTTAGTACACCTTGCTACATTAATCCGCCAATGGCGGATCGAACTCTCAAAGAGCTAGCTACTCCTGTCTTCAACCCTAATCTTTTATGCATTAATTATCCTGCTGATAATGATACTTGTGAGATCAAACCTAGATTAATATGAGCATTACCTATTTTTACAGGTTTTAGAGACAAGAACTCCATAGGTTCAGGTTGTTTCACCGACCCAAATAAATTTCTCAAGGAATTCCATATAGCTTGTTCTGGTATGAAGCCGAATGGAGTAAGTGTAGAACAACTTAAACTCAAAGCTTTTCCTTTTGCTTTAGCTGATGCTGCTAAGGAATGGTTATATGATCTACCAGCGGGCTCGGTAAACACTTGGACTGATATGCAAAAGGTTTTCCTTGAAAAATATTTTCCTTCATCGAGAGCAACTAATATAAGAAAGGAAATATGTGGTATTAGGCAAGATGGAGGAGAATCCTTACATGAATATTGGGAACGTTTCAAGATATTGTGTGGTAGTTGTCCTAATCATCAAATTAGTAAACAATTATTAATACAATATTTTTACGAAGGTTTATCTCCTATGGATCGCAATATGATAGATGCTGCTAGTGGTGGTGCTTTGGTTGATAAAACACCCATCGAAGCTAAAAGGTTAATTGCTAATATGGCATCTAAATCTCAATATTATAATAGGGGTAATACTTCTATGCCTCAACAGGTGAAAGAAACCAATATTGCTGAATTAAAAACGCAAGTTTCGAATTTGACAGCTCTTGTGGAAAGAGTTGTAGGCGAAAAGATTCCTGCCAAGGTATGTGGGATTTGTTCTTTTACTGGTCATCCAACTGACATGTGTCATACTTTACAGGAAGAACAACAAGTAAACATCATTGGAGGACAACCATTACCAAAAAGGAATGATCCATTTGCTCCAACATATAATTCTGGATGGAAGGATCACCCGAATCTAAGGTATGGAAACACTCAACAAAGTGATAACTCATATTTCCGACCACAGATGTATCAAAATTAGCAAGGAGCAAATCCACCTCCCGGGTTCTTCCAAATTCCACCAAATCATCAAAGACCACCATTTCAACCGATGCCTCCACCGCAAGTTCCACAACAATTGGGGGGGTATGCCTTTGGAAGATTTGGTGAAATCTTTGGCTACCAATACATTACAATTCCAACAAGAGACCAGAAATGGTATTAAGAATTTGGAAAATCAAGTGAGTCAGCTAGAAAATTCCCTTGGATAACTACAAGCACAAGGATCTTTAAAATTTCCTAGCCAGATCGAAAGAAATCCTAAGGAAAACTCTAGTGCTATCACAACTCACAGTGGGAAACAATTGTCAGATCCAAGAAAAGTGAGTGAGGAAGATGACAAAAATAAAGAGCTAGATGAAACAATGGCTGAATAAGAAATAAGTGAAGATTCACAACAAACGACAAAAAGTAAGTCACATTCTCCTATAAAAATTCTAGCTCCTTTTCCTAGCAGGTTGGCCAAAAACAAGAAGGTAAACCATGACAAGGAGATATTTGACATATTTAAGAAGGTAGAAGTTAATCTCCCTCTCATTGATGCGATCAAACAAGTACCAAGGTATAAAAAATTCCTTAAGGATTTGTGTACTAACAAAAGGAAACTAAAGGAAAATGAGAAGGTAAGTGTGGGAGAAAATGTGTCAGCAATATTACAAAGAAAGCTCCCACCGAAGTGCAAGGATCCAGGTATTTTCACTATACCTTGCAAAATTGGAAACACGAGGTATGAAAAATGCATGCTTGACTTAGGTGCTTCAATAAATGCCATGCCTTTATCTATCTTTAACACCCTAAGTCTAAGTCCTTTAAAGAAAACCCATGTTTTTATTCAATTGGCTGATAGATCTAACACATATCCTGAAGGGGTCATTGAGGATGTCTTAGTTCAGGTAAATGAGTTGGTTTTTCCTGCATATTTTTATGTTTTAGATATGCAAGATAATGGTTTAGCCAACTCCTCTCCTATATTATTGGGGAGACCATTCCTAAAAACTTCAAAAACAAAAATTGATGTCCACGATGGAGTGTTAACCATGGAATTTGATGGTGAAGTTATTAAGTTTAACATATATGATTCCATGCGATATCCTGCAGATGGTGAGGAGGTATCTATGATTGACGTCATTGAGAATTTAATTGAAATGGTGTACAAATTATCATTGGCTGATCCTTTGGAAATAACTTTGACATAAGGTATAGAAACTGAAGGTTTGGAAGAATTGAACAAAATGTATGATGTTGAAGAAGAGATCAAAGAGGTAGTGGCTGCTTTGGGAACATGTCCTTGTAGAACCGAAAAATTTGTGGATTTTCCATTGACAATGGATAAACCTATACCTTCCATAGAACAACCACCTGAAGTGGAGTTGAAGCCTTTACCTAACCATCTCAAATATGCATTCTTAGGAGATAAAAATACCCTTCTTGTTATCATATCTAGTGAGCTAACATCTCAACAAGAAGAAAAATTGGTAAATGTGTTGAAGAAGTACAAATCAGCTTTGGGATGGACAATTGTTGATATTAAGGGTATTAGTCCTTCAGTTTGTATGCATTAGATTTTAATGGAAGAGGATGTGAAGAAAAGTAGACAATTACAACGTAGGTTGAATTCGATAATGATGGAGGTTGTGAAGAAAGAGGTTTTAAAATTGCTAAGTGTAGGAGTCATATACCCAATCTCTGATAGTAGTTGGGTAAGTCCGCTTCAAGTTGTCCCAAAGACAACAGGAATAATAGTAGTGGAGAAAGATAAAGGAGAAATGGTTCCTACTAGAGTTCATAATGGTTGGAGGGTATGTGTTGACTATAGAAAGTTGAACTCCATGACTAGGAAAGATCATTTTCCTTTACCATTTATGGATCAAATGTTAGAACGGCTAGCGGGTTATGCTTATTATTATTTTCTTGACGGTTATTCTAGATTTGTGTAGGTCCCCATAGCTCCAGAAGATCAAGAGAAAACCACATTTACATGTCCTTACGATACGTTTGCGTATCGATGCATGCCATTTGGGTTATGTAACGCTCTAGCTACATTTCAAAGGTGTATGGTAAGCATATTTTCCGAACATCTAGAGAAAATTATCGAGGTATTCATGGATGATTTTAGTATTCATGGAGATACTTTTGAAGAATGCCTAGGTAATTTAACCCTTATCTTGAAAAGATGTTTGGAAACAAATCTTGTGCTAAACTTTAAAAAATGCCATTTTATGGTTCAACAAGGAATAGTTTTGGGACATGTTATTTCAGCTAAAGGAATTGAAGTAGATAAAGCAAAAATTGATCTTATCGCTTCACTACCTTATCCATCAAATGTCAAAGATGTGCGTTCATTTTTAGGGCATATCGGGTTTTACCGCCGCTTTATCAAGGATTTTTCTAAAATAGCCCAACCATTATGTAAGCTTCTTCAAAAAGAAATAGAATTTCAATTTGATGACGCATGCCAAAAATCATTTGACCACTTGAAGGAAAAATTGATAAGTGCACCCATACTTCAACCACTTGATTGGAACTTCCCATTTGAATTGATGTGTGATGCATCTAACTTTGCTGTTGGTGCAGTGTTAGGTCAAAGGATCGAAAAAGATCCACATGTGATATATTATGCCTCACGAACATTAAATGAATCTCAACTTAACTACACAACTACCGAAAAGGAGCTTCTTGCCATTGTCTTTACTTTGGATAAATTTTGTTCTTATCTGTTAGGAACTAAAATAATTGTTTATTTTGATCATGCAGCGTTGAAATATTTGTTAGCAAAGAAAGAGGCAAAACCACGGCTGATTAGATGGATTCTTCTACTCCAAGAATTCAATATACGTATTGAAGATAAGAAAGGAACAGAAAATGTAGCAGATCATCTAAGTCGGTTAATCAAAGAAGTTGAAGTTGAAGTTGAAGTACCTATCAATGAAGCATTTGCAGACGAACAAGTTCATGTCATTGGGAATGAGATACCATGGTATGCTGACATGGTAAATTTTCTAGTGGCTAAGGTATTTCCCTCACACTTTACTAAAGCACAGAAAGATAGAATGAAGAGTCAGGTAAAATATTTTGTATGGGATGATCCATACTTGTGGAAACAATGTGTCGATCAAATTATTAGAAGATGTATTCCTGATAGTGAGATTATGTCTATCTTACACTTTTGTCACAGTTATGCTTGTGGGGGACACTTTGGCCCCAAACGAATGGCTTATAAAGTTTTACATAGTGGATTCTTCTGGCCTACATTGTTTAGGGATGCTCATGAATTTTGTAAAACGTGTGAAAACTATCAAAAGACTGGGGGATTAGGTCCTAGAAATGAAATGCCACAAACTTCTATCATAGCATGCAAAATCTTTGATGTTTGGGGTATGGATTTTATGGGTCCCTTTCCATCCTCTTTTGGGTTCAAATACATTCGTGTTGCTATTGATTATGTGTCAAAATGGGTGGAGGCTAAGGTCACCCATACTGATGATGCTTTCGAACTAACATTTTTGCAAGGTTTGGCCTACCTAAAGCCATCATTAACGACAAAGGTTCACACTTCTGCAACAGAACCGTAGAAGCCCTATTAAAGAAATATCATGTGACACATCAAATCTCTACATCATATCATCCACAAACCAATGGTCAAGCCGAGATATCCAACCGGAAAATCAAATCAATCTTGGAAAAAATGGTGAAACCAACAAGAAAGGATTGGAGCTTACATCTTAATGATTCTCTCTGGGCTTATCGTACAGCTTTTAAGACTCCAATTGGTATGTCCCCATATCATCTGGTTTACTAGAAGCCTTTTCATCTACCGGTTGAGTTAGAACATAAAGCTTTTTGGGCCATAAAGAAATGTAACATGGAGTCAACTGAAATTGGAAGACATAGGCGACTCCAACTACAAGAATTGGAAGAAATAAGAAATGATGCTTTTGAAACTGCATTGAGATATAAAGATAGAACTAAGGCAGTTCATGATAAGTTCATTCTTAGAAAGAGTTTTGAAATTGGTCAAAAAGTTTTACTATATCTTTCTCGATTGAAGTTATTTCCAGGGAAATTGAGGTCGAGATGGATCGGCCCATTTGTGGCGACTAATGTCTTTTCTCATGGTGCAATAGAAATTAAGAGTGCGAAAATAGGGAAGATGTGGAAAGTCAATGGACACTGCCTCAAACCTTATTATGAAGGGCACCAAGTGCACAATTTGGAAGTGGTAGATCTTACCACTCCCAATTATGAAGGGTGAATGAATCGCATTTTGTCACTTGGGAAACACCCAAGTGTTGTACATAAGTTTTTTGTATCTAGTACTTTTCTTTTTTTACACAGTTGGTATAAATTTGTATGTTTATAATGTGTATATGTGTGGAAATACATTTTAATTCTATTTTCATTTTTACTTCATTTCAAAAAAAAACACAGGGGGTCGTATTCACCAAACACGGCCCGTGTTTATTTTGTAAGAAAATTTTCAGAATTCTAGAGAGCTCCAAAAATAACACGGGGGGTCTGTATTTTTAAACACGGTCTGTGTTTCTTTCTCTGCAAATTTTTTTTTCAGAATTCCAGAGAGCTCCAAAAATAACACCGAGGGGTCCGTATTTCTAAACACGGGCTGTGTTTCTTTCTCTGTAAAAATTTTCAGAATTCTAGAGAGCTCTAAAATTAACACCGGGGGGGCGTATTTTTAACCATGAACCGTGTTTCCTTCTCTGTCATTTTTTCCCTAAAACAGAATGTTTGAAAATAAACATGGGGGTACCGTATTTATGGAATACGGTCCATGTTTTACACAAAATCCCTTTTTCTCCACCGTGTTTACAGATCTAAAAAATACGGCCTTTCCTCTCTTCGACTCCATCTTTTTGTTGTGCCCCTCTGTCTATTTACCCCCTTCGAAAACCTTCATTTTCTCACCAACTTAATTTCTTTCCCTGCCCAAATTTTCTATCATTCCATTATAGAAAATAGGTGGAACCCTCGCCTCAAACCCTAATTTCGATTCGAGCATTAACCATTCGATTTTCTGCAAATTACTTTAGGGTTTTCGTGGAAATCGACATTCTAACACATTCTTTCTCTGATTTATGTTATTTTCTCCACCTGTTTTCACAAGATCAAGGTAAGTGGTTATTCCCCATCCTGCTGTAGTACTGAAATTCATATTCTTCATTTGTGCTATCATGTGCTGACACAATAAGCTTGGAAATTGAGCATAACTACATGTCTAACAATTGTGGGTGATTTTGTTGCATAACTTGCACAATTATAAACCTAGATGAATGACATGATTAGGGCATATGTGTGCATTCAGTGAATATTGTTGTGTGGTTATAATTGTCGGCCAACTAGACTATTGCAGAAGCAACATTATGTTTGCTACAATTTCAGTTTATGACACTGTTTCTGAGCATCCAAGTTCATAATCTTTATGTCTCTATATACTACATTACACAAACCAACCAAGACTCAATGTCTCACTTTTCTAATATTGACATATTGTGTAGATGGCACTGAAAAAGAAGCAGCGATCCGAAGGCGAATCCTTAAGGCCTCGATCATCACCCACTCAGTCAAGACACCGACGTAACCGGCCAAATGATTTAGGTATTATTTTTACTACACCCGAACAACAACAAAGGTACGATTACTTGTCTCAAAGGCATATCACTGGCACTAGATATCTAGATGACGGGTGTCTCCACACCTTAAGTATTCATGATCAAGTCATGCACATGCTTAGAACTATAGGTTTGCATAACTTTGTCTATTGTACAAATCATACCTATAGGCGCTTGACTATAGAATTTTTGAGTACTTTTGAACTATTTGCTGAAGTTGGTGACATCGGTGACACTCAAAATAATCAAGGGTATGTTTCTTTTTTCCTCTTTAATGAGGATAGGCAATTAGCCCTGCATGAACTTGCCCACATCTTTATGTTACCTCCAAGGGGCTACTGATTCATTTTACCCTGGTTCCATGCCAACAACTTTTTCGCTAAAATAGGTGATATAGCGAATATGCCTACCCCCGATACTTTTCGCATTTCTGAAGCAAAATCCTCCAGGATTTTTAACCTCGTCTTCCAATACATACAAAGGCTTTTGGCTACAACCATCTTTGGGAGGGGAGATAGTACTAGGGTGGTTTGCTCAATTGAACTCTTCTTTCTCTATTCTATGCTGGAGCACTACTCTATTGATACCTCCTATTTTATAGCAAAACAATTTCAAAGGGTAGGTAATTCAAAACAGGGCGACATTGTCATCGGTGGTTTAATTACCACCATTTGTGTAAGCTTGGACATACCTCTTCCCGAGGATATGCCCATCGAAGCCATGAGCACGCGCATTGATATCAAATATTGCCGTCTTACGCATCTTATCGAGTGTAGAGGTAATGCTTGGTATCTTTCCTACCAAGGACGTGTTTTCTTCCCTCCACCTAACCCTACCAAAACCGACCCTTTAAACCCACTGAATTAGCAGCCAATTGAGGATGATGATACCCCTGCCCCGTTAGCCATCGAGCATCCTATTCCACCTCGTGGTGACCATGCACCACCGCCACAACCACTGCGATCCCAAGCTAGCTCCTCTTCATCCTCAACTTTTGTTCCGGAATGGCATCTCCAATTCCAAAATCAAGTATATTCAAAATTGGATTCCATTCACCATAACCAAAATCAAATGATGGAGATGATGAAAAATGTAACACCCCAAAATTCACTACTTTTTTTTTTGAAAGCGGAAGCAATTAAATTATAAATACTTAAAACCTGTGAATTCTGGGAATGTTACCGCCACACTTAGTACCAAACCGGTTCTCTCCGACCGTTCCAGTACCAAGTGCTAAGGCTAAAGAAAAGATTTACGTTAAATTCAAATTAACAATAAATAAAAGAATTCGAAAGATCATACAACAAAATCAGAGTACGCATAAACGTTTATTAACACTTGTAACTTCCAAATAGAAATACATTTAAACAAGATAAAACCCGATGGGTCAAATTCCGGATTGCCTACTCACTCAAGTTAGGCCTGCCACCCCAAAACAGTCTCTGATCTTAAACCTGCACAAGAGGTCTGCTCCCCACCATCGGTGGATCATCACAGGACCCATCAACCAAGGTAGTATCAGTACGGGTCCAGTACTGAGTAAGGTGACTTGATCACTAAGGCCAATACATAAATACATAAATCATGTAGGACGTAAAAGAGCATATTCATAAATGCATATGATCAACCAGGTAAAAGTATAAAGGCCCAACCATAGTCTGGATTAATTATTTAATTAATCTTTTATCAGAATTCGTTTCACACCATGCCTTTTATCAATCCATGTAAGTACAGGAACACCCCACTATTATTGCCGGTGGGCCAGTCACTTGCGGGGCAAGGTTCACACCACTATTATTCGCCGGTGGATCGGACACTTGCGGGACAAAGTCCACACCACTATTCCTTACCGGTGGATCGGCTGGTTCCTGCTCACATGGTGTTCCACTGTAAGTAATTAGTACCTTTTAAGTGTTTTGGCAACTATGATTTATTTTTATTGAGCTCGAGTCACCCCACTATTATTTCCGGTGGGCCGGACACTTGCGGGACAAAGTCCTCACCACTATTATTACTGGTGGATCGGTCACACATAGGGTTAAACCCTAACCACTATTCCTAACCGGTGGATCGGCTGGACCCGGCTCAATAATCTTCCACTTTAAATGATTAGTGTCTTAAGTATCTTATTCAAAGGCTTTCACCAAACATGCATAAATCTTCACACATCATAATTACACTTTAATCACCATATACACATGATAACACCAAAAACCCTAATCAGCCACCATATACCTCAATTAACCACAACAAACCATAATTCATTCTCCTCCATACCCTTAATTTTCCCCCACGTGCTATTTTTCCTCCCAAGTGCTCAAACACCCAAACAACACTTACATTACATTCTTTACATCCCAAATTAACTTTCCATACGTAAATTTAATACCCATGCAGACATTAATCTCCCCATGCAAACCTTAGAACCTTTTTCATGCAAACCCTAAAATTCCACATGAAACCCTAAATTCAATCATGCAAACCTTAATACCACCATACAACCATCAATGTCACCATATAAGTCCTAATACCACCATACAACTATAATTACCACCATAAAAACCTTAATATCATCATACAAACCCTAATACCAACATACATCCATTAATACCACCAGGTAAACCCTAGATTCCGTCATACAAAACCATAAATTCAATCCAACCAAAACCAAAGATTCACCCATACCAAACCCTAAATTCAAACCATAAAGATTCTTCCATACCAAATCCTAAATTCAAGCCATAAAGATTCTTCCACATAAAATCATAAATTAGAATCTTCCAAGGAAAACTATAAATTGAATTTCCCCGAAGCAAATCCTAAATTAGATTCCCCCATATAATATCATAAATTACATTTTCCCAAATAACATCATGAATTAGATTCTCCTAAACAAATTATAAATTAACTCTCCCAATCAAATCATAACTTAAATTCTCCCATATAATATTATAAATTACTTTCTCCCAAATAACATCATAAACTAAATTCTCCCAAACAAATTATAAATTAACTCTCCCAATCAAATCATAACTTAAATTCTCCCATATAATATTATAAATTACATTCTCCCGAATAACATCATAAACTAAATTCTCCCAAACAAACCATGATTTAATTCTCCCAATCAATCATAAATTAAATTCTCCCATATAATATCATAAATTAAATTCTCCCAAATAGCATCATAAACTAGATTATTCCTTATAAAACCATAAAATTTAGGTCAACTCACTTCCCTTAGTCAACTTCTTTCCCCATCCTCCTTTTTCATCCTTCCTCTCACACAAACCACATCGACTTCCTCACATACACAACACATATCATCATACATAATTAATACACATACCATGCACAACATACTTCAACTCCAAGTCATACCACATATAAAATATTTAATTATAATAAACATTAGATACATAACATGCGAAACACATAATATACATAAGCACATAAATGGCCTTAGCACTCCTTACCTAAAATGACACCGGTCTTGGAGCACGGTCCTATTCCACTTGAGGGGTTTGACTGGGCTCACCTATTATGGGGAAGAAATACTAGGATTAGCTTCCTTCCTATACTACTATTAGTTTCTAATTTATCTTAAGTCTTGATTCTTAATTAATTATGCCCAAAACCACTAAAACATTAATACATACTATTATAATTTAAAGTAAAAAGGTAATATAAGGGTTTCTACCCTTTACCGAAATAAAGTTATTAAAGGTAATAATAATAATAATATTTATTATAATAATAATTTTAATAATAACAAATTATTACTAATAGTAGTAATATTAATAGAAAACTTAATAATAATAATAATCTAAGCCTTAAATTTACAAAGTGGATTTCGAAACCTCCCCATTTAATGATAATACTATTTGAAATGTAAAAAAGATATTAATATTATACATATACTTATTATATAAAGTTAATATGGTTAATAATAATAATAATATAATTAGTAATAATGTTAAAAATGCAAAAAATAATAATAAAAAGGCAAAGCTACGAGACTTAATTAAAATTTTAGGTTTCTACTACTCCTGAAATAATTGCAGTATCAAATAACTGATTATACTAACAATAATAATATTAATTATATTATTAATAATAATATTAAACATGGAATAATTACATTAAATAGGAAAAATTCGAGAATAATAACTTATCTTACTCAATAATACTCCCAGACCTGTCAACCAAATTTAGAAATTAAAATACAGTCAATATTACTAATAATAATAATTATAATAATAATAATTAAAGTTGAATTAATACTAAAATTTTGGCTAAAATTAGAATAATTATAAATAATTCGAAATAAAGTATTTCAAATGTCTATGGCATCACCTTGAGTTGGAGGATGAAGGTGGAACCGGCGATGGTTCCCGGAGGTGGCCGAAAAATGGGTCTAAGGGGGCCAAAAATTAGGAAAATGGGTGATGGAGAGGAAGAAAATTAAAATAATTATATGGGGCTGTAGAGGATAATTAGTAGGAGTTAATAGTTGGTTTAATAGGTGTTAGAAGTGGCGGATGTGGCGGTGGAAGGTGGTTCAACGTCTCGGGTGAAATTTTCTGTCGAAGCAACTAACCAACTTTGTGCAATTATGGAGGCTTGTACAAGATGAATCGAAGGTTGTGGTTAGTTTAATTAATTAGGGGGTATTGCAGGGAAGAGATTGGTAGCAAGAGGAGGTGTTGAAGTTGGCCGGGGAAGGAGATAATGGCGTCTGATGGGGCGGTGGCAGGCAGATCTCTCTTAGAGTTTTCGAGAAGAAGAAGTCTCGAAAGCATCCACCATTAGGCTATTTATAGAGTTTAGATGGGTTATTAGGGTTTTGGAGGTCGGCAGGATGGGTTTGGGTGATAGGGTTTGGGTGGCCGGCGTCAGAAATCGGCCGGTGATTGCTTGGGTTGGGTCGAAGGTTCGCGAAGCCAGAGAGAGAGAATGAGCGAGAGTTAAGGGTAATTGATTATTCCAAGATAATGTTCAAGCCGAGAGGAAGAAAAAGAAGGGTGAATCGGTCGGTCAAATTCGTCGTAGCCGGTGCCGCCATTTTCGGGGGTGAAATTGCAGGCTGCGTCAACGGAGGAGAAGGGAGGAAGAAGGAAGGAGAAGGGAGGTGGGCCGGTCGGCGCGAGGGAGGAAGTCATTTAATGAAACGATGCGTTTTTATGAAAAAATAAACAAAACGCAGCGTGGGAACGACGGACGAAGGACGCAGGTAACGTTTAATGAAATGTTGCGTCCTGATGGAAAAACCATCAAAACGCGGCGCGGGGAGGGGGACGACGGAAGAGCCAGCGTCGCGCTGCTGGGCTGGGCGGAAGGAAAAGAAAGGAGAAGTGGGCCGCGGGAGAGGCAGCCCGAACGAGGAGAAGAAGAAAAAAAGAAAAAGAAAAGAAGAAGAAAAAAAAAAGAAAAAGGAAAGAAAAGGAAAAAGGAAAAGAGAGAAATAATTATGTTGGGTATTTAAATTAATTAAAATATTATGGATATTTAAAAATAATAATATTTGAATAAAATAATATTTAAATCCTATTTTAGTCCAAATTAGAATTTTTAAAAGATTTTCCATAAATTCCTTTTTAATTAGCAAAACATCCTAATTTTCTCTACTTAAATTATTTATAAAATTAATATTAATTTGAAACTATTTTCTCCTTCTTATTTTAAATAAAATAATTTATTTAATTAATTTTCAAAATAAAATGCTTAATTAGCTAAATTACCCAAATTCTCTTCTAATAAAAATACTTATAAATTTCTTCTTAATTTTCCCTAATTAACTCAATTTAAAAATAATTTATTTAAATAATTCTTATAATAAATATCCTTTAAATGTAGTTTATAAAATTAGAAATTTTCGGGGCATTTCAAAAAATCTTTATGGTTTTCATCTCCGGAGCCGAGACCCGCCTCCACCTCCCTCTTGAATCCTCTCTTCATCTTTCTCTTACATTTGTTCATTGGGGACAATGAACACAATAAGTAGGGGAGTGCACTAGCACTTGTAGGCTTGTGATTATTGTTAAGTAGAAATAGTTTGTAGATGTTATATATTTATGCTAGTGGTAGTTAGTTAATTTATTCCTATCCCCTTTATGTGCTAGTTATTCGTTTTGTTTTATATAAAAAAAAACAAAAAAAAGGAAGTATTAGATTTGAGTAATCCATGTACGAAGTAAAACAAAGTATGTGATTGAATTATTTTTTGAAAAGGATAATTTTATACTTATTATATGTTTTGATCAACATCTTTTGAAAACCTTAAAAATAGAAATTGAAAATGTGATAACAGTAAAGGAAAGAAAGTTAGAATGGTTAGAAATCAAATCATGCATTGACTTGGAATGAGATGAAATGAAATTAAAAATTGGTAGATACACCATGGTGAGCGCTTGGACCTAGTCATTGGATATATTGTTTATCCAGAATATATTTTACTTATGTGTGTACTCTCCAATGATATGTGAAACTAGAATTTGCCATTAATTCTCTTCAAGACTGCATAGAACTTTAGGATATCTGAAAATGATAAAGGCACTCTTCTTTCTATATTAGCACCAAAAGACCAAAAAGCTTATCCTGAAATTTTTTTTCCCTTTGCTTAAACCCCTTTGCGCCTAAGCCTTATTTTATTGATTTAACCTTCATTAAAACTTAATAGCCGTATAAATATTCCATCCCTACTCTTTAACTAGGAAGAAATAAATTAGCGGGAATAAGTTTGTTGATATGTGTAAATCTAAGCATGGGGGTTCAATTAAAAAAAATTTGAAAAAAAATTTAAAAAAACTTTATATGGTTGACAGTCAGAATATTTGTTGTTATACAAATTTTTTTTTAATAATTTAGAAGAATTTTGGGGAGGATTGTATTCTCCATGTATATTTGAGTTGCTTCTATAGTTAATGGAGTCTAGCCACAATCCCAAAAATTCTATCTCACCTTAAACCCTTAGCCCCATTACAACCAAATTTCAAGACCTTTTGATTCTAATTAACTTTAGTTCTTTTTAGCGGTGGCGAATTAAGAAAAATGGCAAACATATGGGCGATCATTATCATTTGGAGAAGATTTGAGAGTAAACACATCATACCCTATACACATAAGAGTGAGCGTTTCCACTTACCGAAAGTAAGAATCTACCAATTTGAATTTCATTAGTCTTAATATAATTTGCATGATGAGATACTAACTATTATAATTTTCATTCCTTAACCGTTTGAGCATTTGATAAGACTGTTTTTAAGGTAATTTAGGGTGTGATCCAAAAATATTTTTATCATTGAGATTTCATGATTTACAAGTATTTTAAGTCCCATTGTAGTGTTGAGCTTCGTACATGAATAATTCTAGTCTAATAATTCTTGTAATCCGTAACCTACCTTTCTTGCGTTTCTTGATGTATTCATGTGCATGTTATGATATTGCTTGAGGAAAAGCAATAATTCAAGCATGGGGGTATTTGATATATGAGATTTATAATTCAAGAAATGTTGATCAACTTTTTGATCTTCTTGAATTCAACATTTCTTGATGTGTTCTTTACTTGATTTCGTCTTTTCATTGACTTCTCCTTGAATTTCTTCAATTTTTTTCTTTCCTGTAAAATCTATTCAAAGGAGGAAAACTCGACGAAAAGATTAAATCTAATAGAATTAATGAGAGATAAATGATATTTTTAAGCATGAAAATAATCTATAAATCTCACCTATCATATATGTATGTATAAGTCTCTTAGCAAACTTTATGTTTTATCATATGGTGTTAACTTCAAAAAATATTATTGTTGACCTCAACAATGGTGAGGAGCTGAATGGAAAATTATGAAATTTGGAGTATATATGCTAGAAGAGTAAGATGCTCTTGAGGTTCTTAATATTATCATGGAAGAGTATGAAGGATGTTACACAACTCAACATAAGAGAGAGTGATAAGATTTGGTGCTCGGAAGAAAAAGAACTCTATGGCTTGCATTATGTTTTTGAGTACTGTGGACAATGATGTCATGAGAGAGCTTAAAAACATAATCATGCAAAGGACACATGGTCCACACTAAAGGAAATAAACCGAGGTACTTTAGTTAACAAACTAAGATCACTCACCATCAACTTTGACAATTGTAAGAAATACCCAACTCACACTATGAAGAAGAATCTAAGGGAAATATCAAGCATGATGAATGAGTTAAAAGATGTCAGTCATACTTTTGACAAATGAACAACAATTCCAAGAAATCATCTATTCCTTACCCCATAGTTGGGAGCATATGAAGATGTAACTTACTCATAATGAGTATACAAAGACCTTAGAGGGTGTGGTGCACCATCTATAATTGGGAAAGGAAAATGTAAAGCCTTCTAAGCCCGGTACTAAAGTTTATATAACAAGATTCAATTTATAAAAATGATTTAAGCATAAGCATAAAGGTGGAAAGGGGAAGGAACATCCCAATGCAAATAAATCTAAGTTCAACCAACATGACCATAAGAAGAAAAATATGTAAAAAAATTAAATGTTACAATTCTAATAGATTCAATCACTTTACTTATATTAGCATAGACCCAAAGCTACCTAGTTTGTAAAAAACATGGTCACTTTGCTTGTAATTGCATTGAGATAAAGGTATCTAACTGTGCATTTTGTATTAAACTTTATAATTCTAGATTTGTTTTTTAACTAAATCACAAACTTTAAGTGTTGTATAATTGGGATCAACCACGCAACAAAGGATCTTGAAGCTTTCATAGATTTTTTACAAGTTCCACATGGATTAAGATGGATACTTGTAGGAAACAACACCAAGGTTAGACTCAAAGGGATTGGCACATTCAAGTTATTCATGCTTAGTTATCGAACCCTTGTACTACATAATGTATAGTTTTCTCCTTATATTCATGAGAATATCATTTCAGTGTTGGTATTGCTTGGAATAAGATTTTGTTAGTCTTTCCGTGAAAACTCTACAAAGTTATCTTTAGGAACAACTTATTATGGTTTTGGTTATGTTATATATTTTTTTATTGTGATGAATTTGGAATATGACTTTAGTAGTTTTAATGTTACTTTTTCAATGTTTGGCACTTCATATAATTATGAAAGTGATGCAAATGTATGGCATGGCAGACTTGGCCACATTAGCCAAGAAAGAATGAATAGATTGGATAAGGAAGGCTTATTAGCCAATATAAACAAAGTTAAATTGCCAACTTTTGAGCATTATCTAGCAGGAAAAACTTCAAGAACACCATTTGGTAAGGGAAATAGAGCTAAATTTCCATTACAACTAGTTCATTCAAATATTTGTTGCCCCATGAATGTGAAAGCTAGGCATTTAGCCATTTATTTCATCACATTTTAAAATGAATTTACTTGATTGGGCTATGTATATTTGATTTCACACAAAAATGAAATATTGAGTTACTTTAAAAATTGTATGAGTTTGGTGGAAAATCAATTAGATATAAAAATAAAGGCATTAGAAACTAATAACATGGAAAGTGCTTATCAACAAAATCCAAATAGCTATCTAATGAAAAGGGCATGCTACATTAGTTGAGTATTCTTTATACCCTAAAATTAAAAGGTATTGCTAAGAGAAGAGACATAATGCTTTTGAAAATGGTTAGGTTAATGATGACATAAGCTCAATTTTGTATCATCTTTTTTGGTGATTCTTTGTTATTTAACACCTTCATTCTTATCTGTGTGCCTCACAATCAATTAAAACTACTCCATATGAGTTATGGAAAACTTAAAAGCCTAACCTAAGTATTATGAGATCTTGTATAGTCATGATACTTCCCATAAATATGGAAAGTTGGGATCAAGAAGAAGGAAAAGTATATTTATAAGATACTTTAAAACCTCAAATGGACATGTGTCTATAGGTTAACAAGATAATGGGATTGTAACTAAATATGGATCATGAGATGCCACATTTCCAAAGAATTAATTTCTTAAGCAAGGTAAGATGAGCAAATACTTATCATTCTTTGAAACTATGTAACAACAACAAGGATCGCATTTGAGTGGGAAAATTCATATAGATGATGAATTAGGCTCATATATAATTACACCATCTCATGTAAATGAAAGTGATCCTAGTCCTAGTGGAAACAATTTAAGATGATCTAAGAATTTATCCAAGTGGTTATAACTTGAGATTTGATAAATCCCAATTATAGCATATTAGTAGCATGAGCATTACTTGTTGACAATTTAAAATTAAAGGTGCGGAAGCTTTTGTGATTCTCTCTCAATAAGAAAATTATCTAAAAAATATAAACAACGCTCTTCTTATCCTACTAATCATAAATGGATTGAATCAATGGAAGAGGAAATGGAGTATATGAGATCTAACCAAGTTTGGGAACTATTTGATCTCTCAAAAATAATTAGGAAGGCTGATGGGATTCATGAGAGACACAAAGCTTACCTAGTTGTGAAAGAGTATACACAACAAGGGGGATTGACTTTGAAGAGGCTTTTCCATTTGTTGTGTAGTTTACTCTTTACATCGCTTAATTTTAGCTATAGTTGTTATCTTTGACAATGAATTACATCAAATGGATATAAATACTACATTTATTAATGGATAATTGAATGATGAGATTTACATGGAACAACCTTTAGTTTTTCTTAAAGAAGAGCACAAACATAAGTGATGTAGGAACATCTAACTCTTCTTCTAGTGAAATTCAAGAAGTAGCATTCTTAGATATGGAATCCATTATTCTTGAAGTTCTTGAAACCTAATCCCAAAACCCTAATGCTACTAATGGTTTCATAATAAATTCTTGAAGGTATATCACATGATTACAAAAAGAAGAATTATTCAAGTGACCTACTAAAAAAGGTAAGGACACTATAAGGATTTGTGAACTGACATGGAAGACAAAGCTTTGTTACATGTGTAACAATCCAAATTTTAAATTAGAAAATTTCATTGGAATATAATGAAAAAGCATTTATAAAAAAATTTAGGGGATGTTACTACCACATCAACCATATGAGAGGTGTGATCATCACCTAAACCATGACCGATATAAGCCAAAATGGAACAATGAACAAAACAATACATGTTATACTAATATTACAACAATAATAATGTTAAAAATGATGTGAGTAATAATATAGATAGAAGAGAGAGATTAAAAATATAATTACATGAACCAAATCTAAGATTTTGAATAACCAAAAAGTACTAAAAGCCTTCCAATATAGTGGGAAAAATATATTTAAACCAATTAACCTAACTCTTAACTACCCAAAAATATAACTCTCAAACCCTAAGAAATGGCCAACTACTTACCTAAAACAACATCTTCAATGTATTTTAGCTGAAAATCATAACCTTATAAATCATCATATGGTCACTAAAACAAAAGCCAGATCCTCACAATGACTACACAAATATAGTCCTAGTATGATGAAGTAATGGTAAAACAAACTACCTAAAACATGGTAAGGGCTCATGATGCATATTGAGATCATTTAATAATATGTTATAACCCATACTCAGATAACATAGCTTTTAGGCTCATGAATGTAATATGATAAAGCATTCTTCCATAAGAATCATGAAAGAGGTAATAATACATATCATACATTGGATGCACACAATGAGAACCATATTACAAATCTTCCTTTAGTGACCACAAACTTTTTAGTTACTAAGATACTCTGTTAGACCATACCTAATTCTCTATAATGAGTCACATTCATGGTAGTGCATACACAAGATGGGATACTACACCCACCACACAAGGGCGAGATACATCCAATGGGCTTTTCTCTAAGGATACTACACCCACTACATATCCAATCCACCTATCATAATATCTAACACATATTAGAATACCACACCCACCATATGTGGTTAGAGTACATCAAAGGAGCTTATACTGGTATACCTCACCCACTACACCTTGAATAATCCTCCACGACATATACACAAGTTGGTATACCACACTTACTTAAGAAATATATAATGTAAAGTGCTAGTGGACTTATATTGAGATACCTCATCTACCCTAGCTAGATATCAATGACATGATGGCTTTCCACAATATTCTCCTACCCTCAAAGATAAGTGTGTATCCCCTACTAAACATATCTTGATAGATAATAAATTAGGTACTGAGTGAAAAGATAAAAATATAGGATGACCAACTCACTAACTCTCTGCTAGCTACCCCAAATATGAGAATAAAGGCTTGAATGAAGTCTTAATCCCACTATTATCAAATTCTAAGTGATATCACAAATCATAATTAATTCTATTAATAACTAATTATGTATTTCCACATGATAACACCAAAAAAACATAAGATATATAAGCCACTAATTAGGTGTTTTGAGGTGACATCAAACTTAATCGTACAAAGCCCATAACGTTATTGATTTATTCCATGTTGAAAATTAAGTTAAGCATGATTGAATCGTGATTAAAAGGTTACAATTACAAGGAAACATTAATGTTAAAGTCTTGAAGAAAGGGAATCAAATAATTGGTAAATATGGCAAACTTTAGGCATACCAATCGATTGGTCTCTAGGACCAAATGATTGTTCTAGCCAAACCAGACCTAAAGAAAAATATTTAACAAGATTGTGCTTGAATTCAAGAACTCAACATAATGCATACTAATCAATGAATATACCAAGCACTCAAAATGACAAAAACAAAACAACCAAAAACCTTATTCATATAAGAGATAAGGATGTCTTACCTGTAAGAAAATCTTTAAGCACAAAAATACTCCTAAATTGATGGTCACCACCAAGATCTTGTTTTTATAACATAATCAAGAATTAAAACCATTAAAAATTATTTTTTAAAATTCAATAAAACAAAATCAAAATAACAAGATAAAAAAATGGCATGACAAAACCTTTCTCTTAAAATAGATTTTCAAATAAAAAATTAAGATTTTTAACCTTTATCAAAACCTTAATCTTTCCTTGCTTAAAAAAATAAGTTAGAATCAAGGCTATGATTAGGATAAGAAGAAGATATAAGAATCCACCAAATAATGAGAAGAAAATAGGCAAGCCTTTATTATTATTATTTTTTAGTAGAGAAGAAAAAGGGTTAGAATGAAGGATATCTCGACATAGTAAAATTTACTAAGGGAAAGGGAGAAGAGAGCAAATGGTATGTGTGGGAGGATGGAATTCTCAAATTGGTGATATTATGGTCCGGTTATGTTGGTATTAATTAGAAGAAGCTTCAAAAATGATGGATAGATGATAAGAACATTCAAATAGGGTGAGCAAAGATGAAGATGATTCAAACAAGGTGGTTATGATTCGGTGATGGTGGATGAGTGATGATGATGGTCTGAATGTAGTGAGTTAATTATAATATGTATTTGACAAATGATATATTGATGATGATGGTGATTTTAAGGTTAGGGTTTAATAGAGGATAATGTTTGTTTAGGGTTAAGGTTGAGTTAAGGTTTGAATGGAAGGGTTAGGGTTTTGAATGATGAAACATGTTTAGGCTTTAGTTAGCTTCAATTTTTGGTGATTTTTGGATGATAATGATTCTTAGAAACATGTGTATTATGGAGATTAGAAATGATAGGACTTAATATCTAATTCACACAGAGAAAGAGATTAAGGATTTTCAAGCTTAATCATTCAGACAGATTCAATTAACTTAAATTAAACTCATATAGAATTCAACTTTGCATTCAACTTCAATAATGGTCTTCTCCTTCAACATAATAGTGACTTCAATGTCTTATATAACCAACCTACCATTTAGCTAAAAAGCATAATTCAAAAAGATACCAAGCTTGAAGATATTATGCTACTTTATGCTAATTTTATACTCTAGCTAATAACCAACCCTAATACTTAATTAATTATTTAGCTAAATTAATAATCTCACACATCCAAGCTACAAATATTCTCCACATCCATGTGGCTATGCATACCATACACATGCACATAAATACTTAGTAGCTTGTTTGGTACATTTCTAGCAATGTAACCATCAATTCATCTTCAACATTCTTAAAGATCCTTTATAAACAAAGAATAATTTGTTTCATAATTATAAAATCCGATTCTTGAGTGTTTTATTTTGCATCATTCTCCCCTTGTTGATTCGAATTTTCCCTCATATTTGTATTGCCATAGTAAAGGTTAATGTCTCTGACATTGAATGTCCTTGATACCCCATCCTATGAATCTGGCAAAATGAGCTTATAAGCACTTTCTCCAAATTGTTGAAGTACTTTGAAAGGACCATATACCCTTGCATAAGCATGTGTTTTCTTGGATTAGGAAATCTCTTCTTCCTCAAGTACAACCATACTAAATCTATCGGTTGAAAAACATGTTAACTCCTATGCTTATTTGCTCTAGTCTTGCATACTTCATTCACCTTCTCAATATTGTGATTGATTTGTTGATGAAGCTTTTGAAAGAACTCCACTCACTCCTATATATTATAAATCTTCACTTCACCTTTCTTCAATGGTACTATATCAATAAACATATATAGATTAACACCATATACTATCTCAAATGAACTAGAGCTTGTTGTAGTAGGACTTTGATTGTAAGCAAACTCCACATGTACTAACTTGACATCCTAATCCTTAGCACTCTTACTTACCAATCCCCTTATCAAAGTACCTAAAGTTTTGTTAGTAACTTTAGTTTGTCTATCCGTTTGAGGATAATGTGATGTGCTAAATAGAAGCTTCATTCCTAGAATGTACAATAATGTCTACAAAAAACAATCTAGGAAATTCACATATCTATCAAAAATAATATTTTTCATAATTCCATGCAATCTCACAATCTCCTTGAAATATAAATCCGCAGCATGAGTAACTGAAATGCCCCGAAAATTTCTAATTTCATAAATTATATTTAAATGAGGTTTTATTAGAAAAGTTATTTAAATAAATTATTTTTAATAAAATAAAAGGATATTTAACTAGGGAAATTCAAGAAGAAATTTATAAGTATTTTTATTAGAAGAGAATTTGGGTAATTTAGCTAATTAAGCATTTTATTTTGAAAATTAATTAAATAAATTATTTTATTTAAAATAAGAAGGAGAAAATAGTTTCAAATTAATATTAATTTTATAAATAATTTAATTAGAGAAAATTAGGATGTTTTGCTAATTAAAAAGGAATTTATGGAAAATATTTTAAAAGTCCTAATTTAGCCTAAAAAGGGATTTAAATAATATTTTATTTAAATATTATCATTTTTAAATATTCCAAATATTCTAATTAATTTAATTAAACCAACCCACTATTTTTATTTATCCCTTTTTCTTTTTTTTTCCTTTCCTTTTTCTTTTTCTTCTTCTTTTCTTTTTCTTTTCCTTCTTCTCCCCGAACTGGGCCAGCCCGGCGGCCCAGTTCCCTTTCTTTCTTCCTTCGACCCAGCCCGTGCCGCGCGTCCTCCTTTCACCCGCCCTCGCTGCGCCGCGTTCTTTTTATTTCCTCAAGAAAACGCCGCGTTGCGTTTAATTACTCTTCGACCCGCGCCGACCGCCCGGTCTCCCTCCCTTTTTCTTTCTTTCTTCCCCGCGAACCGGACCAGCCCCCCCTCCTTTCTTCTTCCCCCTTCGCGCCTGCCAGCCCCGACGCCGCCCTGCACCTGCAACTCCCAGCCCGATAATGGTGGCGACGGCTACCCGGATCTTGACCGACCGATGCACCCTTCTTTTCCTTCCTCTTGACTCGCACATTGACTTGGAACGATCAATTATCCTCAACTCTCGCTCGTTCCTTCTCTTTTGGCTCGCAAAATTTCGGCCCCGACCCAAATGTTCGACGGTCAATTCCTGCCACCGGCCACCAAAACCCTATCACCCAAACCCATCCTGCCGACCTCCAAAACCTAATAACCTATCTAAAATCTATATATAGCCTGGTTGTGAGTGTGGTCGAGACTTCTTCCTTCCGAAACCCTAAGTCAGAATCGCCCACCACCGTGACTTCAGACGCATATTCTGACGCCGATAGCCAACCTCAACGCCATCACCACATCTCAAATTCTTCGTTGCAATTCCCTCTAGCTAACCATACCATTTTCAAACTTCGATTCTTCTTGCACGGGCATCCATAACCGTGCAAAGTTTGCTTCTCATCTCGCCCAAAATCTTGACCCCGAGACCTTAAACCACCGCCCGCCGCCACATACGCCGCTTCTGCCACCCTATAAACCACTCAAAATCTTCTACTAAGTATCCTCCACCGAACCATAAGCTTAGTTTATTTTTCTCCTTACCCCTTCCCTCTTTTTCTTCATTTTTACCTCTCTTAGATCCATTTTCCGGCCACCTCCAGGAACCACCGCCGGTGCCACCAATACCCTCCAACTCAAGGTGAAACCCTAGAACTTTTAAATACTTACTTTCGATTTATTAATAATTATTATGCTTTTATTCTAATTTTTAATGCTAATTCGAGTTTAATTATTATTATTATAATTATTATTATTGTTGTTATCAACTGTATTTTAAATTCTAAATTTGGTTGACAGGTCTGGGAGTATTATTGAGTAAGATAAATTATTATTCTCGAATTTTGCCTATTTAATGTAATTATTACATGTTTAATAATATTATTAATAGTATAATTAATATTATTATTGTTAGTATAATTAGTTATTTGATACTGCAATTATTTCAGGAGAATTAGAAACCTAAAATTTTAATTAAGTCTCGTAGCTTTGCCTTTTATTATTATTTTTAGCATTTTTAACATTATTACTAATTATCTTATTATTATTAACCATATTAACTTTATATAATAAGTATATGTATAATATTAATATCTTTTTACATTTCAAATAGTATTATCATTAAATGGGGAGGTTTCGAAATCCACTTTGTAAATTTAAGGCTTAGATTATTATTATTATTAAGTTTTCTTTTAATATTACTACTATTAGTAATAATTTGTTATTATTAAAATTATTATTATAATAAATATTATTATTATTATTACCTTTACTAAATTTATTTCGGTAAAGGGTAGAAACCCTTATATCACCTTTTTACTTTAAATTATAATAGTATGTACTAATGTTTTAGTGGTTTTGGGCATAATTAATTAAGAATCAAGACTTAAGATAAATTAGAAACTAATAGTAGTATAGGAAGGAAGCTAATCCTAGTATTTCTTCCCCATAATAGGTGAGCCCAGTCAAACCCCTTAAGTGGAATAGGAGCGTGCACCAAGACCGGTGTCGTTTTAGGTAAGGAGTGCTAAGGCCTTTTATGTGCTTATGTGTATTATGTGTTTCGCATGTTATGTATCTAATGTTTATTATAATTAAATATTTTATATGTGGTATGACTTGGAGTTGAAGTATGTTGGGCATGGTATACCATCCTTTTGGTGATTCCGTCCTAAGAACTCCACAGTTAAGCGTGCTAGCCGTGGAGCAATTTTAGGATGGGTGACCTTCTGGGAAGTTCTAAAAATTTCTCGGAAAGTGCGTGAGTGAGGGCAAAGCGCACTGAAAGGACTCGTGTTGATCTGTGAGGCCAGCCGATCAATCCGAAAGCACTTCAAGGCAACCCCCGCGTGGTCGTGTCGACTCCGGGTGTTACAAATGGTATCAGAGCGAAACCGCGACCGTGAGCTGAACTTGGATGAGCCAGTTAGCCACCTAGCGGGACGATTCTTGGGATGAGCTGTATTGAGACAGTCATTGGTTGAGGCGCAACGAGGACGTTGCGTTCTTTGAGTGGGGGTGAATGTAATACCCCAAATTTGAGCGGAGTGTTATAAGGATTGATTTGGCTACTTATATCAACATGGTATACCATCCTTTTGGTGATTCCATCCTAAGAACTTCACAGTTAAGCGTGCTGGCCGTGGAGTAATTTTAGGATGGGTGACCTTCTGGGAAGTTCTGAAAATTTCTCGGAAAGTGCATGAGTGAGGACAAAGCGCACTGAAAGGACTCGTGTTGATCTGTGGGGCCAGCCGATCAATCCGAAAGCACTCCAAGGTAGCCCCTGTGTGGTCGTATCGACTCGGGGTGTTACAGTAACATCATTAGTCTTGTTACATGGAATAAAATGAGCCATCTTGGAAAACCAATCCACCACAACCATAATAGAATCATTTCCTTTTTGTGTCCCAGGAAATACCAAAAGAAAATCCAGACTAACACCTACCTATAGTTGAGTAGGCACAAGTAAAGGTACATATAACCCTTTGTTGAAGAAACTCTTGCTCCTTTGACACGTAGCACACCTAGTAATAATGGCTTGTACTACCTTTTACATTCTTGGCCAATAGAAATGTTCTTGTAGCAATTCTAAAGTCTTATGAACTCTAAAGTGTCCTACAATTCCTCTTTCATGCTCCTCTTTGATTAGTAAGTCTCGAATTGAGGTATTGGGCACACACAATTTATTGTGTTTGAATAAGTACCTATCTCTAATAACATAAGCTCCATAACTTCCTCATTTCTTGCAATCATCGAAGATCATAGAAAAATCATTATCCATGGCATATTAACTTTTCAACATCTCAAACCTCAAAAGCAATGCATCTATCATTGTAAGAGCCATGGTCCTCCTAGATAATGCATCCACTATAACATTTTCTTTTCCATCCACATGTCTTGTAGAGAACATAAATGTTTATAAGAAGCTTATCCACTTAGCATGTCTTAGACTCACCTTCTTTTAACCATGTAGATACTTTGAACTCTCATGATCCAGATGAAGTACAAAAGACTTGGGCCTCAAGTAATGACTCCATATCTCCAAACAATGCAAAATAGCATAGAAAGTTTTATCCTAGGTTGAATAGTTGAGTCCTACACCATTCAACTTTTCATTAAGGAAAGCAATTGACTTCCTTTCTTGTGAAAGCACACCCCCAATGCCTACACCACTAGTATGACATGTTACTTCAAACAATTTATCAAAATATAGTAAAGATAATACTAGTGTATTTGAGAGCTTTGTCTTCAAGTCCTCAAAAGCCTTTGTCACTTGATCATTCCAATTGAACTCCCCTTTCTTCATCAACATTGTGATAGGTGTAGGAATGGGCCATGTTTTTATAGCTTCTACCTTTGATGGATCAACTCTAATACTATCTCCACTCGCAATATAACCAAGAAAAAACACCCTCTCTATCATGAAATTACACTTCTCCATCTTACCATGTATCTTCACCTCTCTAAGATTGTCAAATATCCTCCTTAACTGTTGTATATGCTTGAACTCACTCTTTCTATATACTAAGATATCATCAAGGAAAACAACAAAAAAGATGCCAAGAAATGGTCTAAGTACCTCAGTCATCAATCTCATCAAGGAACTTGGTACTTTACATAGCCCAAATGGCATTACCAAACACTCATACAACTTGTACTTAATCTTGAAAGCTGTCTAAGATCAATCTTGGAGAACACCTCAACACCATGCAACTCATCTAATATGTCATCCAATCTTAGAATTGGAAATCTTTCCATGATTGAAATATTGTTGATTGCTCTAGAATAAATACACATCCTCCATATAATATCCTTCTTAGGTACCAATAAAGCTAGAACTCTGTATGGACTCATACTCTTCCGAATATAACCTCGGTCTATCATCTCTTTCACTTGTCTCCATAGCTCCTTAGCCTCCTCCATATTGAACCTATAATTTGGATTGTTTGGTAATGGGGCTCCGGGCATAAGATCAATAGTGTGCTCAATATCCCTCAAAGGAGGTAGCCCACATGGCAACTCTTCCTAAAAATATCAGCATACTCTTTCAACACTTGTTGTAATTTTTGACCTCCTTTACCACTAATGCATACCACATCTTCTCATCTTTGATTGCTTCACTCATCTCACACTTCTTAAGGATTAACATCTCTATGCCACTCTTCTTTCTTCCCTTCTTGCACTAGACATTTTCTTTTTTTCTTTTTTTGATGCATGCTCTTGGTTCCTTCCTTTTTTTCCTTCCTCAAAATGAAATCCTCCCCATCTAAATTAGGTTTTAGCCTAAACTTCTTTGGACCCTTATATACCACATATTAATTAAGAACCCCACACAACCTTCCTATCAAATTACCACAGCCCCCCAATAAAATGTGACAAGCATCCATAGGTAAAATATTGTATAATACATCACTAAAAGAATTTCATATCTTAAAAAAGATAAGAGTTTATTTTGTTATCCTTATGAATTTTTCTTTATCGAGCCATTAGAGTGAATATGGCCTTGAATGGCCCTTGGTCTCCAAAACAAGCTTGTTCACCATCTTCTCACTAGCAACATTAGTACATGAGCCACAATCAATGATAACTTCACACACTTTATCACTAAATCTACCCTTAGCCTTGAAAATCTTCTCCCTTTGAGTAAGTAAAGATTGTTGTTGTATTTGGAGCACCCTTTGCAACACATATGAATCCACTTGGTCTTATTCTAAAGAATCCTCTAAACTATCACTTTCTTCATCAAGGTCTTCATTTTCTTCACAATCCTTCATAATTGCTATCTCCTTCAAAGTAAAGGCCCTTTCGTTTGGACAATCCCAAGCAAAGTGGCCATAACCTCTACAATTGAAGAAATATTTATTCAATTATCAACAACTTGATCCTTGCCCTTTTCATCATGAGTGAAACTTCTAACATTATCATTGTTTGCAACTTGAGAATTTGGTGGCTTCAACACACCCTTGAAAGTCGAACAATATCGAGCATCAGTTAACTTGCTTGGTAGCTTTATCCTCTTCAACTGTTTCTCAAACTTGATTGCTAATTTGTCTAGGTTTTCAAACACTTCATAAAGATACACCTATACCTTCTCTTAAATATTCATATTTAAACCCTCGATGAATTGTGCACACCTTTGTTCTTCTCTTTCGTAGATGTCACAAGCAAGAGCTAACATTTTGAATTCTCAAATATATTCTTCAAATCCAAGCAACCCTTGGCTCAACGTATTCATTTTTATAAAATTTTCTTTCTCGTATTCCCAAGGCATAAATTTATTCTTCAAGTTTTTTTTTTTACTTTTTCCATGACTTAATCTTTAATTTTTCTTCTCTTTCCCGTCTCCTTTTCAAAGTATCGTACCACACTCTAGTAAATTTCTTAAACTTTAATATTACTATTTGAAACCTTTTTTCATCATCCTTATACTCAAAAATTAATTCAACAACTTGCAATCATTTGAGAAAAGATTCTGGATCGATATCGAGATTACCTTCAAAGTTGGGAAGATCAAAGCAGATTTCTTTTTCAACATCAACATAATTTCCCATGCTCTCTTCTTCTTCTTACACTTAGTTTTGTGCCCTTCTCACATGGCCTTACCCTACTTGTTCCTTCGGTTTTGGAGCTACAAATGTGACTCGTGAGCTTGGGAAGCTTATATTCTTGAGAATATCTCTCAAGTCTTCTCTGTGGTTCTCCATCCTTTCTCTTTAATAACTGAATGTTGTTCTCCTATCCCTCTTGTGTTTTCTTGATGAATTCTTAGAGAATATTGAAGATGATACACTTTCTTGAAGAATCTTGAAAGAAAGGTTGCATCTTGATTACAATAGCTCCAACCTAAGGCTTTAATATAAAAAATTGATATATGTGGGAGGATGGGATTCTCAAATTGGTGATATTATGGCTCATTTATGTTGATATTAATTATAAGATTATTCGAAAATGATGGATAGATGATAAGAGCATTCAAATAGGGTAAATTAAAGATGAAGATGATTCGAACAAGGTTATTATAATTCAGTGATGGTGGATGAGTGATGATGATGGTTTGAATGTAGTGAGTTAATTATGATATGTATTCAACAATGATATGTTGATGATGATGGTGATTTGAAGGTTACAGATTAATAGAAGATGATGTCATGGTTTAGTGTTAGGGTTTAACTTTGAATTTTTGGGTTAGAGTTGAGTTTGGTTTCGAATGGAAAGGTTAGGGTTTTAAATGATGAAACCGGTTTAGGGCTTCAATTATCTTTTATTTTTTGTGATGTTTGGATGATAATGATGGATAAAAAAATGTGGATTATGGAGAGTAGAAAGGATAGCACTTAATCTATAATTTACATAGACAAAGATATTAAGGATTTTCAAGCTTAATTGTTCATACAAATTCGATTAACTAGAATTGAACTCACGCAAAATTCAACTTTACATTCAACTTCAATAATGATCATCTCCTTCTCCTAATCATGACTTTATGGCTTTAAATAACCAATCTACCATTTAGCTAAAAATCATAATTCAAAACGATACCAAGCTAAACAAAATATTAGGCTAACTTTATGCTCTAGCTAATATCCAACCCTACTACTTAATTAATTAATTAGCTAAATTAATAATTTCACACATCCAAGCTGCAAATATTCTACCCATGCATGTGGCCATGCATTCCATGGATGTCATGCATGCCATACACATGCACGTACACACTTAGTAGCTTGGTACGTTTCTAGCAATGTAACCATCTGTTTATCATTAACTTTGTGTTAGATCCTTTCCAAATAAAGAATAGTTGGTTCCATAATTATGAGAGCTAATTCTTCAGTATTTACACCTACATCACTAGATACTAGATTCTACCTCCAGGACCCTGAGTGTCCAACTTCCTCTTGCCCACAATGGAAGCCTACTCCATAACAAGTATAGCAACAATACATGCTCTCTCCTAAATCATAACCAGATCCTGGAAAGCCATGGCACCCTACTCAAACTGGTAGACAACCGTCAACTCACTAGCTATGATTCCTAGTGTAAACATCATAAACTTGGTAAATCAGGTGTGGTACTGCCTCACAGCTATGTTCCCTTGAGTCACATGCATGAAAATCTTCATCTTGTCCCTCTTAAGACTCTCAGGGTAAAAATTAGCATGAATTGCCACCTCAAAATCCTCCTAAGACATCTGTAGCCCATCTAAAGAGTGATGACCTACCCACAAGGTGTCAATGGCTCCTTGTAAGAAGAGAGCTACAATGCTCATCCTCCGAGTAGGAGGGTAGTTAAATACCTCAAACATCTTATTCATATCCTAAGTTAATCCCTCCAAGATTACTAAGTCCTCATCACCGTGGTCCTGACTCATATACTCTTTCACTTTAAATCATTAGTTTCTCATTCATTAGTTTATTTAATTCATATTCTTATTCATGATGAGCATATGCCCCAATATTCTTAATCAAGTATAAGGATAACATACTTGAGCCATTATTATCATTTGGTGGAATGAATTTACAAACAATGCTTTGTTAGGGTAAAAAAGCTCCTAAGCCACCATTATCATCCGTTGGAATGGATATGAAAACATCACCTTAAATTGACTCATGTTATCTTTCACTTTAAATGATTAATGTATTATTCATAATTGGTTTGTAGGTACATAATATGTTAATATAAGCACATCATGCAGGTCATATGGTCATTCTCTTGAGTTAAGATCATTAGTTTCTTCAAAATCCAAGTTTCACACTTTAAGTTAAACTTCTTCCATATTGATCATCTATCCACTAAATATAGTGTTTATTCCTAAAATGTTTTTATTAATAAATTATTTAAAATTTATGGTCTTACTCTCATGTCTTACATATGCGATAATAGCCATGTCTTAAAGCTACTATTCTTAGGGCTTATAAACCCTAGTTTCACAATTCTATCATAGCTTTTCATGTAAAGCTCAAACACTTACCAAATTTAATATGAATTCCCAAAACATTGATATTAACAATATATTTCATTTTTGTGGTCTAATTTTACAATTTCATACATGTGATAATAGCCTTTTTTATTTAAGATTATTATTCCCAAATCAATCTAATTTCATACTTTATTAAACATAGGTCATTCACAACTACTCCAACACTTCACGTAGCTTACTTAGAACATTTTGGATGATATAACATCTTGGAATATCATGATTCCCATATTTAACCCATTTTGATCAAAATACCTTTATTGGTAACCTAACCCTTATTTCATGCGAGTCTCATGTATTTAGAAACATTATTCCCAAATCCATCTTTTCCTCCAAAATACTTGCCATAATCATTTCATCTTCATCATACCATAATTAAAACCCATGATACAACCATATTTCACATCAAAGGTTTTTCCATGTAATTTTATAAAAAAAGTAGTAGGAGTTATAAATATTAACCGGCCATTTTGCTCTCTCCTCTCTCTTAGGGTTGAGGGAGACTCAACCATGGCTAAGAAGAAGCGATCATCACCTGGATCTAGGATTCAAGGATCTTTGACTGATATGGATAAGGATCGAGACAGGAAATTGGATGGAACCAAATCTGTAACTTTTAGAACTAAAATTTCAGAAACTCTGGATGCAAGAGTTGGCGATCAAATACTTCCTGAGGAGAATGAACTAATCGACGTAATTTTACCTATGGCTTTTGAGGGAGATACGACAAAAGCAGACAATAATGTTCCATCTGCCTCAGGACCTTCCCATGCAAGTGTGTCTAATGAAACAATAGGAACCTAGTAGAGGAGATCAGTACTGCAGGTGGCCATCCAAATTCCAATACCAGGGCATCAGTATGGAGAAGATTGCAGCCTGCATCACCCCCAAATTCATCATGGAGAGATGTAGTACTTGGTAATAGGATCCCTAGCCATGGGCAACCCCTGAATTTTCAAAATCTCATGTATGATACGGGTCGGGTTGTTGTAAAATTGGATAAGGATGAAGTTGATGCTAAAGCAGCACTTTGGGCTGATACTTTGATAGGTTTTATGTATAGCCAGGCACCATCCTTTACCCAGATGTGGACTTTTTTCATGAGACAATGGAAAGCTATTCAGAGTCCTCAGGTTATCTTGCATTCTTTTAGATTTTTTTTGTTTAAATTTAATTCACAGGAGGAGGTTTCATGGGTGCTTAGCCAACATTGGATGTTCTTCAATAGACATTTTGTCCTTAAAAGATGGCATAGACGATTGCAATTTAACCCGAATGAGCTACAGGTGCTGCCTCTATGGATTAAATTCCCAAACCTTCCATTGGAGTTTTGGTCTATGAAATCACTTAGAAAATTAGCCAGTGAAGTGGGGAATCCAGTCTGCATTGAATTTATAATTACCTCTAGGGATAGGGCATCCTATCCAAGGGTATTGGTAGAGGTGGATGTGAAAAAACCTCTGTTGGAATCTTTCATGATTATTGATCTAGAGGGGATAGAGGTTGAGCAAAGAGTTGAGTATGATTGGAAGCCTTTCTATTGTCCTATTTGTGACTACTTTGACCATGATCAAAGGAGATACAAGAAAGTGAATCAAGATAGCAATAGAGGAACTGATACAGAAGGGGAATGGAGAATAATCAGAGATAATCGAAAAGGGAAAGGTCCAACTGAGACTGATCATGTTCAGGAACAATCACAACTTAATATCTATGGACAACCTCTAGAGGAAAACTTCACTGGTATTGAACAGGGTGCTGGTGCAGTCCCTTTTCAAAACAATGATGGTGGTTCATTGGAACAGTCAAACTTTGGCTTGGTAGAACCAAACATTAATTTTGAGGGCCCTGGTACTTATGATATTGATGGAAGGGAAAGATTGCCTGTGAGTGAACTAAGGGTGAAAAAGCCACCTCAGAGAAATGTTCAAGATTCTGAACCAAGAATTACTAGATTCAAAGTAACTCTGGCTGGATCTCATGATTGTAGGGGTGTCGACATAGGAAAAAGCCATAATAGAGCTAGTTTAGACTAAAGGGGAATGTTCTCTAGCCTGGACCCTGATGGTTATGATTAGTGCTTGTAATATAAGAGGACTTAATAAGACTTCCAAGCATAAGGAAGTCAAGAGATTTTGTGCTAGACATAAAGTGGAATTATTTGGTTTATTGGAAACTAGGGTAAAAGAAGCAAACTCCGTAACTATTCTTAATAAAATCTAGAATGGTTGGCATTCTATTAATAATTACTCTCAGCATCCAAATGGTAGAATTTGGGTTTTATGGAATCCTACAGTTTGGTTGATGGGATCCTATACAGTACATGATCAGGCTATTTTATGGCATGTCACAAATTTGCACTCAAATTTCAGTTTCTGGGTGGCTTTTGTGTATGCTTTTAATTCTGGTATTGCACGAAAATCACTATGGCAGTGGCTGAAGGATAATTCACCTAGTCAGGATCCTTGGATGGTTATTGGAGATTTCAATGTGGTTTTATAGGAATCTGAAAAATTTCAGGGAAGACAGCCAAAGTCCTCTGATGTGCAGGATTTTAGAGACTGTTGCCAAGAGTTAAAATTGTGTGATTTGCAGAGTTAGGGATATCATTATACGTGGTTCAGTCATAGATAAGGAGAAGAGGAGGTGTTTTGTAAACTAGATAGAGCTCTTGTTAATCTTCAATGGCTTAATTCTCATCCACAATCTATGGCTGAGTTCTTTAGTCCTCTAATTTCATATCATTGTCCAGTGCTTATTCATCATAATATTTCTTATTTGACTGGACCTAAACCTTTTAAGTTCTTTCAATTCTGGACTGAATCAGAGGAATTCTTACCTATGGTCCAGAACATATGAAGGCTCAAGTTGGGAGGAAATTTGCTGCTTAAAGTCTCCAAGAGACTGAGTTTGCTTAAGCAGGAGCTTAAATCTTTCAATAGAGAAAAGTATGGTTCCATTTCTCACAGAGTAAAGGTAGCTAGAGAGGATGTGGCAGCTTTGCAGTCCAATTATTTCAAAAATCCAGGTGAGCAGAATCATAAAGTTTTGCTGAAGGAAAAAGAAAAGAACTTTTATCATTTGCTTCATTGTGAAGAGCTTTTTTACAAACAAAAAGCAATAAACCATTGGCTTTCATGTGGAGATTCAAATCATAAATATTTTTTTGCCAAGGTTAAAGAGAGGCATCAAAGGAAGATAGTGGTTGTTCTGTTAGATTCAAATAATAATGAGATTAGAGGTGCAAAGAAAATACATGAAGCCTTTACTCTTTATTATCAAGATCTCTTGGGAACCAATGTTGCTATGGAGGGAGATATTGATTTTTCTGATCCCAGCACTTTTATTCATCATAATTCTTTTGCTGGTCTTTCTGCTCCTGTGTCTGAGGAGGAAGTGAAAGCAGATATTTTTTCCATGGGGGATATAAAAGCCCTAGGAATTGATGGGTTTTCTGCATGTTTCTATAAGACTTCCTAGTCCATTGTTGCTGAGGAGGTGACTTGGGCTGTAAGAGAATTTTTCTCTACTGGTTTTCTTCCTGGGAATTTGAACATTACTGCACTCACTCTCATTCCTAAACATTCAAATGCAAATAGGGTTACTGAATTTAGACCAATAGCATATTGCAATGTTCTGTATAAGATTATTGCAAAGGTCATGGTTCAGAGGTTACAACCCCTTATGCCTAATATCATTGATCTCTCTCAAAATGCTTTCATTAAAGGAAGAAGCATTGGTGAAAATATTTGTTTAGCCCATGAATTAGTATAGAAATATTCTCACAAGGGCATTTCTCCTAGATTCATGATTAAGATTGATCTCAAGAAGGCTTATGACATGGTTAATTGGAATTTTCTACAGCAAATTCTAAATCTATATGGTTTTCCACCTCATTTCATTAAATTGATTATGGCATGTGTGACCACTGTTTCCTACTCTATCTCTTTTAATGGAGTTTTGGCTGCACCTTTCCCTGGTAAAAGAGGATTAAGGTAAGTAGATCCTCTTTCTCCTTATCTCTTTGTGATGGTTATGGATTATTTCAGTAAGTGTTTGAAGAAATTATGGATTGACCCCAGGTTTCAAGCTCACCCAAGATGTAGAGGTCTCCAACTTATAAATTTGAACTTTGCAGATGACTTTTTATTGTTTTGTAAGGGTAATCTCTAGAGTGTTCTTTGTCTCAAGGAGGTTTTGGATCATTTTTCTGCAATTTCAGGTCTCATGGTTAATCCTAACAAATGTTCTGTATTTTTTGGAGGAGTGAATGCAGTTACACAGACAATTATCCTAGAGCTTACCTGGGGTTACCTTTATCCTCTACAAGAATAACAGCTTCTCAACTGCAGCCTCTCTTGGATAAAATGACTGCAAGGTTAAGGCATTGGAGTACCTTATTCCTTTCTTATGCAGGTAGATTGCAACTCATTAAGTTTGTGCTTTTCAGTATTCAACTCTATTTTAGCCAAATCATTCTTCTTCTAAGGAAAGTTATCAACTGCTTTATTAGTCTTTGCAGAACTTTTCTTTGGTCTGGTAAGTTGTAGATGAAGAAGACTGCCCTAGTGGCCTGGGAGTCTCTGTGTTATCCAACAAATGAAGGTGGGCTTAGTCTGTTAAATTTGCAATTGTGGAATTGTTGTGCTTTGGGAAAGATACTTTGGAACATAGATGCAAAGAAGGATACTCTGTGGGTTAAATGGGTCCATTCAGTGTATATCAAATAAGCCACTATATGGGATTTTTACCCATCATCTTACACTTCATGGATTTTTCTCAGGATTCTTCACATTAGACCAATTGTGAAGGAGTTCATTTTAACCTGTGAAGCAAACCAGAATGAGTATTCTATTAAATCAGCTTATAGGACCATCAGATCTTCACAGGACAAGTGTCTTTGGGCAAAGCTGATCTGGAGACTGGCTTCTACTCCTAGGGTAAACTTCATTGCTTGGCTTGCATGCAGAAATTAGCTATTAACAAAAACAAGACTGAGGGAGATTAGCATGGCTGTGGATCCAAAATGCATTTTCTGTCAACAACATGATGAGACTATGGATCATCTCTTTTTGTTCTGTCCTGCTACTACTATCATTTGGCAGACTATTAGAAGATTCGCTGGAAGAAGTGATCCTATCCTAGGCTGGGATCAAGAGGTTAAGACTTTGATTACAATAACAAGACAGGCACAATAGAAGAAGTATATTTTGAGAACTCTTTTTGTTTCTTATATAGCTACTATTTGGCATAAAAGGAACCTTAGAATATTTTAGAATAAAACAAGATAGCTAGGTGTTCTTTTGAGAAGTATTCTTATGCATGTATCTAGAATATTTAGCAATCATGTACATTCTGCTAAGTATGGTCAGTGGCTAGGCCTGCTGGATGTCATTGATTATAATGCAAAGTTGTAATATCCTTTTCGATTAGTAATAAAATTCTACTTATTGAAAAAAAAGGTTTTTCCATGTAAAATAATAATATTGCATGAACCCTACTTACTCTTTACTATCATGTAATAGCAACCTCATATCATAATGTCAGCAATCATGTATGATGTCACATAGTCACAATAACATATAACAACATAAAAATCATGTATAGCACTTCTAAATCAATAACCCTACACTACGATAAGTATCATTATTTATATGACTTTGGTCTTTAAGCTTTGGTTAGCCTCGTCGATGAGGGCTTTTCATGGTAGTTTTTTTGGTGGCAAAGAAGGAAAAGGAAGGAGGGGAAAGGTTGCATTTGGTGTGAAATATTTTGACAGACAAACAGTGGTAAAAGGGGGTATGTTCAAGCATTTAATGTGCCTTATATAAGTATATGTATGTGGGAAAAAGGAGAGGTGAGGTGAGGTGACCAAAAAATAAAATTCAACCTTGACTTTAGAAATAAGGAAGAGTGTAACACCCTAGTTTTTACTACTAAAAAATTTCATTTTACAATAGAAGTAAATAAATAAAATATTAGGGGTTACCATCATAATTGATATAATTCTAACTTATGCAATCATCCTTACGTCAATCACAAGGCTAAAAAATTTAATGTCACATAAGGAAATTAGAAAAAAAAACATTTATAATAGAATAATGATTTTGGAGCTTAACTCCGAGTTACAATACAAGATACAAAAAAAAGGGTTATCATGGATCAAGAGTCCGAAAAGGTATCCGATTAAATATATCGACGGGATAATAATTACTCTTCACCCAACCCATAATACAGATAAAGTCACTCATCCCCACATAAGGAATTATAGGTAGTATAATCATCTAGTATACCCTTTGAGACTTACACATAAGAATTAGAGTCTCTTGCTCGTGGGAAAGAGCAGCACCTATAAAATGGTTGATAAGTACCCTACGTACTAAGCAAGAGAAAAATACTATCAAAATAGGGATACAATTAACACTTGCTTTCACATCAAATAATAAGTGAATAAAAAAATAAACGAAGCATGTTATAGAACAAAAAATGATCTAGATCTCTTTATTAAGTATAATCCATTTTCATTCTTTTATATACGTTGAGTGTAGAAACCCCATAATTATTAAACCGATGGAATGGTCTAAAGTACCTTCTTAGGGACAACAAACTTGAGCCACTATTATTATTCGGGGAAAAGAATATGAAAACATCACCTTTTTAGGTCAAAACAATCCCGAGCAACTATTCCCGTTGGTGGAACGAGTCATATGTATAAAAACAACACCTTGGTCTTGACTCATGTAGTCTTCTAATTCAAATCATTAATGTATTTTTCATAAGTTATACTGTTATATTTTCATTTCATGATAAGCAATGACCACACTATTCTTAATCTAATGGAACAGACTGAAGCACCTTCTCGGTACAAAATGCTCCCAAGCCACTATTATTTTCGGTGGAATGGAGATTAAAAATATCACCTTTTTGGGACAAAATTCTCTCGAGCCACTACTGGTGTATATATATATTTATACACACACATCATCATCATCATCTTAGCCCTAATTTTGTGCTCTTTTACTTTAAGTAATTACTGTCTTATTTAAGATTGATTCTCAAGCATTGAACAAATTAAAGTAGATACATATATAACACAAGTCAAAGTTCTCACATCCCTTCAAACCTTAATTATGCACCCTTTAGGATTTTCTCTCCCATACTAATTATTCCTCCACACATCATATTATCTCATCCTCTAATCTCATCATTATTATCACACACATAATATATGGTTTAGTTCCCACATCATAAACATGTATTAGTAATCTGATCCCAAGTTATTACTCATAAAAATATCTAAAAACTCTAATTCCACATATTTTTCATAACACATCCCATGAAATTTGCATGATTACAAATTCCAAAGATAACCACATAAGGATAATCATTAACAACATATTTAGAATCCGAAGAACCTTCAAATTTTACACATGGAATAATGATATTATTATTATAAGATATTTTACCCTAAATTATCTATTAATTTATTTGAGGAGCCCAAACAACAATAATACTTTCAAAATTTCCTCATGATATTATTATCATATTTTAATCCGTCTAACATATAAGATACCAAAATTTCCTTATTATCCCATAATGACCAAATTATCGTTAAGGATAAACAAAAACCTTTATTTTATAAGATCTTATACCTTCCACACATATTATTTTCCAACACAAATTTTCATCATACTTCATGAGAATTATTATGTCCACTTATCAAAGCTCATTTAGCTCATATTTTGTGTCATAAGATACATTTCCACAACTATGACATTATCACAACAAAATCATATTGGTACCTCTTACCCATTCTCAATTCCCTTCAACATAATATTTATATCATCACAAAATATCATAAACAATGCATGTTACATCATATATCAACAATATCATGAAAAACACACATAACCATATGAGTAAATAACACAAAAGCCCCAAATATCGCATACTATCCTTACCAACTAGGGTACCGAACTCTAAGCATAGAAATCATAGAATTCCTCATCCAAAGCTACCAGAATACTACCTATGAAAAACAACAAAATCCTTACATAGGCTTGAAGAGTTTAATCGAAGGAGAAATTCAGGTAAAGAGGGTAAAAATGGAAATAACCATAATAAAATGGGAGCTTGAATTGTGGGGATATGTAGTAGAATGTGTGGTGGAACTATGATAAGAATTCGGTGGTATTTGGACAAGGTTTGGGGGTAAAAATAGAGGTGTACGACCAAAAATGGGAAGCCATATGATTGTGATACAGGCAGTGTAGCCCTTATTGAGAGAAAAGACTACGCATAGCTAGGCGGTCCTAGTTCACATGGGCTTGCAATAGTAAATCTTGGTGTTGCATGCCCATGCACTTTGAAAAAATGTGATGGGGGAGGAGAAGTAGGGAAAGGAAGCAGTGGTCAGTGGCGATGGCTGGTGATAATGCTAAGGAAGGTTGAGGTGCCCTTGGTGGTCGGTCCACCAGCTAAAGGGCAGTGAGTGGTGGTTGCGGTGGTGTGCGGTGGTGGAGATGGTGGTGCATAAGTTAAAAATAGGGAAACAAAGGAAAAAGAAGGAGAAGAAAAGAAGAAAGAAGAAAGGAGAAAGAAGGGGGGTACTCGGGCAAGATTATTGACACAAAAATGGTTGAGTGGAGGCCAAATGAAGAGGAAGAGAGGGTAGTGTTGTGTGTGTGTATATACATATATATATATATATATATATATATATATATATATATATATATATATATATGCATATGTGTATGTGTGGTGTGAATTGGGGTAGATAGAAAAAGTAGGGGAAGAGTGCGACGAGTGATGGTGCAAGTCTGGCTTGAGGGGTAGTGTAGGGAAATAATGGTTTAGTGTTGGGGAAAATGGTAGAGCGTTCAGTCGGGATAGTGATGGTTGTGAGTATGTATTGCGTAAGGTTGAGGAAGAAAAATAAATGGTAGGGGAGGTGATGGTGGTGTGAAGGTAGGGTAGGGATAAGGGGAGAAGAAGAAGAAGAAGAGGAAAGGTAATAGATGATGATGGGGTCTGTAGTTATAAGAGTGATGGGTGATGTAGGTGTGAGTTACAAAACTAAAGCCAAGGTTTATGGATTATTTTAGATAATCTTAGATTAGCCATAAATAATTAGAATTAGTAGAAATTTTAGTGAGATTTGATTTTTCTAATAGAAGGTTTTGGTTCGGTTAAAGTTTGGAGATTAAGAAATTGGGTTAATGCTAAAACAAGATTTCTTGAGATTAGAATAAAATGAGGGGGCTAATGATAGGGGATTAAGATAATAAATTTTTGGTGTATTATGTCACTACCCCCTTAGAAGAGGCTTCATCCTCAAAGTCAATAAGTCTGGAATATGGAAGAAGAGAAAAATGATATAAAGATGCAATTTCTATGGTTAAATCCATTGGAGTTACTACTATACTATCAGACTGACTTAAAGGAAAGAAAACCCCAAATTCTAACACACCTAAGTTAAAGAGCTCGAGATATGCCTCACGCATATCCTTCTCAGTTTCCTAAGTCACATCTTTTACCCCATGACAACGCTAAAGAATATTCATAAGCTAAACTAAGCTCATTTGGGAGCATCAAATCTTGGTGTTAAGAATTCTCAAAGGCTTCTCCTTGTAGATAATGAATCAGCTAGTTTGATCTCATCTGGTCTAATCACGTACGATAAGTCTGCGATGTACTTCCTCAGTTGAGGAATGTGGAAGACGTTGTGAACTTAAGCCAACTCTGGTAAGAGTGCTAGGCAGTATGCAACCTCACCAACCGTATCAAGAATCTCATATAAGCTAATATAACCTTGGCTCAGCTTACCCTTCAGACCAAATCTCTCCACTTCTATAGTAGGTGAAACTCAATAAAACTCTATCCCTTGGCTCAAAACCATCACTACAACATAACTAATATGCATATCTCTTCTGGTGACTCTAAGCTACTCTCATCCTGTCCTAAATCTACCAAACCTGCTAAGTGGTCTCCTCAATGCACTCTGACCCAAGTACAATAGTCTCATTGATGTTGCTCTAACATAAAGGTTTTCAACATTTACATCCATATAATGCCTCAAAGGGTTCCATCCTTATGCTAGCATGATAGATTTTGTTGTACGAGAACTCTACCAAATGAATACGAACTTCCCAACTACCTCAAAAATCCAAAATGCAAGCACGAAGCATATCCTCTAGAGTCTAAATCACCCTCTCAATTTGTCCGTCCATAGCTGGATGAAAGGTGGTACTCATCCTCTATCTCGTGTCCATAGCCTTCTGTAACTTCCTCCAAAAGTGTGAAAGGAATCTCAAATCCTAATCAATGACTATGTCGGTAGGGGTACTATGTCTAGTCACCACAAACCTCAAATATGCATACTCCATGTCAACTTCACGGGCATAAATACAGCAGACTTAGTTAATTTGTCGATAATAAACCAAATCGTATCACAATTGCTACTATTCATCAGTAACCCACTCACAAAATCCATCAAGATGAAGTCCCACTTCCACCTCAGAATATCTAAAGGCTGAACCAACCTTGTAGGTCTCTGATACTCAATCTTAATCTTCTGACAAGTCAAACACCTTGACACAAACTTTGCTACCTTTCATGTCATGCGAAGGCATCATTAGGTTATCTTAAGGTCCTTATATAACTTATCCCCCTTGGGTGGACGGTATAAGAAGTACAATGACCTTCCTCCAAAATCCAGTACTTTAGATAAGCATAACTCTAAGGAACACACTAACAACCTTTGTAGCTAATGCTACCATCCTCATGAATCTAGAAACCCTAAGCTCTACCATTCTGATTCTTCTACTGAATCTTCTCTAGCTTAAAATCCCTAGGTTGTTTTGCTCAAATCTCATCAAAAACCATCGGCGTAATCGTTAAAGCACACATCCAAATCTCCAAATTACCCTATTAGATTATTTCTACCCCCATCTCACCAAACTCCTTTAGCAAATGACTAAACACCACAACATAACCAAGGAATGTGATGTATTCCTACTCAAAGCATCTACAACAATGTTAGCCTTACCCTCGTGGTAGGTCAACTCAATATTATAGTCTTTCACTAACTCTAACCATCTCCTCTACCTCATATTCAACTCGTTCTAAGTAAATATATACTTGAGGCTCTTATGATTGGTGTAGAATCTACACTTAGTCCTATACAGATAATGCCTCTAAATCTTTAATTAAAAAAAAACTACAACTAACTCTAGATTATGCATCTGATCATTCTACTCATGTTGCTTCAACTAGCAAGAAACGTAAGCCACAACCTTAACATGCTGCTTCAACCAGCGAAAAGCATAAGCCACAACCTTAATATGCTGCATCAGAACAAAACCCAATCCATGCTTCGATGCATCACTGAAGACTTCAAATCCATCAATACCCAAAGGCAAAGTAAAAATAGTTTTTGTAGTTAACCACTGCTTCAACTCCTAAAATGCTCTCTCATAAGCATCATCCCATTAAAATTTGGTCCTCTTCTTTAAAAGGTTCATTAGGGGATGTGCTACCTTCAAGAAATCTTAAAAAAAATGTCTATAATACCTAACCAAATCCAAGAAACTATAGAACTCAAGGATGCTAGTGGGTGCCTTCCACTAAGTCACTGCTAGAATCTTTGTCGAGTCCACGACAACTCCTCTTACTAACACCACGTGTCCCAAAAATGCAACCTCCTAAAGCTAGAACTTTCACTTAGAGAGTTTAATATACAACTAATGCTCTCTCAGGCATAACAAAATCATCTATAGATGCTACTCATACTCCTCTCTACTCTAAGAGTACACTAAAGTATCAATTAAAGCCACAACAACCTGATTGACAAATGGTCAAAAAATCCTTGTCATCACGTCCATAAAAATGCTAGGTGCATTAGTGAGCCTAAAAGGAATTATCGTAAATTCATAGTGCTAGTACCATGTCCTAAAGGTTGTCTTCATGATGTTTGTCTCAACAAAGCACAATTAATGATAACCCAATCTCTAATCAATCTTTGAGAAAGTCGAAGCACCCCAAAGCTAGTCATACAAACCATCAATCCTCAAAAACAAATAGTGGTTATTCACCGTTAACTGATTCAACCCTCAGTAATCTATATATAGGAGAAGGCTCCTATCCTTCTTCTTCACAAACAACATAGGTGTTCTCTATGGGGACACACTCGACCGGATATACCCATGAGCCAATAAATTCTTTAACTAAGTCTTCAACTCCCTCAACTCCACCTGTATCATCTGATAGGGTACCTCAGAAACAAGTTTGGTCCGCGGTACCAACTCAATGGTGAAATTTATCTCCTACATCGGTGGTATTCCTGGAATCTTCTAAGGAAGCACATAAAAAAATCTTGAACAACCGAAATGCCCTCTAACACTGACATGTCCTTGTTTAGCTCTTGAACTCTCCACAAAAACATAGGGCAACCTCTCTATACTAAGGAAAACTACATATGGGAAGATAAGACCTTCGTCGTAGGTCTAAGCTTACATCTCTGGTAAGAGACTCTAGCATACTAAGGTCCTCACAACACGACTCACTCCTGTGAGCAATCTATCACTATCTTATACCTCTTTAACATATTCATCCCAAGGATAATGTTAAAATCTTGAAGGTCCATCTCAACTAGATCTACTAGGAAGTCTACCCCACCTATCTCTAAGGCCACATCCAAGTAGAGCCAAGCATAGTCCAATCTATCCCTAGAAGATAACAACACAAATATATATATAGTAGAAGATGAATTCAATGCAACTTTAGTAACAAAAGATGAAGACAAAAACAATAGAGATGCTCCCAAATCAAACAACATATGACCTTTTGGTGAAAGGATTGAGAATGTACCAGTAACCACATCTAACTACATGTCAACCTCTACCTAGATAATGATGTTCAAGTGCCCACCTGATTATCCTCTTTGGTATCCTCTATAATATCCTCTAGAACTTTGATACTAACCTCCTCCCTTTTGACGAAAAGGGTGAGGCCTATACGGTCTCCCTTAACTCTCTCTAAGCTATCCACAAGGTGGGGCAGGTGTTCTCTACTAAAGTTGCTACTAAGGCTGTAGGTAGGTCCACTGTTGAAAAGCCTATTGCTACAGAATCAATGGTGTATGTTACTAATAGTGACCCTACTGTCATTGACACTTAAAAGATTGGTGGCTTAGGTGACCACACGTCCTACACCATAGCATAGCACCCCGATAACTCTACCCTAGATGATCCTAACCATAGAAATGGCATGTGAAGCACCTCGACTAACCCCTAAGATCTGGTATAACCTCTTAAATGACCCTAATGTTGATACTAACCTCCCTGAGACTGGTTCTGACCTCTTTGCTGAAACTTTAGAGGTCCCTCTCTTTAATATTAGATCTTACCTCCAAAACCCTACAACTCTAGGTTTCTTTTACTTAAAATGGAAGCCTTCTCCTATACTACTGTAGTTGCGATACACACCCTCTCATACAACATGGCCAAGTCCTAAAAACCCACAAAACTCATTATCCTTTAAATGCTAAAATGGAGTCCTTGGTCAAACCGGTAGACCATAGTGGACTCACTAGTTGCAATCCCTGATAGGAACATCAACAACTTTATAAATCGAGTGTGGTACTACCTCACCGCCATGCTCCCCTGAGTTAGATGCATGAACTCCTTTAACTTATCCCTCTTAAGACTCTCAAGTTAGAACTTAGCATGAAGTGTCACCTTAAAGTCCTCCTAGGAAATCTGTAGCCCATCCTATGTATAACAACCTACCCACTAGGTGTCGACAACCCCTCATAATAAAAAGGCTATAATACCTACCTTTTGAGGAAGTGGATAATCATATGCATCAAACGTCATATCCAAATCCTAAATCCATCCCTCCAGGATGACTGAATCCTCATTTCTAAGATAGATCGGTGGGTGTTATCCTATAACCCTCAAAAGCCAATCTTTTTTTATACCCTCTTGTGGGTGATGTGGAGGTAGTGTTGGCAGCTAAGGAAAACGTTGGATGAACTCGATAAAAACCTCAAATGTATCCTCCAAATGACTAATGTGACCATTAAGTGCCATGACAACTAACTAGTTGTAAGATAAAAAATGTGTTGGGGAAAAACCTTCCTATCTTACTAACACATAATGCACATATTCATATTTTAAGGCCACCTAGTCTACCATTCCTCAATTCCTCAAAAGTTAATCCGAATTTTCAAAAATAACACAGGTTTCCTAAAATGTGAGAAAAAACCGTTAAAATTAGATGAAGGATCATTGAAAACCAAAATTTGAAAACCAAAACATGGTAATGAAAACCAAAAGCTTTGACAAAAGCTTTGATGCTAACTTCTAACACCCTGATTTTTACTACTAAAAAATTTTATTTTACAACAGAAGTAAATAAGTAAAATATTAGGGGTTACCATCATAATTGATATAATTCTAGCTTATGCAACCATCCTTACATCAATCATAAGGCTAAAACAATTAAAGCCACACAAGGAAATTAGAAACAAAAGAAACATTTATAATACAATAATGATTTTGGAGCTTAACTCCGAGTTACAATACATGATACAAAAGAAGGGATATCATAGATCAAGAGTCCAAAAAATTATCCGATTAAATATATTGATGGGATAACAATTACTCTTTACCGAACCCCTAATACATAAGGGATCATAGGCAACATAGTCATCTAGTGGATCCTTTGAGACCTGCATATAAGAATCAAGGTCTCCTACTCGTAGGAATGAGCAGCATCCATAAAAAGGATGGTTATTACGCTATGTATTAGACAAGGGAATAATGTTGTTGAAAAGGGATACAATTAGCACATACTTTCACAATAGATAATAAGTGAATAAACAAATGAATGAAGTAACTCATTGGATAGAAAATTTTCCAAATCTCTTTATTAAGTATAATCCATTTTCATTCTTTTATATACGGTGAGTGTAGGAACTCCACTACTCTTAAATCGGTGGGAAGGTATGAAACACCTTCTTAGGGACAACACATCTAAGCCACTATTATCATCTGGTGGAATCGATATAAAAACATCACCTTCTCAGGACAACATGCTCTAAAGCTATTATTCTACCCGATGGAATAGGTTATATATATAAATACAACACCCTGGTCTTAACTCATGTATTCTTCCACTTCAAATCATTAATATCTTTTCCATAGGTTATACTATTATATTTTCATTTAATGATAAGCAGGGGCCTCACTATTCTTAATCTGGTGGAATGGACTAAAACACATTCTTAAGGCAAAATGCTCCTAAGCCACTATTCCTTTTGGTGGAACTTAGATTAAAAACATCACCTTCTTAGGGAAAAATGCTCCCAAGCCACTATTCTCCCTGGTGAAATGGGAATACATACATACATACATACATACATACATACATACATATATAAATAGATCACCTTGACCCTACTCATATGCTCTTTTACTTTAAGTGAGTAGTGTCTTATTCAAAATGGATTCTCAAACATCAAACATATTAAAACAGATACATAAATAACACAAGTTAAAGTTCTCACATCCCTTTAAACCCTAATTATACACCCTTTAGTATTCATTCTCCTATACTAATTATTCCTCCATATATTATATTATCTCATCCTTGAATATCATCATTATTATCGCACCCATAATGTACGGTCTAGTTCCCATCTCATACACATGCATTAATAATCTTATCCAAAGGTATTACTCATAGAAATCTCTAAAAACCCTAATTCAACATATTTGTCATAAAACCTCCCATGAAATTCACATGATTACCAATTCCAATAGATAACCTCATAAGGTCAATCATCAACAACGTATTTAGAATCCAAATGACCTCTAGATTTTACACATAGAATACTAATATTATCATTATAATATATTTTACCACAAATTATCCATTAATTCATTTAAGGACCCCAAATAACAATAGTACTTCCAAACGCTTCTCATGATATTATTATCATATTTTAATCTACCTAATACATAGATACAAAAATTTCCTTATTATTCCTTTATTGATAAATAATAACCTTTATTTTATAAGATCTTGTACCTTCCACGCATATTATTTTCCTAGTCCTTAAATTATCATTATACTTCATGAGAATTCATATATCCACTTATCAAAGTTCATTTAGCTCATATTTCATGTCAAAAGATACATTTCCACAATTATGACATTATCACAACAAAATCATAATGGTACCTTTTACCCGTTCTCACTTCCCTTCAACATAATATTCATATCATCAAAAAATATCATGAACCATGCATGTTACATCATATATCAATAATATCATGAAAAGCACACATAACTATATGAGAAAATAACATAAAAATCCTAAACATCACATATTATCCTTACTAACTAGGACACTGGGCTTTAAGCGGGTAAATCCTAGATTTCCTCCTCTGAAACCACTTACCAAAAACAACAAAACTTGTGGTCAGGTTGAAAGAATTTAATCAAAGGATAAAATAAGGTAAAAATGTTAAAAATGGAAATAACTATAGTTAAATGGGAGCTTGAGTTGTGTGGATGTGTAGTAGAATGTGTGGTGGAGCAATGGTAGAAATTTGGTGGTGTTTGGATAAGGTTTGGGGTGAAAATATAGGTGTATGGCTGAACATGGGAAGCTACACAACTATGCTAAAGGTAGTGCATCCCTAGTTAAGAGAAAAGATCGCTCATGGCTAGGTAGTGCTTAGTTGCACAAGCATGGGATAGAAAATTTTAGTATTACCCGACCATGCTTAAGGCCATGTGCTTTGAAAAAATGCGATAGGCAAGGATAAGAAAAAGGAAAAAGAGGTGGTGGTTGGTGGTGATAGCCAGTGACGGTTCTTGGAAAGGTTAGGGTGACCTTGGTGGTTGGTCCACTAGCCAAGGGAAGCCGAGTGGTGGATGTAGTGGTGCATAGTGGTGGAGACAGTGGTGCATAAGTCAAAAATAGGGAAATAAAAGAGGAAGAAGGAGAAGAAAAGAATAAGGAATAAAGGAGAAAGAAAGGGGTGATTAGACAATATTTTTGACACAAAAATGGTTTAGTGGAGGCCAAATTAAGTGGAAGAGAGGAGAGTGTGGTGTGTGTGTGTTTGTGTACACATATATTCATATGTGCGTATGTGGTATGAATCGGGGAAGAAGGAAAATTTAGGGGAGGTGTGCGACGAGTGATGGTGCAAGTCAAGGATGAGGATGGTGTAGGGAAATAATGGTTCAGTGTTGGAAAAAATTGGCACAAGGTGAAGTAGGGATGGTGATGGTTGTGTGTATGTATTACGTAAGGTTGAGGAAGAAAAAGAAATGGTAGGGGGAGGTGATGGTGGTGTGCAGGTTAGGAAGGGATAAAGGAAAAAGAAGAAGAAGAAAGGTGATAGATGATGGATGATGATGGGGGTTGTAATGGTGAGAGTGGTGGTTGATGCAGGTGCAAGTTGTAAAACTAAAGTTAGGGTTTATGGCAACAAGAGATGGGAGAAAGGATAAGAAAAAGAAAAGAAAATGAAAAAGAAAAGGAAAAGAGAGAAAGGTTAGGAATTAGTTTAGATGATTTTAGATTAGACATAAATAATTAGTGTTAGTAGAAATTTTTGCATGTTTTGATTTCATTTTACAAATTACAATTTATCTTACGATTTTAGATTCAGTTAAAGTTTCAAGATTAAGAAACTGGGTTAAGGCTAAAATAATATTTCTTGATATTAGAATTAAGTTAGGGGACTAATAATGCAGGATTAGACTAAGAAATTTTTAGGGTATTACAAAGGGCAAGTTGATGGGGGTAGAGGGATAAGCTTGAAAAGGGGTATATATGCACTCAAGAAGAAGATAAGAGAAGGACAAAGGTGAGGATTGATAGAGGTGGAGTTAAAATAAAATAAACTAGGAAAGGAGGAGGAAAGAAAAAAGGAATAAAAAAAGTGTGTGTTTAGATCTAGGTTCAGATTTAAATAAATTAGGTTAGGGTATTAAGATAATTAAGTTAAACTAATATTTGGAATTATGTTTAAGTTAGAGAAAAATATTAATAATCTGAAGTAAAATTAGGAATAGGCTAGAATTTTGGATTAGGGAGTTAGGGTAATAATTTTTTAAAATTATAATTAGGTTATAATATTAATTACTCAGGGTTAGGGTTAGCTAAAATTTGGGGTATTACAGTAATCCAGTGAAGAGTAGTGTGTATTTTGGAGTGGTTGGAAGTATAACCAAACAACTAATCCTATTAAAGTTGGAATATAGAGAATGTGTGTTCCCATTTAAATACCTTAGAGTTCCATTGATTCTACCTCTCTTATTATTAATCATTATAAGCCTTTGATAGATGAAATTACCCACAAACTAAGCTCATGGATTGATTGATATCTTATTTCTGCTGGAAAGATGCAACTACTACAATCTTCCATATTTATCATTAAGAACTACTAGATAGAGATGTGTGTTATGTCTAAATCAGTTGTTCATTAGTCAAAGAGTGTATGTAGGAAATTCCTTTGGAATAACCTTGACCCTAAAAAGAAAAGAGCACCCATGGCATGGTTTAAAGTGTGGTTGCCTAGCTTAGAAAGGGGGCTAGGCATTCATTAATTAGAGAATAATAATGCAAGATGCATAGCTAAGTATATTTGGAAGTTAACCATGTTTAATAAGAGTTTGTGGATAAAGTGGGTGCATGAAGGATATATTAGGTGAGCATATAGATAGTATGTTGTGATAAAACTAGGGCATTCTTAGCTGTGCATACATATGATGCAAGTTATAGATAAAATCAGGGCATACAATGACCAATGCATTGTTGTTGAGAAGTTTCATATAAACTCAATTTATCATTTTATTATACACAGAACCTCAAAAGTTAATTGGTTTTAATTGCTGTAAAATCATAATGGTTCTAGAAAAACATAAATTCATTGTTGGGATTATTTGACACCAACCATTAACTATTAAGAGTACATTGTTTTTCTGGGGTGTTGTGCAAAATGACATATGTGAAGTCTATCATGAGCAGCAAGAGGATATTGATCACTTAATTATTTGTTATCTAGGTGCACAAACTTTATGGGTTCTTTCTCTCAGATGGTTGCAGGTATGGGGGCAGTTTAATCTATGAAAAACATGCTTAAACTAGATGATACAGAAGACTTGATGTAAAGGGAGAAGGTTGTGTGTAAAACTGTAACACCCCAAAAATTCACTACTGAAAAATTTCGTTTTATTTAAAAGATAATTGCGGAAGCAGATAAACAAAACGTGAACTTTGGGAGTATTACTGCCACACGTAGTACCAGACCGGTTCACTCATACCGTTCCAGTACCAAGTGCTAAGGCTAAGAAAATAAAATACAAATCGAAAGACATTCAACATGCATAAATTAGAGTAAATTGCAAGAACTTCAACATATTTAAATCAGAGTAGCGCATCAAATCGTTTTCAGGAATAAAATCCACCAATGGTGGTTACTTGAGCAACGTTAACATTTAAAACCGAGAAATTACATGAGAAAGAGAAAAAGCCATGATACCGGAAAATTCCTTACTCTCCTTCCCGTAACCCACTTGAGTAGCACCTGAAAATACCTGCAAGGGCACTGCCCATTGAATAGGCAGGGGCCCCACAAAGGGAATCCCTTCAGTACTACGGTACTGAGTAACCCTTTAATACCACACTTAAAGACAAGCCCGCATACGGCACACAATGCAAGCCACACACATATAAATAATGAGAGATGTATACATAACAATGACAAACACAATACTTTATAAGTCACGATCGATACTTTGGGCCTTAAGCCATTATTTTGTCATTGATCCATCAATATCATATTTTATATCCATGTGAGTAAGAGAACCCCACTATTATAGCCGGTGGACCGGAAGTCAACACACAGGGCAGAACGCCTCTGACCACTATTATTGCTAGTGGACCGGAAGATAAACACACAGGGCAGAACGCACCTGACCACTATTATTTGCCGGTGGATCGGTCTGGCCCCGACTCACATGGTGTTCCACTATAAGTGATTAGTATTTTTCCATAACCTTATTCACATACATAACTGATTTTATTGAGCTCGGGACCCCCACTATTATTGCCAGTGGACCGGAATACATATAAAATCATCATCCAGGGCACAACGCTCCTGGCCACTATTATAACCGGTGGACCGGTACTCATAATCACATACCAAGGCAACACGGTCCTGGACCACTATTATATCCGGTGGACCGGTACTCCATATCTCATACCAGGGCAACACGCTCCTAGACCACTATTATAACCGGTGGACCGGTACGCAATATCATAAATCACTAGGCCAGCCTCATTAATATTCCACTTTCAATTATAGTATCTTTCCTTTCTTTAATCAGCACATCAATCATATTTATTTGCCTCGATTGGGAGATCGATAACCCGGGACACAAAGGTACACAGGTCGTACCGGTGCATATCAGCTACTCAATACCCTTTAACCATGAACCCAAGGACGCAAAGGTACCCTGGTCGTACTGGTGCATAAAGCTAACTCAGTACCCTACCGACAAGGACACCTAATCCATAAGTATGCATACCCCCTAACTAGGTCCGTAGAGCTAGGAAGAGTAAGATATAGGGCCTGGCTGGGGCACAAAGGCACACCAGCAAATACCAGAATAATCGTGGACTAAACCACGTCCTTAGGGTAGCGACCCCTAAGGAGTCACCATTCCCGATCTCGAGGTCTTTCACTTTAAGTAATAGTGTCTTAATTAAGGTGATCACAGAAAGCACGATAATCCGATACTTATTCACTTTCAATCGTTTCGATATCATTAATCGTTTCTTATTCACAGGATTATCCAGGATGTCACAGAGAAACCATTAAGGCCATCCTAATTATTAGATACTCTTACTTGGCTAATCAACATTATTTAATCATATTAATGTTCCACAATCTCAAGGACGTGTTAGGTATAAACTACTCATTTGCCCTTTACTTATATAGTTGTTAAGTATCCATTCCTTACTTGATAAATTACCACATTACCCTTGAGGTTGCATAATTACCAAATTACCCTTTGTCCAATTTAGATTACCAAATTATCTCATACACTTTTTAGATCATCATTCACCCCTCATAATTACTACACTTGTCATATTTCCCTTTTGGTTGGTTATATTACCAAATCACCCTTCTCCTTCGTTATAATTACAAAACTGCCCTTGAGTTGGATAAATTACTAAATTACCCTCCTTCATTATCATGATTACAATTTTGCCCCTTTAGTTGGTTAAACAATTATCACTTTACCCTTTTATCGGCTAAATTACCAAATTGCCCCTTTAGTTGAACAAATTACCAAATTGCCCTTCTCCTTTATCATAATTACCATTTTACCCCTCTCAATTATTTTAATTGCCATTTACCCTTTTTAATTATCACAAATCCCAAATTACTCTTCTTCATAATTACCAATATTAATTTACCCTTTTTCATAATCGAAATTACTATATTACCCTTCTCCATTATTATAATTACCATAATGCCCTTTAATTGGTTAATTTACCAAATTACCCTTCTATAGTATCATACTTATCCAATTGCCCTTCTACTATCATAATTTAATTGCTAAATTATCTTTTGTCGTTATCATAATTACCAAGTTACCCCTTACTCCCAAGTTTACCATAATATCCTTTCATTTACAAAATTACCATTTTACCCCTTACATCCAATTTTACCATAATATCCTTTTATTTATGAAAATTACCACCATACATCTTTTACTTTACAAATCACTATTTTACCCTTTTACATCCAAGATTACCATCTTTATCTTTCCTTACATAATTACCATTTTGCCCTTCTTTTCCAAATTACCATATTACTCCTTTACTTATAAATTACCACTTCACCATTCACTTATAAAATTTACCATATTACCCTTTACTTATGAAATTACGATTTTGCCCCTCTACCTCTAAAATTACCATAATGCCCTTTTTACTTGAACAATTACCATAATGCCCTCCTTCATCCAAAATTACTATTTTACCCCTACTTCCAAAATTACCATTTTACCCTTCTTTCTCACAACTTACAATTTTATCCTTTACTTGTAAATTATCATTTAACCATTTAATCATACAATTTCCATATTGTTCTTTTATCTCAAAAATTACCGAAATACCCTTTCTACTTATAAAATTTCCACTCAACCCCTTTATTCACCATTTTTATGAATTTACTAACACTACATAAAATAATGATATTAATACTTCATTCTTATCATCTAAGTCCACCAACTTGTCATTTTTCAACATAATACTCATTAGAAACTACACACATTGATTTATATACCCCATAAGCATAATTACTAAAATACCCTTAAACAATACATCATTCATGCATTAGCAACATGGTACATCATAACAAGTGTTTAACATTTCTATCCATATTCCAACTCCTTCCTTAATTAACATACCTACATATGGCACAAAAGTTATCATGCTATTTCTTTTTAACAAGCAATATAAGAAACCATATACATATCATGCTAAGCATACAAAACATGCATAAAATCATACTAAACCCTAAATGTGCTAGCATGCGTTTTTCCATATATTTAAGGGAGGATTAACGGTTACCTTAATCCCGCAAAATATAAATCTTACCAAGAATAATTAGCAACTCAACACCTAAAAATAATATCCATCATATTTATGTTAGAAATAAGAATCCAAGTATAAAACTTTATAATTTTAATTAATAAAACACTTAACATAAAATACCATTATACCTTAAAAATTATCCAAACAATTTTTAAAATGAAGGGGAGCTCATGCTGCATGAGCAGCGTGAGTTTCATGCAAAATTATGGGGAGAAAAGGGTTTGAAGGGGGGCGAAGGGAGAAAAATAAACCATTTTCGGGTTAGGGTCTTTAGGCTAGGAAAGAAGGTGGTTAGGGGAGGTTCTAAGGCAAGTGAGTGGTGCAGAAGTGAAGAGGGGGTGTAGGTGGAGGCAAAGGGTGGTTTCAAGGCGGCTTAAGGCGGCGGAGACGGCGGCGGCGAGGCGGCAAAGTCGGCTGCTGAGAAGGGTCGAGGGAAAAGGCTGTGAAGGAAGGAAAAGTGGAGGGAAAATGGAGGGGTGCAAGGGTTGGTTTTGGCCAACTAATGGATGGCGGTTGTAGAAGGGGTTGCAGGGTGTCGAACGGTGGGTTGGGTGGCGGCAGAGGTGGCCAGACGGCGGTGGTAGAGGCGGTTGCAGGTGGCTTGACGGTAAGGGGAAAAAGCTGGGAAGAAAAAGGAAGGGGAGGAGAAGGGAGGGAGTGTAGGGCTCGAGGGGCTGTGTGGTGGTGCAGGGTGGTAGTAGGCGGTGGCAGAAGGCGGCGTAGGGGGTTGGTGAGGCGGCAGGAGCGGCAGACGGTGGTGGCGACGCAAAACAAGGTGGAAATGGGAGAGGAAGAAAATGAGAGAGAGAAAGGAGGATCGGGGGTGAGGGGCTCGACAACAATGGGCAGGGAAATGGCTGAAGGGGAGAAGAAAAAGAGGAGGAAGGGTAGGGGAATAGGGGCTGATCGGAGGGCAGGCTTAGGGTGGCAGGGCATCGCAGGGTGGCAGGGGAAAGGAGGGAAGAAGAAGGAAAGGGGGAGAGGCATGCGGGGCTGGTCCAGGGCCGGTTTGGCTCGAAAAAGGAAGGAAAACGACGGGGGAAGAGAGAGAGGGAGAGGGAGCAGGTGGTGGCAGCGATGGGTGCAGGCGGTGGCAGCAGGCATGGCGTCGAATGTGCAGGTGGTCGGGCGTGGAGGAGAAGAAGAAGGGAAGAAGAAAGGGACGGGGCGGTCGGACCGGCGCAGGAAAGAAGGGAGAGCCGGCCGGTCCAGGAAAAGAAAATAAAGGGGGGCAGCTGGGCTGGAGGGACGGGCGTGCGAGGGAGAGAAGGGGTGAGGCGGGAGAGACGAGCCGAAGGCCCAATGCGCGGGGAGAGGGCTGGCCTGGCGAGGCAGCCCGAGGGAGGAAGAGAAAAAAAGAAAAGAAAAGAAGAAAGGGAAAAGGGGGAAAAGGGGGAAAAGGGAAATGGTAAAATAGGGAAAATAATTTAAATTAATTTATAAAATCATAGAACATAATATTCTTGGTAAATTATTTAATTTAATAATTTAATTTATTATAATCTAATATTTTAGTTTAAAAAGGATAAAGTTGGTAAAATATTAGTTTTGGAAAATTATTTAAATAAAACAATATGATAAATAGCAAAATATTTATTTTTAATTTATTAAATACTCTTATCCAAATTTACATACTCTAAAATCCATAAAATAATTAAAATAAATAATCTAAAAGCAATTCTATTCCAAATACAAGTAATTTATTAAATTATAGGTTTTCGAAATTTTTGGGGTATTACAAAAACAGTCATGGATACACTTTTGTACCACACGTGGATTAACTAAAATATGGTGGTATTCTTAGATACTCAAAGACTACCGAGGGTGACATTAATGATGTTGGTTCTAGAAGTTTTTTTATGAGAATTATGGATAATCCAAATTGACATATAACAAGATATATGGAAACACTAGTTAGATGGATATAGTGTAGTGATTAGGGTTATGCCCCTATTGAGAGTTGTTGATACTAGTTGATGTACTTTCACTTTCAATATTTGGTAATAATGTTTATTATTTGCTTAAAAAAAGTAAGAAGAAGAGGTTGCTACAAACTTTGTCCATAAAAATTCTAATATTGAGCCACTATATTCTATACCAACCTAAAGATGATAATAGATTATTGTTGAGTCATATTCAACTAGGTCCATACCCATTTACAGTACCTAGACCCAAACTCAACCTAGATTCATTACATCCAAATTTTTAGACTCAGATCTATTAATTCTTATGGGTAAATTAGCTTTAAATTAGCAATATAATAAAATAGCTACTTAGGACCAGTAACTCTAAACTAGCTATTATTGCATATGGGAAACTTTAAAGTTAGACTATTTTTTTTTGATATATTGTTAATAATGGTATTTTAGGAATGCATATTAAATTAGTTGATCATAGGAGTCTTACAGAAAAGTTATGGCATACTTGTGAATTTAGGGTTTTGTAAGGCTTGTGAATAATAATTATTGAGATAGAACTATTATTACATATGTGATACTTTAGAGCTATGCCTTGATATTTGGGTTTGTTAATAATAATAATAATAATATTTGAGGAAGGGATACTAAAATTTGCAGAGAAAAGAGTAATAGAGAAGAAGTTATATCTAAAATGTGAAATTAAGGTTTCATAGGAAGTATGTGGACCTAAATCCTTAAGAATGACCTTGATATCTATATAGTTGTGCTTTACTTGCTTCAATTATGTTTTGTACCTATCAAAATAGATCATAAATAAGAAATTAATTATTTAAAATGAAAGATCACGTGAGATGGTTAGAGATGTTTTATGGGTATATTCCACCAGATGATAATAGTGACTCAATTGTTTTCCTTGAGAGGTGCAGTTGTTTGTTCAATTGGATTAAGAATAGTGGGGTTTTAATCTCAACATGAATGAGAACATAACTTGAGATAATGTAACTAATGAATAAGATATTAATTATTTAAAGTGATAGTTTATGTGAGTTAGGACTAAGGTATTATATCCTTCGTACTATACGATAATAGCGACTCAAGTATGTTATTTCTTGAGAGGTGTTTCAGACTATTCTAGTGGTTTAAGAATAGTATCTAGTTGTGTGTTTTCTAGGTATATGTTGGGTTTATTTCATCATATGATAATAGTAGCTTAGGTACATCGTTCTTAAGATGTGCTTCAATCTATTCTACTAGATTAAAAATAGTTTGGTCCCTAAACTTAACGTAAATAAAAGAATGTAATATGATATATCTAATAACAAGAGTTGGACCAGTAATTGCCTTGCATTATTTTATGTATCTCACATGTTTGTCTACTTTTCGTAGTGAATGCATGTAATTATTTGTATTCCTTACTCGTTTGTATTATCGTCTTTCTCTATCTGTAGCATACTAACTATTTTTTTATATGTGTGCTACTTATTATCATGAGCAGATAATGTGGATGACTATGTGCAAGCTGATGAAGACTCAGTGGATAATTTTTCAACTTATGATACTTTGTGTGGGGTGTAATGACTTTCTGTATTAGGATTTTTGGGCGTATATTCATTTTATTATGATGATAATTTTTATCTGGATACCTTTTTAGACTTTTAAATTCATGGTGATTCTTTTACCTACATTTTGGATATTATAATCAAAATTAATCTCCCACTTGTATTTGCATTTATAAAGTTTCTCTTGTTTTCTATTTTTTGTGTCTTAAATTCTAATTGATTTTCCTTGTGATTTATATAATGATGGATTAGTAACCCAAAATTTTGATAATTAGAGTGATAACACCTAGCCATTTTGGCAATATAATTAAGCTATAAACAAAAATTTTCAGTAGTAAATTTTAGAATATTACAATATACGTATCCAAAATCTAACATATTCATAACAATATAAGCCCAAAATTACTCAATAAATATTTTTAGTAAAATCATAATTTTTTAACATTCGCTTTTCCATTTATGAGCAAAAGATAAAAACATATACACAGTTTACTAGACATACTAAAATGATCTAAAGTAGTAGGCTTACTATATTTTGGTAACTCAAGTTGGTAGTTATATAGCCAAAAGAGATAAAACATAGGAAAAAATCGAAGGATTTCTTATCATCAGCTTATTTTTACTAATGTGATGTGGTGTGTTATCAAGTTAAATGAAATATTTATAAGTCATTATTATTACTTTACAATGATTAATGTCATAATTAATGTTTTATTATTGACATTATTACTTTTCTTATAAATTTCAGATATAAGCCAAAAATAATAAGTCATAAGAATACTCATCTATCAAGAGTATTTCACATATATTAACATTATTATAAAGAAAACTCAAGGACCAATGCAATCAATAAAGAAAGTCATCTTGTAGCACATAGTGCTCTACCTCTGATTAAATATCAATAGATTAATATGAACTAGCCCTTGTTTGGTATTACTTATTTTTAATAACTACTTTTAGATTAAAATTAATTTTATAAATATACTTTTTAAAAAGTACTTTAATAAGTAAAATGTATGTTTGTTTTTACTTTTATTGTATAAGTGATTAATACTAAAAAACTACTTATTGTACCTCATTAATGTTTGGTTTTCATTGCATCAAATTTAGATTTACAAGGTCTAAATCAAAAAAGACACAAGTAAAGGGTTCCCATATCATGCAAATGCACTAAAGATAGCTTCTAGGATATCAAACCCACCTCTTCTTCAGCTCACCACTCACCTAGTAGCAAACCAACAACCAATGAAAAATCCCATACCACTCAACCCCAGCTACCTAGCAAGAGACAAAGATCAGAGCAGTAACAAAAAAGGACGAACCCTCCTAAACTTAGAAAACTCACAGCATTATAAACATATCTCATTGACATGTTAAATGATGTCGTTGATCTAGTATTTAAACTCCTTTTCACCCTCCTTTATCTGGAAACCCACCGTCTTTAACCAACATGAGCATCCAGTTTGGGCATACATCTACGCCATCAAAGACTATCTGATTTGGGAACTCCAGGCTGAGCAAAAATTACCATTAAAAGCTGTCACCAAAATCTTTCTTTTCATCCTCCTACCTCATATCCCCATCAAAGCCAAGAACACATCCATAATATTAATCGGTGGTGCAATACCCATCCATATTCTAGTAGTAGCTGGCCTGGTCCACCCTTCCAGACCCTCCCAATATGCAACCTCACCAAACGACTTCACTGAAAACACTCCACTTGTGTCTTGGCTCTAGACAACTCTTTTCATCTTTGCCCACAATTGGCAGCAACTGTCAAGCCTATCAGAATATCTGTATTTTCTGTGACGAGGTGAGCTTAGGGAACGCATATGGGAGTTGGAACTTGGAAAGGCTAAAATAAATGCAAGTTTTGGGCATATCAAGCTTCAGCACTATAATAAAATTTAAAACTCAATTATGTTTCTGATATTATTCTCATGCTCTTCCACAACTCAATACACTTCAATACATCAGGAGGTTTTGGCAGCAACCTTTTTGGCATGAGTGGAGTTATAGCGAAGCGGTCAGGTGATGAGGATGATAATAAAAATAATTTTAAATTGGCTACTCTGATCAGAAAAGCTCGCATATCTCCGTACCTTTTCACTTTCATCGCCTTCATCATCTTTGTTGCCATTCTGTTCGGCGAAGACTTCTCTTGCACTCTCCTCATTGCAAGTTGATTATAATTTCCAGATAATGGTAATTGATTTCCAGACAACTCTTTTGACGGTGGAGGCTGTGATTGCGGCAGTAGTAGAGGAGGGTCAGTAGGAGCAAGGAAGATAATAAGAATGCGGATGTTCCGACTGATATGGCCTTGATTAGTGAGTAATTAGCGTGGTAGCGAGTTGCAGAGTCTGAACGAGCAGACAAAAATGGAAGCAGATGCGGGGAGAAACAGACGGTTGGTGGTACTGTGTTATGAACGATTTTTTTTTATAAATAGTTTCGTACCGCATTAGGCTATAAGTAATTATGAAAAGTAAATAAAACTTACTTTTGATTTATTACTTATAGGAAGTAATTTTTATTAATTAATTTTTTATAATAATTTTTAAAAAGTAAAACCAAACACTTATTATAATTTATAATTACTTTTATTAAAAACTACTTATCAAAAATTAAACCAAACAAACTCCTAATATACATTAAAGATGATTTTATCCATTCAATAACAACAAAAAACCATCCTATGTTGAAACAATATATATATATTTTAGATTAAATAACATCATACAATATCATTGTTAGAGTTGGTATGTTTTGATATGATATAATCATGATTAAAAAAATTAATGTATTATTATTATTATACTATTACTATACTATTATTATTACCATATATTTAATTATAATTATTCTTTACTACTGCTATTATTATTAATAAAATTTTATTAATATGATGTAATCGATTTATTATCAGTGATCCATAAAAGTCCTTATTATATAAGGATTATATGATAAATGAAAATAATATATAAACTCAGTATAATTCAGCTTATTATGAAAATGAACTACAAGTTATAATTTCAAATGAAAAAGTAAATAATTTAATTGAAAAGACTTTTAAACTTTAAAATATCGATCACAAATTCACTACTCCTCCATATCTAAAATAATGATAATTTTTTTTAAGAATCTTAATATGATAAAATCAAACTCAAATAATAAAATAAATAAAAATAACAAAATTTAAAATAATTAAATATGATATATAGATAAAAAAAATGATGAAAACATGGGCTAAATCTGATCTAAACTCAAAAAGTAAAAAAAATTCTAACTTATACAAAGTCAAATAATCTCCCTAATTAAAAATTTAATAATTTAAATTTATCTAAATCTTAATTTATTTAGTCTTGATTCGACCTAATAAAATAATCTAAGATTAATCAAAATCGAAATCACATGATCCGGATAGGGCGCGACTGTGTGACTAAGGGTTGTTGACAAACCAAGCCGGCTCGTGAGCTTTTTGAGCTCGTCTCGTTAACGGCTTGGTTCGGCTCAGCTCATTTATTAAACATGCTTAAAAATTAGGCTTAAGCTCGGTTCGATTATTAAATAAATCAAGCTTGAGCATAATAATTTTAAGCTCGAACTCGTTTACAGTACAAAAGCTCATTAACTCGGCTCGTTTATCACCAAAGCTCAGAAGTTGACTCGTTAAAAATTCGGCTCGGCTCGTTAAAAGCTCGACTCATTTATAAATAAGTTAAATTCAAACTTTATTTTTAAGCTTGTTTAATAAATAAATCAAACTCAAATTTAATCCGATTCGGCTCGGTTCGGTTCACTAACATGCCGTCAGAGTACGACTCATCAGAATGCCAATTTCTGCGCACACCCAACGACAAATGTCACGTGACTTTTCACGTGAAGCAAGACTATCCTGATTTTCTGAACGCTAGCGGCCGTCAGCATTTCATTTTACAGGCCGCTAACGCCGAGCGACGGAAGAAGAGAGAGAGCGAGGGACAGAGAAATGACGTCGATCGCAAAGTACGTCCTGAAGTCGATCAGAGAGAGAGGCATCAGCAGATTCGTCCGTGAACTCAAGGATGAAGGATTTTTGTATGTTTAAAATTTTGTTCCCCCAGAAGTTTCTCTATTCATTTTTGCATCTCGATGAAACGAAAGGGAATTTGCAGATTGAAACTGATTGTGGAAAATTGTTTGAATCTCACGCGGTTTCTATATATCTATAACTAAACTGGTATGAGCATAATTTAGGGAGGAATTTATGTCTTAGGATAAGCTTGGGGGTTTATTTGAGCATATGAACCTTAACATTTTCGATTTTGCTTTTGAAAATCGGCACTGTGCTGAATTTTATACGGCTTTGATCGAATATTTTTTTATTTATTTTTTACTTGCAGGAGATGCTTATCGGATGGAAACCTTTTGTAAGTCTATTTGATGCTTCTCTGATAAATATTACAGTTCTGTATCTAATGTGATTGTGCGCTCTAGAAATTTACTAGTCTTTGAATATATTGCTATGGTGACAAGATGATTGTCAACCAGGAAGTGAGATGAGACGTGCTTACAATGTATTAAGATATGAATTTTTTTGGCTGGCATGTATGATAAAGGGCTGCAATCTTAGAATACTTACAAGCGCTTTATTGATGCTATAATGTCATTCTCATATTACTTGTATCTTCTTTCAAAAAGTAGTGTCATTTCTTGTTGTTAAAGTCGGATTTCACACAGTTTAGAGCTGCAGCTTGCCTGTCATGTTCTGGTGCCAATGGTTAGCTCTCCCTTTTTACATCCATACTTTTCTGATATGAGAGTGATTAAACAGGATGATGTCACCTGTGCAGTACTTAATTTCGTTATAGAAATCTGTAGTCATGCTTATTCCATGTAGAGTCAACTACTTGGAGCTGTCTGTGATGTAGTTTGTTTTGGTGCTAGATCTCTGCTGATCTTTTTTGCTTTTCCTGGATGTGAGACTTCCCAAATTTCTAGTGGTGTTTTCTTCACAATTGTGGGAAATCTAATGGCGTACTCATAAGTCTCTTGCCTGATCGATTAGGCAAACCAAAATCCACAATATTGGGGCAACACTCATTGGCGTTGATAAATATGGAAACAAGTATTATGAGAAGCTGGGAGATACTCAATATGGTTAGCCTCTGTGCCTCCTCATGTACAGCTTTTTAGAGTTGTCTTGTCTGGCTTCGTTCTAAACCCTGTTTAATATCCTGCACTTGTTTTCTTTCTTTATTTTTAGTGAAATTTGTTCCAGTCATTATGTCAATATGGGTTATTCTTGTGGAGATTCCGCCATTCAGGATTTCCATTAGATTTCTTGCATGTTTATACTGGCATATTTTGTGTATACCCCAATGCTCAATGAGATTTGTAATGACTTAGAAACAGGAGTTTGATGCCCAGCATTGTCAGTTTCTTATAGTGATCTGTAATATCAGCAAATCTTTTTAGGTACATGCTAAATGGGTTTCTTTGCCTGGACACTTGTGGATCGTAACTTTCAAAATCAACATGTACTATATTTCCAACTGCATAAGTAGTGCACGTGAACATTGAGGTCTTTCCAGCATCCAATTTATAACTATTTGCTGCTTCTAGTATATTTGAGTTTGTTCTGCCCCATTCAACAATGATTACAGCATGTAAATATTGAGGTATTTGGTGCAAAGGGAATATTATTTATCAGCTCTTGATGATGCTTAATTGCACTTCAATCTAGACGTGTCATAAAATGGAGGCTTCTCCCTCCATTATGGAATAAAATATTGTCTGATACACTGAAATATCCTTGATACATATATCCCATTTTTGGTTTGCCGACATGAAAAATGTACAAAACACAATGTAGAAATAAAATCACATGCATATTGGCCGATACAATACGTATCGGTCATTATTCTGACATATACTGATATTTTGTTCATATTTTCTGATATTTAACAATATGGGTTGATATTTGTTAAGGGGGAAAAATCACACCACAACATATCGTTCGCAAAACCTAGATACCATAACACATGATGCAAGTGCTTACTTGTTCATACATCTAAATATGTTTCTTGTACTTGTTTAAGATATTTCTTGTGGTTCTTGGTGGTGTTTTCTAAGATAAAAATACTTTCTTAATGATTTGTTTTAAAGATAAAGAATCTTTTAAAATAGATAATTTTGTGAAAACAAAATCTTGTTGAGTTGGACAACATTTTGACTAGTCAAATATGATAAGGTGATAGTTGGGATGAGCCAATAACATTCATGCCATGTGGATAATGATAGCTGACTAGGGTTTTGGTTATTAGTTATGATTTTATATTTTTATGTAACGACTTTGTAACTAATATTATACGTTTATGACATGGATTGGTGACATTGATTATAGGTTTTAAATAGGTGTTATTTGACATGTAAATCCATCTAGGTAATGTCTAGTACAACTGTGAATAACAACTTGTATGGTTGACTTAATTTTATTGGTTCTAATATAATGTTTGTTAGGAATTAGTTAGGATATTTCTAATTAAGTACATCCTAATTCCCACGAGCCGTTGAGGATTGGTAGGTGAGCCTATAAATAAGGCTTAATTTTGTGGGTTGTAGACATGATGAGTGAAGTTGAATAATTAGAGTCTCTTTGTAGATTTGCTTGACCATTGGAAATTTGCTAAGTGTAGTTTCTTTTGATTATCTTTGATGAGTGACTCTTTGTGAGTTCTATTAAAAATATTTTGATCACTATCTTTGTGAAGTGTCAAAGTTGTATCTTTTGTGTGTTGGTATGTTCCATGAATTCAAGTGTGTGTAGGATTTCCATTCAGCTATCATTGTTGAGGGATAAAGGAGGTCCATTTGCGTGTTTTGAGTTCATTCAACCCACGTCTACATCAATGCCATGATCATGACTGCTTCTGTGGTTTTATTGCCTGCCCTCCATGTGGTGCCATGAGCCTTTCATCAAATTACAATGATGCATACATGAAATGGATTGGAAAGAAAGTTGCAATGGTGTCCTTCAGATAAGGACATTCTGTGGATGCATTCATAAAATCTAGGAACTTCATTTGTGTATAATTCCTCCTTTACATAATGAGTTTTGTATTTGAGAATAACCACCATGTATGTTGTATTTCTATTAAGCCATTAAGAATCACATTTCGATTATAGTTTGCTCATATTGTTTATCAGCAGCTTGATCTCACTATCTGTCCATTTTTTTTCCTGCTGAATACTTGTTGGCTTATATAGGAAGGCATAGATGGGTAGAATATGGAAACAAGGGACGTTACAATGCTTCTCAAGTGCCCCCAGAGTGGCATGGATGGCTTCACTTCATTACTGACCACACAGGAGATGAGGTGAGTCATTTTAAGGAAACCTCATAAGTTTCTGTATTAAGCTAGCAGTACAACATTATGATGGTAGGGTCAATCCATCTTTTGCAGCTTCTAATGTTGAAGCCTAGGAGGTATGGGCTTGAACACAGGGAGAACTTCTCTGGAGAGGGATCTGAATTTATATACCATTCAAAAGGTCATCCTCTGAACCGTGGCCAGAGAGACTGGACTAGATACCAAACTTGGCAACCCACCAAGAGTTAAGATATTTCAAATTTTCCCTCAGGAAAGTGTTGTATGCTGAAATCCAATTCATGTAATGAATAAATACCTTTATCTCTTTTGTGCTTGTTTTCTCGATCTAGAGATGTGCTCCATTTTCATATCATAAAGAATTGAATTCTTGTGAAGCCATCTGTTTGTTTCTTTATGATTCCTTGTATTTGCTTTGACGATGATCCCATGAAACTCTTATCATTTCAAAGTTTACTGTATTCTTTTGTGTCAAGGTTGCCAATATCAGGACCTTTAAAACTTCTAATACTATAGTAGCCATTGTGCACGGAATTATTTATTTGTGCTTTTTCAATCATCCTATCATGAATGTTTTTATGAGACATGTAACTCTTCAGGACTATTGGACCTCAATTTAAGTCTGCTTTATGATGAACTTAGATTGTTTGAAATGCCCTGTGCTACTAACTATCGGGACATCTATGTCCATCTTATAAATTTATGAGACATTCACACATGACACGACCTTTGATTTATCATCATCAACTAGATGATCGCACATACTTTAAATTTCCCTTTGCCTTCTTCTTGCCCTCTTGTCCCGTGTGTTAGTCCACATTTTCTTGTTGCAATTTGTTTGTTTTCACTGATTTTTTCATTCTTTGGGGCCTTCACGAATATGGTAGCCCTTTCTATCGTAGCGGGTAAGGATATAAAGGCCTTTTGGACTCTAGAATTACATAAGAACTCATTTCTCGAGTAATCGCAATACCCTTGAGGGAGTGCTATTGAATAGGAGTTTCTACTTTTTTCGGCTGAGCCAATGATGCGACCATTTGGTTATCAAGTCTGCGTAATATCAACACCAGAATTTTTTATTGCTCGTTCGTGTTTGTGCTGCAGCGTACGGCATCTGAAAATTTTTAAGTTTTCAGTTTCTTGCTTGAAGTGTCTTTGGTCTTGTCAGATAATTGATAGAGATATTAGATTATGTGCAGTAGGATTGTATTAGTTGTTAGTAGATTGTATTACTTGGTTTGACTATTGGATAAAATTAATTGTGAGATGTTTGGTATGCATGCGTCCATGTGTGCATATGTATGTTGAAGGACAATGACATGCTACTATTGAAGATGCCTCCAATTTACCACAACTCTTAGTTAGCCTCTGGAATACAATATATCCATGTGGATGAAATACGATTTCTAGCTGCAAAATTTTGCTAGGTTGTCTGTTATACAATTAGTAAATTAGTTAATGTGTAGCACACTAAAGTGCTTATTAGCATCAATGAATTCATCTTCAATTGTTGATGATACTCTTCAATCTCCAATGGTAGAGTAAGGTTAATGTGACTGTAGCTAGCACTGAATTTTAATTTTATTATTCTTCATTGTAGTATTCATAAATAAGGATATTATTTTAGGCCAATGATTGAATAAATTCTCCTCTATTTACTAATCACACAAAATAATACACAAACTAACTATAATTCAAAACTCTTACAAAAATAAATAAATAAATAAACACTTATAATAAGCAAAAGTTATGGATACAAGGCTTTTAAAGCATAAAATATAAAAATAAATAAAAGTAGATAATAAAAATAGATGAATGCAAATTTGTTAAATATACTTAGGAAGTTGAAAGTTATCACTAGGTTAGGTTAAACTATAATAATGATAATTTATAAATATCCTTTTAATCATGAGAAAGATATTGATCAAGTTACAAGCTAGAAACATGTCTATACATCTTATGTTGCTTTCCTAAAGTGATTAATATAACAAAACACCATTATTAAATCAATTAAATTCTACTAGTATAGTCGTAATAAATGACTTTTATATTTAACTAAATTCAAAGTTTTAAGTACAAGTGGAAAGATATCAATCTAAATACCCAAATTAGTATTCCAAGTATGTCTAGTTGTATTTTCCTTCTTTGACCCATACTTATTGAAATGTTCATCAACTTTGGTTAGAATCACAAAACTATTAGGTAAATTATTATCTAATCTAGCTTCAATTATTAAATACAACTTCTAGTGCAACTATATAGGCACATAGCATGCATATAATCTTTATACTGTCACTATGAGGAAGTGTGAACAAGGTATGCATGATATAATTCACACTTGATAGAACTATATATTTCAATGTAAGTAATTAAAAAAAATTTCAAATGACCATATCATAAAACAAAGAACATTATTATTAAATCTTAAACTATAGTTTAAGGCCTCAATCTTACCCTAACAAAAAGTATGTAGCTACATATCATAAAAAAAAATTAATTACACAAAAATATTTATAAGAAATAGATGAAGAAGGAACCAAAAATAATTAGGGGTGAAAAATTTATCAAATTTATCAAATTTATCAAATGAATAATTGCTTATTCTTCAACTAAAATTTTCCTTTGGCTCTGCTCTTATTTTTCTCTTCGTTTTGTTCTCCTTTGTGCTTGGTAGTTTGTGGGTTGTGCTTGTCAGTATTTAGTCCTTCAATGAAACCCCTTTTTCAAATTGCCAACTCTTGTTGATTCCTAATCTCCCTTCTAGGTCTTTGGTCTCTTTTCTTATTTATTTATACATACATACATACATACATACATATATGTGTGTGTAATATCCAATAAAAATTAGCTCACTTAGTGAGACTTGAAACTAGTACCCTATGTTGAATAAACTACCCACAGTGGTTAGTGGAAACTATTGTATCTAACTTAAGAAGTTGTAGAATTTTATTATTAGAGGAAAAAAAAAGATGGTGACATTTTTGTAAATATTGTGCATTTATATTTTAGTTTTGGAAACTACTTATAGTATGTGGCGCAAACTACTTTAAGTAGGTAGAAGAAATTACTATAAATCTCTTAAAAATTATAGTATTTAGTGTTGAAAAGAAAAATGATGGTATTTTTATAAATATTAGATATTTATACTTTATGATAAGAAATTACTCATAGTAAGTAATGGAAACTATCTCTAGTGGGTAAAGAGAATTATTGTATGTCTTTCAGAAAATTATAATATTTAAATGCTAGAAAAACAGAAGTGGTGGAATTTTTATAAATATTAGATATCTATATTTCAAGTTTTAAAATACCCACAATAGGTGGTGAAAACTACCCATAGTTGGTGGCGGAAACTAGTATAAATGACTATGGAAACTAGGATAATTCTCATTTATCACAAGTCATGCATGCATGTATGGGTCATTCCTTGTATAATTTGCCAACTTTTTTTTTCTTTTTTATCTAATTGAACTTGCACTCCAAAAACAAGAGAAATAATTAATTATCCCTTAAATTAAGCTTACAAATTTGTTACTATATAAAATATTCTTAACTAAAACTCAAGGTCATATTTTGACCTATATAGGCTCACATTTAAGGAAAATCATTGGAAATAGAAGTTATATATCTTATTTTTAGCTTTCTATAGCAATTTAAATCACCCACATTCAAGTTTGTACGTGAATGGTATGATCAAAATGCATCATGCTGTCAAAAATCATGCGAATCTCCTTATTTTAACTCAAATAATTAAATATATGAGATCACTATCACTTAATCACAAAATTATAATTAACTTCACATATTATTCAAATAAATTACCAATATCTTAAATTAAAAGGGTGTAAAGTATAAAAAAAAAAATATGTGTTCATCAACACTCTTAAACTTAATGTCTTGTTTTGTTCTCAAGTAAAACATGATTTGAACCAAGAAAAAGAATGAAAATAGTACTACCTATTTTTATAGGTCTCATGATTACACTTAATATGTACAAAAACTCCTTTAAACCTTAGGTTACCTTAGAGAATGAGTAAGGTTTTGCGAGGATTTTATAGATGATATACTCACATAATCATACGCAAATTAAATATAAAGAAACACATCTAATACCCTTAACTAATTTATGTTAGGATCATCTACTTTCATAAATATTCAACATTTAAAATTTTTAAAAAGTTAATTTTAACGTATGATGTACACATGAACATGATAGATATGGACAAAGTAATAATATGTATGAAAATATATAATACCTTTGTCACATCAAAGCTCATCCTCACTAAGGATTCCCTCTATTTCTCTCTCTCTCTCTCTCTCTCTCTCTTAGATTCATGGCTATAAATTTATAAATATATGTGGGATATAAGATGATAAAAATAGTAAGTGACTCACATATATAAACAATAAAAACTCATCTTTTGTAGATAAAAACCTTATGAAATGTATTAAATATCTATCAAATAAACTAAACCATATACTTAAGTCCTATTACCAATCTCTAATAGATCAAAAGTTTCCCATCTCAAGAATCAAACAAGACTTTAGTATAGGTTGTAATGGGACTAATGTATAAAGGTTACAGAGTATGTTAGGATTGTGGCACTAAAATACCATGAAATAATATAACTCTAATAAGAGTATGAAACATTAAGAATCAACACCAAACTAGAACAATGAGATACTCAAAAAAGTATATCAGGAATAGCACTCTCAAAGTCATCTCTATATCTTCCTTATGTGATACCACCTTTATTCTAACTAATGATAAAAAAATGAATATATTATATCTTTACCACCAAACATAAACACATCCTTGCTCAACATAAATATATATATCTCCTCCACATTGATGTGTGTGGGAGGGTGTAATATTCAATTAGATGGAACTAATGGTTCAAAAGGAGTTTGGATAAGATGATAAAGGCTCGGTGATGGTGAGTTTAAAGACTAAAGCTTTGAAAGTGTTGTAAATAAGATGATGGTGGTTCAAATTATAGTAAAAGAGTGATGATGGTGATTTGGTGATGAGGGTTTAACAAAGATGATGGTTCAAATGGAGCACACTAATTAATCTATGCATTCAGTGATGGATTAATGATGATGCTTAGTGTCAAAAGTTAGGGTTTGGATGCATGTTGGAATCATGGTTTATGGTTAGGGTTAGGGTTTGGTTTGAAAAGAGGGAATAAGATGGTGTTTGATTGGTATGGATGGTTTAGGGTTTCGAATGAATGCTTTAGAGCTTCGATTTTGTATACCAATTTAGGGTTTGGTTTAACAACAAAATAGAGTAGGATTTTGATATTAATTAGGGTAGGAAAATATGTATTAAGAATAATATAAAAGATATGGATTAATCCCTAATTCATACAGATGAAGAGATTGAAACTTTCAAGCTAAACCATTTACACAGATTCAATTTTCTTGAGCTTAAACTCACACATAATTCATTCAATGTTGATCTTCAACTTCAATTCTTCATTCAATAATCATAATACATGCCATATGCTTGACATTTATGAATAATTTAACCTTTCTACCACTAGCTAAATCATATTCTAAAAGATTCCAAGCTAAAAATATTATGCTACCTTTATGCTAACTTTATGCTACTTTATGCTAACTTTATTCTCCTAATTTATTACTTAATTAATAACTTAGCTAAATAACTTAATAATGCTCAAAAATCATACCAAAATCCTCCTCATGCTCGTGGTTACTCCTCCTCACATGCCATGCATGTCATGCACATGCACGTAGACATTTAATCACTTGTTTGTTACGTTTTGAACAACGTAACCATCCGTTGGTCTTCAAATTTGCGAGAGACACTTTTTAAATGAATAATAATTGGTTCCATTATTATGAAATCTAATTCTTGAATGTTTTCTCCCTCATCACACATATTATCACATATACGGCCACTTTATCTCCAAAATATGATGAAATGATACCCTTCTACTAGATTTATGAAAGGTTAACAATGAGACCTATGGGCTATGTAATGTAGGTAATAAATAAAAATATATAGTCAATGTATAAACTCAAAGGGGATACTATGAGGTGTACAACCTATGTACATAATTTAGGATACTAGCCATTTGGTCATGTGGTGGAAAATTTTATGTTGCCTTTATCATTTTCTCAATTAGGGCACATTTTGACTATAATCTTCTACTAGCACAAGAGTAAGCTCTATAATCCATGATAAGAGCTATGGAAAGTAATCTAATCAAAATACTTTAATGTATATGAGATTTGAAAAGAAATTTTGAAGCCGATATATATATATATGGTTTGAAATCCCATCCAGAAAATAATTTTCTAAAGAGTGAATCTCACGAATACTTAAAGAGTATTTTGGGAACGCCCATGAATCTCATGAATCTTAGCAGTTCATGCGAACACCCATGGATAGAACAGTTTGGAGCAGAAGGCAAAGATAGGGGGCAACACCCTATCGTTTTGTGTGGGTTTGTACAGTGTTTGGAACAGGTTTAATGACTTTGAAACCTGTTTGGGCAATATTTTGGGAATGGCTCCAAAGTCCTTCCACCATCGGATAAACCATAAAAGAAGTTTGGTTTGGTTGAAGGATTTGAAGAAGATTAACCATGAGTGAGACTTTCGGGAGTTCTCAGTGAAAAACGTGTTCCACCAAGCTTGTTGGTAGTCTAAGTAGTTAAAGTTTAATTTGGAGTTTGGGCTAAATTTGTATGAATCGGGAAGTCTTCGAGGCAATTCAAGACTTTGTCCCCAATCCATAGGAAAAATTACCCTGTGCAACTGACAAGTTGAGTAGGCAGCTTCATTCTTGGTTTGGGGTAGTTTGAAGGTTTTGAACGTAGCCGAGCCTGTATACTCAAGGATTGACTTATAGTACGCATGGGGTGCAATCACGTCCCATGGTTTGTAATCCCATCCAGAAAAAAATTTTCTAAGGGCAACGAAGGGATCCAGATTATAGAATCCATCTTCACGGTTTGAAATGATTTGAAAGTGCGGCTTTATGAAATATTTTGCTTTGATTTTGAAATCAGGTTTGAAAATAATTTCTTCAAGTCTCGAGACTTTCGATCTCAAGGCTGGAAGTTTGCAAACTTCTTTTTCAGAAGACTATTTTGAAATCGGATTTGAAGGAGCGAGAGGTATTAAAATTCCTCATTCGGTTTTTAAAACAGGGTTTGTAGAACTCGTACTTGAGCGTCCAGGTTGAGAACACTGGACTTCTTCCGATAATTTTTGAAGTGCTTTAACCATTTGGGGTGAATGGGAAAGACGTTCCACCCATTTGAGCACATCTAGATTTGAAGAAGCTTGCGCTTCTTGATTTTGATTTGAGGAAGCTGCTGCTTCATCTTCAATGGTGGCTTCGTACCACGATTTGATCTTTAGCTTTGCGGCCAAGATTTCTTGAACCTTCTCTTTTCCTTTATTTCTCGGGGGACTTTTGCAGAGAGGTTCCTTGTAAGAATTCACGCGTGAGGAAGTCTGGAAGTGAATTGTCCTCACTCTTTAAGTATTCGATTTCGAAGTCGAATACCAATAAGATCGCCTACCACCTGACAAAGATTTATTTGCTTGTGACATTCTGAACATCTTTTTTGAGAATCTTTTTGGCCGATTTGCAGTCAACGCGTAGAAGGAATCTTTGGTTTAACAAGTCGGACTGAAATTTTGATATGGACTGAACTATTGCAAAGATTTCTTTTTTGACCGTTGAATAGTTCTGTTGGGTTTGAGACCAATGACCGGAAGTAAACTGGATCACTGTTTCTTGTTTGGGTTGAGACTGTTTGGTTTGGGCCAAATACTGTTCATGTGTTTGGGCCTGGGACTATTTGAGAATACCACCGTATCCAATTTCGGAGGCATCTGTTTCAACTATTTTGAACAGGTTTGGGTTTGCAAGGGCCAGACAAGGAATTGACTGGACTTGGGTTTTTATGTGTTTGACGATATCAGTATGGGCTTAAGTCCAAGGTTTTGGGCTCTTTTTTAGTCTGTCATGTAATGGTTTTGCGATTTGGTTAAGATTTGGGCAGAAGTCTAGAACATAGTTTAGGCTTCCTAAGAATCTTTGAAGTTGGGTTTTGTCTAGGATTTGGTTCGGAAATTTGGACGCGAATTCTATGGACCTTTCGATGGGCCTAATGCTACCCGACTCGATGTAGTGTCCTAAGAATCTAATCATAGTTTGGGCTAATGCAATTTTGGGCTTAGAGACAACTAGTCCGCTATACCTAGCAACACTAAGGAAAGTCCTAAGATGTCGGAAATGCTGATCTAGACTATTTGAGTATACTAAGACGCCATCTATGTATACTAGACAGAAATTTGAATATGGATTAAAAATCTCATTCATTATTCTTTGAAATTCAGACGGAGCATTTTTTAATCCAAAGGACATAACATTCCATTCGTATTGCCCAAAAGGTACCGTGAAGGCAGTTTTGTATCTGTCTTTGGGATTAAATTGTATTTGCCAAAAGCCAGATTTTAAATCGAATTTTGGAAAGATTAATGCTGAATAAAGTTTTTGTAGCAAATCTTTTTTGTTTGGAATTGGATATCTGATCCATTTGAGAGCATCGTTTAGAGGTTTGTAATTAATTATTAACCTAGGGGTTCCACGCTCTATTTCAGAATTTTTGTTTACATAAAACGCTGCGCATGACCGGGGTGATCTAGACTTAGAAATTAATCTTTTTTATTCTAAATCTTTAATTTCCTGTTTGCAGTGTTCTATTAATTCTGAATTTATTTGAATAGGTCTAGCTTTTGTCGGTATTAATTTCTCATTGAAATTATCCTCGTAAGGGAGGTCTACCATATGATTTTTTCTTGACCAGAAGGCATTTGGAAGATCTGAGCAGATCTCATTTTCGATTTGATTCCTAATTTGGTCAATCTTATCCTTAATCAATTTTGTTTCTAATTGATTCTGTATTCGGGATAAATTGACGTTTTGTTTCAGGAAAACTAAATCATTTTGTTTACTTTCAACAAGTAAATTAATTTGATTTTTGTAGATTGAGTTTGCCTTAAGAAGGTTTAAATTTCTCATTTGGGGAATTTCGAGGAAGGATAACGTATTTTTTGATCCTTTATTTTTGAAAGAAATTCCAGTTAAACCTACTTTATAAGGAGTTATCAAATTGATGAAAGGCGTGCCTAAGATAACTGATTAACTAATGTCTGGAGTTATCAAATAGGTTGATTTTATTTGTAAATTGTTACAAATTAAATCTACCTCACACTTGTGTTTCATTTTGAGTCTGGAGCTGTTTGCTGCAGATAGTTTCTCATTTGACTTTGAAAGGTATTTTCTCGGTATTATACCTTCTTTGATACAGTTTAGGTCAGCACCGATGTCAAATAGTGCGACCGTATTGATTTGAAAACCATCTTCTAACCTAAGGGTTATTTAGATGATATATTTTCTAGAAGCAATTTCTTTTAACACATGAAGAAATTCTCCTGAAATTAATTTGTCTAGACTTTGTTCATCTTCAGATTTTTCTGGTTCACTGGATTCTAAAGGTGAGTTTTGTATTTGTTTTGACAAAATCATTTGAATAGTTTGACTATCAGATTCTTGCCTTATTTTTAACAATTTTAATTCCTTTTTTACTTCTTTAATCTCGTGTTGGAGTTCAGAAGTGGTTAGAATTAGATTTTTTGATTTTTGTTGTTTGCTAAGAATCTTTGTCAAATCATATGCATTTGTTGGTTTTGACAGAATGTTTGACTTTGCTGGTTTTGGTGGTTCATTTGGTTCAATTGAGTCCATTAATTTTTCAAGATATTATTTTTGTTTTAATGGGTCAGGGATTAAATGAACTATATCTAAAACCATCTTTTGTTCTTTGGTTAAAACATTCATTTGATTTTCAACTTGCTCTGTCCCAAAAGAGGAGCGGTATGAAGAAGAATATGATTCGGTTATGAGTTCGTCTAATTCTGGTTTTCATTTTGGTTTTCTTCATCAGACATATCTACTAGGAGGTTTTGAATTTTTTCCCTAGTTTCTTCATCTATGTCTAATTCTCTGATTTGCCTATTTAATTTGCAGAATTTTTGAATGTGTCCAGTTTTTCCACATTTATAACATTTGAAGTTGTTTCTATCTCTGTTCCCATACCCTAGATTTTTGGAAGAAGAAACAATTTGTCTTTTTTCCTTTGGTTTTGATTTTTGATAATAAGGGATTTGTTTTTGTTGCTGCGGAGCAAGCAAATATTTTTGTTTTGGTTTTTTGTGGTGACTAGGTCTACAGTTTCCAGAACATTTTGTTTTATTTGATGTTCCTACAATATCAAATTGTTTGCAGAAAGTTCCTAGTTCTTGTTTGGTTTTTGTCATTTCCCATTTCAAATGTTTTTGTAATTTTAGGTCCTGACAAATTTTTAATCCTTCTTCTTGGGTGAAACTAATCAATTCACCGTATGTAAATTTGTTGTATGGAATTTTATTTCCATGAGCTTCTTTGATTTTATTCCTAACCTTTTCTCCTAAAAGGGGAGGTAATCCGGCTAAGAATTTTTCTTTCCAGAATGGTTGATTTGAGTCTTCCCTAAGCAGTACTCTAGTTAGGAAAGAATTTTTTTACTACTAGAAGTCACTAAGTCTTTTGCACCTAAGGTTTGATAGAAGTTCTGCGTTTTTGTCCTTAAGGTGTGAAGGGTCTCCTACGAAGTGTAGAGATATCAAAAGTATAAGGGATGCTACAGCATCAGATATGGGCTCTGCATTTTCGAAAATAATTTCCTCATTTTCTTCTAATTTGATGGCATCTAAGATTTGATTTTGTTCTTCCGAGGTTAAGTGGAAATCCCACCATCCTTTGAGTTGGCCTGAGAACCCTGCTAAGAGGAGTTCTGCTATGGTTCTATCGGAAGTGTTCATTTGGGCTATATAAGCGTTTGCGGCCATAGTCATTTGTTGTAGAAGGCCTAGAATTTGATATTCAGACAGTCCATCTATATTCCATTCATATAAGGAGTTGGCTTTATAGTTGGGCTGAACTAGTTTGTTGGGCCTTACTTCTAGGCTAAGGTCGGGTGCGGTTTATCTAGGTATCATGGACCTAGAGGACATTGGGTCACCTAAACTGGCTACTACAGGAACTTCAGATTCTTGAGCCTCATCAGATTTTGTTTAATTCATTTGGTTTACCTTGTTAATTTGGGCTGTTTGATCCGGTGTGTCCAGAACCTGGTTTTGGCTAGACGAAGTTGAAGAAGCAACTAAATTTAATTTTTCTTTAATTGCATTTACGAATTCATCTTTCTGGGTTTGAATTTCCTTTTGACTTGATTTGGAAATTTCAAATGGTTTGAATACTAGCATTTTCTTTGGTTCTGGTTTTTGGTTTTCAGAAACAGTTTGAATTGCCGGTAAGATTGTTTTTTGAATTTGCTTATCCAACTTAGTTAATTGGGTTCCAATTGTGTTTAAGTGGATGTTTGTGTAATTATTTTGAAGAACGATGTTTTTTGAATTTTCTAATTCATCATCCTTAGGCAATCTTAAAGGTTTCAATTCCAGAGTGGTTTCTCCAGAACTCATTTTTATATTTTGCTTAGGCGGGTGCTCTGTTTTAACAGTTCTCTTTTCTATTTGCCAAGTTTTGGTTTTTGTTCGAGTGGTTATTGGTTTTACAGATTTGAATCGTGAATCCTTTAAATTTTTAGGATCTATTCCATTATTTTTCAACTCTATTTCTAACCAATCAAAAAACATGATTTTGCATTTGTTGTCTTGTATGAATTTGTAAAAATCTTCTTAGAGTTCACGACTTTCTTTTTCCAGATTCTTGATAAACCAATTTCTTTTTTTGGCGTTTTCTTTTGAATAAAAGTCGTTTTTGTAGAACTCTTTTTCAATTACAAATTCCTTTTCCAAGACATTTAACCGATTTTCAGTTATATCAGACAGGCTAGGTGAATTCGGAGTTGATCCTATTTCTAGGTTTGTTCGTTCCGATTCTTCATCTTCATGTTTTTGGTAATTTGCTTTAGGAATTTTGGTTTGATAATTTGCACCTTTAAACGAAGTTCTAGGTGTTTTGCCTACTGAATTCTTATTTTGAGTTTTGCTTTCTAATTCAATATCTTTCGGTAGGTTTGCTATGTTACCTAAGTTTATGGTTGAGGATGTTGAGGCATCATCTCTAATCCTAAGGTTTGTTAGTTGAATGTCTTGTTCTTCAGTTTTGATTATATAGTTTGTTTGAAGAACATTCCAATTTGAAGTCCTATAAACCATTTCCTTTTTAATTTTTGGAAGTTTCTAATTATCTATGGATCCTTCGAAGTTTTCAAATTCATATTCCTCAGTTTGCCGGTTTGAATTCCTAAGTTCTAAGTCATTCCTAGAACCAGAGCTACTAGAACTAGAAGATCTATAAAATAAATGCATGTTCTCAAATTTTTCTGTTGTGTTTCGGCCCTGCAACCACTTTACTGGTCTTACTGCTCTATCCGCGAGACTTACCCCCAACAAACTATCTGGCAACACTATCCTCCTAAGACACAGAATTTTTGTTTCATGTGAGTAGGTTAGTAATTATATATATATTATTTCATGTGAGTTAACTTAGAAGATAAGGCATTTATGTCTCAAATTTTGACCATATGATGTGATCAATTTCAATATGCCATATCAGTGGTTTGAAATCATACTAATTATTGCTCCATTCACATATATACATATAGATATGTGTTTCCTACTTTGAAAATAACAAAAGAAAAAAAATCCAATCACTTTATCTTAGTCTTATGATCCTCTTTTAGTTAGATTTCAAGGATATAATCATCATTAACTAGTTAAGGACCCCCAAGACTCTAAACCTGCCAATAATACACCAAAAATATGCATGACTTTGTTTATATATATTTGGAAAATATAGAGATATGAAAGAATGTAAAAATACTCACGCACCCCCACTTAAATCAAACATTTTCCTCAATGTGTAGATAAGTAGAGAAATATGTAATATAAGCATAAAGAGGTAAATAAATAAAAATAAGAAAAGGGTTAGGATCTCCCCTATCACTTTAGGTTGCTTCCTAAACAATGCTAGTTTGTACATCTTTAGCTTAATATGAACTCGGCCTACTCACACAAAGTAGGTGCATCCTATAGAGGAACCTATAATAAATCATACCAAAGTCCATTATATTGTATTTAAAATTATGTTGATATAAAATAAATGAGTTTTGGTTTTGAAAATGACTTAAAATTTTAATAAATTTGTGAATTTTAGGTACATAGATTGATTATTTTCCTTAACCAATTAACTACTATGCTTAGAAAATAGTAATTTAATTTTTTTTATAAATCAAGAGACTAGTTTTCTTAAGTTAAATTGACTGGTTGTTCTATAATTTCTAATCCTTTTGTGATTTTTATTTGAATATTCTTATAATTTTTATAAAAACTTCTAATTATATTCTATTTGTGCTAATAAATATATTTAGGTGCATTGTGATTATTTTTTATACTATTTAGATCACTCTACAATTTTATTTTGTTAAAGTTTACCCAAACACACTTTTTGAGGTATATCTCACCTTTTCTCTTCCTCCTCATTTTCTTATCTCTTCTAGTACCCATGGTTGTGTATTTGACTTTCTAAACCGCTCCCTTAACTTACCAAACTTCTACCATGTCTCTTTCTTGTCACACTTTACTTCCTTTACCTCATCTTGTTATCTCCTTATACTTTAAGTTACCTAAACTCAACCTAAGCCATACTTCCCTCCCTCTTGCTTGGGTATGTTGACCATCATGTCCCTCCTATACACCCCATTCCTAATTCAATTTACTTCATTTCATCTACATTTGCTAATTCTCTCCCTTTTCCTATGTGAAAATTTTCTAAGAGTTGGACATTCTTCACTTTTATTCCTTTTTCTTCTCTATTGGGGAAATAGAGGTTTGCCTATTACCTATCCTTTGGTATAAATTATTTCATCTACTTTCTTCTCATAATCTTAGCTTTAGCTATCCCTTTTTTCTTTAAGCAAGGAAGGATTAAAGTTTTGAGAAAATTTTAAGAACTTGATTTTTGGTTTTGGATTTTAGTTCTAAGAAAATATTGGGTTATGCCATTTTTATTCTTCTTCTTCTTCTTCTTATTTCATTTTTATGAAGTTTTGAAAAGGCATTTTAATGGTTTTGATTCTTGATTCACTTAGCAATTGAGGTCCTAGTAGGCAACCATCAAGTTAGGAGTATTCTATGCTAGAAGAGTTGCTTGAAAGTAAGACATTCTTATCTTTAATATGAATAAGGCATTTTGTTTTTTGTTGTGGTTCCATGTTCTTGGTGTGTTTCCATGATTTATAATGAGTTAATTGTATAGGATTCAAGCATGTGGTAAAGTTCTCTTCTTTAAAATTTAAGTATGATTTGTGTTTCTTGATATTATACATAATTTTGATAGTTTTGATTATGATTTTTCTAAATGCCAATATTACCATATATCCATGTGATTCTATATGTGCAACTTATATTTTTATGTATTTTATGGCATAGGAGCATGCTAGGATTAATATGGTAAAGTTAGTTGAAATTTTAATGTTTGTATCACAAGTATGGGTGCTATTTTACCTAGACTAGTCAATCCATTTGTCCGGGTGACTAACTAGTTTTGTGAGCAGTAGCTTGGTTTTAGGCTTTTAATATGTTGATTTCCTATGAATAGTTGATCGTTGGGACAAACCAATTGATTGGTCTGCTAGTTTTGTTTTCTATTCAGGTTAGTCGACTTGTTCTAGTGATAGATCGACTAGTTCGTCTGTATTTTGCCATATTTGTTTGTTAATTAGTGTTCTTCCTTTGGGCCTTCTATAATAATGTTTCCATGTACTTACAATATTTTAATTAGGGTTATGAAAAAGTTTAACATGAATTTAGTATGGATCAAAATGGTGATATTTGGCTCTTAGTTTGGTTAAGTTTGATGTCATCTCTAACACCCAATTGATGGCTTATATTCCTTGTGATGTGTTAGGTGTTATCACTTAGAAACACTCAATTTGGATAATAATGGAATTAATTTGGAATTTTTGATTTTAATTGTTCTTTAATAATTAATAGATTAAGATATTGTTCAAGCATTTTTCTCTGTCTCTCAAGGTAGCTAGTCTTGAGTTAGTGGGTGGGTCACCCTATGTTTTATATTTTCACTTATTACCCATTTTCTTCTCTACCAGGTTGTATTTCGTAGAGTTTATGCATGTATCTTTGATTTATAGGATTATACTATGGGAGACTTATGTGGAATCAATGTCTAGTATAGGTGGATAAGGTATCCTAGTACAAGCTCCCTTTAACTTTGTATTGTCCATTTCTTAGGCAAGTGTAGTATCCTAACTTTTTAGCCTTTCTGGCAGTGGCATTCAAGGTGTGGTGGGTGAGCTACCCCAACACAATCCCCCTTCATTTACTTTGACCATGTGAGGTGGATATAGTATGCCATAGTGTGTTAGCCCTTACGACAAGTGCACTCAATGTGTGGTGGGTGTGGTATCCCAAGAGAAAATCCCATTGACGTATATTGACCCCTTGTGGTGAGTGTGGTATCTTATTGTGCGTGAATGCTGGCATGAAATTTGTTATTGGTGGAGAATTGGGTGTGGTCAAACATATTATCTTAACAACTTGAAACTATATGGTCCCTAAAGGAAGATTTATAGTATAGTTTACCTTATGTGGTTTTAATACATGATTTATATTACTATTATTCCATGAGTATACCTTATTATATTATTATCATGAGCCTTAGTGATTTATTATGTTAATAATCTTAATACCATGTTACTATGTGACTTCAATGTGTAGAATGAACTCTTACCATATTTTAGGTAGTCTGTTTTACCAATACTTTACTGTTTGGATCCTATATATGTGTGGTCATTATAATTATCTAGCTTTTGATACGGTGAGTAGAACATTATTGTGATTCTCATCTAGAGCATGTTGAGGATGATATAGTGGGCTAATAGCTAGCCCTATTTAGTTAAGAGTTAGCCTAACTGATTAGATGTACTTTTTCCCACCGTATTGGGATGCTTTTGGTTCTTTTTGGTTATTTAAACTCTTAGCTTTAATTTTTGTATTTGGATTTTGTGAACTCTTATACTCCATTCTATCTATATTATTGCTATTCTAATCATTGGTGATATTACTAATGTTGTATTATCAGTTGAGTATGCACTCTTTCATGGTTATTCTATTTTGCCTTACATCAGACATGGGCTAGTTGATGATCACAACTATCTCAAGGTTGATGCGATGATAACATTTCCTTGCTCACTTTTATAAATTCTTCCTCCTTATATTTAAAATGATTTTTTTAGTTAAAAATTTAGGAGTGTTACAAGTTGGTATAAAAGCTTAGGGTTTTAAATCCTAATTTTGCTTTATGAAATGAATTTCTATGGCTCCATCTAAACTTTTAGAATCTAGTTTAGTCTATCAACAAGCATTGGTTTTGATTGGGAGTTTTCCTTAAATTTATTAGATATGACTAAGATCTTGTCTTATTTACAATGTCCTACCTCCATATGTACTAACTACTTAGTTATTAATTGGCCTTTTCTAATGCGATTTATTATTTTAGGAATTCAGTGGTTGCAAATTGGCATATGCATTTCATGGATGTAATTGGAGCCTAATTAGAAAGATAGATTTTGTGTGAGGAGGCTCTGCAGTATCCCCTGCCACCTCCTTTCTTGGTGCCACCATTAGAGGATTGCCTCGTAGTATTGATCTTCATCACCCATTGTTCTTTGAGGGTATGGAAGACTCGGATGTGTTGGAGCATTAGCTAAGGAATTTTGATAAGATTTTTGTAGCTACTAGCTGCCCAGAAGCTAAGCGGGTGGACATTGAAGTGTTATACTTGCTAGCTAGGAGATGTCAATCTTGAGTGGATTAAGCGGGCTATAGTAGAGGGTATAGTAGTGTGGTTTCATATTTTTGAGGATGGTAACAACCAGTTACAAGTTCGATGGGGTGTTCCATAGAGCTATGTGGAGCTTAAGTCAAACATTTTGAAGGAGTGTCATCATGCACCTTATTTCGTCCATCTTAGGAGGGACAAGTTATACAAGGACTTGAAGTAGTATAATACCTCATCCTAAAATCCTTTATAATGTGTTTAAAATTATGTTGATATAAAAAAAATTAGTTTTAGTTCTGAAAAGGGCTTGAAATTCTAATAAAAATATGAATTTAAGGCATACCAATCGACTAGTTCACTCGGAGATTGATAATTTTATTCATAACAAACCAGACGTTTGCTTTACTTAAACCCATTGACTGGTTATCCTATGATTTCATATACTTTTATGATTTTGATTCAAATCTCTTTCTAATATTTATAGTAACTTCTAATCATAGTCATTTTATGCTAATGAGCATATTATGGTGCTTTAGCATTATTTTTAAATTATTTAGATCATTCTACTAATTTATTTAGTTAAAATTTCCCAAAAGTACATTTTGAGGTAGACCTCATCTTCTCTCTTCTCCCTTACCTTCCTCTCTCTCTTTTGGTAGCTAAGCTATGTGTTTAACTTTGTGCACCCCTTCCCTAACTTACCAACTTTTTGCCATGCCCCTTCCTGACTACTCGCAACCCTATAACACCATCATGTCTACCCTTACCCCTAGGTTACCCGCACTCAACCATACTATTCCTACCTCTCCCCCACCTATGGATTTCAACCATCCCTCACTTCTATATCCTCTATTTTTTATTCATTTTCATTTCTTACTTGTGTTTTTCCTCTATTTTTTCATTCACTTAGTGAAAATTTCTAAGTGTTGAGTATTCCCCATGCTTCTCCCTTTTCCCTCTTTGGTAAGAAAAATAGAGGCCTGATCTTGTTCTCTTCCCTTCCATTATCAAATTCTTGTCCCTTCTTTCCTCTTCTAATCTTATATTTAGTTCTCCCTTGTTTTTCTTAACCAAGGAAATATTAAATTAATAAAGTTGAAGATTCTAGCTTCGTTTTCCTTAGAATTTTGTTTCTAGATAAATATTAAGTTGTATTCTTCTTCTTCTTATAATTTTCTTTGATTTTAGTGGACTTTTAATGGTTTTGAATTTTTATTCTCTTAGGAATCAAGGTCCTACTAGATAGTTATTAAGTAGGAGCTTTGTGCTAGAACATTTACTTTAAGGTAAGGTATTTTTATCTCTAATATGAATAAGGTCTTGTATTATTTATTTTGGTTTTAAGTGCTTGGTATGTTCTATGATGTTTATGTAATAAGTTGAGTTCTTAATTTCAAGCATGTTGCCATATTTCAATTAATGATTTAGGAGCATGCTTGAGTATTTTTAATATTATGCATGTTATTGTTGAGTATTGATTCCTACCATGTTTTATGCAAATTCATATGAGGAGTATGTCTTTTATGTATTTTATAACATAAAAACATGCTAGGATTAATATAGTAAATTTTAATAAAATTTTACTAAGTCGATATCAAGTATGGGTGTTGTTTACCTAAAATATTCAATCAGTTTGTTGAACTCATCGACAGATTGCCCAAACAATCACTTAGTATGGAAATTTTGATCCGTCGATCATGGGAACATTCTATTGGTTTGATGAACAAGTCACCTATTTCCTATGAGCAATCGATTGGGTTTTCAAACTCATCGACTGGTTTCTTTGTGACTATAATGGCCTGGTCAATACTTAGACCTATCTATCGGTTCGGTTAAACCAATCGGCTGGTCTCCTATGAATAATAGACTAGTAGAACTAAATAGTTGATTGGTCTATTGGTTTTACTTTATATTCAAGTCTGGTATAACCAAGCCAGTCTCGTGGTCCTAAGGACCGATCAATTGGTCCACCTGATTTTCACCATCTTTGCTTGTTATCTAATATTCATTATTTAGGCCTTCTATATTAATGGTTCAATATAATTACAATATTTTGATCATGACTTTAACCATTTTAACTTGAATTTATTGTGTATCATAATGATAATATTGTGATGCCTTGTTTGGTTGAGTTTGGTGTTCCCTTGAAACACATAACTTTGTGGCTTATATACCTTAGTTAGTGTTTGGTGTCAACACTACCCAATTGGTTTGATATTTGGAATTTGATCATGGAATCTTAGAGGGATTCTCAGTATGAATACTTAGGGTTTTGTTATCTTTTCTACCCTTAGTCTAGGAGACTAAGTGTGGTGGATGTTAAAGAACCCTAAAAAAGCCTCTTGGCACTAGCACTAGGGTAGTGGGTGAGGTAGACCCAAAATTAAATGAATTTCCCCATAACCTAGGATACCAAGTGTGGTGGATGTTGAATATCCCTAAGAAAATCCCATTGGCATTAAAGTGATGTGGTGGTAGGAGTTGGAGTCCTACATTCGTCTCAATCTTGGAATATAGATAATTGTTTAATTTCATGGTAATGTACTTCAGGTGAGGCAACCCCAAAATTTAGCTTATGCCCCCTCTCCTAGGAGTCAAAGTGTGGTGGATGAGGAATATTTTTGAGAAAAGCCCCTTAGAACTAGCACGATGTGGTGGTGGGAGAGGCAATCTTACACTAATCTTGTTATGGAATATTAACATTACGTGTTCCATTTTTATATGGCTCATTTTAGATAGTTGTGTATGTATAAAAATTTATATCCATGCTCTTTTGTACTATCTTTTACCATATTATCATATGTACTCAATGTATAGGATGATCCCTTATCATGTTTTAGGTAGTTTGTTTAACTAATACTTCACCATACTTGTGCAATATTTGTATGGTCACTGCGATGATTCAGGGTTTAGCCTAGTGAGTAGAGGATGATTTGTAGGGATATGATTCTCAGCTAGAGTATATTAAGGATGATGTTATGGGCCACTATCTAACCATTAATTGGGGTTTGAGATTTACTTTTCTATTTAATTAAGAGTTAGGCTAACTAGTTAGATGTTTTCTACATTCCCTTGGGATGTTTTTGGTTCCTCCTTGTTATTTAAACTCATGGCTTTGGTTCTTGTATTTGGATATTGTATACTCTCTTCTCTTCATATTGTTATTCTCATTATTGTTATTAATATTGTTGTATTAATAGTAGATCATGCATTCTTCTTTCTTTGTTATATTTTTCCTTGCATCCAGCATGGGTTAGGTAATGATTACACCTTTTTCATGGTTGATGTGGTGGTAATGTCTCCTACCTTTTCTTTTACAACGCTTATGCATTATCTTAAAAAAATTTATGGTTTTAAAAATTAGGGTTGTTATATGAAAATCTATCAGTGACCCCATATGAAGCAAAAGGTTACAGACTTTGTAGCTAGGTGCTTGATTTGTTGGAAGGTCAAGATCAAGCACAAGCATTTGGCAAGGTTGGATCAGTCATTGTAGGTTTCCAAGTGGAAGTGGAATAGTGTGTTGATGGAATTCACTTTTGGTTTGTCAAGGAATCATAATGGTTTGAACTTAATTTGTGTTGTAGTTGACCAATTGACCAAATCTATAGTATTTAAGCTGATAAAGTTAATCTAGAATATGGAGCAGATGGCTAATTCTTACAAAAAGCATGTGGTACGATGTTATGGGGTACCTAAGGAAATTATATTAGATCAAGATTCTAGATTATTATTGCACGTCTTACATAAATTGCAAGTAAATTTCTTGATATAGTTGAAGATGAGCACTCTTTGTATTCGAATACAGATGACCAGATTGAGTAGAGTATTTAGACTTTGGAGTATATGCTCCAGGCATGTGTACTCAAGTTTTAGAATAGGTGGGAGGATTGTGTAGAATTGATATAATTCTCCTAAAACAATAGTCATCATGCAAGAGATTGATAATAAATGACACGTTTTGAGGTAAACTATGAATGATAGTGTCATAGTCCCTTATACTAGAGTGACTCAAGCAAGACAGTTATGTTGGGACTAGAGATGATAGATGACACTATCAGGTAGATCAAGCGAACTTTAGGTATGGTAAAGGTTGCCTAGGATAGTCAAAAGAGTCATTCATATCTATGGATGAGGATAAATGGGTATTATGTAATTGATCTAGTGCTTTTGAAGGTTGTGCCCACCAAGGGTGTGATGCATTTTGGTTAGAAGGAAATCTTAGCTTGATATACATTAGATTGTATGAGATTTTGGATCATCTGGAGAGGTGGATTATCGGCTCGCTTTGCCTATTGAACTTTCATGAGTACATAACTTTTTTTATATCTCTCAATTGAGGAGCTACGTGACAAATTCATCGTACATCATTAAGCCAAAGATGATGTGTTATCTTATGAGGAGTGACCATTGAGGATTCCTAATGCTAAGACTCGTGAGATGCATTGAAAGTCATATGGATAATGAATATCTTATGGTTATGCAATGGAGTTGAGAAAGCCACCTAGAAGTCTGAGTAGGAGATCAAGATGAAGTATCCAAAGTTTTTTGTTTATGTCCATTATACAAGTAACACCATCACTTTTTAAAGGGGTAGTACCCTTCTCTTGTGTACTAACCCTTACTATAATATTTTCTATTGTAGAATTTGAGGACAAAGTCACTTTTTAAGAGGGTAGTATTATAATACCACATCCTAAAATCCTTCAAAATATATTTAAAATTATGTTGATATAAAATAGATTAATTTTGGTTTTAAAAAGGGCTTGAAATTTAAATAAATTTGTGAATTTTAGGGGCACTATCTATTTGTTTTCTTAATCAACTGATTGGTATGCTTAGGAACATATGATTTTAATTCTTGATAAACCTGTCGACTGATTTGTTCAAACCGATCGACTAGTTATCCTACAATTTTAGATCCTTTTGTGATTTTGATTTGAATATTTTTCTAATATTTATGAAAACATAATATTTGAACCTATTTATGATAATATGCATATTTAGATTATTTGGTATTATTTTTACACTACTTAGATAACTCAAAATTATATTTAGATAAAATTTCCCTAAAAGCTCTTTTTGAGGCATATCTCTTGTTTTCTCTTCTCCCTCACTTTCCTCTCTCTTCTGACAACCATGACTGGCTGTTTCACTTTCTACACCACTTATCTGAGCTAACAAACCTTTACCATGTCTATTCCTAGTCACACCATACCTTCCTTACCTCAACTTGTGATCTCCTTACACTTAGGGTTGCCCAAACTCAGCCTAGGTTAGAAATCCCTCTGTCCCATTTGGGTATGGCAACCATCACTTACCTCTTACACACCCCATTCCTGATTTAATTCACTCCCTATAATTTGCATTTGCTAATTCTCTCCCTTTTCCTTTGTGAACATTTTCAAATGTTTCTTATTCTCCATTTTTACTCCCTTTTCTTCTCTATTGGGAAAATAGAGGCTAGCCTCTTGTTCCCTATCACTTGGTCAAAATTACTTCCTCTTCTTTCTTCTCCTAGTCTTATATTTAACTCTCCCTTATTTATCTTAAATAAGGAAGGATTAAATTTTTGAGAAATGTTAAAGATCTTAGCCATTTTTCTTCTCCTTCTGCTTTTGATTTTATTTTTATTAAGTTTTGAAATGGAGTTTTAATGGTTTAGATTCTTGATTCTATTAAAACCATCAAGTTAGGAGTATTCTATTCTAGAAGAATTGTATGAGGATAAGATATTCTTATCTTTAATATCAATAAGGCCATTTGTTATTTGTTATGGTACCATATTCTTAGTATGTTTTTGGGATTGAGCATGAGTTAATTGTATTCTAGGATTAGAGAAGGTAGCAAAGTTCTCTCTTTAAAATTTAAGCATGCTTTGGGTTCCATAATACTAAGCATTATTTTTTTTAGCATGATTTTGTTAAATGTCAATATTGCTATGTAACTATGTGATTCTATGTGTGAAACATGTCTTCTTATGTGTTTTATGCAATAGGATCATGCTATGATTAGTATGGTAATGTTGAGTGAAATTTTAATGTGTGTATCATAGGTCTGGGTGCTATTTTGCCCAAACCAGTTTATTAGTTTGTGGGACCCATTGGCTAGTTGTGTGAATAGTAGATCAGTTTGGGGATTTTTGTTAGCTCATTGTGAGATTAGTTAATTGGTTTAATGAACATGTAGATTGGTTCCAATGATCATTATATCTATTTTCCATATCAATCGATTTTTACCTTGTGATGAGAGTGGTCTGATCTCTATTTAGAGTCATCAATAAGTTTGGCCAATCCCATTAGTGGAAAATAGATTTCCTATGAATTTTCCATTAGTGGAGTCAACGAATCAACTGATATGCCAGTTTTATTTTCTATTTAGGTCTAGTGAGATCAGACTAGTTGATAGGTCCTAAGGATCTATTGATTAGTCCGTTTGTATTTTGCCATGTTTTTTTCTTAATTATTGTTATCCCTTTGGGCATTCTATATTAATGTTTCTTTGTACTTATAAACATTTTAACCATGATTATAATAGTGTTTAACCTAAATTTAGTATGGATCAAAATGATTCTATTTGGACCTTGGTTTGGTTATGTTTGTTGTCATCTCTAAACACCCATTTGGTGGCTTATATTCCTCGTGATGTTTTTAGTGTTATCACTTGGAAAAACCTAATTTGAGTAATAATAGAATTAATTTGTGATTTGTGATATCACTTAGTCTTTAATAATTAATGGATTAATATTTTAATAAAGAGTTAGGCTAACAGGTTAGATTTACTTCTGCTCACTATGTTGGGATGCTTTTAGTTCTTTTCATTTAAACTCTTAGCTTTGATTCTTATATTTGAATTTTGTAAACTCTCGTACTCCTTGCTATCTATATTCTTCATATTTTCATCATTGGCTATATTTTTATTGTTATATTATTAGTTGAGCATGCATTATTTCACAGTTATTCCAATTTTCCTTGCATTAGGCATGGGGTACGTGATGATCACACATCTCTTATGGTTGATATGGTGGAAAAATTTCTTGAATTTTCTTTTAGAAACACCTTTGCCTTGTCTTTAAAATAAATTTTTTTAGTTCAAAATTTAGATGTGTTACGACACCTTTTCATCATTATGCTTCATGAATGACTCATATAGTAAGGTATAAGCCTATGACCATTAGGCTTTAACTTATTCCCCATCTTCTCATTTTTTATTTTATGGTACCATGAGAGAAAACATGAGTAAGAATAAAATGATCAACCCATCTAGAGTGCTGCTTATGCGAGGATAATCAAAGTGGAGAATGGTGGAGCTACACTTTTTGACCCATAATAAATGACTGTCCATGAATCATCTTATCATTAAAAGTCTTTTTCTTCTCTTTTCACTCCATAAAACTCTTGAACACATCATCCCTTATCTCTTGAGGCTCATGAAGTTGTAGCTTCCTATGTGTTCCCATAGAATCTACACTAGTGTCTAGGTTCCTTACAACCCACCATGCCTGCACTCAATCTCCTTAAGTAGATTTCATTCTTTTCTATTAACAAGCCAAAAGGGAGACATATCTATGAATGTTTTATAATAATTTCTATTAGACTAAAATGCATCATCCGACCTATGTCTCTAATCCTTCCAATCTGGGCTTACAATTCTCCCTAGTGTCTTCTTAATTTATTAGTTGGAGACTTCTATTTTCCCACTAGTTTGAGGGCGATAGGGTGTAGAAAAGTTATGTGTAACCCCATACTTTTGTAGAAAAGCTTCAATTATCATATTATAAAAAGTGTGATCCTCTATCACTAATAAGCACTCTATAGATAACAAACCTAGAAAAGATGTGAGATTTGAGGAAACCTGCAATTATAAGAGAATTATTAGCATGATTGGCAATTGCTTGCATCCATTTTAACACATAATCCACAACAAGAAGAATATAGATATATCCCTTAGATGGTAGAAAATGACCTAATAAAGTTAATGCCCTGCACATTAAAAATTTCTACAACTATGATAGCAGTTAAGGGTATTTGATTTATAAGAACAATGATAGGTAATATCTAGCACCTACCACATCTCATGTAATAATTCTTAGCACCTGTAAATAGTTTAGGCCATTAAAAAATAGCTTCAAGAACTTTGAAGGTGGTATTTTTGTTACCAAATCATGTTCTGCAAGTATGACAGTGTGATCAAATATGTTGACATTAGGAATAAAGCACACAGATCCTCACTATACCATCAATACAAAATTTCCATAGATAGGGATCATCCTAAATGTATTAGTGTGCCTCATTTCTAATATTAGCTCTCATAAATTGTGGCATGTCATTAGGTAGCTTATGAGTAACAAGATAATTCACAATATTAGCAAACCATGACATATTTATTTTTATCTCAAAAAGCTGCTCATTTGGAAAATTTCAAATTCTCGATCAATGATACTGGTTCACCATCATGGATCATGTGGTTAAAGCAATATGATATTATGTTCTTGCTCCCTTTCTTATCCTTGATATTCACATCAAAATCTTATAGCAAGAGGATCCATCATATCAATTATAGATTTGCATCTTTCTTAGGCAATAAATACTTCATCGCTGCATGGTCAGTGAAGATAGTAACTTTAGTTTGAAGAAAATATGATCTAAAATTTTTGATAGAAAATATCACATCTAATAGTTCTTTCTTGGTAGTAGAGTTGTTCAACTGAGCATAACTAAGAGTTCTTAAAGCATACTAGATGTTGCAAGGCTTTATATCCTTTTTCTGTCTTAAGATTGCACCAATTACATAATTAGGGGCATCATATATGATATCAAATGGTACCAATCTAGAGGTAGTATCACTAGAGTAGTAGTGAAGCACCTTTTGAGCTCATCAAACGCTTACTAAAACTTTCCACACCACTCAAATGGCACCTCTTTCTACAAGAGGTTTGTCAATGGTTATGCAATGCTAGGAAAGTCCTTTATAAACCTGTGAGAGAGACCTATATGTCCAATAAAATAACACATCTCTCATGCAACTGTAGGAAAACAAGTAACAAGGAACATCTATTTTTACTTTATTAAGCACAATGTTAGTTTCTTCACATTATTTTAATATTAAAGTTAGCGTTTTGAGACAAGAGTTAAAGGTAACACCAAAGACACTAAAGTCATCCATAAAATTCTTAAAATATTTCTCAATGTAATCAAAGAAGATACTAACCATAAATCTTTAGAATTTACAAAGGGTATTGCATAATCTGAGTGGCATATGCTAATAGGCGAATGTGGCAAATAGACATGTGTAGGTCATCTTATCTTAATCTTCCTCTACTATGTAAATTTATTGTAATCAAAGTACCCATCAAGGAAACAATAGTATAAATGACAATCTAATTTTTTAAGCATCTGATAAATAGAAGGTAGTGGGAATTGATCTATTTTTGTTATGTTATTTGCGTTCTATGTCAATACATGCTCAGTATCCCATCACTACTCTTTGTGGGACAAGCACATTCTTCTCCTTCACCACTATGACCCTTGAATTCTTAGGCACCATCTGAATAGGTGCCTTCCATTTAGAATATGATATAGGGAAGATGAATCCACAATCCAAAAGCTTGATGATATCCTTCTTCACCACTTCCATTATATGAGGATTAAGCCTACACTATGATTTTCTACTATTCTTTTTCTCCATCCTTAAGAAGTATATGATAGACACATATAGTAGGGCTCATTCTTTTTATGTTTTCCAGAGTCCATCCAATAGTATCCTTATGAATCTTAGTAACTCCTAAGAGCTTCCTCTCTTGTTCTACTATTTACTTTGAAGGTATGATCACTATACGGGTCTCATCATCTCCTAGGTAGGCTTACATTAAGTGATTTAGTAATGGCATGAGTTCCAATGTGGGTCCCTAAATTATAGAAGTTATGAGCTTGTTAGTAGATAAGAGAATAAAAAAAATGGAGAGAATCCATATTGATATGGAGGGTTAAATCCACATGAGCTACAACATGCAAATGATGTGGTTAACGTATCACTTTGATATACTCTAGTGGAATCTCCACTCCTTTTTCATCCAATCCGAATATTTTCATAAGAGAAATTTGATGGACATATACCCTAGAGCTAATCATTTTTGATGATTTGTATCTGTATTTTTAGTGATTGTGCTTATTAATAAATGATCATATGATGTTATTTATTCAAATGTTGTTATCCCTTTGAGTAATCAACCTTTATATAGATAATTAAGTATGTTCTTGAACTATGGAACTCTACTAAATCATAGAAAGATTATTATTCAAGAACCGTCTCTAGTTTACTATCATCTAAATTAAGGGATATTAGTGATCATAAGATTATTATGTTGATTAGTTGGCGATCATGTTCCACTGATCATTGATATGAGATATCAAAATAATAACATAGATACATGCTATGGAACATGGTCTTGAACCAACCCAGTAGGAGGACACTAAATAGAATATTGTGTAATAGTGTCATTAGTGTTCTCCAAATAGTATATAGTTCTCTTACCTAAGATCTTTGTATATGCCAGTATGATTATCATCATGTTTTGACTTTACCAAACATTACCCTTATTTGAGATGATTATAAAAGTAATGATTAGACATGGTGTGAATCATATGGAGGCGTATAGTTCATAAAGATGGGATTTGTCTCTCTTATGTTATGAAAGAGATATCTTTGGCCCCCTTGATAAGTATGATTGATGTTAGCATTGTTATGTGTAAATGTGCTATCATTATTTTAAGTTTAGTACTACTTGTTGATTTAAAAAGTGTGTGATTGAACATAGCAAGGATGGTAAGATCAATGCCTTGTGCTCAATCTTGATATCGTGTGACAAAAGGAAAAATGTATGAGTTATAAATAGGTTGTGTCGAGCATATGACGTTTGCGTAATCTAGGTATTCATAACGTCTTGCTAGACACCTCTTATGATATGTGGCTCTAAAAGAAGTTTCAATCCACTACTAACATTATGTGGACCTACAAGGTCACACACCAAACAAACTAGATCAGCAGTATATTATAAATTAGGGCCACACACAAAACAAACTGGATCGGCCACAGACAATAAATTTCGTAAGCTAAGATCTTAATATGATTAATATCTATTTAAGCCAAAGTAGGATGAGATTTTAATATGATTAATATCTCTTTAAATCTAAAGTGGTTTTAATGTGATTATAGCCCAATTCCAAAGTAACTATGTTGGGCTAGGGTTTTGATTTAAATACCTAAGCTAAGGTTTTATTATAAACAACCCTCTTACTCTCTCTCCTTCAGATGAGCAAACTATCTAGCCACCATAGCATAATTCTTCATGAAATTGAGAGTGATCTCATTGGCGCTAGCCTGCATCCCTAGCAATCTAGATTCATAATGTATTGATACCCATGGAGATGTGATACAATTCACACTCGCTTGATCGAAAAAGTTTGAAACCTAGAAATTGGACTAAGCACAAATTAGATAAAAAGTGGGTCAAATCATATTCATCTTCAAACCAAAATTGATTAAATTAGTTACCTAGTCTGAGAAACTAGTAGGTTTGTTCTTAATATAGCATGTGTTATTGGATTTATTTTAGCCCTCAATTTTATTCCACTATATTATTTTTGTTGGCTAAAATCCTTCATAGTTGTCACTTAATTATCCTCATCATACTCAAAATCATCCTATGCTAAGAGATTAATGGTATCAATAGTATAACAAGATTGATCATCCAAGGGCTACCTCATGTTTTTGAATATGTTGAAGCTTATAACTTCCCCATCAAATTTCATGGTAAGAGAACCACTATGAACATCTATCCTTCTGCTAACGGTTCTAATGAAAGGTATTCCCAAGATCAAATTCATTAAACTTGAGCTGCTGCAATCCATATCCAAAACATAGAACTCCACCGGAAATATAAGTGTACCAACCTCCACAAGAAGAACTTCTATAAGATCCTTATGGAAGGCATTAGAATAATTAACAATTTGAATGATAACATGATCTTTGTTAATTTATCCTAAATATAAGGATGCATAAATAGAATATAGCATAACATTAATAGATTCACCTAGGTATATCATGGCATTTTCAAATATATTTTTACCAATTACGAATGGAATAATGAAGCTTTCAAGATTTTGCAGTTTGGAGGTAAATTCCATTTTATGATGATAGATAATTGATTGATCATCCTTACCACTTCCTTCTCCCATAGTCTCTTCCTTATGGTGCATAACTCTTATAATATTTTTTTATATTTGATCACTTGTTTAATAGCCTCTAGGTATAGAATTTTGATTTTCTCCTTCTTGATTGTTTCCGATATGGCTCAATAAATCTCATCCTTATTTGATTTGGATATCCTATGAGGAGAAGGAGAAAAAGAAATAGGGTTAATAATATCAAAATTTGGAATGGTAGAGGGCTTACCATTCTAGGAGCTTCAGGCTTTCTGCATGTTCTCCATTTCTTTCATTACGAGATATTCTTTCAACTTCTCTAAGATCCCCTTAGACTTGTTTGGAGCATTATCATATATTTTACTAGTCCTTGTGACTACTGCATTAGTTGATTCAAAGTTACCAATTAGATTAGGTATGGTTCTACTTGAAAGTCCCCTAGGATCATGCAATTGGTTGAGCTTGGCCACAACCAAGCTCAAATGTTTTTTTATCACCATGGTTTGACTTTTAATGTTTGCCACCTTCTTATTTGTGGTCAATTGGATTTTCATCAGCTAATTATGTTCATTTGCCAACAACTCAAACATCTTTTCATATTTATTAGTAGTTGGAGCATGAGGTTGAGAAAAAAAAACTCTTGTGATTTTTAATAGAAGCCTAGTGCCACATGATTGAAACATGGAGGGTTTAACATATTTTTGTTATTTTTCTAATAAAAATTAGGATGGTTATGCATACCTTAATGGTAAATGTTCAAAATTTTGATGGCATTACGTTCCTCATAATACTCTCTTCCTATCATTTGTGGGAATTTATCTCTATGATGTCCAATCACTTATTATACTCCACATGTATTAATATATCTAGTAGTTGTGGCATCTACACATCAAGAATAGTGAGTTGGTTAAATTTATCATCAAATTGAATTACACTTACCTTATTTACTCTTGCACATCTATAGAATCTATCATATTATTGCATAGTAGAGACTTGGTTTTTTAAAAACGCTTGAGATTAAGTGGGATTCTTATCTATGAAATTGCCACCACTAGCTGCATTCAACATGTTCCTCTCAAGTAGAGTGAGTCCTGCACATCATTGTTAGAGCAAGTTCTCTTACTTCATCCCATGTTGTGGGAAATATGATAGCAACTCCTTGTACCTATTATAGTAAATATAGAATGTCTCATTACAATCTTAATGAATCCTAAATAGCATTTTCCTTAGCACCATGACATGTGAAGTAGGAAAATACTTCTCTAAGAATGTGCTAACTTATGTATCCCAAGAGTAGATGTGTATAGTAGGTAACTTATAGAGTCAGTCCTTAGCACGATCCACCAAAGCAAAAGGAAATGCCTTAAGCTTCAAGATTTAATGATATGCATCTTTAGGGTGAATAGGGACACATACAAACTAAACTCCTTCAAAAACTTGTTAGGGTCCTTACTAGTGAGGCCATTGAAAGTGGAAATTTAGTGAAGTAGGCTACACTTGAGCTCAAAATCTCTATCCTTACCATTAAGATGCTTAGGTTAACTAATGAATTTAGAGAATACCTCTATTGTATTGTGGTTTTTAAACTTTCATAGACTTCCATTAGCTCTCGCAGAAGCAAGAAAAATTAACTCTTACTTTGGTTATATGGTTAAACTAGTGGAATCTCCAAATGATAAAGAACGTGAGTCCCTTTGATGTTTAATAGCTTGAAGGGATCTCTCTATTTTGGGGTCAAATGGTAAAAGCTTGTATTTTGCATGTCTTCTTTTAGGCATTCACAAGAAGGTCTTCTAATAAGGACACCACCACAAACGAGTGAATCACATAAAAGACAAATAAAAAAACACAAAAATAAATAAATAGATAAAAATAATGACTAAAGAAAAGAAACTACATAAGATACCAAAGAAGAAAAGAAAAATTCTAAAAAGATATGTAAAAACACATTAAAAATACTAGCAAAAAAGGCAAGGTTATAGAGCTTTGATAACGATGTTAAAATCATTGACCTTATCTAGCATGCACTTTAAATCCACTTATTGCCAATTATAGTATTAGTAAATAAGGGTATCATTCTAGGTTGGGGATTCAGAGAACTCACCATTATTTGCTAATCACACAAATAATATCTAAAATTATAAACTCTCACAAAAGAAAATAAATTAGAAAAATATGGTTTTGAAGGTTTTAAAACAAAAAGCATACAAATTAAATAAAAGAGAATATTAAAAATAAATGAATACAAATATGATGAATGCACTAGGGGTTAAAATCTATCATTAGACTATGCCAAAATACAACAGTAATTCTTAACTCACCTTTTCATCATGAGAAGGATATTAACTAAATTATAAGCCAAAAATAAGTCTATACATCTTATATTACTTTCATAAATTGATTAATATGACAAAGCATCAATATTAAATTCTATCAAATCCTATTATTGTAGTCAAAATAAGTGGATTCTATATTTAACTAGATTCAAAAAATTAAACACAAGTGGAAGGATGATAATCTTAGTATCCAAATGAATACCTCAAGCATATATACTTGTATTATCATCCTTTGACCCTCATGAATCGAAAAGTTCCACAACTTTAGCTAGAATTACAAAAATATTAGGTGAATTATAATATAACCTAGCTGCAATTTATATATATGAATTGTAGTGCAACTATATATCCACCAAGTACATATAATTCTACATAGTGTCACTATGAGTAAGTAATAACAAGGCATGGACCTTATAATTCACACTTGATAGAACCATATATATAAACATAAAAAGAAAGTCAGATGACAATATCTTGAAACAAAGAAAATTATTATTACATCTTAAACCATAGGCTAGTGCTTTAATATAGCCCCCAAAACAAGTACTTAGCCTGATATAATAAATTAATTATTTACAAAAAAATTAGATATAAAAAATAGATGAAGAAAGAATAAAAATAATTAGGAATGAAAATTTTAGCAAGCTAATTCAATGAATAATTACTTGTTCTTTATCTAAAATTTCCTTTGGCTTTGATATGATTTTTCTCTTCAATCCATTCTCTTTTGTTCTTGGAGGCTATTATAACACCTTAAAATTTACTAATGAATATTTTTATTTTAGTGGAAGTGTAATATCGAAATAGCAAGGTGTTCCGGCATACTCAATATAAGTCTAACTTACCGTACCATCATTACATTGACTACAAACCAGAATAGTTAAGACTTAAAACATGATAAATAGAGTATATAATAAAAAATGATATCAAAATATATAAAAAGGGGTACAAAAAACTAAGAGCCCTAAAAGGTATCTGGTTCAAAAATAAAAATCAGATAACATCACTATATATCCAACCCTGATGTATGAGAATCACACATCTGCAAATAAAGCATCATAAGTAGCAAAGTTATCTAAAGAGTCCTCATCATCTTACACAAAAACATGTAGGTCATAAGCTCATTGGAATGATCATCACCCATGAGAAGGATGATCATTACACTATGTACTAAGTAAGGTACTAATACACTCATAGTAGGATCACAAAACTTATAAGATCACATCAAAGGATAAACATACATATATATTAGCATATTGTTGTAACAAATTATATATCGATTTCAAGTCTCATAATAAAAATGGCATGATCAAGACCTATAATCTTATTTATGTTGAGTTTAAGAATCATACTATTCTCAACTAGTGGAATGGTATTAATAATATACAACCCAAGAACAAGGCTATTGGCTACTATTCCCATCTAGTAAAGCATAAAGGTACAACTAGGCCTAACTCATGTAGTCTTTCACTTTAAGTGATCCGTATATTATTGAAGATTCTGATCATTCTAATGATTTATCTCAATTTGATTTTAGAGATCCCCATTATTCTCAACCAGTGGAACGATATCAATAATATACAACCATAGGGTATAAAGCTCATGGAAACTATTCTCTATTAGTGGAACAATATCAATGATATATAACCTTAGGGCATAAAGTTCCTTACCATTATTCTCATCTGATGGAATGGACATGTACAACCGGCCATAACTCATATGATCTTTCACTTTAAATAATTAATATATTATATATAGTTATTTATCACAAGGTCATTATGCAAACATACATGTGTAATATACATAATATAGGTTAACGTGATTATCCAAAACATATAAAATGTAACCATATGAAGATGGCAACATTCCTTAAGAAAAAAGGCCACATTTTCCCAAGAAACTTGTAACTCTACCAAATGAGAATGAATCCTCCCATAATACCCATTTATCTACAAATTTTAGTGCATCATCCTAAAATATTTTTATTATTAATATATATAAAAAGCAAGGTCTAGCTCCAACATCTTACACATGCGATAACAATTATATATCTAGAGTTACTATTTATAACTCCTAAGAAACCCTAATTTTACAAGTTAAGTATACCTTTTCCCATCAAACTCCAATATTCACCGAATGTTATAGTAATTATTAAAATGAAAATATTAACAAAATATCAAAAAATCAAGGTCTAAACCAACATCCTAAACATACAATAATGACCCGCCTTTAGGGCTATTATTCCCAATTTAAACCATTTTCTTATTTTATTAGATTTAGGCCACTCATAATTACTCCAAAAATTGCATATGAAATATTTATCATGTTTCCATCAAATTACAAAATATTTCTTATTTTTTCATATTGATTAAAATGTCCCTAAGAGAGGAAAAAAAACCATAGTTCATAAAAACCTCATGTATTTTATATCGTTATTTGTTTAACACCTTCATTTTTCACTACCAAAAAATTTTGTTAAAACATTTGCAAAAGCTAAAAAATACACCTAGAAAAATGGGGTGTTGCCACTATATTTAACAAAGGATAGAAGTTCGCTGCCTACCCCATATCAGATACAAGGCTAAACAGACCAAAGCACTTAAAATAATTGAGTGCATTAAATAAAAATTTAATTAAACAACTTTAAAGAGTGTTTACATCAAAGGACCTTAAACATGTTCTAATAGAATTGTTAAAAAATACATGTATGTAGAAATATGGGCTAAAATAAATAAGGTTAGGGTATGACTGTAATCCCCCTAAATTTTAGAAAACCTATAATTTAATAAATAACTTTTATTTGAAATAAATTAGCTTTTAATATTATTTAATTTAATTATTTTATGGATTTTTGAGTGTAAAAATTTGGATAGGAATCTTTAATAAATTAAAATAAATATTTTATTAATTTATTGTACTCATCTTATTTAAATAAGTTTTCAAACCAATATTTTACTAAAATTATCCTTTTTAAGCCCATATATTTAATTATATTAAATTAAATTATTAAATAAACTTATTATTAAAAATATTAAATCATATTATTTAATAAATTAAATTATTTTAATTCCTCCCATTACTTTTATTATTTTCCTTTTTTTTCTCTCTCTTCCCTTCTCTTTTTTTTTCTCCTTTTTCCTCCTTTATTCTTTTCTTTTTTTTTTCTCCTCCTTTGGGCGGCTAGGCCAGCCCTTCCCCTCTCCCCTACGCACTGGGCCTTGGCCTATCTCTCCCTCCTCCTTCCTTCCTCCCTCTCTCGCGTGGCCCGTGCGATGCAGCCCCCCTCTCCTTTCTTTTTCCCATACTGGACCGACCGGCTCCCCTTCTTTCCTGCGCCGGTCCAACTGCCCTTACGCACCCCTCCCCCTTCCTTTCTCTCTTCTTCCACACCCGACCACCATTTTATGCCAGTATCGAGCACGCCGACTGCCTGCAACTGCCATACCCGGCCACAACCTACCTCCCTACCACTCCCTCTCCCTTCCCCGTCATTTTCTTTCCTATTTCGAACCAAACCAACCCCTGGACCACAACTCGCATGCCCTTTTCCTTTCCCTCTTCTTCCCTTCACCTCCCTATCACCCGACCACCATTTGCCACACTACAACCTACCCTGGCCAGCCACCTACTCCCCTCTGCCTCCTCTTATTTTTCTTCATCCCTCCTTGCCCCATCCTACTCATAACTTTGAGCCCTCCTTCCCTTCCCCGATTCTTTTCTTTCATTTTCCCCTCCTTCTTATTCTTCCCTGGTTTTTGTACGCCACCGCCAACCGCCGCTCCAACAACCGCACCAAGCCCCTACGCCGCCCACTGCCACCCTATACCTCAGCCCTGCACCACCACGAGACCACCTAAGCCACCCTCGACCCCTACCATTCCTCCTTTCTCCGCCTCTTCTTTTTCTCCCCACTTTTCTCCCTTATCTCCAAGCCACCTACAATTGCCCCGTTCTCCGCCGTTCGACCACCTTTTCCGCCACCCAAACCACCAACCCACACCCTGCAACCTCCGCTACCACCCCCATACCTCACTTTCCCGAAAACAGCCCCGTACCCCTCCATTTCCCCCCCTCTTTTCCTTCCTTCTCAGCCACGCCCAGCCCGACAGCCATCTTCGTCGCCTCTACCGCCCTATGGCGCTGTGAAACCATCCCCAGCCTCCACCTACACCCCCTATTCACTTCTGCACCCTTCCTTTGCCTCCAATCCTCCCCCATCTACCTCCTTTTCTAGCCTAAAGTCCCTAAACCGAACTATCTCCCCCTCCCTTCTACCTCACCACCTTTGACCCCTTTCTCCCCCTTAATCTGCATGTGACTCACGCTATTCATGCAGCGTGAGCTCCCCCTTGGATTTGGAATTTATTTATTTAAATTTTGAGGTATATTAATAGTTAATTAAAGTGTTTTATTATTAAAAATTTTTTTATAAAGTTTTATCTTTTTTAATTTCCTACTTCTAATATAATAATTATTGATATTATTTTTAGGTGTTGAGTTGCTAATTAAAGCTTGAATCTTTAACCGAAATACCGGTAAGATTCAATTTTTGCAGGATTAAGGTAATCGTTAAACCTCACTTAAATGCATGGAAAAACGTATGCCAGCACATTAGGGATTTTAGTATGATTTTATGCATGTTTTGTGTGCCTAGTATGATATATAGATGGTTGTTTATATTGATTGATAAAAAGAAAAGTATGATAGCTTTTGTGCCATGTGTATGTATAATACTTAAGGAAGGAGTTTGATTATTGATGGAAATGTTAAATGCTTTTCTATGATTTATTATGTCATTAATACATGAATAATATTATTATGATCCTAAGGGTATTTTAGTAATATGCCTATGTAAGTATGTGATCTAATATATGTAGTTGCTAATGAGTATTATGTTGAATAATGACAAGTTGGTGGAGATAAATGATAAGAATGAAGTGCTAATATTAGTATTTTATGTAGTGGTGGTAAATTCATAAAAGTGGTGTAATAAAGGAGTTAAGTGGTAATTTTATAAGTGAAAAGGGTATTTTTGTAATTTTAAAAGAAAAGGGTAAAACCGTGATTTTGTAAGCAAAAGTGTATTTTGGTAATTTCAAAAGAAAGGGGTGAAATGATAATTTTATAAGTAAAAGGTTAAAATTGTAAGTTGTAGGACAAAGGGGTATTATGGTAATTTTTGAGGCAAAGGGCAATATGGTAATTTTATGATTAAATGACAAAATGATAATTTTATAAGTAAAGGGGTATTATGGAAATTTTTAGAGAAAAGGGTAAAGTGGTAATTTAGGATTTAAAGGACAATATAGTAATTTTATAAGTAAATAGTAAGAATGGTAATTTTGGAAGTAAGGGGTAAAATAGTAGTTTTAGATGAAGAAAGGTATTATGGTAATTTACAAGCAAAAGGGTAATATGGTAAAATTGGATGTAAAGGGTAAAATGGTAATTTTTATAAATAAAAGGATATTATGGTAATTTGGAAGTAAGGAGTAGAAGGATAATTTTATAAATAAAAGGGGTATTTATGGCAAACTTGGGAGTAAGGGGTAACTTGCTAATTATAAAAACGACGAAGGATAATTTGGTACTTAAATTATGCTTATGGAAGGGCAACATAATATTTATAAAAATAGAGAAGGGTAAACTGGTAATTGTAATTATGGAGAAGTGTAAATTGGTAATTATAATTATGGAGAAGTGTAATTTGGTATTTATAATAATGGAGAAGGGTAAAATGGTAATTATAATAATTAAGAAGGGTAAAATGGTAATTATGATAATTATGATAATAGAGAAGGGTGATTTGGTAATTTAACCAATAGGAGGGTAATTTGGTAATTTTGATAATGGATAAGGGCAATTTGGTAATTTATCCAACTAAAGGGGGCAAATCGGTAATTATGATAATGGAAAGGGGTAAATTGGTAATTTAACCGACTAAAGGGTAAATTGGTAATTATTTAACCAACTAAAGGGGAAAATTTGTAATCATGATAATGAAGAAAGGTAATTGAATAATTTACCCAACTTAAGGGAAATTTAGTAAATATAACAAAGGAGAAGGGCAATTCGGTAATCTAACCAACCAAATGGGAAATATAATAAGTGTAGCAATTATAAGGGGTGAATGGTGATCTAAAAAGCGTAGAAGATAACTTGGTAACCTAAACCGGATAAGGGGTAATTTGGTAATCAAGCAACTTGAAGGGTAATAGGGTAAATTATCAAGTAAGGAAGGGATGACTTAGCAATTATATAATTAAGGGGTAAATAAGTAATTACCTAACATATCGTTGTGATTGTGAAATTTCATAATATGATTCAAGTAATGCTTGTTAGCAAGTTAAGAATATCTGAGAACTAGTAAGTATTACGAGAACGAATCCTAATTCGGAATTAGATGAGATTATGATGGCTTTAATGGTTTCTCTGTGATATCTTGGATAACCGTCGGAATAAGAAATGACTAATGATATCAGAACGATTGAAAGTGGATAAGTATCTGATTATTGTGCTTTTTGCGATCACCTTAATTAAGACACTAATACTTAAAGTGAAAGACCTCGAGATCGGGAATGGTGACTCTGTAGGGGTTGGTACCCTAAAGGCGTGGTTTAGTCCACGATTATTCTGGTATTTGCTGGTGTGCCTTTGTGCCCCAGCCAGGCCCTATATCTTACTCTATCTAGCTCTACGGACCTAGTTAGGGGGTATGCATACTTATGGATTAGGTGTCCTTGTCGGTAGGGTACTGAGTAGCTTTATGCACTAGTACAACCAGGGTACCTTTGAGTCCTTGGGTTCGTGGTTGAAGGGTACTGAGTAGCTTGTATGCAACGGTACGATCGGTGTACCTTTATGTCCCGGGTTCTTGATCTCCCATACAAGGCAAATAAAAATAATTGTTGTGCTGATTAAAGAAAGGAAAAACACTAATTACAAAAGTGAAAGATTAATGAGCCAGGCCCAGTTGACTTATGATAATGAGTACCGATCCACTGGTTATAATAGTGGCCCAGGAGCGTGTTGCCCTGGTAAGTGATTATGAGTACTGATCCACCGGATATAATAGTGGCCCAGGAGCGTGTTGCCCTAGCAAGTGATTATGAGTACCGATCCACCGAATATAATAGTGGCCTAGGAGCGTTTTGCCCTGGATGATGATTATATGTATTCTAGTCCACCAGCTAAAATAGTGGGGGTCCCGAGCTCAATAAAACAAGCATCGGATGTGAATAAATCATGAAAAGATATTAATTACTTATAGTGGAACACCTGGTTAGTCGGGGCCAGACTGGTCCACCAACGAATAATAGTGGCCAGGAGCATTCTGTCCTGGAGACCAATCCACCGGCAATAATAGTGGTCAAGAGCATTCTATCCTGTATGTATTCCGGTCCACCGGTTATAATAGTGGAGTTCCCGCACTCACTTGGTTATAACCAAGAGATGATTGAATAATAATGGACTAGTGATTTAAGGCCTAAATGTATCGATCTTACTTTATAACTCGTTGATATGTAGCAACCTTGTTATATATGGATTGTTATGTATGCACCTCTCATTACATATGTCTATAGCTTGCATTACGTGTTGCATTGCGAGCCTATTTTTAAGTGTGGTATTAAAGGGTTACTCAGTACCATAGTACTGAAGGGATTCCCTTCATGGGACCGCTACCTATTCAATGGGCAGTGCCCCTTGCAGGTCTTTTCAAGTGCTACTCAAGTGGGCAACGAGAAAGAGAGTAAGGAATTATCCTGTACCATTAGGGTTTTCCCCTTTCTCTTTTAAATTCCTAGCTTTAATTTTAATGTTGTTAAAGTAACCCTCATTAGTGGATTTTATTCTTGTAAATGATTTGATGTGCTACTCTGATTTGAAAATGGATTGTAAATTTTGGTTTACACTTTTAGCCTTAGCACTTAGTACTGGAAAAGTAGGAGTGAACCAGTCTGGTAATAAGTGTGGTAGTAATATCCCCAGAATTCAAGATTTTATAATTTGCTTCTGCTAACTCTTTCAAATAAAATGAAATTTTTTAATAGTGAATTTTGGGGGTGTTACAATGACACCCTACTTAATATCTCAGTCTGCCACATACCCCACCAAAACCTTCGGATGTGTGTACTCTCAGGTCCTGACCCAAATGAGGTAGGCCCCTTACTAGCCATCTCCAAACACCTACACATGGCCCTCTACTCATGGTAATGAGTAAGTTACCAAGGAAACAGGCACATCAGTATACTATGTACTAAGTAAGCCAAGTTACTCCCTCAATGTAAACATAAGTTTACAAATCCTACCATATATGGAAATAAGATGCAACATGCATCATTATGAAGCTATAAGTAAAGGTAAAAGTGCATAAGGACATACTATCATACAAATTTCTAATAAGATAGAATATATCATGCTTAGTTTACGTCCTTATCACATAAGTACTTATTCATGTAATAGCAAAGAGAGTTCAAGCAACCTCAGGGTTTATTTCTAATTACTCAATCCTTTAAGTTAAACCATATACTTGTATATGAAATAGGTTAACCATCCAACCAATATTCTATTCCATAACCAATTATTCATTTCGAACATTGGCCAAGTGGATAATAAGATTTTATCCCTCTTTGATCAATCATACCATTACTTCCATTCTTAACTAATTATTAACCATTCATTTGGTTATCATTCATAATTCACCGACCAATTAGTTATTATCCATATTTTATTATCATTGAGCGATGCATTGTGCACTACCCCATGATATTACAAACCATGGAAGCCTATCTAAATATGGGGCATACAATCCAGGCCAAAGCCAATCACTTGAATAGACATAAGTTCAGGATAAAGCCAAACAATATAGACATATGCACATACTAAATCAACCATCTAGGTAACCATACCCTTTAGTATCGATACCCCCTAGTACATGGATCTCTGAGGATCCTTCCTGAAGGAAAAGCCCTAAGACACCAAAAATGGCCGAAGATAGACTAACCTATAGTAGTTAATTGAGGATTGGGGAATCTTGATCCATCAACCTGACTTTCTTTTGCTGTACACGATTAGTATTTTATTCACAAATATGGGTGATCATAGAAGGCCCATATAAAGTAAGCAAGATAATTTTCCATGTTATCCATATCAATCCTTTTCTTCCCATTTTCCTAGCCATGTTGGTTTTCTATTTGTCCTTATCCAATATTATTCATACCCACCATATTGTTTAATTTAAGCCCATTTTGATTTTCATTACCCTTTTCTAAATATCATCACTTATCATAAGTGAAATACACATTTAGCCTTTTCATTACTCTTATAGTACACCATTAATTATGATCCATTTTTATCCTTTCATTAGGCTAATAATTCATGATAAAATTTATATTTTATCCCATTAATTATCATGTTAAAGTCCCAAACATAGCCTCAAAGAATAACCAAACCAAAAAGAAACAAATCATACAAACCAATCTAACTAGTTGATTGGTTTGGCCAAACTAGTAAAATTGTTGCACCAACCAATCAATTAGTTTAACTCAATAAGACCATGCTTTCCTTAAACCAGTCAATCGCTTTGGGAAAACATTGACTATTCATAGACCAATCAATAGATTTTACCCAACTAGTTGATCAACTTAAGTAGAGAATAAGATCAAGGTCTCTACAGGCTTACTAGTTAATGTGCTGGGTCAACGAGTAGATTGTTTAAGGAACCAGTCAATTGATTTAACCTAAATAGTTGACTATTTGATCTTAACAAAAATAACAAACCACTAAATTTCATGCAGGTTCTTACATATAAATCATCCTTAACGACATTAAAATATGTATCAATATATTTTAGCATATTTTCAACCAAATTAACCTGCATTTCTTAATATGAAATCATTATATCCTATTTTTACCAATTTTTTCTTCTTTTTTAATGAAATTATGCCATCTAATCATCCAAATCACTTGATGTAGGAAAAATCCCCTTAAAATCGAAAATTCTAGCAGTGGAAATTCTTAACTTTAAAAACCTTAAAAACTAAAATCTTAAACTGAAACATTACACCAAAACCTTATTATATTTTCAAAATTAAAAATAAAAAGAAATAAGAACATACCACTTGAGGAAAAAATAAGGAAGAGCTTAACTGAACCACTCAACCTTTTTCCCATAATCTAACTCCTATTTGCTTAATAATTAAAATAAGAGAGCTATAGACAGGATTAGAAGAGTGTAAACAAATTATATTAGTAAGGCTTGAAGTGTGGAAAGAAGGAAGGAGAATATTAGACTTCAAAAATTCTATGGCTGAATGAAAGGTACATATAAGGGATGATAGGGACCATTTATAGCCAATTAATCGAACAAAAATACTAAAGGTTTAGGAATCAACTAAAAGCCATACAATTAACTCTTTGAATTCAAGTAGAATAGATAACTTTTATCTAGGATTTATTGACCTATTATCCAAATCTCAAATGGTATCTAATGGGAATGCAAGTCATTTAATCCAAAATAAACATACACAAATGGAGTTATGGAAGGTTAGTATAGAAGGAATCTTCTAGTAACTCAGAATCATGCTTAAGATCAAAGCATTGATCTTAGGATTATGAAAATGTTGAGGTAATCTCACCCCCTCAATTGTCCTCATTGATATCCAGATCAATTTGAGGTAAATGGGTAGGAATCTCTTAGTTACAAATTAGCATAGGTTGATAAGGTTCCATTTCAATGTACGGGATTTTTTAGAAAATTCAGCTCGAAAAATATAACCAGCTAGACAAACTAGTTTATGGCTTTGGGTTTACCATTCGACTATTCTACAAATAGTTGACTGGATTCCTGTATCTAGTCGATCAATTTAGTTGAAAAAACTAAATTTATTGAAACGATAAAATAACCGATTGGCTCATGGAATTATTTGATCTATTTTCCTACAAAACTCAATGAACCCAATTTTTCAACATGATTTCAAATCCAAATTTATCCCAAACAAAATCATAACATTAAATTTGAAAAAATTCTCATTCAAGCATTTACATACATACGAGGGATTACAACACTACCCCCTTAAAGTGGTTACATCCCCGAAGCCTATAACAATTAGCTAACAATGTTACACATAAGGTCAAACACACATCATATTCACATTCAAGGAAAAAGGGTACAACCCCCTTAAAGAAATAGGTTTATACTTAAGTTAACAACTTTGAAAAAACAATTTGGATACTTGGCTTAAAATTCTGCCTAGGCCTAGGCCTCCCAAGTAGCCTCATTTATACTATACTGTAACCATTGAACCTTCGCCAAAGGAACAGTCTTCGTATGTGTTTCTCTCATCTTGGTTTCCAAAACACTCACCAATCGCTCCTTTTAGGTTAAAGACTCATCGATTTTTAGCAACTATGGTTAGATAACATGTGAAGGATCTGCTACATACTCCCGTAGCTATGATAAGTGAAAGATGTTATGCACACATGATAACTCCATTGTTGGAGCTAAGAGATAAATGACTTCACCGATACTATCTAGAATCTTATATGGTTAAATATACCTTAGACTAATACTACCCTTCCTAACGAATCACATGTCTCCTTTAGTGGGAGAGATCCTCAATAGGACTCTATCACCCACCTTGTAACCATTAGTCCATCTTTTTAAATTTGCGTAGCTCTTCTGTCATTCCCAGGTGGCTCTCATCCAGTCTTAAATTAAATAGATGTGCCTAGTCATCTCCTTAATCATCTTGGGTCTTAACATGAGTGTCTCGTTGATTTCATTCCAACACAAGTGACTACGGTACTTCCTTCCGTACAATGCTTCAAAAGGCACAATCTTGATATTGGTGCAATAACTATTATTTTAGGAGAACTTGATCAAGTCTAAACTATCTTCCTAGCTTCCCCCAAAATCTAACACACATGCTTGAAGCATGTCTTTTAGATTTTGAATGGTCCTCTCATTCTAAACACCCTCAGTTGGGTGAAAAGCTATATTCATCTTCATTTTAGTAACAAAGGAAGCTTAGAATTTCTGTTAAAAGTGTGACAAGAACCTAAAGACTTGATTAGACACAATATCATTAAGAACTCTATAAAGTCTCACTACGTGTTTTTTGTAGGCATCGGCTAGTTGTTCCATGCTCCATGTTGCCTTCATCGGTATGAAAGTGGCATACTTAGTTAGGCAATCCAAAACAATTCAAATGGAATCAAAACCACTACGAGTCCTCAAAATACTAACCACGAAGTCCATTGATATGTTATCCCACTTCCACTCGGGAAATTTAAGTGGTTGCACTAACCGTGCTGGTCTCTTGTACTCAACCTTAATATTCTGACAAGTTAGAAATTGGGCAACAAACTTTTCCACTTCTTGCTTCATGTGGGTCAACTAATATAACTTTTTTTAGATCCTTGCACAACTTTTCCCTTCTAAGGTGAATAGAGTAAGGAGTGCAATGTCCTTTGGCAAGGATTCTCTTCTTAAGGTCCATAAAACCCTCTGTTACACACCATTTGATATTGCCATACTTATGGATCTAGAATCCCTCAGCTCTACGTTCAACAATACCAATTTGAATTATCTGGAGCTTAACATCACCAACTTGGTTTGCTCAAATCTCCTCAAAGATTGAAGGTGTAATGGTGAGTGTGCTTATTCTTGCCTTCAGACTTCTAATAGTGATCAATTCGATTTCTATCTTCCTAATCTCTCAACATACATGGTATGATAATATAATCATGCCCAAATAATGTGATGTATTTTAGCTAAGTACATCTGCCACCACATTAGCTTTATCCTCATAGTTAGTCAATTCTAGGTCATAATCCTTGAGAAACTGTAACCATCAATGTTATCCGAGGTTTAAATCCTGGTGAGTGAAGATGTACTTGAGGCTCTTATGGTTAGTTTAGAACTTGCGCTGAACTCCATAAGGATAATGGCTCTAGATCTTAAGAGAAAACACTACCATAGAAAGTACTAAGTCATGTATTGGGTATTTTTTTTCTTGTGGATTTAGTTGTCATTCCATGTTTCATTAAGACGCAACCTACTCTATGCTTGGAAACATCATTATACACTTCAAAACCATAAGATTCACTTGGCAATGTGAGGACTCGGGATGAATTCACATGCCTCTTCAACTCCTTTAAAGCTTCACTACATTTCTCGTTCCACTTTAAGCACGTATCCTTCTTCAATAGTTGAGTCAACGATCGAGTAATCTTGGAAAAGTAAGACATGAAACGATGTTAGTAACTAGCTAACCCTAGAAAACTATGCACCTCCTTCACAAAAGTGGGTGTTGGCCACTCAAAAATAGATTGAATCTTAGCAATATCCACTACCACACTATCTTTAGAGATCACATGAATAAGGAAGGCCACTTGATCTAACCAACACTCACACTTTGAGAGTTTTGTGTACAATTGGCGCAACAAGGTCGAAGCCTACCTCAAATGTTGTTTATACATCTCTCAATAGCTGGAATAGATGAGGATGATGCTGATAAACACCAAGATGAACTAGTTCAAGAAAGGAAGGATGATCTGGTTTATCAAGGACATGAAAGTTATAGGCACATTAGTGAGTTTGAAGGGAATCACGGTGAACTCATAATGGTCATACCTTGTTTGGAAAGTAGTGTTAGGAATGTATTGCTTTGCTATCCTCAATTTATGATAGCCCAATCAAAGATTAATCTTGGAGAACAACTTGGATCCCTTGATTTGATCAAACATGTCATCGATCATTGGCAATGAATAATGGTTATTCACTACCACCTAGTCCAATCCATAGTAGTTGATGCAAAACCTCAAGCTTCCATCCTTCTTCCTTGTGAACAACACTGGCACTCCCCGCGTTGATATGCTTTGTTAGATATAACCCTTCTCTAAAATATCTTCCAACCAAGCCTTGATTTCTTTCAACTCATTAGGTGTCATACAATATGGAACCTTAAACATTGGCTCTATTCCTGGTAATACATCCACAATGAACTCAAATTCTTAAATTGGTGGAATTCTCGGGATCTCCTCAGGGAAGAGATTAGGAAATTCATGAACCACTATCATGTACTCCAATGTTATCTTAGCTGCTTTGTTTTCTTTAGCATTGCACAGGTAGAGTAGATATCCCTTGAGTACGAGGTTACTCAACGTGATTGCCGACACAATCTTTGGAGAGGGATTAGGTTCACACTTTAAGTATGAAACTATAATACCTTTTGCTCCTTGCAAAACCATGCATTCTTGTGCACAATCGATCGATAATTGGTACTTTCTTAGCATATCTATGCCGACAATTATTACAAAATCACGTAGCTCCATCTCTATGAGGTCCAATGGAAACTCCGTTCCTCTTACTACCAAAATGACCACTTTGTATAACCTAGAGTAGGCAATTCTATTCCTCAAAGGTAATATAATATAAGTGGAAATGCTACTTGAAGGAGATAAGGTAGCTTTGGTTACAAAAACATATGCCACAAAATAATGTGAAGCACTAGAATCAAATAACATATAATCAAAATGAGTAGAGACTATGAGCATGCCGGTCACCACACTGGCTTGGTTTTCTGTCTCTGCCTAGCTCCTCTAAATACTGCCACTACCAATATGACACTTGTATGCCTCGTGTTCCACCATGCCACAACTATGGAATGTCACCAAGTTGCCTCTACAATTGACCCCTAGGAGATTTGATAAACATCCCTTGTTATGGTAGTGCATCTATAGGTCGGGGTGCTGACACTATACTCTAGCTAGATCTTGGCGGCAAGTTACCTCCAAAGAAATTCTTCTTCCAGTCACCAGGATGCTAGTAACCCTCAAACTTCCTCTTGACCCCTAACTGAGCACTCTGGCCCTAAATGACTCGATATGCCTCTAAGGGTTGCTCATACATCCCCACTATATATGGTGGAGTGACTCCTACTAATAGCTCCTGGTATCGGATCCTCGGTCCGATCTTGAAACGGTGAACTTACATCACCTTGTTGGCCTCTCCATCTAGAGCAAACTAAACCAAGTCCATGATTCAAGTATAATACACATCAATGGACATACCCCCTGCCGAAGCACTATAAACTTATTGTACTTCTTCATGTAGAAGTGAGTTGGGTAAAATAAAACTTGCAACGCCTCTAAGAATGACCCCATCTTGTAGGTTCTCCATCTCTATATTAGATTCTCCTCAAACATGTGTCTACCTTCCTTTCAAATACTATACAATCATCTCTAGCCTCCTGCCTCCTTAGCAACCATAGGTGCTGAAAGTCTTCTCCATTTCTTAGACCCATCGTTCCATGATATTGGGGTACTCCTAGCCTTCAAATATTAGTTGGTGATGGTGTCTAGCCCTCTTGAGCTCGTGCAGCTATTGGCATCGGTGGAGGCTGCAGTACTTAAATTGTTCCCTCTATATATGATCCAATGGTCTCCATAAAAGCTTCAATATGCTCATAGCAGTGGTTAGCAACCATCATGTCCTAAAAAAAAAAAGCTAGGGGTAGAATTTAGTCTACAGAGTACTAAGACTCGAATAATAATAACTACAAACCTATCTATACCACATTCCCAACCTCACCCTCACTCATGGACATTCTAGGTTTTACTATAATCAAACTTGTTAGAAAATCAAAGAAAAGGAATTTCAAATCAAGATCAATACAATCCTATAATATCAACTTAAAATTAGTTGTGAGAGTAAGTCATTTTAAGTAAAATTATTTGATAAAACTTAGGTATTAGCCAACTCATTTTCAAAATCAATGCATTTTTATAAAAATACTTTGATACCAACTTGTGACACCCCCATTTTTTACTATTAAAAAATTTATTTAAAATATTTATGAAAGTTGAAAAATACATCTAGAAAAAATGGGGTGTTATCACCGTATCTGACATTTCAGATCAATTCGAGGCAATATTTAGGGTTAAATGCATCATACAAATTATTAGAAATATCTTGATAACCAATTGACATGGGTTGGTAAGGTTCCATTTTAGTGTAAAATATTTTTCAGAAAATCTAGCTCTAAAAATATAACTCACTCTTCAAACAAGCCGATAGGTTTGGGTCTACCAATAAACTATTCTACAACCATTTGATAAGTTTCCCCCAACTACTTGATCAGTTTAGTTAAGAAAACCAAATTTACACAAACAACAAGCTAGTTGATTGGTTCATGGAACTAATTGATCTATTTGCCAGCAAAACTCAATAAACCCCATTTTTTAACATGATTTTAAATCCAATTTTGTCCCAAACCAAATTATAACATTAAATCAAAATCAAAGGTCCAAAATTTATCAAAATTATTTTTCAACCATTTATAAAAATATGAGGTATTACAACAATACTATATATTATAGTAATTCACTTAAGGTTGATAAAATAAGAATTATTCCAACAACATCGTATACGAGCATGATTTCTCATCTTACTTGCTCTACACCATATGATAACACATTATCACATCATAACATTAAAAATATGATAGTAATGATATACTAAAACCAAACATGTGACTTTACACAGGGTACCTATAAAATGCCAAAAGTTTAACTATGACATACATCTTTACTAAAAGAACATTGGTCTCTAAACATGTATAAGCCTAACCCACCTCCTATGAGATCACTATAAAATTATCTAAGGAACAAGAATAATACACCTAAGGAAATGATAAGGAAAAATAGGATGGAAAATAGAGAATAACTACGGAAAACTAGGGCATGCAAAGGTTAAGTGGGCTATGGTAGAATTTGGTGAAACTAAGAGGGGTAGCATGAGTGACTCACATATCTAGGGGAGAGATGCATGAGCTCCTCACATTAAAGAGAATATAACAATTTAACTAGGAAAATTTTATGGTAGTGGAGTGTTGTGGAAGTGTGGCACTACTTGGTGTGGTTAGCATAAGGAAATGACGTAGTTTGTAAGGTGGTAGCATCGAGGGTTGATGTATCTAGGCTAAGGTGAGTAAGAGGTTGAGACAAACATGAGGAGGGTTTTGTGTGAGATTTTGATGCTGCCAGGGGGATTAGCAAGAGATGTTGAAGCTTGTAAGGATGAGTTGCATGATATTGTATATGTTATATGTAGCCCCATCGAATGAAAATTGCAAACAAAGGTAATTGGTGATGGAATAACATGTAGAGATGAAACAAAGAGATGATGACTCATTAAAGGATTTAGGTGAATTGATAAGTGATGTAATGGGAGATATTTAAGGGTATATATATACCCATGGTTGTATGACCATTAAGTAATGGGTAGAGAGGCAAAACCAAAGGTGAAGGCACGATTAGGGGAATAATGGGAAAAGTCTAATGAACATATACATGATTTGAGGGAGTTTATGGTGGTGATGATGAATGTAAGATAGGTAGGTTTAGGGTGTAAGCTAAGCAGGGGGATTTGTTGCATTAGATTTAGGTTAAAAAATATTGTTGAATTAGAATGAGGATAAATAATAGGTTTAGATATAGAATTAAGAAATTAGAGTATGGTAAATGTATTAATTTTATGATATTAGGATTTGGTTAAGGTAGTAATTACTTAGGATTAGGATTAGCTAAAATTTGGGGGTATTATAGCTATGGCTTGTGCACATCGATCTTCTCTCCTTTGATGAAAACCCTTTTTCAATTTGTGGTTATTATTGATTATTGATCTCCCCTTTTTGTCTTTGGTCTCTCTTCATATATATATATGTCAGTGTTTATGCATATCAGAATATTGATTAGCTTCACTTTTGTTTCTTAGGTAGGTCATGCACCCATGGATGGGCAATTCTTTTTATAAATTGCTAACTCATTTTTTTCTTTTCTTTTCTTTTATCTAATTGTACATACACTATAAAAATAAGGGAAATAATAAATAACCCCAAAAATTAAGCTTAGTAATTTATTACCATACAAAATATTCTCTGTTAAAACACTAGTTTAAATTTTAACCCATATAAGCTTCGATTTAGAGAAAATTATTAGGACTTAAAGTTATAAATCTTGTTTTTAGCATTCTGTAGCAATTTGAGAAATCTAAATCCAAGTGTGTACGTAAATTTTATGTTTAAGATGCCTCATTTTTTCATTAATCTTGCATATTCCATAAATTTTAGCTTAAATATTATAATGTGTTATTATGATTATTTCAGCATAAAATTATAATCAATCTCATATAAAATTCAAATAAATGGTCAACAGCTTAAATTAGAATGCTATAAGATACATAAAAATATGTGTTCATCAAAGATAGGATTGGTTGATGAAGATCACAAATATTAGATTATTACATTTAATGATGCGATGTGAAATGCCCTTATCATCTTCCAACCATATAGCCATAAGGCAAGTGCTAGCTTCAAATCGAATTTATGATTATAACAGAATATTTGAAAAGTAAATTGACATTAAACCCAATAGTACTCTGCCACCACAATCTCTAAGGACCAAAGCCATGTTGAATACCAAAATCAAGTGAAAAGATTTCCATATCGATCTTGAGAAAAGGTGGTTGAGGTGGGTTCCAAACAAAACTAATGTTGTTTCTGTTCCCATATATGCTCCTAGATAATATCAAAATCATAATTCATATCTGATTACCAAAAATAATGAAAATAGTGAATATAGTTTTTAATATTAGCAAATAATTTTACTCTTAAATTTTCCACATAGTCCATAATATAGGAATGAAGGTTAAAATAACACCATGGAACACCCAAATTTTCAAAGTCCTAATTTAGATTAATCAAATGTTACATGTGTTACCTTAAGTATTATTTTCTTTAATTTAAATGAGTTTGATTCCTTAGAAAATATTAATCATCAATCATACCATAAGAATTTGAAATCCACTTATTAATTTACCAAAGTGAGGATAACACTTAAATATTTTATTTAATATATAATTATGCCAAACATAGATTGTAAAGTCATTTGGAAATTAAAATACTAAAATGTCTCTAGTAATTTCTACATTTATTTTATAAAATTTTAATTCCAAACTATTTTATTATCAATTAATATTTAAATAATTATTATATAAAAAAGATAATTACAATAAATATATATATCATATATTTAAAGTTTTAGATTATTATAAAATAACTATAATGGAATTACTTAAAACCTCAACTTATACTTATCATAACTACTCCATTTAATCTACTTTTTATACTTATCTTATTTTCGCTTTAAAATACAATTTAGTTTTGGAAAATCACATATCATAATAGTAAAGATAAAAATTTCCTTTATTATTGCTTATAACTTATGTAAGAAACACTAAACCACTTCAAATATAAATAAGGTATGCACAAAAGTTTTTTTTTAAATCAAGAGTAACATAATTGTATAATGTTTTTAATGAAACTAAAATAAAATGACCAAAATGCTATTGGTTGAGACTAGAAAATAAAACACTACATTCATTTTAAAGCTCGTTTGTACTAAATTCACACAAAATGCATACATAGACTTAAATACATCTAGAAAATGTTTAAATAAAATTAGAACCAAAAATGCATTTAAAGGCCTTTAGGCTAAGATCTATTGATATATGCACATAGTTGTTATTTCAACTGCTTTTTATGATATTCATGTATACACTTATATACATGAGGATAAATACAATAAAATTCCTAGGAAAAGTGAAGAATGCACATATATATATATATATATATATATATATATATATATATATATATATATATATATATATATATATATATATATATCAATAATATCATACTCATAAATTAAATATACAAGATAACATGGAAAATAACCTAACTTGTAATGAAATCCCTAATAATGCTCACATCTAACCACACAATTAGGAGTGAGGATTTGCATCCCCTCCAAGCTAAGCTAGCAAACAAAACTTTGAGCTCCTTTGTACTACCCAATATTGAAATTAATTATTTTGTTTCAAAAATGAAGAAAGCTGAATTTAAAATGAATTTGAGAAAATAATATTAAAACTAGAGTACCAATCAATTCATATGATAAATTGATCTGTAATACCCCAACTTTTGTGAAATTTGTTGAATAAGAAATTATGGCATTTGTTGAAGTTGGATTTTGATCTACAACTATAATTGAGTTTTGAGAAAAATTAGATTCAAATAAGCTTTAGACATTTTATAACATGGGTTTCAGATGGACTAATCGACTATTTTCATGAGCTAATCATTTGGTTCATCGTTACTAGATGGTTTTACTAGATCAAACCAATCAATTGGTTGGAAAACCAATCAACTGGTTTTTAAAGTTGATTACATTTTTTAAAACTCAATTTTTTTGAAAAAAATTCTTATCCCAAATGGAACCTTGATAATCCTATTCCAAATTTTTATTAAAAATTATTTTCCTTCCTTATCATGTATTTGGCCAAAAATTCTACCTCAAAGTGATCTAAAGAGTTTGATTAGGATAATTGATTGGGGGTGGGGAGGTGACCTTAGCTTTGTTTTCTTTCACCTCTCTCCTCTCACTTCTAGAATCATTTCTTTAATTCCATACCTACTTTTGCTTAACTAGGAGATTCATTCCATGTTTTTTTTTTATTTCCTCTCTTGTGTTTCAAATGTGAAGGCTAAATCAACTTGCACCTCTCCATAATCACCATTTCAGCACTAGAAGGGAGGTTAGTCTATCTTAGATGAAATCTACCTAGTTAATTCACCTCTTAGCTTAACCACACTTATGATTTTATCAATTTAAAGATTATAAATAACCCTAATCCCCTTTTCTATTCACCTTTCTTTCAATGACCAAAATAAAACAACTCCCTCTAATGATGCAATATTTCCCTTAAAATTTAAGGCTTAGTTGGTTATCTTCCACTCTTTAGATCCTTTTTCTAGCTCCTTTTTTCCATCTTTAAGAAAGGGAGTGTTATATTTAGGAGGATGTTGAGCCACCTTTTTTAGAAGAAATCCCCTTTATTTTCTCTCAACTTAGTTAGTCATTTCCACCTTCTAATTCAAGCTCTCATTTATCAAAATATCTATTGAAATTCTGATGCTTTGACTCTACTTTTAAGGTTTTGAAAGTTAAAGATTTTTATAGGTTGAGTTTTCTTAGTTGAGGTAAGTTTTCTTACACCAAGTCATTCTTACTTTTGAAATGTGACATAGTTAAGTATGTATGCTATGAAATCTTTCAAGTCCTAATTTTATATGTTGGTATGAGTATTTGGTTTTAGATTCAGTATTTGTAGATTAAGTTAAAAATTTTGAGATGAATGTATGATTCTAAGGAAAACTAGGTTGGTTTGATTTATTATGGAACACACAATTGTTGTAAGCTAGAAAGTGTTAATATGAAGTTATTCTTTGTTTTAATTTGGTATAGTAGGAAATTTTAAGAGATATTTGCATGAAAATGCCTATTTTGTGCTGATTAAGGGTAAATTGATTGATTGGTTAGGTCAAACTAATCGATTACTACTTTGAATAGTCGGCTGATAACCTGATTTATGAATAGTTAATTATTTTGGCCAAAATAATTGATTGGTTTGAAGAAAACCCGGGTTTGGCTAAGCCTAACAGCTCAACTTATTGGTATAACCAATTGATCAGTTCTACCAAAATGTGTGATTTTGATTTCTCAACTTGGATACATTTTGACATTGTCCGACTCCGATTGAATGACATCAAAGACACATCGAGGTCTAGAATTTTGATTTATCCACTTGGATATGTTCAGATAAATTGTGTGATTTTGATTTATAGAATACTCATCGATCACTCTTCATAAATTAAAGATTCATTGAGATCTAGTGACTTCGGACAAATGATGTGTGAAGGATCTACTACATATTTTGTAGCTGAGATATGTGAAAGACGTTGTGCACATGTGACCATTCCACTAGTAAAAATAAGAGATAAGTGACTCCACCAACATGGTTCATAATCTTGTATAGTCTAATGTACCTTGGACTAAACTTACCATTCCTACTAAATGATGAAACCTTGTTAGGTTTCGAAAGAAAACACCAGACTGTAAGTCGAGCGATGTGTTTGATAGAGTAAATATAGATCAGGCTAAGGATTCAAACTGAAGGAAGATCAAGAAACTTAGGGCACAGTTGATAATCAACGACAACTGAGATTTATCACAGAGATGGTGAATCAAGCAAGAAGAATAAAGTAGAGAAGAGTTCGAGCGAGAGAGAGAGAGAGAAAGAGTTTTGAGATTTATCATTCCCTTAATGGAGGTAATATATGGGGATTTTTCTCAGGGAATAATCAGTATATTCCTCTAATAATTCCCTAAAATTATCAGGTACAGTCTTAATTAAATCTAAATGAAACTTAGAAGATTCTTTATACACCATTAGATACACACTTGCACTTTGACTAACTACCCTTTCAACCTCACTCTTCTTAGCATAAAACCCAGATGATTTTTTATGCCCACTTGAACAAGTTCCAGCATCTATGTTCTGCTTAGTTAACTCCTTATAATTAGACGTTATTTTAACTTGATCATCATAGATTTCCTTTTGAGTCATAGGTGCTAAAATAATTTTCTTATCATCCTTATACATTGTATACCTATTTTTATAGCCATCATGGGTCACTCTCCTATCATACTGCCATGGTCTTCCTAACAAAAGGTGAGCAGCATGAATGGGTTCTATATCACACAAAATAGAGTCTTCATATTTTCCTAACTTTAGATTTACTAAAAATTGTTGACTAACCTTAACATCTCCTAATTCATTCAACCACCGAAGCCTATATGGTTTTGGATGTTTAGTGGTTAGTAATCTTAACTTGGATACTAATAAAAGACTAGCAACATTAATATAACTTCCACTATCAATTACCATGTTAAAACACTTATCATTAATTAAACATCTAGTATGAAAAATATTTTCTCTTTGTATTGTATTTGGATCAAATAATTTATTACTGTTCAAATCCCTACGTACTACAAAAAGATCTCTACTTACTAGAAGTTCTAACTCTTCTTCTGATTCACTAATGTCACTTATTATTGTGTTCACCTCTACTTCTTCTTCTTCTTCTTCAGATTCAAAATCTATATCCTAAGATTCTCTAATTAGAATATTTCTCCTATTAGGAAACGCAGAGGCTATATGACCTAGTCCCCCACACTTAAAAAACTTTATATCTCTAGCCCTAGTTGGACCACTAGCAGGGTTAGCTACAATAATTTTACCTCTATCAGCTCTTTTCCCAACTCTAGCTTCATTACTCTTGCCCTTAAAGTCAAATTTTCCACTATTCTTCCAATTTCCAGAACTACTGCCATCAAAATTCCTTCATACATTGTTTCTAAACCCAAGTCCAAGTGGTTTATTCTGTCTACCTTTCCTTATTTAACTTTCTATCTTAGCTACTATATTAACCATTTCTTCTAGGGTTCCATATGGATCTAATTCTACCTTATCAGCAATTTCAGAGTTCAATACACTCAAGAACCTAGCCATAGTGGCATCCTCATCCTCAAAAATTCCTATTTTAATTACTAACATTTCTAACTCCTTAAAATATTCATCAACATACCTATTACCCTGACTTAATGTCTATAGCTTCTTATATAACTCTCTATAATAATAATTTGGAACAAATATATTCCTCATTAAAGCCTTAAATTCATCCCAATTCTGAACAAGGGGTTCTCCACTCCTATGTCTAGTTAACACAAGATTGTAATAACAAGAAGAAGTATAGTCTGTAAACTAAACTATTGCTACCTTAATCTTCTTCTCATCTGAATAATTGTGACACTCAAAGACTAACTCTATCTTCCTTTCCCATTCAAAATAGTAATCAAGATCATTCCTTCCATTAAATCTAGGTATATTAAATTTAAGATTACCTACATTCCTGTCAATTGGATCTAAGTCCCTTTCCTGCCTATTAACCTTCCTAGGATGTCTAACACTATTATTAGATATCTGATCCTCTAATTCATCTAAATTAGTTAAGGGGGGGAATCTTATTTCTAGGTTCCATAGGAGCTCTACCTAAGACCCCCACATGTTTTTCATTTACCTATTATTTTGTAAATTATTAATTCTAATTTCTTTTTCTTTTATTCTTTGTTCTAAATTAGCAGATAAGACAGCCAATTGGGCAATCATTAGTTCCTAAAAGGTCCTAAGTGTTTCTAGGAGATCATTACTGGACACAAACACCAATTGGTTTACAAATTGGCCATTATTAGACATAATGGATTCTATACTATCTTATATGACTTATTGTCAGGCACAAATAATCAATTGATCCACAATCAAAGCACAATCAAATTTAACAGACCAACAATGTCAGCAAACACTTATCATAGTTGCAAAAGAATAATCACAACACAATTATTTGTTTAAAATAATCACACTCAGAAATAGAATAATAATGAAACAACACATATAATATTTCTCAGAGAGGAACGAATGTAATGCGCCAACAATTGTTGGCGGTTAAGTTGACTAAACAAGATTTGGGCCCCTCTTCTTAGAGCCTTTACCCCTTTCTTAAAGAATCGTCGGTATTGAGTTTATACCTACACACTCAGCCAATATCTTAGTATAGCATTACTCTGTAAGATAGAATGATTGAATCTTAATCATAAGAAATAATGTTGACCAAGAGAAAACAAGGATAGAGTTTATCGGATATAGGGATTATTAGCCGTTATCGCAAGAAATCAAGATTTCAACCAAACCCTAGCAGAGAGAACAAATGATGAACAGTTCAATCTAGAGTTTCCAGAACACTATCATCTCGTCAGGGGTTAAAATCTTCACTGGAACCTATAAAAATCACCGTTCACAAGTATTGCAACAAGAATCATTCAATTATTGTCAAACACAAACCCTAATATGCCAACTTACCAAATCGAGGGTTAGAGATATCAAGAACTAGAAAGAAATAAAAAAATCAACAAAAAATGAGTCTTAAACCAAAAGCACTCGATTATTCGAGGCTCTGATACCAAATGATGAAACCTTGTTAGATTTCGAAAAAAAAACACCGGACCATAAGTCGAGCAATGTGTTTGATAGAGCAAATATAGATCAACCTAAGGATTCAAATAGAAGGAAAATCAAGAAACTTAGGGCATAGTTGATAATCAATATCAACTAAGATTTATCATAGAGATGGTGAATCAGGCAAGAAGAATAAAGTAGAGAAGAGTTCGAGCGAGAGAGACATAGAGTTTTGAGAGACAAAGAGAGATCGAGAGAGAATTCCAGAGAGAGAGAAAATGAGACTGTGCAAATGTATTCCTTGTCCAAAGCTATGTACATGTTCCATATTTTCCCCTATATATATGCGTATACATCCAACTATACAAATACAGACGGTGGGCCTAATCAAATAAGCCTTACACCAATCATCCCAATACACACAATTATTGGTGCTGATTATAACTATTCAGCCCAAATACAAAGAATTACAATTATTTCCAAAGTAATTAATATTAAAATTAATTTCCCATCAGCTAAATTATGTAGCTAATTGTGGAAATTAAGGGTTGCATAATCTGTAGTCCTTCTAACCCAATTATAAGTCGGGTGGCTGACCATGCAACCTACTTAATCCCACTAGCCATGATTTGCCAGCGAATGCATCATATGGGAATAATAATTTCCCTCACTGATATTAACAAAATAGAAATCAATTTGTGTAGCAATTCCATGTCAGCAATAGCAGTAACCAGCAACAATCACTCACAGTAGCCAACCGTATGCTCCATCTCCATTTACCTGAGCTTTTCCTAATTATCCATAGAATAAGAAAAATAATTATTTGTACAATGCAAATCACAAAAACCAAAAAGGTTATCTAAATAAAAATTATTGAGATACACATCACTAAATCTCATGACTCCTTTGGTGGGAGAGACCCTGAACAAGACTCTGTCACCCACCTCATAACCATTAGTCAATCTCTTTTGATCTGTGTAGCTATTTTTTTGGTTCTAGGTGACTCTCAATTGGTCATGAATCAAATGAATGTGCCTAGTCACCTCCTCAATCATCTTAGGTCCTAACACAAGTGTATCACTGATGTCATTCCAACACGAGGAACTATAAGACTTCATTTTGTAAAAGGCTTCAAAAGGCCTCATCTTAATATTAGCGTGATAACTATTGTTGTAGTAGAATTTGATTAAGTATAGATAATATTTCAAACTTCCCCCAAAATCTAGCACACACACACGTAGCATATCTTCTAGAGTTTGAATGGTCCTTTTAGTCTGACCATCCGTAGTTGGGTGAAAAGCTATACTCTTCTTCAATTAAGTACAAAAGGTGGTTTGTAATTTCTTCCAAAAGTTTGACAAGAGCCTAGAGCCTTGATCGAACATAATGTCCTTAGGAACTCCATGAAGTCTTACCACATGCTTTCTATAGGCATTGGTTAGTTTCTCCATGCTACACATCGCCTTCATGGGTATAAACACTACCGACTTAGTCAAATGGTCCACAATGACCCAAATTTAATTGAACCCACTATGAGTCCTTAGAAGACCAACCATAAAATCAATTGATATACTATCTCACTTCACTCGAGAACTTCCAGTGGTTTTTTTAACCCTCCCCATCTCTTGTGTTTGATATTGACCTTCTAACAAGTTATACATTGAGTAATAAACTTTTATACCTCCTACTTCATGCAAGGCCACCAATATACTCTCTTAAGATCCTTGTATAACTTGTTCCCTTTAGGATGAATAGAGTAAGGAGTATAATGCCCTTCCTCAAGGGTATTCTTTTGAGCTCTACACATCCCTCTAGTACACACCATCTTCCATGATATTTGATACTTCCATCCTCATAGATCTAGAATCCTTCCACACTACCTTCTACAATACCGTTCCGGATCCACTTGAGCTTGAAATCACGCACTTGGTTTGCTCGAATCTCCTTAGAATTTGAAGGTGCAATAGTGAGTACACTGATTCTTATCTCTAGACTTCTAATCATGATTAGTTCAGTCCCCACCTTCCTAATCTATTAGCACAGATGATCTAATAATACAATTATCTCCAAAGAACACGATGTATTTTAGCTAAGTGCATCTACCACCACATTGGCTTTACCCTAATGGTAAGTTAATTCTAAGTCATAGTCCTTGACCAATTCTAACCATCGGCATTGTCTCAGATTTAATTCCTGTTGAGTGAAGATGCACTTAAGGCTCTTATGGTTAGTATAAAACTTACACTAAACTCCATAGAGATAGTGCCTCCAATTCTTGAGAGTGAACATTATTGCAGCAAGTTCTACATCATGCATCAAGTTATTTTATTCATGTAGCTTTAGTTATTGTGAGGCTTAAGCGACCCATCTTCTATGCTTCATCAACACACAACCTAGCCTATGCTTGGAAGCATCACTGTACACTTCAAATATATTAGTCCTACTTAGCCATGTAAGCACTAGGGTTGAAGTCAAATACCTTTTCATCTCTAAAACTATATTTTCTCCAATGGCTGAAAAAAGATAAATGCATAAGGGTAACCAAACTTATATCTTTTATGATTAGAAATTATGTTGATGATGTTTTATGCAATATTCTATGAATGGATGATTATGACATTTTGTTGGGGTTGCCATGGCAATTTGATAGGAAGGTTGTGCATGACGGGTTTCTTAATGAGTATGTGGTCTACAAGGGTCCAAAGAAGTTTAGGCTAAAACCTAATATAGCTAGGGAGGATTCGATTTGGAGGAATGAGAGGGAGTAAAAAGAAGAATGAGGATGTTAAGTGTAGGAGGGAAAGAAAAAAGATTAACATGGAGTTGATGATCCTTAAGGAGTGTAAGATGAATGAAGCAATTAAAGATGAGGAGATATGCTATGCATTAGTGGTAAAAGAAGTCCAATGAGGGGAGGATGCTAATATGGATTTAATATTACAACAAGTGTTGAAAGATTATACCGACATGTTTTAGGATGAGTTGCCAAGTGGGCTACCTCCTTTGAAGGTATTAAGCACGCTATTGATCTTATACCAAGAGTTCCATTACTGAACAAGCCAACTTATAGGTGCAATCTAAAGGAGGCTAAGGAGCTACATAAACAAATACAATAGTTGTTAGACCGAAGTTATATTGGAGAGAGTATGAGTCCATGCAAATTTCCAAATTTTTTGGTACCTACGAAGGATGGTACGTGTATGGTGTGTATAGATTCAAGAGCAATCAATAACATTACAATTAAGTACAGATTTCCGATGCCAAGATTTGATGACATGTTAGATGAGTTATATGGTGAAAAGGTGTTCTCAAAGATTGATCGTAGAAGCAGTTATCATCAAATGAGGATAATGGATGGGGACAATTAGAAGACACATTTTAAGATTAAGTATGAGTTGTAAGAGTGGTTGGTGTAGCAATTTAGGCTATGTAATGAACCAAGTTCCTTGATAAGGTTGATTATTGAGGTACTTAGACCATTCCTTGGAGTCTTTGTTGTTGTTTACCTTGATGATATCTTGGTATATAGCAAGAGTGAGTTCGAGTATGTATAAAACTTAAAAAGGATATTTGACAAGCTTAGAGAGGTGAAGCTCTATGGTAAGAGGGAGAAATGTAATTTCATGATGGAGATTGTGACTTTTCATGGTTATATTGTGAGTGGATGGTATTTGAGTTGATCTGTCAAAGGTGGGGGCTACACAAATGTGGCCTATTCCTACTAATGTAAACGAAGTTCAAAGTTTTCATAGGCTGGCCTCCTGCTATAGGATTTTCATTAAATACTTCCATACCATTGTAGCACCTATCACACCGTTGATGAAGAAAGGATAGTTCTATTGGAATGATCAAGCGACAAAGGCTTTTGAAGACTCAAAGACAAAGCACTCAAATGCACTGGTATTATCTATACCTTTTTCAATAAATTATTTGAAGTAACATGTTATGCGAGTGGTGTAGGCATTGGGGGTGTGCTTTCACAAGAAAGAAAGCTGATTACTTTCTTTAGTAAGAAGTTAAATGGTGCAAGACTCAACTATTTGACCTATAATAAAGAGTTCTATACTATTGTGCATTGTTTTGAGAGATGGATTCATTACTTTAGACCCCAAGACTTTTGTACTTCATTTGTTTCATAAGAGTTTAAAGTATCTCAATGGTCAAAAAAAGGCGAGTCTAGGATATGTTAAGTGGATAAGCTTCTTATAAACATTTGTGTTCTCTACAAGACATGTGGATGGTAAAGAAATGTCGTGGCGGATGCATTGTTTAGGAGTACCATGGTACTTACCATGATGGATACAAAGCTTTTTGGGGTTCGAGATGTTGAAGGGTCAATATGCCATGGATGATGACTTTTCTATATTCTTTGACTATTGTAAAAAAGAAGGAAGTAATGGAGCTTTTGTTATTCAAGATGGGTTCTTATTCAAGCATAACAAATTGCGTGTGTCAAAGACTTCAGTTCAAGACTTATTAATCAAAGATGTGCATGAAAGAGGAATTATAGGACATTTTTGAGTTCAAAAGACTTTAGAGTTACGACATGCACATTTCTATTGGCCAAGAGTGCAAAATGGAGTATCAAGAAAAATCAATGTTAGAGACATTAACCCTTATTATGGCATTACAAATTTGAGGGTAAATTTAAATCAACAAGGATTGAATGATGTAAGAGCAAGAACTCAAGAATTGACTTTTATAATTATGGAACCAATTATTCTTCATTTGGAAAGTATCTCCTATATATTTGAAGACAAACGGATGATTATGTTTTTAGAAACCTACTAAACATATTGATGAGTGTCTACGTGCATGTGCATGGCATGCATGGAATGCATAGCCATGTGCATGGGAAGGGAATATGTAGCTTGTTCATATGAAATTATTAATTTAGCTAATTAATTAATTAAGTGGTAGGATTAGAGATTAGCTAGAGCATAAAGTAGCATAATATCTTTTGGCTTGGTATCTTTTTGTGTTATGCTTTTTAGCTAAATGGTAGGTTGGTTATACAAGCCATTGAAAGCCACAATTATGTAGAAGCAATTGATATCAATAATTATGTTAAATGCAAAGTTGAATTCTATGTGAGTTTAATTCAAGTTAATCAAATATGTGTGAACTATTTAGCTTGAAAACCTTAATCTCTTTGTTTATGTGAATTAGGGATTAAGTCTTATCCTTTATTCTATCCATAATCCATATTTTTTTGCCCATTATTATCATCCTAATGCCACCCAAAATCAAGGATAATTGATTCCCCAAACAGGTTTCATCATTCAAAACCCTAATCCCATCATTCGAACCAATCATAACCTTAACCCTTTTATTCAAAGATAAACCCTAACCTTAACCCTAAATCACGACATCATCTTCCATAAACACCCTAACATTCAAAGCATCATCATCCTTAACAAACCATTGTCAACTACACATCTTAATTATCACAACACATTCGAATCATCACCATTAATTACTCATCATCACCTAATCATACTTACCTTACTCAGATTATCCTCATCATAATTCCCTTATATTTGACACTTTAAACCCTAATACAAAATCACTAAACCATCTTCTAATTAGTACCAACACAATTGAGCCATATTCTCACGAGTTTGAGAGTCCCATCCTTCCACACACATCAAACTCTATCCCTTCTTCTACCATCACAACCCCTTGGTACATCCTAAAGCATGCAATTCTATTCCCCAAAAGCAAAATAACCAAATTAGAGATGCTACTTGAAGGAGCTAAAGTAGCTTTAACTATAAAAGAATATACTAAAAAGGAATGCGAAGCATCATAATCAAATAGTGCACAATTAGAATGAGTAGAGATAGTGAGCTTATGAGTCACTACACTAACCTAGCATTTTGCCTCTACCTAGCTCATCATGTTCAAGTGCCTTACTGATGAAAATCCTAGGATGCTAATCGATCACTACCCTTGCTAAAAAGGGTGAGGCCTCGAACCTCTAGACAAAATTTCTTGGCTAGTGACCCTTAGTAACGATGGAGGAACTCTTGATATCTGAGGCTATGTTCCCTATTTCTATGGTATGTTGGGGTTCATGTGTTAGTTCTTATATGAGTATGAACTAATTATTTTCTATGTTATGTCATATGATATAATTCTTTAAAATTTAATGTTGTTAGAATTCCATGATTATAAGCATAAAATGGATTGTTTGAGTATGATTTGTTTAAGTATATACAACACCATGTCCCCATGTGATTCTATTTGTGTAGCATGCATTTTTATGTTTTTCTTTGACATAGAAGCATTCTAGGATTAATATGGGAAAGTGAGGTGAAATTTGGTGTGTGTCTTGCAAGTCTAGGTAGTGCTTTACCCGGACTAGTTGATTAGTTCCTCAAACCCATCAATTGGTTTTGTGAGCAGTTGAATGGTTTGTAGTGTTAAATATATTGGCCATAATATTAGTCAATTGGTTTGGTAAACCAATCGACTTGTTTCGATGAACAATTGATCGATTGGTCAAACCCATCTACTGGTGTCTTTACAGACCAAACTTATTGGTCTCTACATAGACCCATTAACTAGTTAGACCAAACTAGTTGACTGGTTACTATGACTAATTGATCAGCTGGTTAAACCCATCGAGTTATTTCTTTGTGGGTTGGTCTCTATATAGACCCATCAACTGGTTGGAGCAAACCAATCGGCTAGTTCACACGAATAGTCAATGGATGAGGCTAACCAGTTGATTGGTTCTCTAGTATTATTATGGTCTAGGTTTGGAAAAACCGAACCAGTCAACTGGTATGGAGGAATGATTAACTAATCTGATAGGAAGTTGCCTAGTCTGTTTTAAATTATTATGTTTCTCTTAATCCTTTCATGTTGATACTTCCATGCATTTACAATATTTTAATTATGATTTGACCTAATTTAATATGAACCACCATGATGGTATTTAAGACTTGATTTTTGGTGTTATCTCTAAAACAACCAATTGGTATGAGGCATTTGGTGTGAGAATTGTAAAACACCCAGTTGGTATGAGGTGTTTGGTATGAGGTTTTAGGTGTGAGAACTATAAAACACCAAATTGGAGGCTTTTATGCCTAATGAGGTATTTGGTGTGAGTACTGTAAAACACCCAATTGGTATTATAGCGTGTTATTTAAATATCTATTTGGTTATGTGTGGATTTTATTGTGAATTATGTAGTCATTAAAGGAAGGATTCTAATATGGTTTATATTACATGGATTGTAACGTATTTATTGTATCTTTATACTTCTATAATTTTCATGAAAGCATGCTTTATCATACTCGAGTTGTACTAGTATAATATCACCATGTTGTTATGTAACTTCAATGTGTTGCATGAGCCTTACCATGTTTTAGGTAGTATGTTTTTTCCAATACTTCATTGTACTAATGCTGCACTTGTATGGTCATTATAATGATTCAGATTTTGGTTTAGGGAGCAAAGGATGATTTGCAAGGTTATGACTCTTAGTTAGAGTATGTTGAGGGTGATGACATGGGCCATTATCAGGCCATTGCTTGGGGTTGAAGGTTTATGATTGTGCCTAACATATAGGCTAACCAATTATTAGTATTTTTCCCACCGTTTTGGGATGTTTTTTTTTGGTTATTTAAACTCTTAGCTTGATTTCCTATATTTGATTTTGTAAAACTATCAAGTTTATTTTATCTATAACATTCTTGTATTGTCACATTAATGTTATGATCATGCATCCTTTTGTTTCCTTGTCCTATTTACCTTGCATCAAGCATGGGTTATGTGATTATCACACCTCTCTCATGGTTGATGTGGTGGTAACGTTCCCTAGTTTTGTATTTCAAATGCTTCTACATTATCTTAAAAATGAAATTTTATGGTTCAAAATTAGGGGTATTACATAAATAATTGGATTTGAATAAAAATGGTTAAGTATAAAAATTGGATCCATGTGATTGATATGTGGCCTTTTGATCACCTTAATAAAATACTAATATTTAAAGTAAAAGACCTCAAGATCGCAAATGGTAGCTCTTTAAGTATATATACCCTAAATAAGTGGTTTAGCCCATGGTTGATTATGTTTTTTTGCTGGTATGCCTTAGTGCCCCAATTAGGCCATTATCTTACTCTATTTACCTTTACAAATTCATAGAAGGTATTTATACTTATGGATTATGGTGTCTTTGTCAATAAGGTACTATGCTACCTTTGTGTTCTAGTGTGACTAGAGTACTTCAGTAGCTTTCAGTTGATAGATAGTAAATTACTATATTACCTTTGTGGACCAATATGAACAAAGTACCTTAATGTCTTTGGGTTTGATATGATATCCCCTCAAGTAGATAAAAAAAAAATATTATTGGATTATTTTATTGGTCGATAACCTTTATACCTACCTATGATTTGGTAGTAGCATTTGTTCCTACATATGGTTAAGTAGTATTCTTTGTAAAAACTTGTGGTTCGCTAGTAGCCTTCGGACCTACCTGTGGTTTGGTAATTTCCTTCATGCCTACATGTGCTCAATATTGTGTGTTTCAGCCTACCTATTATGTTATGGATGTTATTGGTATTATGTATTTGAGCCCTACTTGTGGTATTTTGGATATTATTGGTTTTGATATTGAAATATGAGATATATTCAAGGTTATAGTTATTATGTTGAGATTGCTTCTAATCATTAGTTTAGACAGCACCTATTATATTCTTATTTGTGAAGTTTAATTATATTCTAAATAGAGATGTATGAGGAGCCTATGGCTTTGATGATTATTATTTGTTAGATATGATTATCCTATTATGATCATCACATGAATATTTTAATATTTTATACCATGTCTTATTGTGATGCCTTTCATATATTCCGTGTGAGCTTTTCAAAATAGTTTTGTATAATAGGTTACTTAGTATTGTTATACTAAAGGTTTTCTTTTTATGGGCCTATACTTATTTAATGGATAGTAGTCTTTATAGATTAGTTGGTGAGATTAGCTAAAGGCTAATACTTGGGTTATAAGTTAGGGAAATCTAGTGATTTGTCTAGTATCTTTTGATCCAAATGTTCTTGTATTTTTGTCTTCATTTATTCTCCTTCCATCGAAGTTTGTAATTATAGATAGTTGGTTTCATTTGAAATGATATTAAGATGATTTGATTCTCTCTACACTAAATGATGTTATTTATTTAAATCTAGTAACATCTTTAGCCTTATAAATTTGTGAGTTTTGACAAGGTATTTGAGCACAACATGACATTGTATTGCTTCATGCATGTGTTAGATAAGTTTTGTGTAATTTAGATTTTTGTGGAAGAAACACAGGGGGCATGTTATTGAACACAGATAATGTTACCTAGATGACTTCTTGATACATTTTGGGTAAAAGTTGAAAGTAAGGGAATAAACAAGGGGGTCCCGTGTTTCCAAAATACAAATCATGTTTTTCCTTATTTTTAAAACACATTGTTTTCCCTCCGTAAGGAGACATATTGAAACTCTAGTTATCCAGAATCATGAGTCCCAACTTCTTCGTCTTCTCCATAGAATTATCCTTTCAAAGGAATTGTAGATTTGTGTAATTAAGTGATTGATTGATTTAATCATATTATAGTTACACAAGAGCACTTATAAGATGCCTACTTTTTCTAGATTGTTCTATTTTGTACCTGAGTTTTCAATTGTGTATAATCTTGTTAATCTGAATTTGATGTGGATCTCTCTAAATCCATGCTATTTCTATAATAATTTGGTATCAAAACGAGGTTATTGAAAAGATCTGGTAATTAAGATGGGTACAGGATTTGATATTAAAATGTTTAATCGATCCGTTAATTTTAGATTATGGAAATTGAAGATGTGGACCATTCTAATTTACAATGGGTTGGAAAAAGCTTTATCTGGTTATTCAAAGAATCCATAATCAATGATAGATGAGAGATTCAAAGAAATAGATATGAAGACCTTTTCCATCATATAATTATGTTTTTCAAATGAGGTATTGAGGGAAGTGGAAAAAAATTGACAGTAGATACCTTATGGTTGAAACTTCAATCATTGTACATGATAAAGTTGGTAGTGAATTGGCTACTATTAAAGAGTCGGCTTTATAACCTAAAATGGTAAGGGTCAATCTTTAAAAAGTCATTTGAATAAATTTAACTCTATTGTTATGGATTTGCATAATATAGATGTTAGATTAGATGATGAAGATTTGGCTATTATGTTGCTATATTATTTGCCTGTAAGTTTTAAATATTTTCATGAGACAGTTTTGTATGGAAAGGATGAGTTAGTTATTGAGGAAGTGAAATCCCCCATGCTACAATAGGAGTTGATTGATAGTTAGTTGGTTGGTAGCAATACTTCCACGGACTCACATAGTGATGGATAGGTAGGCAAGGGAGACCACAGGAGCTAGGGTCTAGTGAACTTAAAAAGTCCAAATCTAAGTCATAGCATTTGCAGATGAATGTGACATTCTATGGGTGTCATAAGAAGGGGCATGTTAGGAAGTTTTGTCCTAATAGGAAGCCATTGCTATGTTTGGTGAGTCATCCAGTACAAAGGATGATGTTGTAGTTTCCTACAATGATAGTGATGGAAATGTGTTGTTGGCTAATGATAGATAGAACAAGATTAGTGATAGATGAATCTTGGATTCTGGATGCTCCTAGCATATATGTCCTAATCAGAGTTGGTTTTAGATGCTTGATGTAACTCAGGATGGATTTTTCTTGATGGGAAATGATGTTTCTTGCAAAGTTGCTAGGATTGGGATGGTGAAGGTGAGGATGCATAAAGGTGTTGTTAGGATATTGTCTAATGTGAGACATGTCTAAAGATAGCCAAGAACCTCATCTCTTTGAGTTCCTTGGATTATAATGGGTACTAGAGTGTTATTAAGGACAATACCTTGAGATTTACAAAAGAGGTCTCTACTAGCAAAGAAGGGGAAGCAGGTAGGGACATTATATGAGTTGGTGGGTTCCATGATTGTGGGGACAACTACTATAACATGATCAAATTTGTCAGATTCAAATGTTATGAGACTTTAGCATATGAGTGTCAAAGATCTGACTGAGCTCACTAAGAAGGGGTTGCTAGATGGATAGAGTAAATGTACTATGGACTTCTATGAGCACTATGTATTTGGAAAGTATAATAGGGTTAGATTTTCTATAGTTAAGCATAGTATGAGATGGCCTCTTAAGTATACCCATTCAGAGTTTTGGGGTCCAATGAGAGTGGTTTCTAAACATGGTTCTCGATACTTGCTCACATTTATTGATGAATTCTTTGGAAAGGTATGAGTTTATGTCATAGAGAATAAGAATGACATGTTTGGTGTTTTCAAATGCTAGTTAACCTTAATAGAGAAGCAGATCAAGAAGCAGGTAGTGTCTCAAGACAGATAATGGTATTGAGTTTGTTGAGCAAAGTTTCACTTATTTCTACTAAGATCATGGGATATAGAGATACTGCACTTGTGTTGGAAGACCAAAGAAGAATTGGGTTTTTGAGTGGATGAACATAAGCTTATTAGAGAAGGCTTGATGCACTTAATTATAAAAGAGGGCTAGGTAGAGGCTTCTTGGTTAAGGCAGTTCATATGACAGCATATTTGGTGAAATGATCACAAAATCGGTCCATTGATTTGAAGAAACTAAAGGACTTGCAGTCTGGTAAGCAAACTAACTATTATGATTTGCATGTCTTTGGTTATCTTACTTATGATTATGTAAATGATGGTAAAATTGAGTGTAGATCCAAGAAGTGTATCTTATTTTATTTTACATCAGAAGTGAAGGGGTAGAAGTCATGGGATCCAACTACATCTTAGTTCTTTAATAGCAGAGATGTTGCCTTCAATAAGTCTATGTTCCTCTAGAAGAATGAGTCTTGTGATGGTATCATTAAGGAGGTGGAGTAGGAGAGTGCTTCAGGTTAGGTAGAGGTTAAGGTTAAGTTGGGTGGCAGAGACCCTTCTAATAGACCCACTATTCATAAAGTGGGTGCATCTAAGTAGCAAGTGGATAATGCCAAAGAAGGGAAGGAGGATTATCAAGCCTCTGGTTAGGTACTATTATAAAGAATTAGTTGGCTATGTTTTATCTTGGGTAGAGATAATTCTTGATGTGTATGAGACAACATTATTCTCATAGGATATTGAGAGTATTGATTCTGTTAAGTGGCATGTTGCTTTAGAGGAAGAGATGGAGTCTTTATTGAAGAATCAAATATGGAAACTTATGAAGGCACCGAGGAAGAAAAATATTTTTTATTACAAGTCAGTGTATAAGTTTAAACAAGAATCTTCAGGGGTCGAGAGACCGAGGTACAAGGCTCATTTAGTTTCATGTGCATTCAGTCATATTTTAGGTATAGACTATAATGAGGTATTTTCTCCTATGGCTAGACATACTTCTACTAGTACCTTACTTGCGCTTGTGGCTATGTGTGACTTTAAGTTGGAGCAGTTCAATGTTAAAACTACAGCCTAATGGATTTGTGGTTGAGGGGATATGTGATCATGTGTACCTATTGAAGATGTCACTTTACGGTTTGAAGCGGTCTCTAAGACTATGGTATAAACAATTTGATCAATTTATCTATCAATATCGTTTCTCCAGGAGTGAGTATGATACATATGTGTATTTGAAATAGATGGAGGCTGTCTATTTTTTGTAACTTTTACTGTATGTTGATTCTATACTTGTCAAGTCTAGGCATGTATATGGGATGGATTTTATCTATCGGATGCTTAAATGGATATAAATAAATGAATATGGATGATAGAAAAAAACATACCCATTAAGCTTGAGTACGGATAAGGGTATGGGATATCCATATTCGTACCTGTACACATATCCATATCCATATCCATATCTACTTACAAGATATATAATTACCCTTTTACCCATAATTTTAAAATAAATATAGTGTAAATATGAAATTTACATTTTACTTAAATTTAAATGAGTGTATCCATCATATAATAGATTAATTCCCTAGGTAATATTAGTTAAAGGGTAAGTGGATTATCTATTGGTTAATAGATATCTAATAGATACATATATAGATGTGCTAATGGATACCCATTTGGAGTACTAATACAAATTTTTTTATCGAGTATGGGTATGGGCATACCCACCCTAAACCCAACTCATTTACATCCTTATTGGGCCGGGGTTAAGCCGAGAAAACTCATATTTAGGTGATTTTCTATTTGAGTTAATTTGACGGATTAATTTTGGGTTAACTTGGAGAATTAGGTCTTTTTAAGTTTTGATGGGTTGTGCTAGGTTCGGGTCAAGTTAATCTTGGATCAAATTATTTTAGATTTAGGTCAAATCAAAAATTGACCATCAAGATTAATCTAACTCATTAACCTCATAGAAAAGTGTTAAGTTTAATTTCACGTAAGCATATGATTAATAATATGTTATTAATTGTTATTTATTTATTATTATAACTTTTTAATGTTGCATTTTTACACGAAAAATTAAGTAAAATTAGCATAACATTGGTGAATAAGTTTACAATAAAAGTATAGCATCCCTAATTTTTGAACTAGAAACTTTTGTTTTTAAGACAATGCAAAAAGGGTTTGAAAAGTAAAATTGGAGAATGTTATTGCCACATTAATCATTAGAGAAGTATGATAATCGCTTAGCTCATGCCTAATGTAAGGTAAAATGGAACAGTGAAAGTAATGATGCTGATGTGGTTTTATCAAAGTAGACGGAAGGTTGGATCGAAGATTGTATTAGAAACTATCAGCCACAAACTAATGCAAAAGAAACAAAGCAATTAGCTGGAGTATAGGTGAAGAAATTGATTAACAAAGTTGAAGATACTCGATAGATTTGAGTGGTCTTCAAATGTGTCAAGTTTGAAGATTGATTGATGAAGGTTGAATCCCATATTTTCTTTTCCCAATGTGGACCCAAAAGGGAGGATAGACTTTAGCTAATGTAGCTTTGATCAAAAATTCTTATTCAAAGTTGCCTTACAATTCATGCGCACAAGAGTTTATATAGGGGAGGAGATAGTTAGTGGTTAGCTAGCCTAAACAACCCAAGTATTTAACTTAATCCAAGCCAAATTATCATTGTTGAATTAAGTCCATATTAATCTTAATCCAAAGCATAATATCATTGGTTAAATGATACTAAGGATTAATATTACAAAGCTATACAGTTGACTAAGATACATACATGAAATTATATAAAACCCTAACTTATATAAAATACACTTAGAGTTAGGATTTACAACAAGTTAATACAAATAATGAATATCATCACAATATCTTCTTGTTGTAAAGTATCATCCCATGTATGCCATAGTCTTAAATTCTTTGAATACTTGTACACATTAAAGTGTATTAACATCTTCTTCTTGTAAATATGTGACCTACCTACAAGAACAACTTGAATGTTTTTCAATATCAAGCATATAAGAATTATCAAGAATATTTAACATGATAGGCTCCAACATTAAGAAAGCTAAATCTTTCTTACCTTGAGGATTAATATGAACATGACAATCATTAGGTTCATTGGATGCTCTTGCATTATTCTCCCCAAGTTGAGAAGAACTTGCCCTTAAATTTTCATGAGAATAATAAGGAGACAAATCCCCAACATTAAAATTTCTTGAAATTCCACCATAAGAATCTAGAAGTTCAAGTTCATAAGCATTATCTCCAAACTTTCTTATTGTTTTAAATGGACCATCAACTCTTGGCATTAGTTTATTTTTATGTAAATTAGGAAATCTCTCTTTATGCAAATGTAACCAAACTAAGCCACCTAGAGAAAACACATAAGAGTGTATATGCTTATTTGTTTGAGCTTTTATACTTAGCATTGAATTTTTCAATATTATTTTTGAATTTCTCATAAAGTTGTTTAAAAAATTGTATTCTATCTTTAGCCTCATAATTTTGCATTTCACCTTTTTTCAACAGAATCATGTTAATAGGCATGTGAGGATTCACACCATATACCACCTCAAATGGCCTAGTTTGAGTAGTACTAGATGGACTACAATTATAAGCAAACTCTACATGAGCTAACTTAACATTCCAATCTTTAGTACTTTTATTAACTAAAACTCTTAATAATGTACCAAGAGTTCTATTAGTTACCTCAGTTTGACCGTTAGTTTACGGATGATGTGAAGTGCTAAATAACAATTTAGTACCAAGCATATACCATGAAGTTTTCCAAAAATAACTCATAAACTTGACATAAGAAATATTTGGAAGAAATATACAAAAATTCATACTTTCTTTCACAAATCCTTTATCTATAAGCTCTTTTATTTGTTTTGTAATTCCTTAGCTTCTTCTAGGTTACATCTATAAAATGGTTTATTAGAAATAGGCATACCAAGAATAAGATCAATAACATGTTCTATACCTCTTTTAGGTGGTAATATAGGAGGTAAGTCATCAGAAAATACATCATTATACTCATCAAGCAACTTAATTAGATTAGGATTTTCAAGTTGTTCATTTTCAGGTTTAGAATCTTTAGACACTAAAGCATAACAAATTCCTCCTTCTTTTATACATTTCTCCATAACCTTTTCATGTAAAAATAATCGGTTTTTGTCATCACTCAAAGGCATATGATCATATAAAGAAGGTGTGAGCCTATACAATTGCTTTTATTTTTTCACCACATAATCATTACTTACCCCATCATGAGTTGCTCTTTTGTAAAATTGCCATGGTCTACCCAAAAGTAATCCACAAGCATCCATAGGTAAAACATCATATAGAACTTCATCATAATAGTCTCTAATAGAAAATGTGATTAAAGCTTTTTTGTGTACTTTAGCTCCTTTATCCTTATATAACCATTGTAAAGAATAGGGTTTAGGATGATTAGTAGTTTGAAAACTAAGTTTCTTAACCATTGCCTCACTAGCAACATTAGTACATGAACCACTATCAATTATGAGTCTACAAACCATGTCACCTATTTTACATTTAGTTTTAAAAATCTTCTCTCTTTAAGTAGGTGTAATACTAGGTTGTATTTGTAAAACTCTTTGAATTACAAAGCATGGGTCTCCTTCTTCCTCTTCCATATTTAATATTTCATTAGGAGATTCAACTTCTAACTCATCATCATCAATACATGGTTCCATGTTTTCTATTTCATGTAAGGTTAAGGCTCTTTGGTTAGGACAATCTCTAGCAAAATGTCCATATCCTTTATATTTGAATCATTTTTTACTTTCCATTTCAACCACCTTATTTTTACCTTTATCATCTTTGTTATTCTTTTTATCATATGAAAATGTTGATTTAGCTGTAAAGGTGTTAGAATAGGTTTTAGTTGAAGTTGAAGCATTAGACTTTATATAGGCTTTAGTTGATTTAGTTTTTCTTTCAATTTTCATGGCCAATTTTATCAAGTCATCAAGAGAATCATAAGAGTATATATCCACCTTTTCTCTTATTAAATTATTCAAGCCACCTAAGTATCTAGCACATTTTTGTTCCTTTCTTTCATGAACATCACAAATAAGGGTTAGTCTTTCAAATTCTTTATTGTATTCTTCTACACTAAATAAACCTTGCCTTAGAGTAGTTATTTTAATGTACATATGGTGTTCATACTCCCTAGGCAAAAATTTCTTTCTTAAGTGCTTTTTAAGTTTTTTCCAATATTTTATTTTAGACTTCTCTTGTCTTTCTCTTGTTCGCTTTAAATTATCATACCAAATTCGAGCAAACGTTTTGAACTTTAGAGTAGCTAATTTGCACTTTCTATAATCATCATATTCTCTAAACTCAAAAATGGCCTCAATCTCATGCAACCATTCAAAAAATGAATCCACATTCAAATCACCATAAAATTCAGGAAGGTCAAGTTTAATACCTTGATCTTCATGGTGTGCATTACTTACATGGAATGTATGTGATGTTCTTTGGTTCCTTGAGCCAAAAGAATTTATCTCTTATTCTCCATATTCATGATGATACAAATTGAAATGTCCACATATACTCTTGGCATGGTACATAGGCTTCATTCTCCCTTCCACACTATCATGTATGGTTTCCATGTAAACTTTCCATGGTTTACACTTCTCTTGTTCGGCCAACTTAGCTTCCACACTTTGGAGTTGATTTTGTAGTGTGTTTTGAGTTTTAATTGGGTATCCATGCATGTGGTGAGGATTTTGATGGATTATAATAGGGCACGCACCTCTTCACTAGCCATGGTGAAGGTTGATACACAACCTTACTTGTTGCACACAATATGTTCCACAAAGTGTAGGTGCCGGATTTGTTTTTCCTACAACCAAACAAAGCACAAACCAATTGCTAATTCTCAAACAAATTATAATCACTACTTGCAATCCTTGGTTAGGCAAAAAGGAGATATTTTAGCCCTAAGAATAGTCACTGCACTCAGGTACACACAAAAATGAGAGGATCTTCTACAAAGGATGTAAAATTCATCCACATAAAGTCATAAAACATCAATTATGTGTCTTCAACAAATGCTTGTCTTCCAATGGGATATTCATGTTGGTTTCTTCATAGAAGATGTAGAGGAGATCCAGAGGTAGAGGATGGAGTGATCCTTGAGAAAAAATGAGAATAAACGAGTCGAATAGAAGGCCTACAAGTTCCAAGTCTGTTTGGCTACTGAGTAGTTGGTCCAGGACTTCGACACTTTGGTTGCTTTCTCTGCTTCGTGCACGATAGAAACTTTAAATGGGTTGATTAATAGTTGATAACACACCAATAGAGAGTAGAATGCAGGAGGAATGAAGTGCTAGGGAGGCACAAAAACTCGTGGTACACAGGCAACATAAACTGGTGCACTACTAGAAACTGGTTGGTATTTTATGTGGGAATGATGAGGAAAATGCAACAAGATCATTGCAAGAACTTCGAGCAAGAACATCAAGAAAAATCCAAGAAATTCATAAAGAATCCAATGGAATGGTTGAGTAGCCGTGGATTTCTTGGTGCAAGAATACATATGCGATATTCAGGTCTGTAGGTTGGTTTCCTGCGATAGTTTCGAACAATCGAAGCTTTGATACCAAAAATGATGGGGTTTTATCAAAGTATATGGACGTTTGGATCAAATATTGTATTAGAAACTATCACCCACAAACTAATGCAAAAGAAACAAATCAATTAGCTGGAGTATAGGTGAAGAAATTGATTAACAAAGTTGAAGATACTCAACGGATTTGAGTGGGCTTCAAATGTGTCGAGTTTGAAGATTGATTAAGGAAGGTTGAATCCTAGATTTTTCTTACCCAATATTTACCCAAAAGGGAGGATAGGATTTAGCTAATGTAGCTCAAAGTTTGATAAAAAATTCTTATTCAAAGTTGCCTTACAATTCATGTGCACAAGAGTTTATATAGGGGAGGAGTTAGTTAGTGGTTAGCTAGCCTAAACAACCCGAGTATTTAACTTAATCCAAGCCAAATTATCATTGTTGAATTAAGTCCATATTAACCTTAATCCAAAGCATAATATCATTGGTTAAATGATACTAAGGATTAATATTACAAAGCTATATAGTTGACTAAGATACATACATGAAATTATATTAAACCCTAACTTATATAAAATACACTTAGAGTTAGAATTTACAACAAGTTAACACAAATAATGAATATCATCACTATATCTTCTTGTTGTAAAGTATCATCCCATGTATGCCATAGTCTTGAATTCTTTGAATACTTGTACACATTAAAGTGTATTAACATCTTCTTCTTATAAATATGTGACCTACCTACAAGAACAACTTGAATGTTTTTCAATATCAAGCATATAAGAATTATCAAGAATATTTAACATGATAGGTTCCAACATTAAGAAAGCTAAGTCTTCCTTACCTTGAGGATTAATATGAACATGACAATCATTAGGTTCATTGGATGCTCCTGCATCAAATACATGCTCAATATTAACAAAACAATACAAGATAATAAAGGTGAGAATAATATTATAGATAGAAAGAATATGATAGTTTACGAATCCTAAGACAAAAAATTGAGCCAAGAGTTTAAATAACCAAAAGAAAAAAAAAACTTCCCAATGCAGTAGGAAAAACACATCTAACAGGTTAGTCAAACTCTATAAAATAAACATAAATTTCCAACCCCAAGCAATGGCTCACTAATGACCCACATCATCACCCTTAGCATACTCTAACAGATAGTTTTACCCCTACAAATCATCCTCTACTCCGTAGAACAAAAGTTGGATCATTATAGTGACCACACAAGTGTAGTATTAGTATAATAAAATACTAGTAAAACTTACTACCTATAATATGGTAAGGCTCATGCAGCACATCGAAGTCACATAGCAATATGATGATAAGTATACCAATACCATTAACACTTAGTCTCATGGTAGTAATAAAACAAGACATACTTGCATGAAAATCTTGGAAGGATAACAATACGATAAATGTGTCACAACCTATACAATAAAAAACATATTAAAAATCTCCCTTTAGTGACTACATAATTTTCAATTAATAAGATAGTTCATTCAACCATACCAAGTTCTCTACCGTGAACAAAAGTTATGGCAGCACAAATAATCTCAATGGGATATTACACCCGCCATATGGGGTTAGGATACATCAAAGGGGATTTTCTTTAGGAATACCACACCAATCACATATTGAGTGCACCTTCCGTGAGGGCTTACACAAATTGGGATATTACACCTACCACACTTGGTTGAACTATACCAAAGGGGCTTGTACTAGGATACTTCACCCACCCATACTGGGCACCGATGCCTTATCGGTCTTCTATAATATAATCCTATACCATAAAGATAAGTGCATATCCCCTAATGACTTCAACCTGATAGAAAAGTAAATAGGTAGTGAGTGAAAAATATAACCGCATGATGACCTGACCATTGACTCCAAGTTAAATACCTCAAGATTCAAAGAAAAAGGCTCAAACAAAATCTTATCACTTTATTATGTATTTTCAAGTGATATCACAAATCACAAACAAAATTCAAAAATAGCCAAATGGGTGTTTCCAAGTGGTAACACTAAACACAATTAAATTTCATTATTAACTAAATTGGGTAATTCTAAGTAATAACACAAAACACATGGCAAGCCTTACAAGCCACCAATTGTGTGTTTAGAGATGACATTAAACTTAACTAATTCAAGTCGTAAATGCCATCATTTTGATACTTATTATACTTAGAGCAATCATAGTTGAAATATCAATTTAAATCATGTCATTACCTACACAAAAGGCCCAAATAAGTAACAAAAATTTATAAACGAACTAGGTAGTATTCAACTAGATAAGTCGATTGGTCCCTGGGACTAGTCAACTATTTGGGACATACTAGAGTTGAACCACAACAACACCAGAAGACCAATCAATTGGTTGGTCTCACCAATCAACTGTTCATAAGAACCAATTGATGGGTTTGGTCTAACTGATCAATTAGTCTAAGTAGAGACCAAACTATTTTGGTCTATAGAGTCACCAGTTAGTGGGTTTGATAAACCGATTAGCTGGTCATAGAAACGAGTTGATGGGTCTAAGTAGAAACTGACTGTTTTTCAAACTAATCATCACATCTCATGACCAACCAATCTAAATCTCCAAACTATACGACTACTTGCACAACCAATCGATGGGTTTGATGAACCGATTGGCCTGTCGGGGTAAAGCATTACCTAAACTTGCAATACATACACTCAAAAATTACCAAAATTTCCCATATTTAGGAATATGTCTCAAAAATTACTAAAATTTTCCATATTTAGGAATATGGTTCTATGTCATAAGTCACATAAAAATATATGTTAGACACACAGAATCACATGGACATAAGGTAATTTAAATATTTAAATGAATCATGCTGAAATGGCCAACTTATACATAAAAAATTAGAGAAATATAATAATTCTAACTTTAGAAAGAAATTATACTACATGCTCAAATTCTAGACTATAATTAGGCCATGCTCAAACAAACACACCAAACACATGGAACCTTACTAAGCAACAAAACCCCATTTATGTTAAAGATAAAAATCCCTTACTTTGAAATAATTCTTCTAGCACAACAACTCCTACTTTATGGCTATCTAGAAGAACCTAAATTCCTAAGCAAATAAAAGTTAAAACTATTAAAAATCACCTTTCAAAACTTCATTAAAAATCAAGGAAAATTAGAAGGAGAAGAAGAGCACAAAATGCAACCTTTTCTCAAAAATAGGATGCTAAAGAAAAAGAGCTGAAATCTTCAGCCTTTTTCTAGATCTTAATTCTTTCTTACTTAAGAAAAAAAGGGAGAGTTAAATTCAAGATTAGAAGAATAAAAAGTATTTAATGCTCGACCAATGAAGGAAAAAAATCAGAGTAAGTCTCTATTTTTCTCAATATATTGGAGAAAGAGGAAGAATAAATGGATGCTCAATACGTGGGAAAATTTTCAACTAAGAAAAGGGAGAAGAATTTTTGATATCAAAGAATTTGTCAAACTTCTCACTGTGATGGTATTTTCTTATACATTAAGGGAAAGGTGGCGTTGATGTGAAGGTTGAAGTTAACTTTGGAGACTTTTATGGATTAGAAAGTTGTGTGGTTTATTCTTCTTATTTTTGTTTGGGTAAACATTAAATTGTGTGGGTTCTCAATTCATTCTTCCATTTGTGGTTTTTTTTAATTATCCTTTCTTGGTAAAGTGGTTTTCTTCCTTAATTACTAGCTATTAGTAGGGATCTTTAATCTCATTTATTAATCTAATAGTGATGGTGATGTAGCAGAATCCACATCATTTTAATTTGGTTCAAAAAAATAAAATGACATTGGTTGACTTCCAAAGCATATTCATACCATTTTATTTAAGCTAAAATCTTAGGTGTTTTGAGCTTAAATTATGATTAAGCAAAGGTTATACTATAAATTTTGAGATAATCTTGCATCAAGGTTTGGTAATAATTATTTTCCTTAAGTTAAGAAGCTACATTATACTTCTAACTTGGATAAAAAATAATCATCTAAAATGGGCAGCCATGCAAGTGCCTAATGTATAGCCATGCAAATCCATGCATGAGCCACAAAAATACCAACTTGGGAGCCATTAAGCCAATCCATTCAACCCCCTAACTCCTCATTTTTTTTAATGATCACCTTCTAGCCACAAAACCAACCTATAGCTACCCCCTTTTAGGATGCTTTAGTTCACAATAAGAGTAAGGTCTATAGCACAATTTTTGATGAATAAATTTCCATACACAAACATGCAAAATCTCACGTAAACAACAACTTATGAGAGCCTCGTTTGTTCAAAAAATTAGCTCTACTTTTCCCCTTTTGTTCGTAGCTCTTTCACAACCACAAAGTAGCAAGCAAAAATCCTCATATTTTGGATGTCGTTGGCCACAAAATAGGGTGAAAAAGGAAGCACAAAATAGGCCTAAAATTCAGGTATTAATCAGCCACATATGTAAAACTTTTGATATATCTATTCATTCCCCTTTGGGTATTATCCAGCACCCATGTACCAGCTAGTATAGGAATTAAAAATGTAGATTGTAGCTAGTATGTTTTGATTCCTAGAAGATAGAATAATGAGGCTAAATATCCATCCTGTGTCATGCAAGAATTTTTAGGGAAAGTGTTTCCCATGCTTTTCCTTATATTTGTTTTAGAAAAACTAACGTAATAAAGATGTGTAAAAGCCTCCAAAGTTAGGCCCTAAAATTATGGAGTTGTGTTTCCCTTATTTTTCTTTGTAATTTTCGATTAAACCAGTATAAGAAAGATGTTAGCAGTTAGTTGTTCCTTTTAGTTAAGTTAGAAGTTAACTAGTTAAGTTATATTATAACCTTATAGTTTGTTAATGCAACTAAGTAAGCCCATAAGAGGTAGGAAGGTCATTTTGTAATTGAGGAACTTAACAAACCCTATAAATTTGTTAGTCCCTACCCATGACCTACAGACCACCATTAGAATTAAATCATGAATGTTCAAATTCATACAACTCAAAGCTTAGTACATAGCTTTATTTTTTTTTGGTTAATTAATAATGAAATTTGTTTATACCAAAAGGCGTTATGTACATCAAAGTCAAATAAGAAACAAACTATTTCAGGGAAATCTATCAAAATGTTGTAAAAAGCTCCTATACTTCTCTTTTTTTTCACATAAATGAAATCTAATAAAGAGCCTCCTAATGATGTCCTTCATCATGCTTCTCGGGTGCTGAGAATTCCCTTTAAAGATAGATGTGTTCCAACAATGCCAAATTCCATTAACCATAGCACCCAAAAAAGCCTTCAAAACTCCATCCCTACCATCTTGTCCCTTTGTAATATGAATCATTTGCTAAATCCAAGTATCCCAAGTTGCACCATGATAATTGATTCCTAGCCAATTTCAAGGAAATCTTAGCAAAATCACACAGCACAAAGAGGTGGTCCATATATTTAGTCTCCCAAGCACAAATCCCACACTCAGTGGGAACTTGCATATGCTAACTACTCAGTTTATCTCTTATTAGTAATCCTCGATGGAAAGCTAGCCAACTAATGAAAGAGTAATGAAGCATACTAGCATGTTTCCACACAAGAGAGTACCAACCTTTTTCATCTCCCGATATCTCAGTACGGCATAAGCTTTATGGATCTTATAATCAGATATTCCATAATGTCCATCGATAATCTATTGTAATAAAACAGATCTAATATTCATTATACCTCTAAAAAACCATAAGTGATGAGGACGAACAACAATTACAAATATGTCATTAGTTTTTATGTATACACCATGAACCCATCTAATACATATACTCTCTTTATGTTGCACAAGCTACTAGATCCATCTTCCTAGAGCAACTTGATTCCAAGCTCGCAGATCAACAAAACCTAGGCCACCTTCCTTCTTTGGTGAACACACAATCCTCCATGACACCAATGCTTTATGACCCTTAGAAGTGCCTGTCAACAAGAATCTTCTGCAAATATGTTCAATATGTGAGATAACAACAATAAGTATAGGGAGGACTTGGGCCAAGAATCCTGTAATCCCTTGCAGAACTAAAGTAATGAATTAGACTCTCCCTTCATAGCTTAGGTACTTGCAAGTCTAGTTTCTAATTTTAGCTAGTAGTTTATCTATTAGGGCCTAATAATGATGGACTCCCATATATGCTATGTCTAAGGGAATCCCTAAGTATATAAAGGGAAAGGAACCTTCAGGACAAGCAAATACTATAAGAATTTCAGCCTTCACCCTTGCTTGCACTCTAGCAAAAAAAAGAGAGCTCTTGTTGGGATTTACAATTAGACCAAAGTAGTTAGAGAAGTGGTTTAGTACCTCTTTTAGGTGGTTGGCAGAAGCAGAATCTCTTTTACAAAAAAGTAGAAGGTCATCTACAAAACTAAGATCAATGAGCTTTAAATTTTTACTTTTTGGATGTCCACAAAAATCATAGAACAACCATAATCTTCTCAACATTTGATGAAGGTACTCCACGCATATAAACAACAAGGAGAAATTAGATCACCTTACCTTAGCCCCTTCTACTAAGGAATGGTTTGGTGAGAGATCCATTTATATTAATAGAGATTCTCATAGTAGAAATGCAGTGAATAACCAAATCAATAAAACTCCATAGAAAATTTAGAGCCTCCAATACTTGTTTTATGAAACCCCACTCCACTGAATCATAGGAATTTTATAAATCCACTTGCAGTAACATTCTTGAGCTAATGTTCTTTCTTGAGTAATGCTTCACAAGTTCTACTACCATAAGAATATTATCATAGAGCATTTGACCTTTTACAAAAGCAGCTTGAGATGTATCAATAACTTCATAAAAGGCTCCATGCGTTCTGTTAGCCATAACCTAAGAAAAAATTGTATACATGATAATACAACATGCTATCGGTCTAAAATCATTCACTTTATTTGCACCTAGGACTTTGGGGATTAAGGTAATGGTTGTATTATTGGTGTGGCCGTAGTTGGCACGTAATTTAAACCCTCTTGTTGTCAATTGTAGTACTGGTAAATAAGGGTATCGTTCTAAGCCGGAGATTGAGAGGGCTCACCTCTATCTAACTAGCTTAAGAATAACAATAAATATAAAAACACTAAATAACACAAAATAAATCAATAATAAAAATACTAAGGGGATTATGAAAATAAAAATAATAAAATAATAAAAGGAATGAATAAAATAAAATAAACTAATAATAATAAAAATAATTGGAAACCCCTAGATATGATAAAGATGCTAGGAAAATCAAAATCCACCACTAGATTAGGCTGTAATATTATATTAATTTCTAAGTCATATTTTAATCATAAGAATGAGATCGATTAAGTTGTATAACAATAGCAGGTCCATACACCTTATATTACTTCCCTTAATTAATCAATACGACAAAGTGCCAATATTAACCCTATTAAATACTAGCAGTATAGAAGCAACAAGTGGCTCCATATTTAACTAGATTTAATGCATTAAGTGTAATTGGAAGGTTTTCAATCTGAGTACCCAAACTAGTACACAAAGCATGTCTAGCTGTATTTCCTTTCCTTGACCCACACGTATCGAAACATTTTACTACTTCAGTTAGAATCACAAAACTATTAGGTGAATTGTTATCTAACCTAGCTGCAATTTATACATATAAATTCTAGTATATTTAGATGGCCACCTAGCAGGCAAATAATCCTATATATTGTCACTTATGAGGAAACTAGAACAAGGCATTCACCAAATAAATTATACTTGACAGAATTATATATATAAACGATAGAAATTAAAATAGAGTCAAGAAACAATCTCACAAAACAAAGAAAATAAAATTATAATTCACACCCTAATCTAGGGTTTCAATTTATTCCCTAACAATAAATAATTAGCCAGTCATAATTATAGAATTAATTACAAAGAAATATATATCTAAAATATAAATTAAAACAAAAGAAAGAAATAACCGGAATTAATTTTAAATAAAAGATCAAAAATTTATTCAGATAAAAATTAATTTTACCTGAAATAAATTCTACACGTATCAAATTTTCTCTTATTTTCTTCCTTCTCGGTGCCTTGATTTCTGTGCAAAACTCTCCTTTTTTTTTCTTTCTTGGCTGACGGCTTCGACTTGGGTGTTGCCACGCCTCGAACTCCATGTGGTGGCTTTCTTATCTGCATTGTCTGTCGCACAGCCCTTCGGTGTCAGAGCCTTTTTTGTCTTTTCTTCTTTTCCATTTGACGGTCGTGCTTCATTGTTCCTCCTATCCACTGAAGGCTCTCCCAAGCCTCCTCTCGTACTGCCGCTTTCCGGCTTCTTTTTTCCTCTCTACCGAGCCTCTCCATTCCTTTCACGGCTCCTCACCCTTTTATAAATTTCTGTGTTGTGTCCTCTTGAGCTCTTCTTTCCACGTCAGCCCTGCTGACTTTTCTTTCTTCGACCTGTGTGCTCACCAGCTCGTTTGGCTTCGTTTGGCTTGCCTTTTGTTCTAGGCCTTTAGGCCTTTAGCCTTTGGCCATTGGTCCAAAGGTCCAATTTGTTTTATTTAAAAATAAAATATGCAAAATAAAATTAAATAAATATTAATAAATAATATTTTATTCTAAATTTACTTCATTTATATCATTTTATCTCAAATAATAATATTTATACAATTTTTACCACTTAAGCATAAAACAATAATTATTCACCTATATTAGTTAAATAAAATACTAAAAACTAAGATTATAAGGGTATAAAATGTGTCAAAATATGAACTTATCAATTATTAATCTGCTTCAATAAGTATGGGAATCAACAGAATTAGTAGAGACCAGAGGAAATTCATTACACATATCCATAGAGATACCCTGAAGTGCACTAGATGCTCGAACAAATTACTTCTTATAGAAACCTACTATCTCCTCTTGGATATCTTGATCATTTGTAAGTTCCTGATTTGAATCACTAATCAGCTTATGTATTTTGTTCTTCCTATTTCTTATTTGAACATTGGTATAGAAACGCTTTATGTTTTGATCCCCCAATGGGACATGATGGATATGAGCTTTCTATTTAAAGTAATGCTCCTCTTCACTTGCTCATTTATACCATTCAATACCTATCTCCCTTTCTTTATTAATAAGCTCCTTATTAAATAGATCTAACATTGTGTGCTTCTTACAAGCTTGCCAGGAAAGCCAAGCTTGTTGAGCTTTAATTGAAGCATGCTCATTGTGATTATTATACTATCTAAGCCTTTGCCTAACAAGTTTCAGTTTAGACACTACCTTGTAGGTACAGCTACCCTCAATGTGTGTATCCCCTATCTCCATAATAATAAGCTTGAATTCATCCCTATCAACCCAGAAATTAATAAAAAATTGAGGGGCTTCAACCTGACAGAATGATGGTTGCAAAACTTCAGGACAAGGGGGTTGTGATCTGAAGCTAGATTGTGCACAATATCCACATACACATCAAGGAAGAATCGAACCAAAGGCTATTACCTAAAATCCTATCTAAATTATAATAAATTCTCTGATAAAGATTTTGTTTATTACACCAAGTGAAGAGACTAGCAGTAAAATTAATATCCTCTAAACCACACCCTTGAAGGCAATCAACAAACTTCTCAACTTCAACACTATCAATCTTTCCCCCTATTTTCTATTTAGCCTTGGACACCACAATAAAATCACCAAGAATAATACATGTTAAGCTTACTTGGCTACCAATATGAATCAACCATTCCGAGAGAGTTTTCCACTATCCGCTATTATTTTGTGCATTGATCACAGTTAGATAAAAATCAAATTTTAGTGGCTTATTAGTAACAAAGCAATGAATTCCCTATTCCATGGCCTCCACTAATGTGATATGATATATATTATCATGTCACATAATCCACACATGACCATTCCTATGGTAGGAATAGCTGTGAAAACACTGCCATTGTAATTTAATCTTTTCCTAATTGCCTCAGCTTTCTCTTGTTTCACCCGAGTTTCTACAAGCCCTAGAATACCAAGAGAATAATTAACCCATAAGCTTCTCACCTCTTTATATTTGAGGGTTTTATTCAACCCTCCATAAAATAATATTCATATGGCCCTAGGCATAGAACCTAAGCCACCTCCCCTATCTAAATCACTTGCTATCAGTTGCTCAATAAAATCTCTATCAAATTGAACTGACCTAGTTGGAGCCAAAAGGGAAGAATAAATACGAGAAATCCATACCTTTTCTTTTCCTTTACTAGCCACAGCAACAGGTCTCTAAATAAGTATTGATTGGGGTTCTTTACTAAGAACACCACCCTATGAAACTGGGATGTGAACTAAAGTCTCATTCGAAAGTATCACCTCCTTATCTGGAATTATTGGTAGAAACTAAGAAGATGATGTTCCTGCATGGTGTGGTTGTTCTTTCCTCATTATCATAACAAGATCATCTGGCTAGGATTTAGTCAGTGATTTAGAACTTTATTGGTGATCCTTTTTTACCCAATCCTATTATAAGCCTTAGCATTAGGTTTTGATCTACAATATTGAGTTTCACGTCCCCTCACTTCGTAATGAGTACAATGAGGAGGTTTCCATTCAAATGCTACCCTTCGCACCCATAATTTTCCATAAGTATAAGGAGTCTTGGGAATGAAATATGTTCCCTATTAGCTATAATAGCATCAATGCAAATAGATTTTCCTATTAGACTCCCAATCCTACTAAGAGAATTCACTACCCATAAATGAAGAGGGAGTCCAGGTAATGTGATCCACAATGGCATAATGTTCTAATAAGCTTTAGACGTTTACACCTTAGGGCTCCATTTTTGTAAAATCATAGGGCGATACCAAAAGTCCAATAAGGTCGAGCAAAAACACTCTAAAAGTCCTCCATGTTATGGAATGAAAAAAAGAAAGCAGCTAAAATCATGATTTAGAACTTCAGGAATCTTTGCCAATGATGACCACTGTTTGGTGACAAAACGCATCATTTGAGAATGAGAAGGAATTGGACCATCCACAAAACCTATCAATGTGTTCTTCTTATGGGTTTCATCCTCCTACAAATCAACTTCATTCATCTGAGCTTTTGAGACACCATCAATAATCATCAGTTGTATATATTACAAAGCAATCATAGACTCTGGTCTACGATTCATCAAAATTGTGTCTATCTAAATTTGTTTCCCCTTTTGCTCATTAGTTACAGGAGAAGGTTCAGACATCACTATTTCATCCAATTTATTTTTTGGTATATGAATATAGTCCAATTCGATGGTGAGACTTAGAAAAATTGGGTCTACAGCCTAAATACATTCCATCAGCCCTTATTCCTTTGAAACCATATTAGAATCTAGAAAGGTTTCTATGACCAAAGCATCATCTACCTTAATTAATGAACTCCCTTCCTCATTTATCAAATTTGAATGATACAAAACCTTATCGCTAACCTTTTCACTATTTAGAGTATAAGTGTGGTAAAATGAATCTAATGAGATTTTTTGTTTTGATTTTGATTGCTTCTTCCTCCCCATTTTTGGCAACAAACACGGATGACCAATCACAACAATTGGTTGAAGGCGCGTGGCACGCGTTTTCAGCTACCCACCTGGTCGACTTAGCTTAACAAGAGATGATTCCATAGCTTTGTTTTATCTCCTAAAAATCTTACATAATTCATTTCAAGTGTTGAAACCTTGATTGGTTTATTTAAGTACACAGTTTTGGAGGAATTTTAATACTAAGTTTCTATCCAATATTCCCTTAGTTTTGGATAGTTTTCAATATTAAGTGTCTATCCAATATTCCCTCATCCTCATTCTTGATTTTCTCTTTCATTATAGCTCAACCTAAGTTCCATTATCAATTCTTAGCAGGACCCAATTTTTTTAGTAATTATGCATTAGATGGCCTTTCATTGTTCTTTATTGTCAATTTGAGGATTCTCAGCGTCACTAGTTAAAAAACCTTGAGGTGTGCTACTTAGGGCTAAAACTAGCTACCCCATTTGAGTCTTTAGAGTTCATAGTGAGGTTTTATTACTTTTGGGTTTTCTATTTGTTTTAAAAATAAAATTCCAAATAAGGACTTTCTAAAGAGTTAGAGTTGTTATCTTAAGGAGGAGGATTTGATTATGTTTGTTGATAGTGTCAGGATTGAGGTTGGTGGTATCACAATTGGTCATACTATTTGGTATAATTATGTACATTGTTATGATTGGAAAATGAGAAGTTTAAGTTTTGTCTCAAGGTTGGGTTATAGTGGTTTCTATACTTGTAATACCCCTTATTTTTTGTAAGATTTATAAAATGAAATTTTTTTGTGTTTAATAAATTTGATAATGTTTGATATCAATTTGGAACTATAATTGGGTTTGAGCTAATAATAATTTGATAAAATTTAGGAAAATTGAATAAAATAAGTTTAATAGCAAACAAATTGACTAGTTTGTAAAGATGACAATATGATGGGTTAGAGACGGGGACCCTATCTGCATCACCGAACCTGGTAAGAAAAATCATCCCTAAACTTACCTCAATCCCTATTTTTTTTTCTTATCAAGGAATCCCTAACCCAATCCCTGTAGAGATTAAATCGCCATACCCAACCTAACCCCTAATCATTCTATGACTTTAAAACCAGATTTGAAACCTAAAATCTAACCCCATCCCTGATACCCAATCTTAATTTTTTACAATATATTTCAATTAATTTTCCATATAAAATATTATATATATAATACATATAGAATTATATATATATATATATATATATATAATTTTAGGGCGGGTTCGGGGATGGTGACCCCAAACTCATCCCCACTTTGTCCTCGATAAAATCCTCGAACCATAACATACTTAAAATCTCTCCTTTAACTAAAACTTGAAGGGGGAATCCTCATAAGGCCTTGAATCCATGGGGAGAATTTACATCACTATTAGTTCATCATTTCAACTTATGGTTTATTTGACCGAACCAATTAACTAGTTTGGGGAAACTGATCGACTGATCTATAGAACAATCGAATATTTTGGCTAAACCAGTCAACTAGTTTGTCAGATTAAGTGCTTTTTTAATCTTGATATTCTAGGGAGTTTCTTGCATCAAAATGGAACTTTGATAATATAACTCCAAGATATTCTTAAGTTATCCTTAACCCTTCTTTATCATTTATTCAGCTTTATTTATTGCCTCGAGCACATTCTAGGGATCAATTTTGACAAATGAGGGAACGATGACCTTAATCATGTTTTCTTCTTCCTCTCTCCTCTACACACATCTAGAAGTATGCTTTGATTTCTAAAATTTCCTTGAACCTGTAGGATATTTCCTTCCTATATATATCTTCCATTTCCCTTCTTATGTTTGATATTTTCGAGAGAAGTTTGACCTACATTCTCTAGAAAATTACCATTTGAGGTCTAAAACAGAACACAATTTATTATTGATAAATCTACCCATTCAGCTTAGATGAGAATGGTAAAATTATATTTTTTGATCTATAGCATAACCTCACTTTCTCCTTAACTAATTTGTTTGCTATAAATAATCCTAATCACCCCTTCTTCTCATCTTTCTTCCAGCCTTCAAAATACCTAAGTCATGAAGCACTTGTATATATATTTCTCCTCTTTAAGCTTATATTTGAACTTCAATCACTCTTCACATACTTTCTCTAGCTCCCTCTTGTTTTATCTTTAAGCATGAAAGATTTATACTTAGGAGGATGTTGAGTTACTTTCAGCTAAATCTTTTTTTTTCTCTTGGAAGTGGTAAGTTTGTCTTCTTCCCTAATTTGAGTTCTTGATTTATGAAAGTTATTTCATGATTTCTGAGTTACAACCTATTGTTTGCAAAAGTTTGGAAGGTGAAATCTTCCAGCTTGAGCTTTTCCTCTTTAGTAGGAAACTTTACTAAGCTTCACATAAGTCATTCTTACATTTGAAATTTCTTATGGATAAGAATGCGAGTTGGAGTACTCTGTAACATGCTAATTTTATATGCATGTATAAGAGTTTAACTTCATAAATAATACATGTTGAATTACTTAAGATTTCTAAGAAAGAGCTTGATTGGGAAAGAGGCTCAATTGCTTGAGAATGAAGCATGATTCAGTTTATGAGTATCTTAAATCTTGGTATTTTTCTATGACATGTTATGTTTAGATGTGGTAGGATTTCAAAGTGTGAATCGTATGTCAATTTTTTGCTATGTGCTATCTGGGTGCAAACTGATCAACTAATTAAGCTAAACCAATTGACTGGTCTTTAGAATAGTTGAATAGATGGCCCAAATTGATTGATCGGATGGTCTATGGTGACTTTCGTTACCCTTTATTCAATACCATCTATTAGTATGTCAGAACCAACTGATTATTCTTAGAATAAGTATCTGGCCTAACCAAACTTATTGACTATTTTAAGGGAACTCTAGGGTTTGGCTATGCCAAACTGATTGACCGATTAGTCCAAATCAATTGCCTAATTCGGCTAGAGTATGTTATTTTTTATCTTTTGGACTTGATATGTTTTAGGAGTATGCCCAATGCTACTATATGATTCTTTAATGATGTAAATAAAAATCTTGGCATGAATTAACTAACTTATTCAATGGATTAAATGGTTCATAATTTATGGTATTCTCAATAAATTATTAGGAATTATTTAGGGGAAGAACCAAAATTAGTATGTTATGACTTCAAAATGATAATGTTATATGGATTTTTGGCCTAAATGGATTATCATGATGGATTTATTTAATATTGGGTAAGCACTAGCTGAAATCCCTCCACATGGTTGGAGGGTAACACTATTTAAGGTAGAATGAGTATGAGGATGTGTTACTTGGAAGTTGCATAAGCTTTTTATGATCATATAGCCTTAAAAAATAACACACTAATCACTTAAAGTGGAAGATGATCAAGATGTGCATAGTTTTGGGTAATCTAATCCCTAATTATCTACATATTTATAATATAACTTCAGGTGTTTATTAGTGCCTTCAAGTGGGATCCTAGTAGATCCTAGTGCCTTATCTACTTGAGACACCGATGACGTACTAGGAGGTATCGATATAAAAGGATCTGGTTACCTAAACCATTTTTGGGTTTGGCCATACTTTATGTCCACTAGTGGTTACTTGGTATTAGCTAGACTTTATATCTTCTAGTTTAGATAGGCTTCCATGGTACATCAGACCCTAGAGTGGTAAATATTCCATCAATCAATAAGAATAAGAATAAGGATATGAAAATGAAAAAGAAAAAAGAAAGGGAAGGAGGAATAATGTCTTGTAAATGGTTAACCTAATGGATCATGTGAAATTGGAAATGGACTTAAGGGAATAGCTTAATACTAAATCATATGTTCCCATCCATGTTATTTATTTTGCATTACCATGCATGATGAGCTAGGAATTATTTAAATCCTTACATGGCATGAAATCCCAATGCATTATATGGCCATGGTATTTATTATTACACTTAAGGGCCATGGTTAAGCATTCTATTATGTTTGATATGACTTTTATTGTTTCCTATATGATGCATAATGCTAAACAAATGGCATTAAGCTAAGAATTAGTATTGAAGGTGGGGTTTATTTCAATAAAATTTAAAAATGTAGAATGGAGATGAGGAAGATTCAGGAAGTAAAAATTGGTTTTATGACCTACAAAACTAATTACTTGCATCAACCAACTAAGGTTACAATCCTTATCATAAGTGGTGTAATATTTTTACAACAACTCAAGCACTACACAAGCTTGAGAGTGTCGAACATAAGGAGGTACTTTTTAGCCAAGAATATTTTCCTTTCTTATAGACTTATGATCCCTTTTAACTAGGGGGCATTAACCAACTATAACAAAATACTAACCATGCAGGTTAGTCTTAGTACACGCTTACTAATAGTTTACGGCTATAAAAGTTAGCTAAGATTAATCAACCTCAATTAGCTAGAGATAATCATGTGTCAAAAAAACTATAGCCTCCGATCACTAGGTGATTAACATTACACCCTATTACAAGGTTTAAGATACATATATTCATATTAGGAAAGTTAAGCAGCACACTTTAAGTAAGCTAGCTGAATAAGGTAAGTAAATATGATAGCCTACTTAGTTGATGGCTGCTCAAAAGTTTACAAAGTAGGATTATTACTTATTCTCAATTTAAGCCTATTTTTGAGGGCCTTTATCTTCTCATAATGATCTTCTCAATATCCTTAATTCATACACAAATGTTAGAGAACCATACAGTTTTTTATTTTACTGAGATAGGTGGTGTACGAAGGTGGGTAAAGGTGGTGATGTGGGTGATTTCTTGGAGTTAGATTTGGAGCCATATTTGAACCAGGTATAGTAGGAGTTTGGGTGAGCCATGAAGTAGCTATATGGATCCATGCTAATGTGGGGTGGTGGAGTTTTCATTGCTTCTAGATAATTTAGCTATTTATTAATGCTAATGAGAGGAGTTTTAAAGTCCTTAATTTTGGAAAAATTAATAAGTAGATTATCATTGGTTTAGAAAGATTGGGTTGCTCGTACATCATCCTATCCCTCATGAGAAAGGACCTTTGCATCCTCATAAGGTGTTTCATGAAGGTAAGGGATTAAGCCTCCTATATTAAATGTAGAGGATAAATTTCCCATGTCATGTGGAAGCTCAAGTTGATAAGCATTATGAGCACCCTTTTTAGGACTTTGATAAGACCGTCACTTTGGGGCATGGTTTTATTTTTTATTCATGATGTTCGAAGATCCAACCATACTAGATCCCTTGGCCAAAAAACTTATTCTTTTTTACTTTTATTTTTTATTTGTCCTTCTTTTGATTTATGGCATTGACTTTCTCTATTCAACCACAAACTTGTTCGTGCAATTTATTAAATTTTATGGCTCATTTCTTTGTTCAAATATGGTCTATGTGGTGATGGATAGTGGAATAAGATCAATGGGGGTGGTGTGGTTCACCTTATACACCACTTGAAAAGGTGAATGCTTGGTGGCATATGTGGGAGAGTGATTATAGGTGAATTTGTGTAACTCAACTTAATATCCTAATCTTATAATGATTTTCTAAACATGTTCTCTAAAAGCATTATGATCGTGTGGTTGGTGGATTATGTTTATTCATTCATTTGTGGATGGTAGGCGATGCAAAAAAAAGAATTTTAGTACCAAAAATTACCTACAAGGTTTTCTAGAAATAGCCAAGGAACTTGGTATCTCGATTAGAGACGATTATCTTCAGGATACCATGTAACCTAACTATTTCCTTAAAGTCGATATCGGATATTTAAGAGGCCTCATCCGTCTTATGAAATGGGCCAAAATACGCCATCTTAGAGAATCGATCTACAACCACCATAATGGCATAATGTTACCTTTGAGTCTTAGGAAGAGCCACTATGAAATCCATGTTTACATGATCTCAACGGTGGTGGAGAATTGGCAAAGGTGTATAGAGTCCTTGGTTGAAGTAACTCTTAGACCTTTGGCATGTTGAATGCTTGGCCATAAAGGATTGTACATTCCTCACCATGTGAGGCCAAAATAAATTCTCTTGGAGTATGTCATAAGTTTTGTAGATTCCAAAATGACCTACCAAACCTCCTCCATGCACTTCTCGGATGACAATTCTCGAATGGAACACTTCAAGATGCATAGCTTGTGTCCCTTGAAGAGAAATTCTTGCTACACTAGATATGGTCCTCAAGGCTTACCTTAATCCTCCATGTAGCTAGAAAAGTCTTTGTCCTATTTGTACAACTCTTTAATACATCCAAAAACTCGGAGTAATGACAACATACAATATCTTCTTGAGAGGACATTAATCACAATATTGGTCTTACCACTCTTGTGCTTTGCTACAAAGGAAAAGGATTGTAAAAAATTTACCCACCTAGCTTGCCTAGAGTTAAGTTTATGCTACCCATTTATGTACTTGAGGGAATCATGATTGATATATAATACAAATTGTGATGGTCAAAGATATTGTGACTAATGATCTCAACCCTCACTATGACATAAAACTCTTTGTTATATGTGTTGTAGTTGGATCATGAACCGTTAAGCTTCTTACTGAAAAAGGCCATAGGAATCCCTTATTGCAACAAAACAATACCAATTCCAACTCCGCCTGTGTCACACTCAACCTCAAACACTTTATCAAATTTAGGTAGGCGTAAGATGGGGGCCTCACTTAAGCCACTTTTAGTTAGGTTGAATGCCTCTTGTGCGGATTTGGTCCATTGAAAGACCCCTTTTTTGACACTTAATGAGAGGTTCTAGGAGCGTGCTAAATCCTTTTATGAACGTCCTATATAAAGAGGCAAGTTCATAGAAGGATCTAATGTCATTGATGGATGTGGGTTTAGGCCACAAATTTATTGCCTCTAACTTTGCTTCATCCACGGAAATTCCACTTTATGATTCAACAAACCCTAAAAAGGTAACTTTTGGCACAAAGAAGTCAAAATTTTATAATTTCCTATACAATTTTTTGTTCCTAAGGGCTAAGAATACAAGTTATAGATTCCTTACATGATCATTTTGACTAGAGGAATATATAAAAATGTCAACAAAATAAACAAATACAAATTTTGAAATAAAAGTTTGAAGGATCTCATCCATGAATCTTATAAAGGTGCTTGGTGTATTAGAGAGCCCAAATGGCATGATTAGCCATTCATAGAGCTTCCTTTGGTCTTAAAGACGGTCTTCCATTAGTCCCCTTCCTTCAACCAGATTTGGTAGTACCCACTCCTCAAATCAATTTTTGAAAAAGATACTAGCCCCGTGCAAGCAATCCAACATATCATTAATTCTAGGTATGAGGTACCTATACTTGATATTAATGTTGTTGATAGCTCTACTATCCATACACATGCACATTATCCTATCCTTATTAGGTACAAAGAGGTCTAGAACTGCACAAGGATTAAGGGATTCCCTTACGAAACCCTTTTGTAACAACTCCTCAACTTACCTTCAGAGTTCCATATCTTCTTTAAGGTTACATATATAATTCAGTTCATTTGGATGAATATCACTGAGAATAAAATTGATTTGGTGTTCTATGCCCCTTATGGGAGGTAATTCACTACGTAAGTCATTTAGGAAGACATCTCTAAAATCTAGTAGGTGCTCAATCTAAGGGTTAAGTTATTGATTCTTCTCATTAGCTTCAAGTAGCAACAACAAATATAAGGACTTCCCTTTTCCTATGGCCTTTTTCATACCTTTCCCATCAACAAACAAAGATTTCTTACATTTCTTGTCCTCCATAACAAGTGAGAACCGATAACTAAGGGGTGTGAGCACAATACTTTTTCTAACATATACCAAGCTATATGTGTTCCTCCTACCATTATGCTTTACATCCTTATCAAATTGCCATGTTCTACCTAACAACAAATGGCATGCATCAATGGGAATGACATCACAAACAACATTATATTGGTAGGTTTTTCCTATGGAGAATGGCAGGACCATTTCCTTAGTAACTTAAACCATTGAACCATTGTTAAGCCATTATAATTTGTATATCTTGACATGTGATTGGGTTGCCAACTTTTGCTTCTCCAATAAGGTGGTAAAGCTACATTTGCACAACTTCCCCCATCTATAATGAGGAAAAATATCTTAACAAGTATGGTGCACTTGGGATGTAATATGTTCTCTCTTTTTGACTCTTCTTCAATAGCCTCTCTAGTTTATAATACTCTTCTCAACTATAGGGACTCCCCCACATCTAGTGGCACCTCTTCTACTTTGGTTCCTCCTTTTATGGCTGCTTGGGCCTTAGGTCAATACTTTTCCATTTTAGCCCCCTATATGTCTAGTAAAGTCATGCCTATTTTTTTGGACATTGATTTTGATAATGTTCGATCCTTTGGCACTTGAAGCAACACACACCCGTAGTTTAACTAACCTCACCCATATCTAACTTCCCCATCCCTTTAACATCAAAATCTTTGATGTTAGGGTTAACTTTTGGTGTCTCCATAGGTGGGTAAGTGTTCGGCCTCAAACATCCTATCCTCTAACCCCTCTTCCCTTTTTTGTGCTTCTCCACTTTATTGGCCAAGTGGAACAACACATCTAAGGTATAGTATTTTTAGAATTAAACCTTTTAAGAAATATATCCCTCTTATTCACCAAGACATGTTAAGTTCTTTAACTTCCTCAAAACCAAGACTCATGATAAGTCTTTCAAACTCTCAAATATATTCTTCCACACCAAAAGACCCTTATCTTATGAAGAAATTTTGTTTTAAATGTCTTGAGTATAAGAGGGTGGCAAGAATCTTTCCCTCATAAACCTCTTTATCTTTACCCAAGTCCTCACCTTAGATTTATCCTTCCTCCCATAATTTTGCACCAAATTCTCCCAAAATAAGGAATCATGTCCCTTGAGTTTAAGGACTAAAACCTTAAAAGACTTATCATCATCCAGAACACTAGCTTCAAACAACAAGTTGGGCCTTATTTCCCACTCCAAAAAATTATCTAGATTATGGGATCCATCAAATTCGGGAACTTCTAACTTGACGTCACTAAGATTCTCCATCCTTCCCATCCTCATCCTTTGAAAGGACCAAGGGGTATTACTAGAATATGAGCTATAATTAGTTGGCTCATCCCCTATACCATTCACCCTTTCCTCTCCTTTAGGCATAGGACTCCTTGCTCACCAAGGGTTGACATTAGGCACGAGTAACTTCCAACATACCTATACTCTCATCATGTATGCTTGCAATGCTTCAATTGACCTATCTCACCTTAGGTTTTGAGCGTCCTCAATAGCTGAACCTCATGAAATAGGTTGGTTCTCCATGGCTTAATATTAACATACATATAAAAAGAGTGAATCCACCCAAATGGAATGCAAGGTGAAGTAAGGTGTGTAAAACTTAGAACTTCTGAAAAAAATGGTCGAAGGAAAAAATTCGTGGATGGTTGATAGTTTCTAAAATTAAAAAGATGTGATTGGAAAAAGAAGAAATGAGAAGCCCAAATTTACCAACCTTGAGCTTTGATACCAAGTTGATGCATAATGCAGAACAAATGGCATTAAGCTAAGCATTACTGTTTAAGGTGGGGTTTACTTTAATAAAATTTGAAAATGTAGAATGGATATAAGGAAGATTCAGGACGTAAAACTTGGTTTTGTGACCTAAGAATCCAAGTACTTGCATCAACCAACTAAGGTTACAATTCTTAGCATAAATGGTGCAAGATGTTTACAAAAACTCAAATACTACACAGGCTTGAGAATGTTGAACATAAGGTGGTACTTTTCATCCAAGAACATCTTCCCTTCTTGCATGCTTACACTCTTTTTTAACTAGGGGGTTCATCGACCCATGTTACAAAAAAATACTAACCATGTAGGTTAGTCTTAGTAAACCCTTACCCATAGTTTAAGGTTACAAAGGTTAGCTAAGATTAATCAACCTCAATCAGCTAGAGGTGATCGTGCATCAAAAAACCCTTAGGTTCCCATCACTAGATGATTAAAATTACACCTATGACAAGGTTTAGGATACATAGATTAAAAATTCGGAAATTTAAGCAACATACTTTAAGTAAGCTTAGCTAAATAAGGTAAATAAACATGATATCCTATTCGGTTGATGGTTGCTAGAAATTTTATTGAGAGTGGTTATTACTTGTCATCCATTTAAACCTTTTTTGAAGGGCTTGGATCTTCCCATAATGATCATCCTAATGCCCTTAATTCTTGCACAGATTTTAGAGAACTATGGAGGTCTTGATTCGGCTGAGGTATGTGGAGTATGGAGGTGGGTAAAGGTGGTGATGTGGGTGATTTCTTAGAGCCATATTTAAGCTATGTATAGTGGATGTTTAGATGGGCCATGTAGTAGCTATATGGTGCCATGCTTACATTGGGTGGTGGTGTTTGCAAGGCTTGCATGGCTACTAGATAATCTAGATATTTATTAACTCAAATGAAAAGAGTATTGAGGTCTTTAATTTTATAAAAATGAATAAGTAGATTATCCTTAGTTTAGAAAGATTGAGATGCTCCTACATCACTATAGCCTTACATGCTTGTGAGTGTTTTTGAGAAGGTAAGTTGGCTCACCTAGTATAAAGCGTGTGGATTTGCCCATTTATTTAGTCACCTACTCAATCCCACAAATAGAAGACCATGTGCAGGTTTTTGAAGATAACTGGTAGTGGGCCTACCTCATTTTGGGTTTGGGGGCTTTAGGGCTTTGACATCCGACAAATATTTTTTGATCCTTAATGAACTAAAGTTTAAGGCTAAGCTTTACCTTTATTTTCCACACTTTGTAGTTCTGTAATGTAGTTTAATGTTCTCTCGTGTATTTGAATATTTAGGGGACCATCAAGTTCTTATTTTGTAGACATTTTCTTTAGTATTTATATATCATGTTTCTTGTGCACTCTACTCTTTCTTTGATTGATTTAGTTTGTTAGCATTGTATCTAACACAAGATAGGAGACTGATGCCTATCCTATATTAGGTGTGCACGGTAGCATCCTATTTTTTCTAGGGGTATTTGGTATTTTTTCACTTTTGTAATGTTAAAAATACAATTTTTCAATAGTGAAAAATGGGGGTGTTACAATATTGTTGTTGTGGACCTCTAGAATAGTTTCAGACATAGTTCACTAAAATTGGGTATATAGGGCACTATTCTAATCAGTGATGTTTTCCAGAGTACACGTAAGATATAGGATATAATTGAGTTTTTGGGTGATCATTTTCTCTTTGTTGTGGTACTTACAAGTTAGTGGGAACAATATCTTTCAATAAGGTAGCTATAGATTATACATTTGCTTGTAGAGCTACGATGGAGGTAAGTTCAAATGCCCATGCTTCCTTTACCCCATGGATGATCTTAGCACTTTCCTAGTGTTGGTTGTTACATGAAATATTATATGTGATCTCATAGGCTAATCATAGATTTTCATCAATTGGGCAGCATTAGCTAATTTTTCCACTAAGTTTCTTATCTAAGGTTTTAATAAATAAAATAGTGTCTTGATTTATAATCAATGAGGAATTCTATGGTTCAAGCATTTTCTCAATAATTCCTTAAATTGCTACCATGTATTGTGAATCATTTCATCCTTCTCTTGTAGAAATGCTATGATGCAATGCCTATGCTTGGCATTTTTGTTGGGAGGGAAGTAGAGCATAAGGAATTCTTGAATTCTATGATTGAACTAGTTGGTAGTGAAGATAACCACTCACTTACATGATTTATTAAGGAAAATGGAAATAGTTTCGTTCATAGGGAGGTTACTAGGATTCCTTATCTTTTGAATGTTTTGTTTACCTACAAAAAGGCATCGCTTACAACCATAAAGGCTTGAAGATGAAAGTGAGGGTCCTTAGATTGTTGGGCATTGAATTTCCTAATGGTTTACAACATATGGAATATGCTAGTTTTTAGCTCAAAATGAGAGGCTTGAATATCTACTAGGTTATGATAGTGTTAAGATGGTCTTGCACCGGCATAACGTAATCTCTAATGGCTTGATTAATATCATAACCCATGGGATGAACTTGAATTTCCATATATTTGATGTAATTTGAGGGGTGGTGATATGATAAGGAATCCTTATGTCTAGTTTTGCTATTGCATGGAAAATCCATTACTACTATTTTCTTATTGTTGTTCACCCAAATTGTTCATATCGCTAGTTTCTTCTAAAGTTTGGTTCTACTACTATTGAGTTTGTAAGCCATCACAATTCTTTCATACAATTAATTCAATTATTAGGTCAGCAAAAATAATAGACTCTATAAAATATTGTTAATACAAGGGTTAGTCCTAAAAAAAATAAATTTAATCAGATCTAAAGGGTTAGTTCTAAACTAATAACTTCACATTATCCTATTCTCTAACATGTAAAAATCGAAACTAGTCCCTAGTAATGGTGCCAAAAACTTGGTGTGTTCTCAAGTAAACAATGAATGATAGGGTAATGAAATAGATGCAACATAATACAATGTGCAAGTATATAAGGTTAAACCAAGTAATAGATTGATGAGTGAGTAGCGTTCCCACAAGGACATGATTAAGTACTCACAACACAAAATTCAAGAATATTGAGAAGTGAAGGAAGTAAAACTATACTATGAATGTAATACTCCCAAATTAAGGGGAGTATTATATAACTACTTATAGGAACATGGCATACCATCCTTTTGGTGATTCCATCTTAAGAAATCCAAAGTTAATTATGCCGGTAATGGATTAATTTTTAGGTTGGATGACCCTCCTAGGAAATATAATTGTTTTTAAATTTCTCGCGAATCATGTGAGTGAGAACCAAACAAGCTGAAAGGACTTGTGTTGATCTATGGGGTCAACAAATCAATCCAAAAGCACTCTAAGTTAGCTTTGTAGGGTCATAGAAACCAGGCATATTATAAATGGTATTAGAGTAAAACCGCGACTAGGATCTAAACTTAGATGAGTCTATCTATTGCCTAGTTGGAATGTTATAGGCATAAACTATATTCAGAAAATTAGTGGTTGAGGTAGGACATTAATTTTTTGGAGTGGGGGTGAATGCAATGCCCCCAAATTAAGGAGAGTGTTATAAAGATTGATATATCTACTTAAATCAACATGGTATACTATCCTTTTGGTTATTCTGTCTTAAGAACTCCATATTAAGTCTATTAGCCATGGAGCAATTTTTAAGATGGATGATCCTCTTTGGAAGTTTTAGAAATTTTTAAAATAATTTTGGGAAGCACATGAGTGAGGGTAAAATGCAATGACAGGACTTGTGTTGATCCATAGGGCTAACCAATCAATTCAAAAGTGCTTTAGGGTATCCCCTCGTAATAGTATCGATTTGGGGTGTTAAAATATGATAGGGTGTAAAAAAATCATAACAATAAGATTGAATACCAAGAGTATGTCAAACATTGGCACATGTTTTAAATGAGATTTTAAAAGGATAGAGTATTCATAAGGGAGATCACTTATCACCAAGTGTACATAACCTATGGCATATCATACCTTGCTAATTTCATAGGATATTAATCCTCCCAGACTTATTAGACTTCAATATAAAGGAGGTGTACTCTTATGCCCTCTCCATCCCCATGTATAGGCCTTAGGAATGTCACATAGTGAATTTGTAAGACTAATGGCAAGGCCACATCACCTTTCAATGTTGATCTTATCACCATTTGTCATCTACTATTCTTTTTCACTATCATAGTTAACACATAATTCATGTAAGTACCTAATATGGCCAATATTCAACACTTAATTCTCAATGAAATAAAATAACATATAAACATCATGAATAACTAAATTATCATAGAATTATATGTAGTACCTCTAAAATTGAGTAGAGTGTTATAAGGATTGATATGACTACTTATATCAACATGGTATACCATTCTTTTAGTGATTCCATCCTAATAAGTCCATAACTAATTATACTTGTTGTAGTGTAATTTTTACGATAAGCAACCATCCTAGGAAGTTTCAAAAAAAAATATATTTCTCAAGAACTAGATGAATGAGGATAACACACCTTAAAAAAACATATGTTGATATTTATAAACAACTGATCAACATAAAATCACTCTAAGGTAGCCTCTGCAACCGTTATGGGTCTAAGGTGCAATCATGTGAATACTAATTACCCATGAGTTGATGTATCAACTTAGAGTGTTACAAATGGAATTAGAGAAAAATAACAACTATAAGATAAATTTAGATGAGCTAGTCAGTATCCTAGTAAACTATTCTTGGGATAGACTGTAAGGAGATAGTACGTGGCCGAAACACAGTGAGGATATTACGTTCCTTATTGGGGGTGAATGTAATACCTCCTTAATTGAGCATGATGTTATAATTATTGATATGTCTACTTATATTAATATGGTATACAATTCTTTTGGTGATTCCATCATAAGAACCCTATAGTTAAGTGCGATTGCTATAGAGTAATTTTTAGGATGGGGACCCTCTAGGAAAGTTTCAAATATTTTCTCAAAATTTCTTGGAAAGCATATGAGTGATGAAAAAATTTAATAAAAGGACTTGCACTAGTTTGGGAAGCTAATTGATCGATCCAAAAGAGCTCAAAGATAGCCCCTACAACCCTTATAGGCTTGGGGTACTATCAAGTCACTACTAGGTTTCCTCTTTATAGCTGTATCAACTTAGGGTGTTATTTTGTAACATAAGGATCTAGTTAATCTACATATATAAGGACAACTTAGCCCATCATATGATTTAACATGTCAAATAAAAAATAATATAAAGGAAAAGGGGAAGGGAATTAGGGATTGCGGTATTTACAATGCCTATCTACCTTAATAACTAGGTCTTATTCTTCACTAAATTTTAGCTCATTAGCTTCCTTTATTTCCCTCTATAGTTTTTCCTTTCTATATTGCTCTATGAATTATAATTCATCTTTGATTGACCAATGCTTCATTACTTGATTCAAGATGAGGTTTTAAAGGTTGTGGGGCTTATATATTTGGATAAGTGTCACCTTTAGCCTCATCAGGTTGTTGCACCCTCCATTGGTCCCCAATATATACAACGAAAATAGAGGATTTTTTTATTCCTTTTTGTTAATGGTTCATGAAGTTTATGGTTATATGGCTACTAATTATGTTAAGAGTACCTTTTGGCTTTGACAAGCTGTGATACTCTAACTTACTTTACTAAGTTCTGGCCTTTGTTTAAACAATTTCTTAAACACATCCTAAGATCAAGAGAGTGAGTTCAACCAATTTTGTGAGTTGGCATCAGATTTCCAACAATGTTATTAGTTCATAGGGAATTTAGAATCCCATTAAGGATAAATTCATGTCAGGCATGCATAATTCATGGAATGGAAAAATTGTTGGAGAAACACACCTTATGACTCTCAAATGTTGAAAGAATCATACCTAAATGCACACTTATAGGGTCCTACAACCTATATCATTAGACTCGTATCTATGCTTTTGAATAGTTTTTAGTATTCTAACTTGATTGGTTTCTTTTATTTTTTTATCTTTATCATTTAGTGCAGATACTAACATATATATATATATATATATATATATAGGGTGAAGGTCCCATACACACATTTTTTAAAATACATTTGTAGGAACCAATCATAACCATTAGATTAGTATTTGATCAATGGTCAAGATTTAGTAAATAACTAACTTGAATTTATTTTAATCTTGACCCTTCAATCTTCTAGATCTAATGGTAATTAAAGGTTCCTACATTTGTATTTTAAGTAATGGTTTGTACAAGAGCCTAAATCTATATATATATATATATTAGGTGATCACAATCTTTCTTAAAGTGGTTTTGGAGGAGGTGTTTTGTGTTCCTTGGACATAAATCCATTTAATTCTTAAATGGTAGAATTTGATTGGAAGTATATTGCATTATTTTATAATGGAATCATACTAAGCTTATGTTATGATATATTTGTCGCCATGAATGATAATGTGTGCTTTAAACTCATTATGCATGAATATCATCAAATTTCTAAAAGGCTAGAAATATATACTGAGGTTTTATATGTATAATATGTTAAATTCCTTCTTAGGGGAAACATAGCCTTTTCCTATATCATAGAATATTTGCATGATATATTTTTTGAAATTATTATATTTTAGCCTTTTCATGATAAATTTCATTTGAAAATAAAGTTTGGTGATACATTGGATACAAAGGTGGTACTAAAGTTTTAAAGGGTATTTGGGTCTTTTGAGTCTAAAATATGCCAAATGTGAATAATTAGACTAGTTTAGCATTTAGTTGACCTTAGCGTTGGCATTAGAATAATTTTAGAATAAATGGTTAATATGGTGTTTAAATGGAATAGGTTGAATTGATATTTTGAATTATAGCATGACACTTAAACCTATGTCGCGATAACATTGATTATGGTGTTCCTCATGTTCCTCAAATCATTTAACTATGATGTTGGACCTTCATGTCCTTGTGGAATAATAATTTTAATTTGAATAAGATACTAAGTACTTAAAGTGATGAATTTAAGGATTCAAAATGGATCTCATGCCTTAATAGAGTCACTGAGAGCATAGTTGGACCTTTGAGTCAAATAACTAAATTCTTCTTATTGCAAATCATAAACCTTATAGAGGATATGCATACTTAATGAAATGATTTTTAAGGTTGTGAATATATGGCTTAGCTTATGTGAATTGTGTGGTATGATGTCAACAAGTTAGTTGTGGTACATGAATTGATGTCATGTGACCTCTCTAAGATGATGGTAGGAGGTTAGTAGTTTGATTTATATGGTTGTTGCTATCCTTAGCAATCATTGTCTTGGATTATGGGATCATATTCCTCTCAAGAATATGTATGTATATGTGTATGTATGTATGTATGTATGTATAATTGGTTAGTTTGGAATTATTTTAGATGAATCACTAAGAACTCTTCTTAATAATTAGATTTGGGTTATACCTTAGAAATATTTGAGTTATGTTTGGAATTATAGTTTTTGTTAGATTTATTGCAACTTGGTTGATGAATATTATTTTGTGGAAATTATGGAAGTGTTCTTATCCTTGGTTATTTTGATTGCATGTGAATAATATATTTAAAGCATGTTATGGTTTTGTTGTTTTTATGTGCAATGTGAGCATGTGACCTCTTTGAAGATGCCACAATTTACTCTGTTACGGGAATCATACTAGTACTACTTTTATAGATGGTTATATGTGTTTCATGGAGTTACAAGAGACATATAAGCTTAGCAAGGATCCATGGAAGGATATTTATTTTAAGGAATGGGATTTTTGGTTTATGAGTTAAGCTAAACCGATGTTGTACCTTCGGTGCTAACTTTTACTGTAGTCAGTTTTTTATTACACTTTGGTGTCCCTTATTGTATTTTTTGGCAAGTTATACAAAGGATGTTTACTATTTTTGATATTTTTTTGGTTTTTTATTTGACTTAGTTTAACCTTAACACATAGCATAAAGAAGTTAAGTGTAACACCCCCCCCCCATTTTTGTTTACTAAAAAATTTCATTCTAAAACATTGTGGAAGATAAAATACAAGACAATCCCATGAAAAATGGGGTGTTGTCACTATATGTAACATAAGATAGGCACCTCATCACTTTCTTCATGTTATACACAAGGCTTAATATCCAACCATTCAAATACAAGGAAAACTAAATTGTTCAAGAAAGCGCTTAGAGATATAAAAATCAAGGTTTAAAACCTGATACTATGTAAGCCTATAATCTCTACAAAATATATACTAGAAGAAAATGTTAACCAGAGGAAAGTAATTTCAATGGAGAATAATTTGTTCACTCAAGGACCATAGAAGAATATCTCTAGAATACCTATGCTTATATAACCCAACTAAGCTAAAGAAGAGGATAGACCACTAGTAGGCCTTCCATAAAAACCTACACAGGATCACTTGCTTATAGGATTAAGTGAGGGAATACCAAAACAACCCATCAATAAGCATATATACTAACCAAATGGATCTATGCTATTATATAGGACATAGTGCAAGCAAGCTCACACAACATGCTCATGATTCCAAAGTAAACATGTAATGCTCCTATTGTGTCATTCATTGACTATCGTGCAAGGGCATGCTTGAATTGATTATATGGTTGTACGCATATGACTCTTGATTAATGGATTCTTATAGTAGAAATATCATGCTCCCATTTTAATAAGAATTAGGTGATGATAAATCACAAAGAAAAGCCTAAACAAGAGGATTAGACGATAATGCAACACATAAGGGAAATATATGTTAGCACACATTACATGTAGGCATATATATATATATATATATATATGAAATGATAAATATGCCACATTATACATTCTCAGGAGCACATGATTGATAAAAATTTTATGGAAGGTAAAAAGTGGATTAAATGGTATACTTATCAACCATTAATTACCATATTTGGCTAAAGTGATAATATCATTCCTTTATGCTAGTTTCATGAGTGACAAACGTGATTAAGAAATCATTCACAACATAGGTGAGGCATGTGCTCTTAATACTTTATGATGGAAAATCTAAATATCATATCAATGAAATAACTGTATTTATTTTGAGCATAAGATAATACAAGCCCATTTAGTATACCTCTAGGTTTCATTCTGTAACAGTTATATTTTTAATTACTAAAAAATTTCGTATCAAAAACCTTGAAAAAGCATAACACTAATAAACAATTTGGAAAATTTGGGTGTTACATACACACCAAACATAGCATAGACACTAATTTCCCATCACATGCTAGATACAAGCATGAGAAACCAAACCAACGAAACCCAATGTAGAGTGTATTAAAACATGCCATATAAATATTGAAAGGGAAGCATCCAAGTACAAGACCTCACTAGTCCACAATATTCAAATGCATGAGGAAAAATTTAACTAAAGTATAGGGCTCAAATTGCAAAAAAGAAAAGTACAATGTAAATCTAAATTCTAGTCCATCAAGGACCGCTCAAAGTCTCTAGATGCTCTCAAAAACCACACCCCATATGAGGATAGCCAACTATTAACCATTCCTGAAAACCTAAACATAGCCCTCTGATCATGGGAATGAGCAAGTGACTAAGTAAACAAGCACATCAGTATGCTTTGTATTGATTAAGCCATGTTACATCCTCAATGGAGTTACCAACACACAAGATTCTAGTGTAATACAGAAGTCATACTAATATTTTCATGCATACTTCATATAAGTAGGATATATGCTTTATCATGGTCACATCAGGCATATAAGGTTCATGCCATAGACGGCGTATCATGCTTGACACCATAGTACTACATAATAGATGATAGTATGCAAATTGCAAGTAAATGTCTAGCTAATAATAAGGCTTCATTCATCTAGGCACACAATTTCTCCTTAGGAAATTTTCTACATCCTTGATTTTTTTTATTTGGTCATTTATAAATAAGCCATTATCTATGTTACTCTTTTTTCTTCATTTTACACTATTTTCCTCTTTAACCACATTCTTATTTCTAAATTCTCATTCAAACTACTTACTTAAATTATTACCTAAATACTTATCCAAGTCATTATCCAAATACTCATTCCAATTATTTTGCAAATAGTCATTCCAATCATTATTCAAATACTCATTCAGATTATTATCCAAATACTCATTCTAATTACTATCTAAATACTCATTATTAGTATTATCCAAATACCCCTTCCAATTAATATCCAAATACTCATTCCAATAATTATCGAGTGATGGTTTCACCCCATTGTCTAACATACCATGGAATTCTATCCATACCAAAGGACATAAAGTCCAAGATGATGCCAAGTAACCACCAATGGACATAAGTCTGAGCCAATGCTAGATAACCTCCAATAGATATAAGTCTAGACCGAAGCTAAAACAAAGTAGGTAATCAAACTCTTTAGTATCAATATCACCTAGTACATCATTAGTTCCCAGAGTAAGTAAGGCACCAAGATCTATTAAGATCAAAAGCGGAATAATTCCTAGTGGCTAATCAAGGATCGGATAACCCAAACCCATACACAAATAGATTATCTTTTGCTCTAAGTGATTAATATGTTATTCTCTAGGTTACATGTTCACATAAGACCTACACAACATGCAAACAAGACATTCACACACATATTCCATATTAACCCTTATCATCCCTAACCATGTGTGGGATTTCTATTAATAGTTAATGAATAATAACCAAATCCACTAGATCACTCCATGCAATACAAAGTTTATATTTCATTTCCCCTTTTGAAGCCATCAAAAACTTCTTTGATTTTATCCATTAGGCCATTTACAACACCCATTGAGTGTGTCACAAGTCTTGATGTGACACCCAATTTCTTAAAAAACCTATTTTTTTATAAATATCCATGTTTATTTGTGAGTTTTAACATTTAATTTTATTTTAATTAGTTTATATAGTTTAAATCATGTTTCTCGTAAATGTTTGTTAAAGTATTAATTTGTTTCATAATTCTATTGATTGTTTTAAATTTATCTTGAAATTTATTAAATTGTTTGTCATTTCAAATTATTTTAGATAAATGTATTCATAACAATGATTTTGTAAAATACACATGATTTGATTGACGTTTAAGTTATATTCTTATTTTTATCGTGTTTTTTGATTTTATTTTTTTTTAATTTGTTTCAAAGTATAATCTTGTTGTGTGATTATGACTTTATTTTAGGATTATATTTCAATAATGAAAGTAAATTATTTTAAATTATAAAAACCCTTTAAAGTGGTAAAATCATTTTAATGATTTTTATCCTTAGAAAATATTTTCAACTTTAAAATTTTCTATTGTTATGAGGTCGTTAAGATCTTTGAAAACTTTTATTTAGGTTTGGAATCTCTTTTTGTTTCTTTTGCTCATTTTGGTTATGTAAACTATTTGAAAAATGTGTTAAATTATTTTTAGTTGTTTAATCTTCTATTAAAAGAAGAAGAAAAAAATTAGATCTTTACCCAATGATTTTTACCAAATAAAATTTAGATAAAATCACAAATTTATTATATTTTCGTTAGTTTTACCAAAAAAAAGCCCGGTTGAACTACCCCCATTCCCCTTTTCTTTCTTCTTTTCTTCTCTCTCTTTCTTTCCTCTTCTACTACATTGGAACATGACCTCAACCACGACCTATTATTTCCCTTTTCCTTTTCCTTTCTCTTTTGTTGCTCAACACCACCACACCACTACATCACAACCGGCCATCACCACAACACCACTCCTTCCTCTAGCCATTGTCGATGCTAGTTAATAGTAATGTAGTAGCATGCTCATGCGAGTACTAGAGCGAGGTGGGTCACTTGATCCTACTCCAACACTAATGCCACCGCCAACCACTGTGAGCCCATCTGACCAATAGCAAATGGTCCTTAACCAACGGTGAAGCTCCAGCAGCCCTTATTCCTTCTAATTATGAGTAATTCATTTTGTAGATTTACCCTAAACCCTAACTCTTATTTTTATTAAATTTTTGTGAATTAACTTATGATTAGCTAAATTGGCTATAAAATTATATATGTATATGTTGTACGATTGATTTGGAGTGGTTATTTGTAATATATGTGGTTAATTTATGAAAATTAGATTTTTAACCCAATTATGTGCATATTTATCATATTCGTTTGATTAAGCAATTTCAATTTGAAATTTACTTAATTTTGTATTATAATTTTAAATTTGGGCAAATTGTGTGAAATATATCAAAATTGGACTTTTAGGTCCAAACTTTTGTGAATTTAAATTAGATTGTGTAATTAAGTTATTTTATTCAATTAATTCTATAATATCTTTCAGAATGCATCTAATTTCAATTCTGAACCTTTAATTTAAATATTTGAATAAGATTTGATCGGATTTGCATTCTAGGCTCAAAAACCATAATTATGTTAAATTTGGTATTTTGTTTTTTTCAATCAATTTAATATAAAATATTTTATAAAAATAGGACTAATTAAATTTTTAAACTTTTAATTTAAATAAATTAATAAAATTTAACCAAATTATGTTTTTAGGCCTAAAACCCTAGTTTTGAAATGAAATTTATAAAATTGGTTGTTTGTATGATTGTTTCTTCTAAAATTAAATTTATAGAATTGTTTAAAATGAACTTAATGGCATTCTAAAACCCATTTGTATGATTGTTTCTTTTGAAATTATTTTTATAGAATTGTTTAAAATGAACTTAATTACATTCTAAAACCCTTGTTTTGGATTAATTTATTTGAATTGTCCATATTTATATTTTGAGTTTATACCCTAATTTTTGAGAATAGATTTATGGAATTTAGTTATGATTTATTCTTTCACATACTAATCAATTAGTTTTGATTTTAACTTATTGTTTGGATCAGTTTTCTAAAATTATTTGGTTTGGCATTTTAAGTGGTAAACCCTAATTGTGTAAGTGCTTTTTGATAAAATTTACATGTTTTCTATTATTTTATGTTTGGATTAATTTTCTCTAATTTCGTCCTATAGTTTTTAAAGGTCATCTAGGAAAGTGTGTTAGTGAATCTAAAATCTAGGATTTTTCCTCCTTGTGCTAGGATATCTTGGAAGCTAGATAAATAGCCTATACTCCTAGTTAATAAGATATTATGTGTTAATGTTTTGTATTCCATATTTTGATTATGTTAAGAACATACTAGGGTTTGTTAATAAGGCGTGTAATTTGAGCGACTATATTATATGGCTATCTTATAGTATGGTATCATGTAGTTCTTCACATATGAATGATGATTCTTTATAGTTGTATTTTATAAGTTGTTATTCTATGTAACCATGATCTATTCTTTTGATATTATGTTTGTTAATGCAAATGTAAATGGTTGTTAATGGCATTTATGATAGTGTAATATATGATGGAATGTGTGGTCACGAACATAAAATATGAATAACTCAAGTGATAAATGAAAGTTATAAATTATGGGAATTATGCTATGGGTCGCATTTATGGTCATAGTTGGTGGTTTCATTCCATCTATAAGAATTGTGCTATAGGTCAAATTATTGGTTATAGCTGATGGTTGGATATAGTCCACCTTGAGTAACCTTAAGATAGCCTTTGAGGTAAAGTCATGTAGTGGACGCCTTCCCTGTGATTTCATTTGTGCTCTGCCAGTAGTGAGATAGTGAGGCCCCTCTCTTTACTCTATACGTGAACTAAAAGTCCTATAAGAGGTATCGATACTTAAAGGTTAGGGTTTCTTGAGTGGTTGTGTAGGCCATAGCCAAAAAGCTATAGGTCCTAGTGTTTACCTTAGCCATAGAGATATAGATGATGTGTTGTTGTAGGTTCCATGGTTGTCATGTCCCGGAAGTGAATAATGTTATATTTTAGATATGGAAAATATTATTTTTTGGATTTGATAAATACTATATGTTAGAAATGAATAAATGAAATGAGTGGAATAAGTAAAACAAGTGAATTATGATAGTGTATACAAGGAAATAGGTAATATTATGATTCAGAATGTGTGATGTAATTTCTTTTGATAGAGTTAATCATTAAGTGTTTATATGAATAAAAGTGGAATGATTGTATGGAAATCAATAAATGATGTAAATGGAATTAAATAAAGTGATTCGCGGTATAAAATCTTTTGTTAATGGCGTAATTCTACTACAAAGTATGTTATTTTGTAAATTCATACGTAATTAAGATTGTATGTTTTTCTATGGGATATGCATGGATATTGGATCATGTTTTCCTACTACTCTTGTTAATCAGCATATGTTGTTCTTATATATTTTCCATGATCTTATATGAGAGCATGTCTTTCATGTTTTATCAGTTATAGCAAAAATATGAATCTATATGTGTATGTTATTACTATGAGTTGGGTTGTTTACTTAGTACGCCATTGTACTAATACTCTTCTTGTTTAAATGTCTATGTGTAAGCACTTTGACTTGAGTTCTGATGTGATTATTGCTTTGGGTTGAAATTTAAAACAAGTTACAATACAAAAACTTAATTTTAAGAATATTTACAAATAATTATAATAGTCTTCGAGAGACAAAACTTTAGGTATGATTTTGTGTTGTAAATGAACATTTATATATATTTTTTTTTATCTTGTCAAGATTTTAAAATCCATGTTTATCTTATAGGTTTTCTGCTCATTAATCAACAATGATGATAAAGGATTTTTTGCTAACTTTATTAGCCAGGATTTTGATTTAGTTTCTATTTTAAGATTTGTTAAATAGGCTTTTAACCTTACATCTAATAGGAGATAGATGGTAGAAATTTATCATATAGTAGGCGTGGTGGTAGCACTATCTATTTCTTGTGTTTGCTTTCAAATTATATTATTTTTAGACTAAATTTTTTAGTGAAATTGGAAGTGTTACACATGATCTATTTAATCCATCCGTTAGGTTGTAAATCCATGTCAACATATGTATTTCATAAGTCATGATCTCCCAATTAAACAGAAATGTGTCTGGGAATCAAAGCAACTATTTCTAGAGCAAGTAGAGGAGAGAAGTGGAAGAAGATAAGGCTAAGGTCACCCTCTTCCTCAAACATCCCAATCAAGCCCTCGAATTCATTCAAGGCAGAAGCTTAACCTAAAGAATGATAAGAAAGGTTAAGAATCATTTATGCATAGCTTAAAATTGGATTATTAAGGTTCCATTTTGATATAAGAAGTTTTTACCTCAAAGAATCAAGTTTCAAAAATGTACTTAGTTCAACAAACCAGTCAATCAGTTCAATTGAGAAAATCTATTAAGCCAAAATGATGATTTAGTATATTATTTCATGGAACTTGTCGACTGTTCTACCTAAAACCTCATTTTATTCCATTTCTAAACTTATGTAAATCTAGATTTTCCTTTAACTTAATAATATTTGAAGTGAAAATCAATCATTATCAAATCTTCATAAATACCATAACTTTCATTCACAACTTCACAAATCATATTACAATACTACTTCCTTAAAGAGGTTGCATCCATGAAGCCTACGAACCAAGTTCTAGGCATGGTATATACGTACAAAAATTTGCATAGTATATTCAACACGGAAAAAGAGCACTACCCCCCTCAAAATTTGGACTAAACCATAGTCATTACACTAGGTGAACGACTCTTGGTGCTTTACTCAAATTTCATCCGCGATACCATGTTGTGACCAAAGAACATTTACTTGTGGAAAAGTATCCATGCACATGCTAGGCTCTTATTACCGTATATGCTTACTAGTTGTTCTTCATAAGTTATAAATTCGTTAATATCTAATGATTTTGGTTGGATGACATGTGAAGGATATGCTACATAATTCCTAAATTGGGGTATGTGGAAGATATAATGTACATGTGATAATGCCATCAGTAGAGATAAATGGTATCGCAAGCATGATCCACAATCTTATACAGTCCAACATACCTAGAACTTATCTTACACTTCTTGCTAAACCTCATATATCGCTTAGTGGGAGAAACCTTCAAAAGAACTCTATCACCCACCTCATAACCCTTGGTTCATCTTTTCAAGTTTACATAGCTCTTCTATCTATCCTGAGCTGCTCTTATACGATCCTGAATTAGTCAAATTTTCCTTGTCCTATCCTAAATCATCTTTGGTCCCAACATAATCATTTTACTGATATCATTCAAGAATAAGGGACTATGATACTTTCTCCTATATAATGATTCAAATGGTACCATCTTGACAATAACGTGATAACAACTGTTATTGGAGAACTTGATCAAATCTAGGTATTCCTCCCAGGTAACACACATGCTCAAAGAATGTCCTCCTATGTCTGAATGGTGATTTCCATCTGACCATGGGTATCTAGGTGAAAAGCATTAATCATCTTCAATTGAGTCCCAAAAGCAACTAGAAATTTTTCTCCAAATTGTGATAATAATCTAGAGTCTTAGTCTGACACAATCTCTTTACGGACCCCGTGCAATCGCATAAAGTACTTCCTATAAGTGTTAGCTAATTTCTATATACTCCATGTCATCTTTATGGGTATAAATATTGTTGACTTAGTCAAGTGATCCATGATAACCCAAATTGAATCAAAATCATTACAGTTCCTAGGAAGACCCACCACAAGGTCTATTAATATAGTATCCTACATTACTTCCAAAACTTCTAGTGGTTATACCAACCCTAAAGGCCTCTTATGCTTGATTTTAACCATTTAGCGGGCCAGACATCAAGCAACAAAATTTTCCACTTTCTACTTCATACAGGACCATTAATATACCATTTTTTTAAATCCTTTTACACCTTATTCCCTCCAAGGTAGATGGAATAAGGAGTATAATGTCCTTCCTCCAAGATCTTCCTCTCTACACATCCTTGGGGTATATACCACTTACCATAGTATTTGACACTACCATCCTCATGGAGTTGAAACCCTTGAGCTTTGCCTTCCTTATTATCCTCCTTGATCCTTTCAATCTTAACATCACCAAGTTGAATAGCTCAAATTTACTCAATGATCAAAGGAGTGATGGTGAGTGCACTCATTCTTGCCTCCAAACTACTAGTAGTGATTAGTATGATCTCCATCTTCTTAAACTCTAAGCATAGCTAATTTGACAATACAAATTTACTCAAGGGATGTAACATCTTCTGGATAAGCACATATGCCACCATATTTGTCTTACCATCATGGTAGGTCAATTCCAGGTCGTAACTCTTGACCAACTCCAACCATCAACGTTGTCTCAAATTCAAGTCCCACTATATGAATATATGCTTGAGTATTTTATGGTCAGTGTTGAACTTACACTGAACCCCATACGGATAGTTTCTCTAGATCTTAAGAGAGAACACTACTAGAGCAAGCTCTAAGTCATGCATTGGGTAGTTATGTTCATGTTGTTTCAATTTTTGGGAAGCATACGCCACCACTTTTCTATGTTTCATCAATGTGCAACCTAACCCATGCTTGGAAGCATTATTATATACTTCAAAACTATTAAACCCACTTGGCAACATAAGCTCTAGGGCTATAGCCAAATGCTTCTTTAACTCATTTAAAGCATCGCCACACTTCTCATCCCATTGAAATCATGTAGCCTTCTTCGGCAAGTTAGGTAATGAATGAACTATCTTAGAGAATTCCTCAACAAACCCATGGTAGGAACTGACCAATCCTAGAAACCTACACACCTCCTTGATAAAAGTTAGTGCTAGCCATTCAGAAATTGCTCAAACCTTGGAAGGATCCATGTCCACCCAATCCTTAGAGATTACAAGTCTAAGAAAAGTCACTTGATTAAGCCAAGACTCCCACCTTGAAGGTTTAACATATAGCTAGTGTGATTTTACAATGTCAAAGTCTGCATTAAATGTTGTTTATACTTCTCTTGACCCCTATAGTAGATGAGGATGTTGTCAATGAATAACATGAAAAACTAATCAAAGAACGGTCAAAAATTTTGATTCATGAGGAACATGAATTCTATTAACACTAGTGAATCAGAAAGGCACTATTGTGAACTCATAATGGCCATATCTTATCTGAAATGTAATATTAGGAATGTTCTAACGTACTATCTTCAATTGATGGTATCCTGACAAAACATCAATCTTGGAGCCTAGATTGGGTTGAATGAATCCCTGTCAAGGGATAACATTTATTTACCATAACTTGATTCAAATCTTGATAATCAATGTACAACTTCAAGCTCCCATCTTTTTCGTCACAATTAGGATTGATGCTCCCCACAACAATATACTTGGTCAGATATAACCCTTCCCAATAACTATTCTAACTAAGCATGTAGCTCTTTCATCTCTATAAGTGGCATACAGTACAGGGCTTTAGATATTGGTTTCCTTCCCGACAATACATCCACAATAACTTTGACATCGTGAATAGGTGGCATTCCTAGAATCTCCTTAGGGAATATACCAGGATACTTCCAAATTGCCATAATCAACTATAATGGTGTCTCAACTACCTCATTATCTTGAACTCTGCACAAGAAGAGCAAATATCCTTTATGAACAAGGTTGCTCATCACAATTTCCTACACGATCTTTACAAAGGGGTTAGGTTCATACTTTTGGTACGAGACCCAAACAACATTTGGCCCTCAGAAAATCACACATTCTTACGTGCAATCTATCAATGCTTGGTACTTCCCCAACATATCCATTTCAACAATTACATTAAACTCGCACAATTTGAGCTCCATGAGGTTTAAGGAAAAATCTTCTTCCCTAATCATCAAGGTTACCCCATTATAGATGCTAGAGAATGTAATCCTATACCAAGAGAGAACAATAACGGAAGCAAAAATATTATTAGAAAGAGATAATGTAGCTCTAGCAATGCATGTGAAGGACACAAAAGAATGTGATGCACTAGAGTTAAAAATTACACATGACTAAAATGTAGAGAAAATAAGCATACTAGTCACCACACTAGCCTGATGCTCTACCTTTGACTGGCTAATCACATCCAAGCATCCTTCTAAAGGAAATCCCACAGCACTAGTTGATCTTACCCTTCTTAAAAAGTGCGAGGCTTCTTATCTCTAGGTTGACTACCTCGATTGGACACAGAAGAACCCTAAAAATCTATGGGTTTTGTTGCTAAGGGGATTTGGTGCTCTAAGCTCATGTTTGAGCACTCTAAACACTACCCCTTTGACACAACACTCCTAGACTCTGTGTTCAACCATATCACACCCATGGCAAATTACCTTGTTACCTCCACAATCTACTCCCGAGTGATATGCTCTATAATGATTATAGTGGTAATGCCTCTCCTCAGCATGTACCTCGAACTGGCCTCCAACTTGGGGTACTAACCCCATACTCCTACTATACTTAGGCGGCATGCTTCCTCTAGAATAGGCCTTCTTCCTTTCATCATAATGCTAATGAACCTTGAACTTCCTTTTACCCCTTAAATAGGAACTCCGAGCTTGGATAACTTAGGAAGCCTCCAAATCCTACTCATATATTCCCACCATGTTTGGAAGGGAAACTCCTACTAATAGTTCTTGGTATTTGATCCTTAGGTCGATCTTAAAAGGACTGACCTACACCACCTCATTAGCCTCCACCTTTGGAGTAAACTAGGCCAAGTCCATGAATATTATGTAGTACTCCTCTCTCATGATAACTCCTTTCCATAAGGCCATGAACTCATCATATTTATTCATATGGAGGTGAGTGGGGTAGAAATGGGCATGAAGAACCTCAATGAATGGTCCTCAACTAGTAGGTTCGTTGCCTCTATACTGGAGGCTTCTCCACTGAGTGTTTGGTCTCCCCCTCAGGTGGTACACTACCGCATCAACCTCCTTGCTCATTGTAATGCCCTATAATTTTGAACAATAATAATAATACAAGTTGGCAATGATAATAAGATATATAAGGGAACTTATATATATATATGTGTGTGTGTGTGTATTATTTGAATGATGAGACTAAGTTTCCGATAGTTGTAATAGTTAAATGATAAATATTTAAATTATAGTATTTTATTAGGTATATACATAGCAAGTATTTAATAGGTTGCTAATAGAGTTTAATTAAGTAATGTTGTTACACAATTTAATGGGTTATTAGTAAATGGGCCTTTTAAAATTAATTATCCACTTCTAGAATTCTCTAAATGATAAGTTACACTTCTCCCATAAATTAAGTAATTTTGTTACACAATTTAATGGGTTATTAGCAAATGGGCATTTTTAATTAATTAGTCACTTCTAGAACTCTCTAAAGATAAGTTACACTTCTCCCATAACCCTAGCAGCCTCCCATCACTATAAATATATGTTTAGCTTCTTGTAAGCCGTATAGTAGCCACACACAAGGAAAAAAAAAAGCCACAAAAAAAAGAGTGGTTTTATAGAGAGTAACCTTCAACTCCTCTAATCTAATTAGTGAAAGTCTAGCGACTAGTGAGAATTTGTTATCAGATCGCATTCCAGATAACATTATTTCCAACCTTTATATGTAGATATATATGTGTGTGTGTGTGTGTGTGTGTGTGTGTGTGTGTGTGTGTGTGTGCGTGTGTGTGTGTGTCTGTATGTATGTGCGTTCATGTATATTTTAATCTTGCACTTGTTGATATAATGGTCTTATTTGGCTATGTGACCTTATGCGAATATATATGATTTTACATAATTAAGCCCAATTGATGATATCCTATTTTTACCATGAATTTAATACAAATATGGGTTCCTGATGGATTTCATGTAAATATTATAATTTTATAGTTGTGTTATTTATTTGAAGTGTTGGCTATAAAGAGTTGATTTTATATAAGGGTTCATTTATTATGCATATACCGCAAGGCTCGTATCTTATATGACTAAATTAAATTTTTTTATTTATGTTAGCATATAATTGGACCTAATAAACTTTGACTATTATTTATTTATTTATTTAAAGTTCTAGTTGGATAATTATTTTACCATGTTCTATTCCAACTGGTGAATTGAGTAGTAACTCCAAGTGGTATATTTCTATGTAATTTGGGAAAGTTAACTATTATGAAAAGTGGATAAGGTAAAGTTTATATGGTGGATTGTGTGACTTTACTTAATTAAAATATCATAACTTAAAGTGAAACATAAAGTGGGCTTTAGGTCCTTCAGGTTTGGCCTCATGAAGTTGGGGATTAGCAATAGTCTTTCTCTTTTAATTCTATTGTGGATATTTATTTATTTGCTAGCCGTGTCTAGTTAAGGCTCCTCGTCTACTCTATAGGCTTCTCCGGATCCTATTAGAGGGTGTGCACACTTAAGGATAGGATGACCGAGTTGGTAGGTCTTCGAACTTTTGTTATCCCTTTTGGACTATGTCCACTGGGATGGCACAGGTGTGATTTCTAATCCTACTATGGTTGGTGGTAGGTCTTCAGACTTCTGTTATCCCCTTTGGACTTTGTCCTCTGGGATAGCTAGGTGATCCCCTGGTTGATTTACCCACTTAAATAATTGGAGGTTGTGTTCACCTAAATTAAAGATTAATATCTACATATTCATTTATTTACATTTGATTTTCTTACATGATTCATTGTATATATACACGTCTATACTATATTCCATTTTACTAACATGTTAATTAGTTGTTCCCCTAGCTAACTTGTTATGTGTTTTAAACGGGGATGTGATGACCCATGATATACATGGTGAGCAGATGATCTAGTGCAGGTTTAGTATGAATTTACTCAAGGTGTTGATGGCATGCATGATGGGGAATATTGAGAGTGGTGGTGATTTTCAGAGTTTTATTTATCACACTAATTTTAGTAAACTCTTTTCATAGTTTCAATTGTAGGAACTTTTTCAGTTCGATTGATTTAAATTAATGAATAGATTTTGTGTGTTTTCTTATTTTATCTAGCCTTAGCAGCTAGTGTAAGCAAAATAATGGTGTCTACTTACACTAGTTGTGGCGGTAATACCCTCATTGTATTTAGCTTCCACACATATTTCTCTTTTTTTTTGGTCAATTGGTTTTAAAAAATGGGGTGTTACACTCATGGTGAAACCATTTATAGTGAAGGTCATCTCATTTCCCTTACCCATCTCCCCGTAATGCGAAGGTTCTTTGGAGCCTTGAAGATAAGTGGTTGATGATGGCTAGCCCTCCTAAGCTAATCTTCTAATAATGGTGCGGGTATTCGTACTAGCAATAGTTGTTGTGGTTGTCATTCTTGAATCTGGCATTCCATATAGGCTCCAACGGTCTCCATGAATGTCTTAATGCACTCATAATGGCTATTAGCGACCATTGATTATTAAAGACTAAGTGTAATCAGAACCAATCCATTACCTAATACTAAGACTAATACAACAAATCATCAGAAAAGCTACCTACAACACATTCCCCAACCCACTCTCATAGACATTTTGGGTTTGAAAAATATTTACTTTCAACCAAATACTTGAAGAATTTGGGAAACCGTTTAAAAGAAAATAACATATGGTATTACCTTATATAATTATTTTTAAGACCTAAAGGGATTATTAGAAAATGCTTTGATACTAACCTGCAAAACCCCCATTTTTAAACCATGTGGAAGCAAAAAACTAATAAACATAGAAAAATTAGGGTGCCACATTCACACCTAACATATGATAAACACCAATCTCCCATCCCATGCTAGATATAAGGATGAGAAACCAAACAAAACAAACCTAATGTAGAGTGCGCTAAAACATGCTAAATAAATAATGAAATGAATGCATTTGAGTATAAGTGATAAATGGCATTTATATATTATTTTCATGTATAAAAATGTCATTTATCCCTCATTAATTTTATAAGATTTAATCTTTTCTTCGAGTTTTTTCTCTTTTGAATAGATTTTACAGGAAAAGAAAAAATTGAAGAAATTCAAAGGAGAAATCAACGAAAAGAAGAAATCAAGCAAAGAACACATCAAGAAACATTGAATCAAGGGGAGAAAAGTTGGAAATGAAGCAAATACACCAAGAGAATTTGTGCTGAAATTTTAAGGGAAGAATAGTGAAAGAGCCAAAAACACGACACCCTCGTGTTTCTAAAACACAAGCCATGTTAAAATCTCAGGCTAGTATTCAGAATCCAGCATTTGGTAGAAAAGTTAGAGAAAGACATAGAGGTCTTGTGTTTCCTAAATAAGAATCATGTTTTCCTTAAAATTTGCAATCACCTGCGTGACCTATTTTCTGATATATTCTCTATCAATTCAGGGTTCGAAAAAAATTAGTTTTAGATTTCGAAACATTTTGAATGTACTCTCTTTCTCTATTCCCTCTAGAATATACATGTATTTCACAATTCCAACTTCCTTTATCTTCTTGTATTCTAGTAAGCAATTGACAATCTCCAATTCAAGTGATAAGTCCTTCTCTATTCCTTTATCAATTACAAGTTTTATATTTTGATTGAATGCAAGTAAAGTGTCTGCAAAATCATTTTTATTTGTCTAATTATTAGTGTGTTGTTATTATTATTGGATGTTGTTTGTATTAATTACAATTTATTGTATGTAATAGCGTAATTTCTAAGTATGCAGATGTTAGAGTAAATAAAATAGGGTAAAATGATTTGAGGATGGAATTATGCTTCAAATACAACAACGTAATTTGAATGTTTGATTCTAGATGAAATTTAATTGAATTAATGGATGGAATTGAATGATTTCATATCATAGATTAAGAATTTAAATTAATTAGATTGATCACATATTTAGTTTAGAACTTAATCTTTGCTAAGACACCATAATTAACCCATAATTGTTAATTAATGTGTCTCGATTAGCAAGAAGATTAATTGTTAATCTTTTTCGTTAATTTGTCAAATTGCATAATCCGAGCTTATTTGGTTATGATTGTAGTTAATTGCTTTCCATTCATAATGCTGCCATTAATTGAATCTAGTGTTCGTAACCTAGGTTATTAAATGGTTAGGTAATAAATTGAGAGCTTATTCAATTTATTAAGATTGAGAGAAAGTAAAGAAATGAATTATTATGAGTTTCTAGAGGTCAACATTAAATAACATAGAATCATTCTTCTTCTTTGAGTATTTGATACCTTGATTCCATCATCAATCCATTCCTACCCCCATTTATCAAGTAGTGAGCAAAGTTTAATATAATTGATATTTAGTATTAGAATGAATAAAATTGTATAACCGGGATTATAACATCAATTATAAAATTAGTGATTAAAACACCATTCCTTGTGAGTTCGACTCCTTCTTACCATTTACTACGTAATTGGGAATTAGGATTTATCTATTAAATTTGTTGTGTATACTACAGTGCATCAAATTTTTGGCGCCATTGTCGGGGAATGGCGATTATAATCTTTAGTTTTATTTTTAGTGTTGTTTCTTTTTTTTTCAATAAATTCTCCAAGCGTACTCATATGTTCTTTAATTATGTGTAACCCTCATGCACTAGCAATTGAGATCGTTCGCAATTGAGCATTAGGGACAAATTATCCCATCCATAGATCCAAATTCTTCCTCTCCAATTGCAACCCGAACAAGAAGGAAATTGGAGTACGCTCGCATATTCCATTACCTTCTAAAGGAAGTCCCACAAATTTGGAAGAAGACCACATAGAGGCTTTGTTTTATACACCTTGTCACATCGATCCACCTATGGAAAATAGAACCCTCAAGGAGCTTTCTGCTCCTATCTTCAACCCTAATCTTTTATGCATTAATTATCCTACTAATAATGATACTTGTGAGATCAAACCCAGATTAATATGCGCTTTACCTATTTTTACAGGATTCAGAGACAACAACTCCATGGGTTCAGGTTGTTTCACTAATCCCAATAAATTTCTTAAGGAATTTCATATAGTGTGCTCTGGTATGAAACCAAATGGAGTAAGTGTAGAACAACTTAAACTAAAAGCTTTTCCTTTTTCTTTGGCTGATGCTGCTAAGGAATGGTTATATGATTTACCAACGGGGTCAATGAATACTTGGACTGATATGCAAAAGGTTTTCCTTGAAAATATTTTCCTTCATCTAGAGCAACTAACATAAGAAAAGAAGTATGCAGTATTAGGCAAGATGGAGGAGAATCATTACATGAATATTGGGAACATTTTAACAAATTGTATGGTAGTTGTCCTAATCATCAAATTAGTGAGCAATTATTAATATAACACTTTTATGAAGGTTTATCTCCTATGGATCGTAATATGATAGATGCTGCTAGTGGTGGTGCTTTGGTCGATAAAACACCTACTGAGGCTAAAAGATTAATTGTTAATATGGCATCTGACTCTCAATATTGCAATAGGGGTAATACTTATATGTCTCAACAGGTGAAAGAGACCAATATTCAGAATTGAAAACACAAGTGTCAAATTTGACAACTCTTGTAGAAAGAGTTATGGGTGAAAAGATTCCTGCCAAGGTATGTGGAATTTGTTCTTTTACTGAGGATCCTACTGATATGTGTCCTACTTTACAAGAAGAACAACAAGTAAATGCCATTAGAGGAAAAACATTACAAAAAAAGAAATAATCCATTAGCTCCAACATATAATCCTAGATGGAAGGATCATCCAAATCTAAGGTATGGAAATACTCAACAAGGTGGTAATTCATATTTCCGACCGTAGGTTTATCAAAATCAACATGGATCAAACACACCTCCCGGATTCTTTCAAGTTCCACCAAATCACCAAAGACCACCATTTCAACCAATACCTCCACCCCAAGTTCCACAACAATCAAGAGGAATGCCTTTAGAAGACTTGGTGAAATATTTGGCTACCAATACATTACAATTTCAACAAGAAACCAGAAATGGTATCAAGAATTTGGAGAATCAAGTGAGTCAATTGGCATATTCCCTTGGGAAACTACAAGCACAAGGATCCTAAAAATTCCCTAGTCAGACGGAAAGAAATCCTAGGGAAAATGCTAGTTCCATCACAACTCGTAGTGGGAAATAGTTGATAGATCCAAGAAAAATGAGTGAGGAAGAATACATAAGTAAAAGAAAAGAGAAAAAGAGAAAAAGAGAAAGGAAAAAAAATGAGAATGGGTCTTGCCACTAGGAGCAAAGAAAGAAAAGTTTAAAAAGTTTGGGCTAATAGTGGTGCAACCTAGGAAGAAGGAGAGGGGAGAAAATAAAGTGGAGAAACAATTGTTGAAGAAGAAAAGAATGAAGATTCACAACCATTAACTAAAGGTAAGTCATCCTCTCCTATTAAAATTCCTACTCCTTTTCCTAGCAGGTTGGCAAGAAACAAGAAGATTAATTATGACAAGGAGATATTTGACATATTTAAAAAGGTAGAAGTTAATCTCCCTCTCATTAATGTGATTAAACAAGTACCAAGGTATGTAAAATTCCTTAAGGATTTGTGTACTAACAAAATGAAACTGAAGGGGAATGAAAAGGTAAGTGTGGGAGAAAATGTGTCAACAATTTTTCAAAGAAAGCTTCCACCAAAATGCAAGGATCTAGGTATTTTTACTATACCTTGCAAGATTGGAAACACAAGGTATGAAAAATGCATGCTTGACTTAGGTGCTTCAATAAACATCATGCCTTTATCTATTTTTAATACCCTAAGTCTAGGTCCTTTAAAGGAAACTCGTATTGTTATTCAATTGGCTGATAGATCTAACACATATCCTAAAGGGGTAATTGAAGATGTCTTAGTTCAGGTGAACGAATTGGTTTTTCCTGCTGATTTTTATGTGTTAGATACGCAAGATAATGGTTTATCTAATCTCTCTCCTATATTGTTAGGTAGACCATTCTTGAAAACTTCAAAAACAAAAATTGATGTACATGATGGAGTTTTGACCATGGAGTTTGATGGTGAAGTCATTAGGTGTAACATATATGACTCTATACGATACCCTACAGATGGTGAAGCAGTATCTATGATTGATGTCATTGAGGATTTAATTGAAATGGTGTACAAATTATCATCTGTAGATCCTTTAGAAGTAACCTTTGACTCAATGCATAGAAACTGAAGGATTGGAAGAGCTGAACATGATGTATGATGTTGAATAAGAAATCAAAGAGGTAGTAGCTGCTTTGGCGGCATGTCCTAGTAGAATTGAAAGATCTATGGATTTACCATTGACATTGGATACACATTTACCTTCCATAGAGCAAGCACCAGAAGTGGAGTTGAAACCTCTACCTAACCATCTTAAATATGCATTCTTAAGAGATAAAAATACCCTTCCTGTTATCATCTCTAGTGAACTAACATCCCAACAAGAAGAAAAACTTTCAATGTTTTGAAAAATTATAAATGTGCTTTGGGATGGACAATTGCTGATAATAAGGGTATTAGTCCTTCAGTATGTATGCATCTGATTTTAATGGAAGATGATGTGAAGCCATGTAGACAAGTACAACGTAGGTTGAATATGATCATGATGGAGGTTGTGAAGAAAGAGGTGTTAAAATTGTTATATGTGGGAGTCATATATCTAATATCTGATAGTAGTTGGGTTAGTCCTCTTCAAGTTTTCCCAAAGAAAACAGGAATGACAGTAATGGAAAATGATAAGGGAGAGATGGTTTCTACTAGAGTTCAAAATGGTTAGAGGGTATGTGTCGACTATAGGAAGTTGAACTCCATGACTAGGAAAGATCATTTTCCTTTACCATTTATGGACCAAATGTTAGAATGGCTAGCAGGCCATGCTTATTATTTTTTTCTTAATGGTTATTCTAGATATGTGCAGGTTCCCATAGCTCCAGAAGATGAAGAGAAAACCACATTTACATGTCCTTACAATATGTTTGCATATCGACGCATGCCATTCGGATTATGTAATGCCCCAACTACATTCCAAAGGTGTATGATAAGCATATTTTCCAAATATCTGGAGAAAATTATTGAGGTATTTATGGATGAATTTAGTATTCATAGAGATACATTTAAAGAATGCCTAGGTAATTTAACTCTTATCTTGAAAAGATGTCTTGAAACGAATCTTGTGCTAAACTCTAAAAAATGCCATTATATGGTTGAACGAGGAATAGTTTTGGGACATATCATTTTGGCTAAATTAATTGAAGTAGATAAGGAAAAAATTGATTTTATAGCTTCATTACCTTACCCATCAACTGTTAAAGATGTGCGTTCATTTTTGGGCCATGCTAGATTTTATCGCCAATTTATTAAGGATTTTTCTAAAATAACCCAACCATTGTGTAAGCTTCTTAAAAAAGAAATAGAGTTTCAATTTGATTATGCATGCAAGAAATCATTTGAAAACCTAAAGGAAAAATTGATCAGTGCACCCATACTTCAACCACCCAATTGGAATTTTCCTTTTGAATTAATGTGTGATGCATCTAACTTTGCTATTGGTGCAGTGTTAGGTCAAAGGATTGGGAAACACCCACATGTGATATACTATGCCTCACGAACTTTGAATGAAGCTCAGCTTAATTACAAAACTACTGAAAAGGAGCTTCTCACAATTGTCTTTGCTTTGGATAAATTTAGTTCTTATCTGTTAGAAACTGAGATAATTGTTTATACTGACCATGCAACTTTAAAATATCTATTAGCAAAGAAGGAAGGATCAAAAAAAGGAGTAGTAGATCATCTAAGTCGGTTAATCAAGGAGGTTGAAGTTGAGGTACCTATCAATGAAGCATTTCCGGACGAATAACTTCATGTCATTGGGAATGAGATACCATGGTATGCTAACATGGTAAATTTTTTGGTGGAAAAGGTATTTCCTTCACACTTTACTAAAGCATAGAAAGATAGGATGAAGATTCAAGCAAAATATTTTGTATGGGATGATCCATATTTGTGGAAACAATGTGCTGACCAAATCATTAGAAGGTTTATTTTTGATAGTGAAATTCTTTCTATCTTAACATTTTTTCATAGTTATGCTTGTGGGGGTCATTTTGGTCCCAAAAGAACACCCTATAAATTTTTAGAAAGTGGATTTTTCTGGCCTACATTGTTTAAGGATGCTTGTGAATTTTGCAAAACATGTGAAAATTATCATAAGACTAGAGGACTAGGTCCTAGAAATCAAATGCCACAAACTCCTATTATAGCATGTGAAATTTTTTATGTTTGGGGTACGGATTTCATGGGTCCTTTTCCATCATCTTTTGGTTCAAATATATTCTCATTGTTGTTGATTACGTGTCAAAATGGGTGGAGGCAAAGGCTACCAGTACTAACGAAGCTAAAGTTGTTGCAAAATTTCTTCGGACTAATATTTTTGCAAGGTTTGGCTTACCAAAAGCTATAATTAACAACAAAGGTTCACACTTCTGCAACAGAATAGTAGAAGCATTGTTAAAGAAATATCATGTGACACATCGAATCTCTACAGTGTATCATCCACAAACAAATGGTCAAGCCAAAATATCCCATCAAGAAATCAAATCAATCCTGGAAAAGATGGTGAAACCAACAAGAAAGAATTGGAGCTTACACCTCAATGATGCTCTCTGGGCTTATCACACAGCTTTCAAAACTCCAATTGGTATGTCACCATATCATTTGGTTTATGGTAAGCATTGTCATCTTCCAGTTGAATTGGAACATAAAGCTTTTTGGGCAGTAAAGAAATGTAACATGGAGTTAAATGAAATTGGAAGGCATAGAAAACTCCAATTACAAGAACTGGAAGAAATAAGAAATGATGCTTTTGAAACTGCCTTGAGATATAAAGATCAAACTAAGGCAGTTCATGATAAGTTTATTCTCATAAAACTTTCAAAATCGGCTAAAAATTTTTGTTATGCCATTCTCACTTGAAGTTGTTTCCAGGTAAATTAAGGTCGAGATGGATTGGCCCATTTATTGTAACTAATGTGTTTTCTCATTGTGTAGTAGAGATTAAGAGTGAGAAAATAGGAAAGATGTGGAAAGTGAATGGACACCGTCTCAAACCTTTTTATGAAGGACACTATGTGTAAAATCTGGAAGTGGTAGATCTTACCATTCCAAGTTATGAAGGCTAAAATAATGGAATTTTATCACTTGGGAAACACCCAAATGTTGTACATAAGTTTTACTTATCTCATACTTTTTTTATATTTGGTGTGGTATTGTATGTTTACCATGTTTATGTGTGTGTAAAAGTATATCTTATGTATATTTGTATTTCTTCTATATCAAAAAAAACACAAGGGCACTGTATTACCAAAACACGCCATGTGTTTTACCGTCAGAAGAAAAACAAAAAAGGTACAAACATTCCACAATAACACCGGGTGCCGTGTTTTTATATCAAGAAAATTTTTCAGAAATTTCAGAAACTTTTCAAAATAACACGGGGGGTTCGTGTTTCCCAAACACGGCCCGTATTTTTCTATCAGAAATTTTTCCCGTGTACCAGAGAGTTTAAAAATAAACACAGGGGTACCATATTTCTAAAATACGGTCCGTGTTTCATGAAAAACTACCTATTTTTTCCCGTGTTTTCTTGAATGTATTGTGAATGTGGATATGATTATGAATGATGCATCTCAAAGACAATCACTTCATGGCACAAAAATTTACTGAATTGCTGGCTAAGTTTCAAAATATTTGTTGCATGAAATTTGTTACATCAAATTTATATTTAATAATTCAGTTCCTGTGATACATTAGACATGAAAACCAAACAAAATTTTATTACCTTACTAATGTCTGTGTGTTTTGTAGATGGCACCCAAAAAGAAACAACGGACCGAGGGGGAATCTTCTAGACCTCAATCATCACCAAATCAACAACGAAACTGAAGAAACTGGCCAAATGAACTAGGTATCATATTTAACACTCCGGAACAACAACAAAGGTACGAATACTTATCTCAAAGGCATATTATTGGCACTAGGTATTTAGATGATGGTTGTCTAAATACTTTAAGAATACATGCGCAAGTAGAGCAATTGCTACGAAATGTAGGCTTGCACAATTTCGTCTATTGTACTAATCATACATATAAGCTTTTGACATTAGAATTTCTCAGTACCTTTGAATTATGTGCTAATGTTAGTGATTCCCAAAATACCTATATTCCGGAAAGGAATCTCTAGTTTCAAACATAATTCTATTCCCAATTGGATTCCATATGCCAAAATCAAGACCAAATGATGGAGATGATGAAATCACTTTACGAGTTTCATCTCGGACATCGAGACCCCCCACTACCTCCTTCATGAATCCGATTTCTAATCTTTTTTTCTTGAGTTAGTTCATTAGGGACAATGAACAAGATAAGTATATGGATGGGCTTGTGTGCTTGTGATAGTTTGTTAAGTAAAAATAGTCTTTGTGGGTGTTATGTGCATATATATGTAGTTTTACTTATTCAGTTTTATTATTTTATTTCTCTTTGTTGTACCTATTTTGTTTAGGTAAGTTTTGTTTTAAGTAGATAACCTTGTGTTGGTTGTTTGGTTTGTCTTGAAACAAGTGTTAGATTTGAGTTATCCATTTATGGAGTAAAAAAAGTAATGGGACTGAATTATTTTCACAAAGGATATTTTTATATCATATTAACTTAGTTGATCAACATCTTCCAAAACCTTAAAAACAGAAATTGAGAATGTGATAATAATGAAGGAAATAAAGTTAGAATTGTTAGGAATCAATCCATGCATTGAATATGAATAAGATGAAATGAAACTAAAAATTCGTAGATACACCATTGTGAGCGCTTGAGCCTAATCATTGGATACACTGTTTATTCAGAAAATATTTTACTTTTGTTTGTACTCTCCAATGGTATGTGAAACTAGAATTTGCCATTAATTATCTTCAAGACTGCATAGAACTTTAGGTGTAATACTCCAAAATTCACTAATTTTTTTTTTAAAAGCAGAAGTAATCGAATTAAAACCCGTGAATTCTGGGGATGTTACCGCCACACTTAGTACCAAACCGGTTCTCTCCGACCATTTTAATACCAAGTGCTAAGGCTAAAAAAATAATTAATTATAAATCAATACAATCCAAATTCCAAATAAGCATTAAACGGTTGTAAAACAAAAATCAGAGTACGCATAAAGAATTATTATTCAACTTAAAAAGAGAAATAGTTACAACTGATAAAAGATTAATAAAAGGAAATAGAATCACATAAAGACTGAAATATGGCCACAACTCTCTCCAACTTGAGCCAACCACAAACTCAACACACAGCCACGACTGATGTCTTGCTCACCTGCACAAAGTTAGAAAGGCACACTACTCGTGGGAATGAGCAGCACCCATGAAAAGGGTGATCAGTATGCTACATACTGAGTAAGGTAACCGAGCACTAAGGACAACACATAAGCACATAAACCATACATAAGAATAAAAGAGCATAATCATGTTAACATAAATGCATATGACCATCCAGGTAAAAGTACAAAGGCCCAATTATAGTCCGGATTAATTTTAAAATTAATCTCTGATCAGAACTCATTTCACACCATGCTTTTTATCAAGTACATGCAAGTACGGAAACCCCACTATTATAGCCGATGGACCGGAAACACATAGGGCATCATGCCCTAACCACTATTATAGCCGGTGGACCAGAAATGCATAGGGCATAAAGCTCCTAACCACTATTATTCACCGGTGGACCAGTATGCCCCCTTCTCGCACGATGTTCCACTGTAAGTACTTAATGTATTTCCCATGTCTTGGCACAAATATGTTTAGTTTTGTTGAGCACGGGATCCCCACTATTATAGCCAGTGGACCAGAAACGCACAGGTACAAAGTCTAACCACTATTATAGCCGGTGGACTGGAAACATATAGGGCATCATGCCCTAACCACTATTATTTGCCGGTGGACCGGTCTGGGCCCTGCTCAACAATCTTCCACTTTAAATGATTAATGTTTTATGTATATTATTCGGAAAATTTTAACCCTGGACATGCATGAATCACTCCTTTAACACATATCCTCCAAATCCACTCCAAATCTCACTTTAGGGTTTTATCCCAAAACCCTAATTTAGACCTCAATGGCCCATCTTACTCCACCTCACACAACCCAAATCATTTTAACACCCAACATACCTCAACTCATAAATACCATCCTCATAATTACACTCTAATCACCAAGTACACATGATACAACAAAAACCCTAAGCAGCCACACCAAACCCTAATCAACCACAGCAACCCATAGTTAATCACTCCAAATCCTATTTAACCATAACAACCATAATTAGCCATTCCAAATCTTAGTTAATCACAACAAACCACAATTATCCACTCCAACCCTAGTTAATCACAACAACCCATAGTTAGTCACTCCAACCCAAATTCAATCTCCTCCATACCGTTATAATGTCCTACGTACTATTTTTCATCCCAAGTGTTCAAACACTCAAACAACACTTACATTACCTTCCTTACATCCCAAATCAACTTTCTACACGTAAATTTCATACCCATGCAAACATTAACCTCCCCATGCAAACCTTCGAACTTTTTCATGCAAACCCTAAAATCCCACGTGTAACCCTAGATTCAACCATGCAACCCTAGATTCTTCCATATAATTAAAACCCTAGATTCCTCCATACAGAACCTTATATTCAATCCATACACAACCAAAGATTCATCCATACCAAACCATAGATTCAAACCATATAAAACCAAGGATTCGTCCATACCAAACCCTAAATTCAAACCATGTAAAACCCAAAGATTCGTCCATATAATACAATTGATTAGATTCTCCCATTCATAACCACAAATTAGATTCTCCCATACAAGACCATAAGTTAGATTCTTCCACATAAAACCATAAATTAGATTCTCCCATACAAAACCATAAATTAGACTCCCCCATATAAAACCATAAATTATATTCTCCCATACAAAACCATAAAATCATAAATCAGATTCTCCCATACGAAACCTTAAAATTCTCCATTTTATTTTGTCACTCATGAATCACTAAAATAATTAGGTCAACTCACCTCCCTTGGTCAACCTCTTTCCCCATCCTCCTTTTTCATCCTTTCTCCCACACAAACCACATCAACACCCTCACATGCATGCCTTATAGGGTCACAACACATATCATCATATATAAATAATACACATGCCATATAATAATACCAAAACATGCTTGAACTCCACGTTATACCATATACGAAATAATTACAATAATGAACATATGATACATAGCATGCGAATTACATAATGCATATAAGCACATAAAAGGCCTTAGCACCCCTTACCTAAAACGACACCTGTCTTAGAGCACGCTCATACGCCTCCTTAGGGCTTTGACCAATAAATAACATACTAATAAAAATAACATTAATAAAATTCTAACTTTGCTAAAGATATAGAAATAATAGAAATATTTTAAAAGTTCATAATATAGGGTTAAATACTTTATTCTAATAATAATAATGATACTAAAATAATATCAATGAGAATATAAATACGAATAATAATAATAATAATAATAATAATAATAATAATAATAATAGTGACAATAATAATAATAATAATAATAATAATAATAATAATAATAAGGACATTGTTCAAAAACAAAATAAAATAAATGCTTCGACCCCTTTACCAAAACAATACTAATAATAATATTAGTAAAATAAATAACCAAATTTAGTAATAATGTTAATAATGAAATAATAATAATAATAATAATAATAATAATAATAATAATAATAATAATAATAATAATAATAGCAAAACTAATAGTAAAGTAGTTGTAATATTAATAATGGAGTAATAATAGTAGTAATTCGAAACGGTAATCATAAAAATAATAATTATAATAATAATAACATATTAATATTAATAATAGTTATAATAGAAATAATCAGAAGAATAATAATAAAATCGAATTAAAAATACAATAGGGCTTCAGCCCTCAATAGAAAGAATAATCAAAACATTAATACTAATAATAATACTAATACATATTAAAAATAATAAATAATAATAATAGTATTTATATGCAAATAATTGAAATAAAATAATTTAAGGGTTATAAAAATAAGGAAAATGGTTGAGAGGGTCTAGGGTTCAACCTTAGGCTGGCGGGGATAGGTGGCACTGGCGGTGGTGCACGGCGGCTGCAGCGGTGGCCGAAAAAAGAGAAGAAAGAAGGGAAAGTTAAATGCTAGAAAAAGGAGAGGCAGAATGGAGGTGGGAGATGGGATGTTTAAGAATTCCTAGAGGGAGAGGAGCAGAATGGAGGTGGAGGCGCAGCCAAAGGTGATGACGCACGGTGGCGGTGGTGGTGGCCGAAGGAGGAAGAAGAAGAAGAGAAAGAGAGGAGGAGAGGGAGGGAGAGGAAAAGAAAGGTATGGGGAGATAGAGGAGGGTCTATAGAACATAATGGTAGGTGAAAGAAACGGCGTAAATGGCGAAATAGGTGGCTAATGGTGGTTCGAAGGGTGGCGGAGGTAGAAAAATAGGTTGTTTGTGAAGGCTACTTCACACAGCCGGTGTGGCGTGTGCAGGAAGAATCGAGAGATATGAATAATTTGGTTAGCTATAGGAAGGTGCAAGGAAAAATTTGGTTGCCAGAGATGGCGGTGAAGTTGGCCGGAGGTGGCGGAAGAGGGGTCTGAAGTGGCGATAGTGGCAAGGTTGGGCATCTTTGGGTAAGAAACAAAAGCTCCATACAGGGCTATTATGGGGCTATTTATAGGCTTTAGAAGAGAGGTTAGGGTTTTGTGGGTCAGATACGGGGTAAAGCAGGTAGGGTTATGGTCACCGGCGGCGACAAAGCTAGCGAAAATAAAATTCGGAGCAAGGGTTGTGGTCGGCTGGGCGAGAGAAAAACACGCGGGAATAGGGGATTTGATTGGGTTTATGAGGCTACCGAAACAAGAGGAAAGGAAAGGGAGGAAAAGGCCAGTCAAATCGGGCGAGATCGCCTGCGAAAAACCAGGGCGGGCGGCGGCGATGTTGCAGGTCTAAGGTTGGCGTCGAGGCTGGAAGAGGAAGAAGAAGAAAGATGGGGGAACGGGCGGTTCGGGAAGGAAGAAAGGAAAAGAAAGGCGGTGAACCGGGCCGGGCGCGAGGTGAGGGGGTGCATTAAATGAAGTGACGCGCATAGAGGGGAAAAACACTAAAACATAGTGCGGAAGAGGAGGGAAGGAGGCCGTCGCGCGGCTGGGCTGGGCAGAAGGGAAAGAAATAAAGAAAAAGAGGAACTGACCCGCTTGGCTGGCCCAGTTCGGTGAGGAGAAAAAAAAAGAAGAAAAGAAGAAGAAAGAAAAAGAAAGAAAAAGGAAAAAGGGAGAAAGGAAAAGAGAAAAATAATTAGGTTAACTAAATTAACCTAAATATCTAGGATATTTAAAAATAATAATATTTAAATCCCTTTTAGGCTAAATTAGGATTTTTAAAATATTTTCTATAAATTCCATTTTAATTAGCAAAACACCCTAATTTTCTTCAATTAAATTATTTATAAAATTATTATTAATTTGAAACTATTTTCTCCTTCTTATTTTAAATAAACTAATTTATTTAATTAATTTCCAAAATAGAATGCTTAATTAGCTAAAATACCTAAATTTCACCCTAATTAAAATACCTTTAAATTTCTTCTTGATTTTCCCTAATTAATATACTTTATAAAAATAAATTATTTAATTAATTTTTATAATAAAATCTTATTTAATAATAAATAATAAAATTAGAATTTTTGGGTCATTTCATTAGGATATTTGAAAATGATGAAGGAACTTTTTTTTTCTTTCTTTATTAGCTACAAAAAAACCAAAAAGCTTACCTTGAAAATTATTATCTATTTGCATAAACTCCTTTGAGCCTAAGCCTTATTCTATTGATTTAACCTTCATTAACAACTGATATTTTCCTTCCCTACTCTATAACTAGTGAAGCAATATATTTTCAGGGAAAACATTTGTTGATAAGTTTAAATCCAAGCATGGGGGTGCAAAAATTTTGGAGAAGGGGCTAGAAAAAAAAAACTTTTATTCTTTATATGGTTGAAGGGCAAGGGTAAGATATAAAAAAATGTATATATATATACATATATATATTGCTTCTCTAGTTAGTGGAGTCTAGCCACAATCCCAAAATTCTATCTTACCTTAAAACCCTAGCCCCATTACAACCAAATTTAAGACCTTTCGATTCTTATACACTTTAGTCTTTTTTTCAGCAGTGGCAAATTAAGAATAATGGCAAACATATGGGCGATCATTATCATTTGGAGAAGTTTTGAGAGTAACAACATCACACCATACACACATAAGAGTGTGTGTTTTCACGTACTAAAAGTAAGAATCTACCAATTTAAATTTCATTAATCTTAATATAAATTTGCATGGTGAGATACTAACTATATTAACTCTCACTCCCTACCCATTTGAGCATATGATAAGACTGTTTGTAAGGTGAGTTAGATGTGTGATCCAAAATATTTTCATCATTGTGATTTTATGATTTACAAGTGTTTTAAGTCCCAATGCATTGTTAAGCTTTGTGAATGAATAATTCCAGTGTAACAATTCTTGTAATCCGTGACTTATCTCACTTGCATTTCTTGATGTATTCATGTGCATGTTATGATGTTGCTTGAGGACAAGCAATGATTTAAGTTTGAGTATAAGTGATAAATGGGATTTATAGATTATTTTCATGCATAAAAATGTCATTTATCCCTCATTAATTTTATGAGATTTAATCTTTTCTTCGAGTTTTTTCTCTTTTCAATAGATTTTACAGGAAAAGAAAAAATTGAAGAAATTCAATGGAGAAATCAACGAAAAGAAGAAATCAAGCAAAGAACACATCAAGAAAAATTGAATAAAGGGGAGAAAAGTTGGAAATGAAGCAAATATACCAAGAGAAGTTGTGCTGAAATTTTAAGGGAAGAATAGTGAAAGAGCCAAAAACACGGCACCCTCGTGTTTCTAAAACACGGGCCGTGTTAAAATCTCAGGCTTGTATTCAGAATCTAGCATTTGGCAGAAAAGTTGGAGAAAAACACGGAGTTCCTGTGTTTCCTAAACATGGACCGTGTTTTCCTTAAAATTTGTAACCGCTCGCGCGACCTATTTTCTAATATATTATCTATCAATTCATGGTTCGAAAAAAATCAGTTTTAGATTTCGAAACATTTTGAATGTACTCTCTTTCTCTATTCCCTCTAGATACATGTATTTCACAATTCCAACATCCTTTATTTTCTTGTATTCTAGTAAACAATTGACAATCTCCAATTCAAGTGATAAGTCCTTCTCTATTCCTTTATCAATTGTAAGTTCTATATTTTGATTGAATACAAGTAAAGTGTCTGCAATTGCATTTTTATTTGTCTAATTATTAGTGTGTTGTTATTACTATTGGATGTTGTTTGTATTAATTACAAGTTATTGTATGTAATAGTGTAATTTCTAAGTATGCAGATATTAGAGTAAATAAAACAGGATAGGCTGATTTGAGGATGGAATTATGCTTCAAATACAACAACAATATTTGAGTGTTTGATTCTAGATGAAATTTAATTGAATTAATGGATGGAATTGAATGATTTCATATCATAAATTAAGAATTTAAATTAATTATACTGATCACATATTTAGTTTAGAACTTAATCTATGCTAAGACAACATAATTAACCGTAATTTTTAATTAACATATTTAGAGAAGCAAGAAGATTAATTGTTAATCTTTTTCGTTAATTTATACAATTGCATAATCCGAGCTTATGTGGTTATGATTGTAGTTGATTGTCTTTCATTCATAATGCTACCATTAATTGAATCTAGTGTTCGTAACCTAGGTTATTAACATGTTTAGAGTAGAATCTCGGCTGAATGAATGATAAGAAAGGTTAAGAATCTTTTAAGAATTGCTTGGAATAGTATCAAGGTTTCATTTTAGTATAAGAAGTTTTTCCCTTGAGTATCGAGTTTCAAAAATGTACTCATCTTGATAAACTAGTCAATCCATTTGACTTACCAATTGATTATTCTACCAACTATTCAATAGGTTCCCCAAACCAATTGAGTAGTTCAGTTAAGAAAATCCCTTTAGCTAAAATGATGGAACGATCATTTGTTTCATGGAACCAGTGGATCAGTCTACATGAAACCTCATTTTATTCAATTTCTAAAACTTATTTAAATGTAAAATTTTCACATGCTTAATTACATCTCCACATCAAAAATCAAATATTATCAAATCTTAATAAATAACATGAACTATTATTCACAACTTTAAAAAGGATGGGGAATTACACATTCTGGTTATCATCTTTCATCAAGTGAATAGAGAATTCATTTACACCAAGTTATTGAGCAATAGGTGGGTTATTTCCCATGATCTCTCAATATCCATGGAAGTCATACTAAATAGTATGGACATCAAGTCCCGACCAAAGAAAAATAAATTAGTGGAAATAAATCTGTCTGAATCCAAAGTAAACTAATGGACATAAGTTTGGCTCATGCCAAAGTAGCTCTCCTATGGTGACTAGATCTTCTAACACCGATACCCCCTAGTACATCATTAGTGTCTAGAGTAAGAAAGGAACCAGGACCAACTAGGATATTGGGATCAACTAGGACCTCGGGGTCAACTAAGATCTCGCTCAAAGACACTAGGAGGAAAATTAGGCATACAAAACCCTCTAGCTAACTAGTGATCAAATACTTCATACCTATACCGATGCTCGTTCCACTTTTAGTGATGAATATCTTATTAGCTCAAGATATCATATCACAACAAGGTTTGAAAAAAATTATCATACTAATTATTAAGTCATTTAAATCCAAAAGCAACCATATATCGTTCTCACATTATCCAAATTTTTCATTAAGGGTATCTTAAAGTGATCAACCCATCACTTGTTCGATAATGCCAAAAGGTGAAATTATATAATGCTAATATCATCCATAAATGTCCAATCCAACATTTGAATTTCATGTATTTCTCTTTCTTCACATTTTAAATCTACATCTAAGCTTAAGGCTAAGGTCAAAGACATAGTTAGTTATATAGCCATAGCCCTACCTTTCATCAAAGAATATTCCAAGTTGATCCTAAAGGCTAACTTATGTTATTCATTCATTTATTTAAATAGCCATTTGAAGATTGTGCATAGATAAGGTCAAAGTGAGGTCAACTTAAAGCCATCATATATGCCCATGCTATTTTCTCCTATACATGCTAGGTCATTCAAACTTAGAAGAGTCTAGCCAAAATATAATTCATTAGAATTCTATTAGAAACTATTGTGATTCATTCTATATATACTAGCCACAAGAAGAATCCATTTTAACCATCATTGAATGCTTAAGAGAAAGGCTAAAAGGTAAGGTTAAGGTCAACTTGGTTAACTAGGAAACTCAAAATTCACATTGGTGAATAACTAGGGATGAAAATAATTATATTCAAGACCAATTAATGGGTTTCAAAGGATTAATTGATCAGTTGTGCTAACCAGCAGATTGTTATGGGTTTTATCAAACCCACTCAATGGTAGTGAACTAGCCAACTAGTCAACCCAACTAATTACTTATTCTAAAAGTTAATCAATTGGTTTGGTCAAACCAATTGATAAGACTAAGCAGAAGCTAAGACTAATCAGATTATAAAGCAACCAATCAATTGGTTTGGTTAAACCAATTGATGGGTTTAACCTAGTACTAGTACCGCTAGTTTCACAAGCCAACCAATAGATTAGTTGACCCAACTAATTGACTATTTTAGGAACTAGCCTATTAGTTTTGTTAACCAATCAATTGATTAGGGTAAAAGCAACTCCTTACCAAGCACATTACATATAATCACATTCTACAAGCTTTACTCAATCAAACTTAATATCAATCTTGGCTTCCTCATGGTCCTTAACAAGCAATAGTCATAGATTAATATGTGAAATACCAAAATCATGTTGAGAATATCACTAGCATACCAAAACCATCCATGCACCTTGTGGGCTTAAATAAAGAGCTAGGGAATCATACACGAAATTATTTTCATGCTACGACATCACACAACAATATATATATATATATATATATATATATATATATATATATATCATACTATACACACTAATGTGGCTTGATATGCTTAGAACACAAAATATATTTATGAAATTTAAATAATATCCATAAGGCCAATATACATAATAATTCATGTTAGAGTTCCTTTTAATTATTTCATTTTTGCAACATTTACATTCTTAATACATTTATATTTTTGAAACCCATGCTTTTATAGAAACAAAAAGCATTCATTTTACATACTCATTCCATTTTCCAAAAAAAAAAATAGCGAAGACAATGGTTTACCTTAAAAGGAGATAGCAAACTCACCTAAGAGAGAAAAAGTCTCTGAAAATAAAAAGCATTTCCAATACTTGAACACCTTAAATGAAATGAGATTAGAATTGAGTAAAACTTTAACATTATGTAAGGAAAATCATATTGAAATAAGAGACTAAGGAGAGGAAATAAGAGAGAAACCACCACCTTAAGAGAAAAATGGAGAGATAATCCCTCACTCTTTCCCCAAATCTAACCCCATCTTGCTTAAGATCAAAAAAAAGAAGTTAAAGGAAGGATTATAAGAGGAAAGGAAGATCAAAATGATGACCAAAGGAAGAAAATTTGGGTGGTGCAAGTATAAAGAATAATAGGGAGGCTGAGTGATTAGGAAAGAAGGAGACAATTGTAGGATTGTAGTAGAAACTTTGAGGGTTTGTAGTAGAAAAGAAGCTAATATAGTTTGTTAATTGAGATTCCAAACCCTAGTTTGAATTCAAGCTTCCAATTGCACATTTTTGGTGATCAAATACCACTATTTTTTTTATTAAGCTCAAATGGTGAAAACTAAAATGTGTCAGGCAATGTGCCTCAAAAATATGTTAATAAGAGGGTAATGAAGCCATAAATCTTTAGAGGTTTAAGGGATGAATCGCCCATTCAAAAATCTCACAAAAAGAAAGAGAAAATGAAGAAGAAGAAGAAGTCATGAAAGTGAACTTATGAGAATTCACGTCTCTATGGTTCAATTGAAAATAGATAAAAATAAGTTAGGTGTGATCAAATACTTAAAATAAATCATAAAAAATTGACTATAACATAATCATGAATACACAAAAAAAAATTAAGGAAAGGCTTATTGTGAAAATCTAGCTTAAAGAATAACCAATTCAGTCAAACTAGCTGATTTGTACTCCAAACCAATCGATTGAGTTTTTAGTTTTCAAAACTCCAATTTAGGAAGCAAACCAATAAATAAATCCCCCCCCCCCCCAAAATAGTCATTAGTTTTTAGTGAAAACTTTTTATCTTTGAATAAAAGTTAAGCCCAACCAAAAAAATATAAAACTTTAAGCATACCTCTAAAATATATCAAACACACTTAGATAACAATTGAATGCATAGATTAACACATATTAAAGACCCTAAAAAGTTGGTGCTAACATCCCCCCTTTTGTGTTTCATGGTTTAACAAAACAAAATTAAGTAGTTGGTTGAGGGTGTTACAAAAAGACTAATAAGCAAATAAAAAATATGGAAAAGCAAACAAACTCTAATGTAAATAACTCTAATGCCCTTGTTTAGATAATTCTTTATTTTCATGACATTAAATATTAGAACTCAAGTATAACTACATAATAAAAACTTTCCGGGAACAAATTTAAGAATATGCCATAGACATTAACATGGAAGATATAAAGGAGAAAATATGATTGGATAGAAGGTAAGAAATCTCAATCAATTTTGACTCATCCTCATAAGGGTTATAATCTCTTTTCTTCTCACATAATCAAGCATAAATTAAATATGCATGTTCACTTAAATATGTGAGATACAAGATGAATGCATAACAAGTAGCTCACATATGGCTATTAGAAAGGATACTATTTATTTGGATGAAACCTCCTGAAGGATACCGATTAATTGATAAATGAACTAAACCATATGCTTGACTTATGGTACTCATCACCAACATATCAAGGTTTACCACTGATATATGGGATTTATAGATTATTTTGGTGCATAAAAATGTCATTTATCCCTCATTAATTTTATAAGATTTAATCTTTTCTTTGAGTTTTTCTCTTTTGAATAGATTTTGCAGGAAAAGAAAAAATTGAAGAAATTCAAGTAGAAATCGACAAAAAGAAGAAATCAAGTAAAGAACACATCAAAAAACATTAAGAGCTTGTTTGGTTTAACTTCTAAAAAGTAATTTTTTATAAAAGTAATTATAAAAACTAATTATAGATTAAAATCTTGGTTTGGTTTTACTTTTAAAAAATGATTATAAAAAAGTAATTAATAGAAACTACTTTCCATAAGTAGTAAATCAAAAGTAAGTTTTACTTACTTTTCATAATAACTTATATCTAATAAGGCAAGATACCTGTTTAAAAAAAATATCGTTCATAACTTTTTTTCTCTCTCTTGTGCACCTGTGCTTTCCATTTTTATCTTCACTGTAGCTCACGTGCAGTTCTCCATTTTTTCTGCCCACCTCCCACATCATGCATCCTCGAGGCAATTCGATTTCCCTCATTCCCAACTTCTTCCCTCCTCCCCATTCTCCTCAGCAACAGAGAAAGGAGAGAGATAGAGAATGGTTTTTCTCTGTTAATCATAGCTGTCATCAATTGCTTACTTGATGTTTTGATGGAGAGAGAAAGTGGGAGACATATGTAGCATACCAGATGAGTGTCCTTCAGCTCTCAAGCTCTGTAGCTGCATCTTTGAAGTTAATTTTTATTGTTTCTTCCCCTGAGCCATTGTATGCTACCATAGGAGCCACTAAACCCCCTAAGCCAGGCAGCTAGCTATCACACCACCACACGCTCTTGTATGAGAAGACAACTCCAAAGGGCACGTTAGACAAATTAGGCCAACGGCTGCTATCATAATGCCTTCCGTATAATTAATTAATACGAGACTGCACGCCGATCTCACCTGTGATTTTCAAAATCTATGTAAGTGATTGAGGCTCGTCCGGACTATACACCTCGTCATCTCCTTAACTGTGTTTTTTTTTTGTTAAAAAAATAAAAAAAATGCCATCTTCTTTTTCCTGTTGGAGCAAAAGGCGAAAGGTTAAACACCAGAATCGGATTCTTCAAAAGTGTACGGTACCGGCAGCGGCCGCGGTATCTCCCCAGAAACGATGACACATCATCGGAGCTTCCATAGGAATCTCGCTTCCAGTCATGCAAATGGAGACACCTACGAATTAGGTCATTTTGTTTAATTATACGAAATAAAGATGAAGAAATGAATTGAACAAGCAACTTCGACGGGATGCCGTCATCATGGAGGATCAAGGATTCAAGATGAGAAATAAAAAGTAATTTTATAGAAAAATAAAAACCAAAAAACAATAAATTATTTTTTAGTAGTAATCACTTATATAATAAAAGTAAAAACAAACATACATTTTACTTATCAAACTATTTTTTAAAAATTAGATTTATAAAAGTAATTTTAATCTAAAAGTAGTTATTAAAAATAAGTAAAACCAAACAAGGGCTAAATCAAGGGGAGCAAAGTTGGAAATGAAGCAAATATACCAAGAGAAGTTGTGCTAAAATTTTAAGGGAAGAATAGTGAAAGAACCAAAAACACGGCACCCCCATGTTTCCTGAACACGGGCCGTGTTAAAATCTCATGCCTTGATTTAGAATCCAACAATTGGCAGAGAAGTTGGAGAAAAACATGGAGGTCCCGTGTTTCCTAAAAACGAACCGTGTTTTCCTTAAAATTTATAACCATCTGTGTGACCTATTTCTTATATATTCTCTATCAATTAATGGTTCGAGGGAGTCAGTTTTTAGATATCGAAACATTTTGATTATACTCTTTTTCTCTATTTCCCTGTAGAATATACATGTATTGCACAATTCCAACTTCTTTTATCTTCTTATATTCTAGTGAACAATTGACAATCTGCACTTCAATTGATAAGTCCTTCTCTATTCCTTTATCAATTGCAGTTTCTCTATTTTGATTGAATGCAAGTAAATTATCTGCAATTGTACTTTTATTTGTTCTATTATTATTGTGTTGTATTACTATTGGATATTGTTTTCATTAATTTCAAATCATTGTATGTAACAGTGTGGTTTCTATATATGTAAATGTTCGAGTAAATAAAATAGGGTAGGATGATTTGAGGATGAAATTATGTTTCAAATACAATAACATACTTTGAATGTTTGATTCTTGATGAAATTTAGGTGAATTAATGGATCGAATTGAATGATTTCAAATCATAGATTAAGAATTTAAACTAATTAGATTGATCACCTATTTGGTTTAGAACTTAATCTTTGCTAAGATAACATAATTAACCCATAATTGTTAATTAATTTATCTAAAGTAGCAAGAAGATTAATTGTTAATATTTTCCATTAATTCGCACAATTGCATAATCCGAACTTATGTGATTATGATTGTAGTTGACTACTTTCCATTCATAATGCTGCCATTAATTGAATCTAGTGTTCGTAACCTAAGTTATTAAATGGTTAGGAAATAAATTGAGAGCTTATTCAATTTATTAAGGTTGAGTGAAAGCAAAGAAATGAATTATTATGAGTTTCTAAAGGTCAACATTAAATTACATAGAATCATTATTCTTCTTTGAGTATTTGATACCTCGATTCCATCATTAATTCATTCCTACCCCCATTTATCAAGTAGTGATCAAAGTTTAATATATTTGGATTTAATATTATAACTAATAAAATAGTATAACCGGGATTATAACATCAATTGCAAAATTAGTAATTAAAATACCATTCCTTGTGGGTTCAACTTTTTCTTACCACTTACTCCGTAATTGGGAATTAGGATTTATGTATTAAATTTGTTGTGTATATGACAGACCATCAACCACCTCAAGAATCAAATAAGACTTCAAAAAGGGTTGTAACAAGGCCAGGTTTATGGTTGAATAAATGAAAAGGAAAAAAGGGAATTTAACAAGAGTATCATAATACATAGTAGAATCATTCTAATTGTAATACCCCGTATTTTTGAAACCTAATTTTATTAAGCTTAATGATTTTATTAGCGTAATCTGATGTAAAAAAAATAATTATTTTAATTTTTATTTATTTTATGGATTTATCGACGATTTTGAATTCATATTTTAATTTAAGTAATCGTTGTCGTTGTGAACCATTTTAGACAAATTCGTTCACGACCATGATTTTATTATATTCTTTTAATTTCGATTTTTGGTTAAAAATATGTATTCCCATTCTTTCTCGTATTTTGATTTTTAATATTTTAGATTCATTTTCGACTATAACTTCATCGTGTGATTACGACCTTATTTTTGGAGTTATATTTCGTTAACTAAATATATTATTTAAATTATAGAATTTCTGTTTAAATAGTTAAATTTATTTTAATGATTTTATCCGTAGAAAATATTTTCGACTTTAAATTTATTCGTTTTCGGAAATCTTTCATATTTGGGAAGTTTTAAATTAAAAAAAAAAAAAGATTTTCGGAGTTTATTTATGAAATTCTTTCTAGAATTAATTCTCTTTCGTTTTATGCTTTTTGGTTTACGGAAAACCGATTTCGGAAATTATTTAAATTAGCTTTGGTTTATCCGAATTTGACTTAAATATTTTAGTATATGTTTTAAATAATTTTTCGGGGTCTTATAATGTATTTCCGTAAATAATATAAGTTTTTTTCGTTCGTTGGTAAATTCTTCCGAAAATGTTTCTGAAATTCTTTATATAGCTTTTTATTAATTTTAAGCCTTCGGATCCGTTCGAAATAAATTTTCGTTAAATAAATTTTATATAAAATTTTCCAATAATATTTTTATATTTTTAGTATTTTATTTTATGTGTTTTTGTAAAAAAAAAAAAAACAAAACAAAACCCGCACCCAGCCCCGACCGGCGCCCCTCCCTTCTTTTTCTTTCCCTCTTCCCTTTCCCCGACCCCCTGTCCCGCAACCCTAACCCTAACCCTAGCCGACCTCCCTCACCCTTCTCCATCTCCCCAACTCCTCCTCCCTGCTTCTCCTCTGTCGGCCACGACCACCGCTAGCGACATAGCTAGCCCGACCACTGAACGCTGCAGCAACCAGCAACCGCAGCAGTAGCAGCAACCAGCGTTAGCCGCGCAGGAGCAGCAACACCGCAGCAGCGACGAGCCACGCAGGCCACGACGCCGTCCGGCCATGGCGAGCTCGAGTGATGGTCTGCGAGCACCGGTCAACCTCCGGCGAAGCTTCCCCAGCCCTCCTTGCTCCGATTTTTACTGATTTTGTTTGGTATAATTTCCGAAAAACCCTAACCCTTATTTTGATTAATTGGGTAAGAATTAGCTTATAAAAAGCTAAATTGATTGTTTGATTATGTATATATGTGCTGTAAGATTGATTTGGATAGGTTAATTGTGTGGTTGTGTTGGAATTTTGGAAAAATGGGATTTTTAGCCGGGTTATGCCCAAATTTTTTGGATCCGCTCGTTTTTGCGATTTCGGACAAATTGATTATACAATATGTTTTAAAATGTATCTAATTTCATGTTGGAACCGTCAATTTGAGAAATTTATGCAGAATTTATCGGAATTTGAATTCTAGGTCAAATTTTGGGTGTAATGAAATTGAGTCGTATAATTGAGCTGTTTCGCTCAATTGATTTTATAATACTGTTTAAAATGTATTTAATTTTATATTGGAAGTGTTGATTTGGGAAAAATGTGCGTAATTGATCGGAATTGGATTTTTAGGTCAAAACTCCCGCGGGTTTAAATTGATTTGGGTAATCGGGTTAATTTATTTAATTGACTATATAAATTACATTAGAATATGTTTAATTACATTTTCGAAGCGTCAATTGATATGTTTTGGCAAGGATTGATCGGATTTGCGTTTCGGACTCAAAAACCCTAATTGTGCTAAATTGTGTATTTCTTTTATTGGTTTTGAGCAATTGATTATTTGATATGTTATAAAATGTGTTTAATTACATTTCTAAACATTCAATTTGATTAAATTTATAGAATTTTAACGAATTGTATTTTCGGGCCTAAAACCCTAAATTTCTAGTGAAATTATGAAATCGATTACTTGTATTGTTGTTTTTCTAAAATTGAATGCATAAAAATAGTTGAAATGGTATTAATTGCTTTCTAGTACCTTTAATTTGAATTAATTAAATTGAATTACCTGAGTTTATGTCGTGGGCTTTAAAACCCTAATCTTCGGGGATGATTTTATGAAATTGATTTTTTTTGCTATGTGTACTTTATCTAATCAATTTCTATCTTTGAATTATGTTTTAACCTAATCGGTTTTGATTTGATTCTATGTAAATTTGTTAGGTTACTTATTTAGTTGTAAAACCTAATGAATAGGCTATTTTCGATAAAGTAACTTATAATTGATTATCTTTCTTGGGCTTTCCAAATTAATTCGAAATGTCCTCAGTGTATTTGTATTACTCTGTTTTGAATTATATTTAATCTTAAACCTTAATAGAGCTATACTTTTAAGTTCTAAGTTTTGGACACGTTTTCTAAGAAAGATCATTTGGGTTGTTTGTGTTTATTTAATTAGAGTATGTGAATTATTGATTGATAGGATAGTTTCTAATTTAGTTTCGATTTCTATCGGATCTAGGAAAGCTTTCTCGTGGATCCACGAGCTAGGGATCTCTCTCCCTCTTATCTCGCTTAGCTAGCTTCGGATCCAGGTAAGTCTCGACTTACCTCTACTTATGGGTATTTCGCAAGGATGTGGCTAAGGTCCCTACGTGTTATGTGACTTGTATGCCTTGGATGCCTCGTATGATTATATGTCGTGTTTTACATGTTCTTACTTTACCTGTTATGTGTAGCATAGTTTGGATTCAAGGTATGCCTTTGTGATCGCTCTTGTTACGTGTTAATGTGGATGGGCTACAAGTTGTGGCATGTATATGTATGATGTTTATGATGTATTATGTTATGACCCTCTATGACATGCATGTTAGGATATTGGTAACATGAGTTGGGAATATAAGGATGACCGGAAATAAATGGGAAGTGAGACCACTAAGGGGGATATGAGGTTGACCTAAGTACCTCATGATCTATGAGAGAATATTTAAGTGGGAGGAATGTTCGAAATAGATGAGAGTTGGGGACCATGCATGGGAGTCTTGAAGTTTGTACGGTGGTGTTATGGTTTGGTGGTATTAATATTTGTATGGTGGTATTAATGGCTTGTGGTGGTATTAGGGTTTGCATGGTGATGTTATGGTTTGTATGGTGGTATTAATGTGTGTATGGTGGTATTAGTGATTTCATGGTGGTATTAATGGCTTATGGTGGTATTAGGGTTTGCATGGTGGAGTTAGGATTTTGCAGGGGAGTTAATGATTGTATGGGATTTAGGGTTTGTATGAAAAGTTCGAGAGGTTGCATGAGATTTGTAACGTTTGCGTGGGAGCAAAATTTATGCGTGAAAAGGTTGATTTGGGATGTAAGGAAGGTAATGCAAGTATGATTTGAGTGTTTAACTGTTTTGGACGGAGAATAGTACGTGGAGTATTATAAGGGTATGGAGGAGATAGAATTAGAGTTTGGAGTGACTAACTCTGGGTCGTGTGATTAAGTAGGTTTGGAGAAGCTAACTGTGATTTGTTGAGGATAATTAAGGCTTGGGATGGCTAAGTATAGTTGTTATGGTAAAATAGGGTTAAGAGTGGTTAACCACGGTTTGGTGTGGACAATTAGGGTTGGTTATGGTTGCTTAGAGTTGGTTGGTGTTATCATGTGTATTTATTGATTTAAGCGTAGTTATGAATGTGGGTTTTATGTGTACAGCATAAAGAGCATGATTTATGCATGTTAAGGGTGATGTGTGACTTAATAAGACACCGATAAGACATTAATCACGTAAAGCGAAAGATGTCGAGCCGAGCCTGTGATCCGGTCCACCGGCTATAATAGTGGATCAGAGGCGTTTTGCCCTATGCGTTTATTTTCCGGTCCACCGGCTATAATAGTGGATCAGAGGTGTTTTGCCCTGTGCGTTTATTTTCCGGTCCACCGGCTATAATAGTGGATTAGAGGCGTTCTGCCCTGTGCGTTATCTTCCGGTCCACCGGCTATAATAGTAGGGGATCTCGTGCTCGACAAACCAAACGAATAAGTTAATCCATGGGAAAAATACTAAGTACTTAAAGCGAAACACCATGTGAGTCGGGGCCATGATCCGGTCCACCGGCTATAATAGTGGATCAGAGGCGTTTTGCCCTGTGCGTTTATTTTCCGGTCCACCGGCTATAATAGTGGATCAGAGGCGTTCTGCCCTGTACGTATATCTTCCGGTCCACCGGCTATAATAGTGGGGCTCCCGCGCTCACATGGATTAATGAAGAATGCTTTGAATGAAAATGAATGAAGTAATCCATGGGAAAATACTAAGTACTTATAGTGAAACACCATGTAAGTCGGGGCCAGTCCGGTCCACCGGTAAGAATAGTGGTCAGAGGCGTTCTGCCCTGTGTGTTTATTTCCGGTCCACCGGCTATAATAGTGGTCAGAGGCGTTCTGCCCTGAGTGTTGATTTTCGGTCCACCGGCTATAATAGTGGGGCTCCCGCACTTACATGGATTATTAAAGAATATGTGTGGAATGAACATATTATTAATGAGAATAAAGAATAAGTCTAATTGGACTATGGTCAGCTTTTATTATCTGTATTACTACATGCTGCTTACGTGAGTATGTCACGCGTCGAGTTTCCAATAATATGGATTATTCCTACCTGAGGCGTATGAGCCACTTTACATCTCGGTTATACCACGCTTATATGTTAAATAGGATGTTACGTATGTTTTATATGTTCCTCTAGGTGTATGGTAAGATTTATGCTGTGGGTTGTGAATATGCATGATATTGTATTAACGTGTTGTACCCGGATTTAATATGCACTTGATGATATCTCTCCTAAGATAGGGTAGCGGGACTTACTCAGTATTGGACCCGTACTGATACTACACTGGTTGAATGGGTCCTGTGATGATCCACCGATGGTGGGGAGCAGACCTCTTGTGCAGGTTTAAGATCGGATACTGTGTTGGGGTGGAATCCTTGACTTGAGTGAGTAGGCAATCCGGATATTGATCCTTCGGGATTTATTTTTGTTTAGCTATATTTTGTATTACGTTCTTGTTTCAAGAAACATATTCTGAGGTTGTAATCCCAAATCGTATTCTAACTTCTGTTTGACTTACCTCTTATTAAGGATTTATGTTAAATGTCGTCTGGCTTTTTTTGATACTTCGTACTAAATGTTGATCGGATTTAGCCTTAGCACTTAGTACTGGAACGGTAGGAGTGAACCGGTCTGGTACTAAGTGTGGCGGTAATACCCCCTAGTTTACGGTTTTATCCTTTGCTTCCGCTAAGCCTTTTGATTTTAAACGAAATTTTTCAGTAGTAAATTTGGGGGTGTTACACTAATATAGAGAGACTCTTATCGGAAATTCAAAATCATCAAGGCATCTTCACAGTATACCACATAGCATCACATAAGCCAAAGCTCATCATGTTTGGCTTTCACATCACTTTCACCACTTCTCTTCAAAACATAGGAAAGGGGGATATTATCAAAGAAAATGAATAGACAAGACAAATATTTCTCTTCTTTCATTTGTTTCCACTTGATTCATTCTTTACCAAATTAGGTGCATTTAATGCTCCTCCCTACTCGACATAGAGATTTAGTAGTTATATAATCTACCCCATAATTTCCACATCAACATCTAAAGTCATTTTTCTTTATCTTCTTTTCTTAATTTCTTTCATTTTGTATCTTTTCTTAATTTCTTCCTTTTCTCTTTTTTTTATCAACTCCCTAAAACTTATTCTTTTGATTTCTTTTGAACACTTCCTTTTCTTATAGACTTGAAGCATGCATATATATATGTATATGTATACATATCATTAATATTTCTACGAGATTTTAAAATAAGGGCAGGGATGAGTGTTTGGTTTGGGGTTAGGATGAGTGTGGTTGATAATAGAAACATTGGTTAATGATTGTGGCATGATGATGGTTTCATATGCTATAAAGTTAAATCACATTACAAGACCATTACCATGTATCCCCTAAAGCTCATGTTATAACATAAAATTGATGCATTAGAGTGAATGTTGCGGAGGAATATAATACAAAACAACATGATATGGACTTACAATACTCTATACTAGAAAGTAGTATGGTTATTTAACAAGATAGAATATCTAGTTGATGTCCGTTTTATATATTAAAGTACTACTATACTAGAGATCAAGTTGATGCTTCCTCGTCATACTTGCCAATATGATGCCTAGTGCTTTAGTGCTTGAAAATTTTCCATACTTGGTCAATAACTCTAAATTATATTTTAGAGCATGGACTTTTAGAAATTGTACATCAAATACATGAGACAATAAGTATGAAGTTAACTATATTGGTGAATTTAAGATGTTACTACTTAAGTAGAAAGTAGAAGAAGTTAGCTTAGTTTGAAGTTAATCACCACTACCCCCTTAAAAAAGAACTTCACCCCAAAGTTCAACAAATAAGTAATTTTAACACCCCCATTTTACTTCTTAAAAAATTTGTTAATCCAAAATTAATGGATGTTACAACCACACTTAGCATAAGTTTGGTTCCATTACCTTTATTACGTCAAGTAATAAAGCTCAAAACAAGCTAGATCCAAAATATAAATAAACAGAAACAAGAGAAAATAACATACATAAAGTTAGAGATAAGTATAAATCCTCCATAAACAATGATAACTAAAAAATAATAAGGGACATCAGAGTCCAAAGGGAAACCTATTATAATAAAACCCAACACATAAACGTATTACAACTATTTGCCTTAACTCTTATACCTATACATCCATTCTAAGAATGGAACCTCTTCTTAATATTCCCACTTATCCTTACCATTCTTATATTCTTCATGTCACTCCATAGCCTACATATAGCCATATTCAAATGTAGTATTAGTAAAAATTCTTTGTACTGAGTAAATCATAATACATCACAATAGGTAGCATGCTCACGATGCACATAATCACACAATAATCTAAAAAAGTGTTTAAAGCACATGCCATAATAATGTACAATAATCATGGTATAACCTCATTCTTAGTAGCCAATCATGCTTAACCACTCCATATCATCTCAAATAATGCATAGCCATATTAAAATCCATGGCCAAAACCACTTAATCAAATTAATTCTAAATACTAAGTTAGAGCACTGGGGTAACTACCAAACAAATCCATCAAACCAGTTAGTGCACACAAGCGACTACCAAACAAAAACCACAACAATCCATTTTAACTTATCACAGAAGTGTTACTTCCATTTTTATTATTCAAAGGGATACAATCAACCCCGGGGCACTGAGGTACAGTCGGTTATATTGGTACATGAAGATAGCATGATACCTTACTCTAGAAGCTAGGGACACTATGGTATGCTTGTCCATACTAGCACATATAGGAAACATAATATCATCTAACCCCGGTCTCCTAATCCTCAAGTAACTATACCCCCTATAGGGCCTTTAGATCACCTAGAAAGTAGTTTAGGACCTTATTAGGTTATATAGGCACCAACATACCAAAACATTTGAGGGTTACAACTCATCTATAAGGTAGCTAATTTTAGAAAGCAACCATTCTCAAACTCAGGGTCTTCCACTTGAAGAATTAATAATTTATAATGTGATTACAAATATCACATACCGCACAATAATTATCATTTTCATACATAGCTATTTTTCCTTTATTTCTAATTGTTTAAGCCAACCCTAAGGTCAATGGTCCAAATTAGGGTCAAATTTAATACTAAGGTCATCCTATCCAAATTCAAATTCCATTATATATCCAATTATTCATATTAGGTGCATTGGGTTAAAAATGACATAAATTCCCTCAAAGCCCTAATTACACAATGATTACCCAATTTCATACCAACCATTTTTATTATGATAATTTGTCATAAAAAAAGCTATAAGGCAATAATTTATAATATTTTAGTACATAATAAAGTTTAAGGCTTAGCAATTGACTAAAATTTCCATTTAGCATGTATTTAGCAACTTACATGTATCGATCCTAATCATACGTCTTTAACGTGCCATATATTCCATACAGAACCTACATACATATTTTTAGTATGATACAACATTTAAGATGGAAATTATTATAATGGTGCACGTAAAAAAACATATCTATCGTAGAACATGTGAATAGTGATTATCGTGTTTTAAATTTAATTATATGTACATAATTTCATTTTATTTACTCCAACTCTAATTACATATGCAAATATAATCATGGAATATTTAATATATCATAACATAATATCATGGCAAGGTTAAAGCTATAGTAAAACCCTAGACATGCATACATTATTATTTAACAAATTACACATGCATATTGCTAATAATTAATGGTAGGTTGAAATTACATACTAAAAATTTAAGAGCCTATTATCATCTTATCATGCATTTCATCACACTTGCATAATATAAAACCCTAGAATAATTCTAGATCTAAAAAAATCTATCATGCTCACAACCAAATTTTATTATATCATTAGTGATTGGATTTACATAAGTCCAAGCTATGCAAAAGCGTAAAAGATCATCTTCTCCATGATACCTCAAGGGTTACCTAAGCAATCAACACCGAACAACACACAGATTAAAATATAATACAACACAAAAATAATCAAAATTGACTAAAATAACTTAGGAAAAATGGTTAGAAAATAATTGAGAAAAAGAAAGCTATTTGAGGTAAAAATAATAGCATAAAGTCATACACCAAGGTGGAGCAATGGTTGAAAGTGACACAACAAGGGTTTGGTCAAAGTAATGCACATGGAACAAATGTGATTGTGTAAAGAAAAGGTCACATGGTAATGCATGCAACATAGGTTGAGGAAAAAGAGTGTGCATAGGCTATGAGCGATGCATATATACATATGAGAAGAAAGAGAGGAGAGAAGTCCATTGGCTATGTGAGCATTATGTGCATGTTGTGTGAGAGAGGGCACAATTATGAGAAATTTGTAGGGGTTATGCATCTCAAAACAAAGAAAAAAAAGAAACATAGCACAATGGGGAAAAAGAAAAGAACAACTTGAGGTTGTGAACAAGTTCATAGTATCAAGTAAGACATGATCAATTTGATAAGAAAGAGAGTAAGAGAATTCTCAATGGACTCAAAATGAAGGATTCATGATATAACATTTTGTTGACATGAAATTGAAATCAAAGGAGGGAAAGGATGGATCGTTGATGTCAAGATCATAAGCACCAACTTAGTAATATCAAAAGGTTGAAACAAGGAGATCCATGAAAAAACAACTACGTTCATGATAACCATTATAAATGAAGACTAATGGTATACATAACTAATAAATCTATAAGGTGGTATATGAATTCCAAAATATAAATTGAATGTAAAATGATTAGGGAACATTAAAGGTTGGCATTTAAATCATGCTAAGGACAAATAGGGAGTGCAATTGATAAAAGATAGTTACCTTAAATTAAAATCAATTTTTAACATTAAAAATGAAGAGTTATCAATATAGAGTATAACATAGTTCATTGTGAGGAAGCAAAATAAAGAAATAAAACTAAAAATAACAAGTAAAGGAGCTAGTTTTGGTTGATTCTAATATATATATATATATATATATATATATATATATATATATAATATAGTGAGTGCAATAAAGAAAACACAAAGAGGTTATATAGAAATATTAAAGGTAATAAAATAAACGTAATTTAGAAAGGATTTAATAAATGCTAAGAAAAATGAAAACAATTGAAATCAAGGAAGGAGAATAAAATCACTTTAAGGAAAGGCTTACATATATATCATTATTAGGTATTATCGAAACAAAGAGGAAATAATGAATAAATGATGGTAAGAAAATGTGTACCAATAAAAAAAAGATAAAAAGATGAAAGAACAAAAATAAAATAGCTGAACACTATAAGAATCTAATAATAAAAACCACAACTATGATAGTAAAGTGAACATCCAAAGGGGTTATTGAATGAAAGGGATAACAATAAGTAAAAGTATTAAACAACAAAGGAATTAAAGCATTAAGTTATTACAAGTAAGAATAAAAAAATATAAATATAAATTTTGATATCAATGAATGAATAATACTAAAATAAAAATAATTAAATCTAGTGGAACCGAGAGGATGGATAATAAGAAGAAGTCATCCTATTAGCTGCCATTGCGTCCTACGGTGGCAACATCGATTCCATCAAAGGATGATGCTCGCCTATAATATCAAAAAACATTAAATTATTTTTGTTATTATAATTATTAAAAAAATTATTTTAATCAAAAATTTTCATTACTTTGACTCTCATTACATTTTTAAAACATTTCGTTTAGTTCATTTAACCATTCTTATGGCTTTGAGTCCTATAAGACTTTTGTACCACTTTTGGCCATAAATCTTCTTCCAAACATTTATAATTTGATAATATTTGAATTTCTTAGCTTTTTATGAGTCTTCTAGGCCTTTTTAAATTTCTAAATAGATATTTTTGAAAAAAAAATACTATTAACTACTCTTTCTTCAACCATACTCACATTTTAAACCTTGAAATGAGCATTTTAGCAAGAAAAAATTTATGAAACTATAGGGATACTTATATTTTGGTATATTTAAGCAAAACATGAATTTAAAATGGGCTCTAAACATTTTTAAAGTATTTAGAAAAACTATGCCATTTTTAGGCATAATTAGCCACCAAAACTTAACTTTCTCAAAACAAAATCTATCCTAACTATTGAAAACTAATTCCTATATTCCTAAAATATCTAAAATAAAGTTTGAAATTTATTAATTTTACCGTGAAGATTTCATCCAAGCATGGTATGTTTTCTTTTCCTTTTTTTTTTATTTTCTACTATTATAAGTATAAAGTTCCTTTAAGTTGTTAAATACCTAAACTTTAACCAAAACTTCTTCCAACCTCTTTTCTTCTTCATAATTTCGTGACTTTATTTTACAAGAACAGACTCCTTGAAGCTCAAGCCATTATTCCACTAGTTGGCATCTGTTTTTATTTTTACTTCTTTATTCTTGATTTTTAGATCTTTATTATTTTCCTAAACAATTAAGCGTTAAAAATTAAAGAGATTAAGGGAAAATATTCCTAAGCTCTTCCTTACTTTCAAAAATATTTCCAAAGGAGGTTAATCCATTTTATCATAGATTCTCAATAATGGAGTGATATAGTTCAAACAAACTATAAACTAGATCACCTCCATACCCTCACCCATGAACCACCAAGTTTTTATATGGGTAAAGTCATGGATAAAATTTTGCAAGAAATGTATTGAAGCTGAAATGAATTATTGGAAAAATACTCTTTTTGGAATGGTGTGTGGTCACAGGCCATTGTTTTCCCAAATGGAGGCATTTATCAAATATAACTAAAATCATGTGAATCTACCCATAATTTGTTTAGATGAGGAGGGATATTTCTTATTTATCTTTGCATCTATAGAAGGCTGTAATGTCATATACGATGGTGGTTGTTGGAATTCTATTAATAGACCTTTGTTATTAAATAAATGTCATTTGAAGTTCTCATTCATAAGAAGAGAATTTAAATTCCTCCCTCTGTGGAAAATTCCTACACTGCCTCTTATTTTATGGTCATTTGATACCATTAGCCATACTTTTTGTTGTGTGGGTTAACCATAGGTATGAAGTCATTATTGCCTCAAAGAAATGAATTTCATTTGCAAGAGTATTTGTGGAAGTAGACACTCACATAACTTTGACTAAATTTGTCCATGTTAAGAATCACAAGCCATTGATTATGAAAGGAGGCCATCATTTTTTTTTCTCTTTGTCAACAATTAAGACATATTCTCTAAATGTTCCACCTATGTTAGCAAAAATAGGAAACAGACTAAAAGGTAGATTGTTGTGAATGACAAAAGACACACAAACCCAGCTATGAATCCACCTCCACTCCTCACGACCATAACTCTAGAGACTATCATGGAACCACAAGGTTCTATCACATAAGAACATGCTCCTATTATAGAATCTCAAGCACCTATAATTTTTACATCTTTTTCCACTTCAGTTGCAAACCCAATATCACATAAAGCTTTCAATAAAGCTCTTGGTACTTTTATTACTACTTGATCTTGAGGATAATCTATGCACACTTAGGGTAAGATCTTTGAAATTTATACTTGATATCTTGAACCCATAAAACTAGAATAAAATGAGGATAGTTGATGGAAACTTGTGACAAGACAACATAGAGCTAGTGTGATGCACTGCTTACCTAATTTCCACATCTAACTATAATGAAAGTTGGATGTTAGAAAATTAGCGAACTTAATGCCACCCAAAAATAGATAGATATTAAATAATGGTGTAGAAAAAAATATCATTTAGCCTTGGTAGGCTTAGTAGAAACTCGGTTTAAGATTGAAAAGGTTGATAAAGTAGTAAAACATTTAATGTCATAGTGGATTTAGATCCATATTTATAGACACCATTATAATAGTCGGGCTTGAATTGGATGAAATACCCCAACACTAGAACATCATAGCTTTGGAAACCCACGTTTAGGGTATGTTTTCAAAGGCAACAAATTCTTAGGGCAATTAGGTTTTCGTTCTCACTATAGATTAATCTTGCAATGATGGCACAACTAGAAGGGACTTATGGGATTTGTTATAGGCCGGTCATCTTACTTATGATCCATGGTTGGCATTAGGTGACTTTAATGTAGATATAAACCATAGAGAAAAGAGTCATGGATATATTAACCTTCAAGATGTTGTAGATTTTACATCTTGCCTTACTAATCTCTAACTATAAGACCTACGTTATACAATATCATTCTTCACTTGGTTTAACAAAAAATTAAGGAATGATAGGATCTAGTGTAAGCTTGATCATGTGATGATTAATCTAAAATGGATCTCCTCCTTCCCTTATGCTTATGCTCATCCTCATGTCCATCGGCCTACTACCTTTGTTACTTTCCAATTGTTATCACTATTAAGAATAACTCCTCACATGGTCAAACTCCTTTTACTTTTTGTGATACGTGGATATAAGATTATATAAACTAAAGAATCTCAAAACATCAATATGGCAACTCAATAAAGTTAATTTTGTAGCATTAGTGATAAAGTCCAAGGGGCTAAGATTGAGCTCAAAAGTGTTCAATACCCTTTAACATTGAAGCATGCATATCATCACCTTCACCTCCATGAGAGGGATTTGATCTAGAAATAAAAACAACTAGTGTGAGGAAATGTTTTATCAACAAAAAGTAATGATACATTGGCTTAACATTACTGATGACAACACAAAAGTTATTTCATGACATGATTAGGGGTAGAAGGATGAAACATAAGATTCATCTTATCATTGACCAAGATGATATTCTCAACATTTTTCATAACTTTTATACTCACCCTTTTGGGTACAAAAGATCATACTAGCCATAATCTTGATCCTTTTGTTATTCACAATGGTGAAGTCCTAAACATATTGCAACAACACCAACTCTTTTCGCTTATGACATCAAATGAAGTAAAAAATGTCATCTTCCCATCTGCTAAAGGCTAAAGCTCGGACTCAGATGGATACAATGCTTACTTTGTTAAATATTGATGGGATATTATAGGAAATGATCTTTTCCTAGCTATTTATAATTTTTTCACTATAAGGTGTTTGCCACAAAACATAATTGTTACCATCCTCAACTTGATTTTTAAAGTTCCTAATGTACCTAAACCAAGAGACTCTATAACTATAGCTTACCATAAATCATTATAAAAGATCATTACAACCATTCTCACTCATAGAATTTAACATATTTTACTCTCACTAATTGGTGAATCACAATTTGGTTTCATGAAGGGAAGATATATCATAGATAAAATCCTTCTTGCTACTAAACTGATTAAAGTCCATAGTCAAAGGCATATCTCCCCTATTATCATGATCAAAATTGATATGAAAAAGGCATATGATTCTATCAATTGGGATTGTTTGGAGAATATCCTGTATACTCTTCACTTCCCCCTCACTTTGTAAAGATCCTCATGGTATGTGCCACTACTGTAAGTTACTCCATTAAGCTCAATGGTGCTTTGCATCTTCCATTCCTTGCCAAAAGAGGAATAAGGTAGGGGGTCCTTTATCACCCAACCTTTTTGTCATGGTAATGAAATACTTGAATAAACGCCTTAGAAACCTTTAGTTTAATCATGATTTCTCTCCTCATCTAAGATGTAAAAAACTCAAAACTTTGATTATGATGTTTAAAGATGATCTTCTCTTTTTCTACAAAGGGAACAGAGAGCTAGATACAAAAATCCTCTTAGTATTTCAACATTTCTCACTCATTTTATGATATGGTAATGAATGCTAATAAAAGCTTTATCTATTATGGTGGTAATTGCACTAATCAAATAAAGGAAGAATTGTATGTGAAATATTATATCGCTAAAGGTAATTTACCTTTCAAATGCCTAGGTTTTACTCTAGATGGCATGTACTTCAATAAATATTAATAACAACCTCCAATTGATAAATTTACTTCAATGCTCAAATCTTGTTAAGCACAACTCCTCAATTTTGTAGGAAGACTTTAATTGGTGCAGTTAATGTTATTTAGCCTATGGACTTATTGAAGCTTAGAATTCCCCATTCTAGTAAACATTATAGCTGGCATAAATACCATTTGTAAAAGGTTTTTGTGGTCAGGTGCATCATACTTAGCAAAATAGGCCCTTGTGTTGTGGGATTCAATTTGTATTCCAAAAGTAGATGGGGTTTAAGCTTGGTTAATCTCCTTTAGTGAAATAAATCCATAATAAGAAAACTAATGTGGCACTTGGATTTTAGGAAGGATTCTCAATGGATCAAATGGATTCACTCTTATTTCATTTAGGTGAATGTATCTAGCATGTTCAAAATAAACCTTTATCATCCTTGATCGTCAAGAATCTATTGGCCCTTTAAGATATCTTTAGTATTACCTTACAACCATCCCAACAAAGTAATATTGTTAATTAAGGACACTTCTCTATTAGTCATGCTTAGGATATATTTAGGCCTCATAATGCTAAGGTACCTTGGTTCCCTATGGTATGATCTACATTCTCCCTCAATAGGTACTCTTTCTTCTACTTGTCAGTAGTCCTCCATAGACTTTATACTAAAGATTGGTTCAAATCCTATTATTTCCAAGTTACTCATACATGTGTTCTTTGTAACGATGAGGATGAAATCCATGACCACTTATTCTTTGATTGCTCATACTATAGCATTGTATGGCTTCCTTTTCTACATAAGCTGGGATGCATACATAATCTGAGCCAATAGATTGAAGTGCTCCTTTAGGAAACAATGGGAGGGCAAGGCCCTATACTCAAAAAGAAGGTAGCTCATGCCTTAGTGTCTACCACCATCTACAACTAACGAAGAGAAAGAGATAGAAGGATATTACTAATGACACCATAGAAGGAATACACCTAAAGAGGCAAATCATCTATGATTTGGCTAGAAGGATATCAAAATTTCATAGCTGCAAGTCTAAAAGTAACACACTGAAATTTCATAACCTTTGTCTTTGGGTGTCAGCCTTTTTATTCAAAACCAACCTTTAAACCTTGACCTAACTATTTTATTAATAACATTTGACCTATAACCTAAATAAATTCCTAAACATTTTTCCCAATTATTTGACCTCTTTCATTTTTCCTAGACCTATCATAAACTTCATTATTTTTACATAACATATTTTTACCCGATACCCTAATCTATCCATACTAAACCTAAAACTAAAATAAGAAAATATTCCTAAAACTACCCAACCATTTTTGTCCACCAAATTACCCTTGTATGTCCTATTATTCTCTACTACCTTGACCACCTTCCCCTATATTTTATTTCCCTAATGCAACATCTATACCCCTAACATGTTAAACCATCCCTCGCCCTTTACAGAACCATACCACTGTTCTAAAGCTATGTGAACCATATCACTAGCCTACCTTCTCCTTTCCTATTTGAGAAAAAAGAAATCCTTAGTAATACATATACACACTCAAGTACCTATATTTTCCTGCCTCCATTTTCATTTGACTAAACACTCCTCTGCCACTGCTTTTTCTCTTATGTACAAACACCACCATCACCACCTTCCTATTCTACTTTCTTTCTTTCTTTCTTTCTTTATTTATTTCTTTCTTTCTTTCTTTCTTTCTTTCTTTCTTCTTCTTCTTCTTCTTCTTCTTCTTCTTCTTCTTCTTCTTCTTCTTCTTCTTCTTCTTCTTCTTCTTCTTCTTCTTCTCTTTCTGCTCCTCCTCCTCCTCCTCCTCCTTCTTCTACTTCTTCGCCTTCTTCATCTTCTTCGTCTTCTTCTTCTTCTTCATCATCATCCTCTTCTTCTCCTCCTTCTCCTCTTTTCTTCTTTTCCTCTCCTACGTCCTTTTCTACCATTCCCATCCTCATACCTTCCAGCTAGAACCACCACACCTTTTGTCACCCTTCCCCGCAAAAAACTCCCTCCCTACACCACCTCCCATTATAGCCATTGTACCTCCTACACTAGCCTACCGAGCCACTGACCCCATTTCTACTTACCAACACCAACCACTGCTTGTCTCCACCACTGCCACCATCTCCCCCTTCCATTCCCATATAGCTGGCCAGCTCCACTCTTTCTCCCCTTGCATGTGCATGGCTCACGTTACATATCCATCATGAGTTTTGATTGTTTTTAAGTTAATTTTGGTATTATTATGTATATGTAATGGTATTTTGGTAATTTTAGAAAAATAAAATAATTTATTATAATAATTATTATTTTATTAATTGAAATATAATTTGATATTGTGGTATTAATTTTAAATGTGAAAGTTGTTTAGTAGGATCTCATAGTATTTAGTAGGATACCTCTATTTCTGCGTTTTTGTTAGAGTTCAAGTAATTTTTATTCTCTTCTGAAATGTTAAAATTTGCATGATAGCATATTATGGTTTTGTATTAAAATATGTTGAGCATGAATTGTTAAATTGTAGTTATCCGGTATATCCTAAAAATCCACAAAAATAGCATGCTATCATATGTGAGCTATTTCATGGCCAAAGTATGGTAAAAATGATATTTCATGATTATGTGTGACATGGACATGTAAAATGATAGAATGAGTATACTTAAATCTATTTATGGAATAATGATCATAGATGTATGCCCTAATGGCAATTTGGTCAATTGATGTCAATTATGATTATTTTCATGAAAATCGTGCTTAATTTGTATTATATATTGCTAAGCATAAGATTATGTGATCATAGGTGTATTAGATATGCATGTTAGGGTTTTATGTCCAAAATCTTGAAATAAGGGAAAATTGATCATTTATTTGCATGATAATTTAGTTTAATTATTAGGTTTTAACCTTTTAATGAGAACTTAGTAAATAAAATCTATCTAGTAATTAAAAAGGATGTTAATGTGGCAATTTTAACCTTAGGGCACTTTGGTCATCTTAGGCCTAATGCACCTAACAGTTAAAATTTGACCTGTGATGGCCTTAGTATATTTTTATGATTGACTTTGATAATGATCTTGATTATGGCCTTAGTATATTTTTATGATTGATTTTGATAATGATCATGATCTAGTGTAGTCTAACTTTTGATTTAAGATTGTCCTCATTCCCTTGATTTTTGACTCTTTGAGATGTACTCTAAAATTTTACTTACAAATAATATCAAATTCACATTACTTCCCCCAAAAAAATGAATACTGTCAAATGTTGGAATAATCAAGAAAAGTATATAGGGAAGAATTATAAAAAAGAAAATATGTTAACAAATAAAATAAGTGGACTAATGGAGGTAATACAAGGGAAATAACAATGATGTGAAAGCTAGTACAATGAATGAATATCATGACTAGGGTAACTACAAGTGTGAAATTAGTAAAATTAATTAAGGGAGTGGTGTGTTTACAACACTTATTTTTGAACTAGAGAATTTTATTTTAAAGATAATGTGGAAACATTCAAAAGGAAAAACTAAAAAAGTTATCACTGCATCAACCATGAGAGAGGTGTGATCAGCACCTAACCTATGCCTGGTGCAAGACAAAATGGAACAATGACTGAAAAGATACATGTTCATAATACTACAACTACTACTACTACAATAATAATATTAACAAATACAAGGACAATAATATAGATAGGAAGAGTATGAGAGTTTACAAAATATAAATATATGAAATCAAAGCTAAGAGTTTAAATAACCGGAAGAACAAAAATTTCCCATCACGGTAGTCAAAACATATTTGGCCAGTTAGTTTAACTCTTAAGCAAAAAACATAAATCTTCAACCCAAAGAAATAGCTAGCTACTAACTCATGTCATCATCCTCAGCATACTCCAACTGAAAATTACCCCCTACAAAATTTTCTCTACTCTCTGAAAGAGTGTGTCAAATCATCCTAGTGATCATAGAAGTGTAGTGTCAATATTGTGAAGTACTGATAAAATAGACTACCTAAAATATGGTAAGACTCATGCAGTACATTGAACTCACATAAGTCTATGGTGATAAGAATAACAATATAAATTAACACTTAGGTTCATGACAATAATACAATGAGTCATTATTGTATGGAGATCATGGTAGAATAGTAATATGGTAAATGCATCATAACCACAATGTAAACCTTATTATAGATCTTTTTTATTGATCACATAATTTCTAGCAATTAATATAATTCATATGACCACCCCTAGTTCTCCACCATGATTAAAAGCCATGGCAACAACACAAGGTTACATAGGCCTCTATCATGGATATAACCTCCATAGCATAGAACTAATCCCAATATGGGTGTTTAGGTGATAACACCAACATCAAACATGGGCATACCCCCTCTACTAGAGCACCGATCTCAATATGGGTTTTTAGGTGATGATACCAAACATAGATGAGGCAATTCGAGCCTCTTAGGTGTTTAAATGATGATACCAAATTTATATGAAGCAATTTAAACCTCCAAGTTGGGTGTTTAGGTAATGACACCAAATGCATATGAGACACTTAAAACCTCCTAGTTGGGTGTTTAGGCAATGATGCCAAATGAATGGTATAAACCCACCTATCATGGTGTACCATTTACACAAATATCAACACCAATGTGGTTGGGCACAATATTATTCCTAATCCTGCATACATGCCACAACCTAATAGGACAAGAAAGATACATAGTGAAAGTAGATGAAACTTCACTAATCATGGTATATCCTCTATACGAGCACTTACACCATAATAGTTTACCACATTATTAGTCCTAACCCCACACACAAGTCATAACCTTGTAGTAAAAGAAAGGTACTAAGTGAAAGGAAAGAAAAAATCAAAAGGCATAAAAGCAACAAGTTGGGTGTTTAGAGATGACACCAAATGTAACTAATTTAAGTCCTAAATTTCATCATTATGATTCTTATTCATTCCAGGGTGAATATGATTATGATCATAATTTAAATATTATAATTATCTTGAGGTATTAAAATGAAAGGCCTAAAAAAAGAACAATAGTTAATAACAATCCTAGTGGAATACATCCAAACTAGTCAGTTGGTCCCTAAAACTGTCAACTGGTCTGGTGATATTAGACCTAAATCAAAATTAACTTTAGCAAACCAGTCAACTAGTTGGTCTTACGGATCAATTGTTCATAGGAAACTAGTTGACAGGTCTAAGAAGTGACCAGACCATTTATGTCATAGGGTTACCAGTTGATGGGTTTGAGAAATCGATCAATTGATCATAGGGACCGGTTGACTGGTACATTGAACCAAACAATTTATCTTGCAACCAACCAATCAAAATTTCCAAATCATGTGGCTATTCACATAACTAATCGATGAGTTCAACAAACTGATCTACTGGTTTGGGTAAAATAAAACCCAAACTTGTGATACAAACATCAAAATTTAGTACACTTTACCATATTAACCCTAGCATGATGTTACGTCATAAAACACATTATGAGATATAATGCACACATATAATCACATGGATACATAGTAATTTAGGAATTTAATGAAATCATACTTAAAATATCCAATCATACATAAAATCAAAGAAACCAATAATACGTAAATTGTAGGGAAAACCCTACAATTAGCCCATGCCCAACACAAAAGTACACCAAGAACGTGGAACCATAATAAGAAATAAAAACCTCATTCATGTTAAAGATAAGAATGACTTACCTTAAAGAAATTCTTCTTACACAAAACTCCAAACTTAATGGCTATGTATTATGAGCTCAATTCTTAAGAGAATCAATGTCAAAATCATTAAAAATAATTTTTTAAACTCCATTAAAACCAAATAAAATAAGAAGGAGGAGGAGGATAAGAAGATCAAAACATAACTCAAACTTTTCTCAATAATAGTATTCTAAGGAAAATGAAGCTAGAATCTTCAACCTTTCTCCAACCTTAATCCTTCCTTAATTAAAAAAAACATGGTAGAAATAAATTCGAGATTATAAGAAAAAAATAGAGAAAATAACTCTACCAAGGAGGGAAGAAAATAAGAGCAACCTCTATTTTTTTCTCCATAGAGAGGAAAAAAGGAGAAGAATAATGAATACTCAACATTTAAAATTTTCACCAAGGGAAAGGAAAAGAGAGCAAGAAAAATAAGTAGGAAGTGAAAATGAATAAGGAATAGAGGGTAAAGAAGATAGAGCTTCTTTAAATCCATAAGAATAAGAGATACAAGACTGGTATGGTTGAGTGTGGGAAACCAAGGTGTAAGAGAAGATATGATGGTGTGAGGGAGGTTGAGTGTAGTTAGAGAGGGGAAAATTGTAAAAGGTTGGCAAGTCCCAAAATATGTGAAAGAATTCAAACATGCAACCCAACTATAAGAAGAGAGAGAGGAAAGTGAGGAAGAAGAAAAAAGGTGAGGTATGCCTAAAAAAGTAAGTTTTGGAGAAATTTAACTAAATCAAATCATAGAAAGATCTAAATAATGTAAAAAATAATCTCAAAGCACAAAAATATGCTCATTATCACAAATAGATTCTAACTAGAAGTTTTTATACATATTAGAAGGAGATTTGAAACCAACTAAGAAAAGGATATAAAATCTTCATATAACCAATCGATTGGTTTGAAAAAACCTATAGACTGGTTTTTTGAGAATAAAAGTAACAATATCTTAGCATACCAATCAATTGGTTAGGAAAAATAATCGATTGATATGCCTAAAATTCACATTTTTATTAGAAAAATTCAAAACTGATTTATGTTATATCAACATAAGTTTAAACAAATTTTGAAAGATTTTAGGATAGGGTATTACAGTTTTAAATTAAGATATAAATCAAGAAAGGACCATTGAGGACATTTTCAAAAGAAAGTATTTTTCGAATTCAATATGCATGAAAAAATAATGTTTAGGGGTAAAGTAATGCTTTGAAAATAACATTCATGAGAATAAATAATTATCAAAACATATAAAAAGGGCTATTTAGTCAAATCTCTAAAGGATGGATAAAGGTGTTGAAAATATGCCCTAGAACCAATCATAGTTGATGATTTATATTTTTATATTTAGTGATTATTCTTATTAATAAAATATCATTTGATTTTATTTATAAAAAAAGTTTTATCCCTTTGAGTAATTTTTTTATATATAGATAATCAAGTATGTAACTAGATTATGAAACTCTACAAATAATAGTAATCTTTTTATTCAACAATTTTACCTAGTCTAATATCATCTAATTAAGGGATATTAGAAAAATGATTAAGATAATATTTGTCCCTCTCATGATATAAGAGAGATATATGTGGGGGCCTTGATAATTATGACTAACATTAGCATAGCCATGTGAAAATGAGGTATTATTTGTCTAAGGATAGTCTTACTTGGTGACAGAGAAAGATTGAACAAAGCAATGATGAAAAAATTAATGTCTTTTGTTCAATCTAAATATCATGTTATGAAAGGATGAATATGTGTGTTATAATAAGTTCTATCAAGCTTATGACATTTACGTAATTTGGGTGGTCATAATGTCTTAATAGAGACTAATTATTGTTTGTGAGCTTGAAAGGGGTTTTAGTTTATTGCCAACATTATGTGGACCTACAAAGTTACAAACCAATCAAATTGTATTAGAAATAGACTATAAGTCTAGTAAGATTAAGTCTTAATATAGTTAATATCTCTTTAAATCCAAGGTGGTATTAATAAGATCAAACCTAAGGTGGCTTTAATTTGATCAAAAACCCAAGTTTAGTGTAACTAAGGTGGGATAGGGTTTTAATATATAAAAACCCATGCTAGGTTTTTATTGAAAATACCCCTTACTATATCTTTTATAAATGGTAAATTTTCTAGCCATCAATCTTTGTTCTCCATGAAATTGAGAGTGAGTTCCCAGTAGTGTTAGCATCCATACCGGCAATCTAGTTTAAATGTGGGTGAATACCAATAGAGGTATTTTTTTTATACACACAGTCACATAAAAGCCAAACAAAAAGAGATCCCCCAATTATTAGTATTTATATTAGATGATCACGACATCTAATTATTTAATTTGGTACAACAACCAGGGGATAACCTAGAAAATCAAAGACTATAAACTACCACCAAGCATAAGAGAATCAAAAATTACACCTGGGTTATCCTATTGATCATAGTATTGAGGGGATAAAAAAGTATGAACATATACCTCCTTGGTCATCATGTATTAAAGTATGAACACCTCTGATATTATTTTGAGGAGCACATAGAGTGGACAATGAGCCTTAAATAAACAGAACTATAAAATAGATCAATATCGAGAAAATAAAAGGAAAGACTATTACTAATCCCAAACTTCAGAAGGCCAAACTTGAAGGACTAAAAGCCCATTTTATATTCCACTATAAGCTATGGTATTTTAATTATGTATGGTTGCACAATCCACCACATTAACTCCACTTTATCTCCTTTATATAATGGCTAATCTTTCATTTATGATAACTTTTCCAACTAAATATAAAAATAACAACTTAGTCTCACAAGTCTATTTTTACAAAGCTAGAAAAACAAATTTCTTCTAAACCAATAATTTAAATCAAAAAAGGGTTATGTACCAACATAATCAATAAAATTTATTTTAATCATATAATATATCAACCTTCTAACATATTTATAATAAATATAATTCTTTTATAATAATATAATATTTATAAACTAATCATATTAAAATTTATACCTTTATAACTCAACTATATAAAAAAACAATATTTGCAACAAATTAACTAAGAACCCATATTTAAATTTAATTAATAAAAAGTATCATTCATAGGTATTAAGTATAATAAAATCATAGATATCCAAGTAAGACAACGTAAAGAAACTAGACCAGTTACATAAAAAATTATATGATTAAGATACATATAATATAGTTTGAAAGTAGTATTATCTAAAAAAAATCTGATTAATAAAATATCACTAGTTATTAGACCAATATTTAACATTGATATACTATTAAATATAAGAGAATATATTTGGTAAGTATATGATAGGTGGTATAGGTTGAGCTTATAAATATTCTAAAATTATTAATATTTTAGTTCATAACCTAATGTTTATATATAGGCCCCCACTTAAAATAACTAAATATAATATTGCTCTCATAAATAGACAAATTACTAACAACTAGTCTTGTTTAATAAATTTAGAGAATAAACTTATTTTATAATTAATATACTAGTATAGTTAATCAAAAATTATGTGTATTCCATAAATGAACCTTATTTTAGTATTTAATTTTTTTATCTAATAAATATATATTGAACCCCTAAATTAGTTAGCATTATTTAAACTAGTTTAGAAATATACAAATTATAGACGAAAAGGCTAGAGTTCACTAAGTTGGCAAACCATGTTTCAAGGTTGAATTCACCAAGTAAAATAATAAGTTGAGGTATTATATCAACAATTTTGGCATGATGATGCCTTTCTAAGGTAATATCAATGTCAGATCACATCACAAGACCATTATTCTTTATCCCCTAATGATTAAGTTACAACATAAAATTTGTATAAGGTAGTGAATATTCTAAAGCAATATAATATAAAATGATATAACGTACACTTATAACACTATAGGAGAAAGTACTATGACTATCAAATAATATATAATATCACTTTGATTTCCCTACCTTATATTGAAGTGTTATTATATTAGAAATCAAGTTGATCATTTCATATCATGATAGTATAGTGTTTGAAATATGTCTATACTTGGTTAGGAACTCTAAGTTGGACTTTAGGGCATTGAATTTTAGAAATCATTCAATGACTGCATAAAAAAATAATTATTAAATTAACTATATTAGTGTATTCATAATGTAATTATGAAAGTAAGAGAATTTAGCTTAGTCTTAGGTTATACTAATCAAAATTGGCAATTCTCTACCATTTATCTATTGTTTCTCTATCTTTTCTCTATTTTTATTGAGTTCTTTTGTTATATACATTTGCTAGCTTAAGCCATAAAATTATAATAGCTCGTATTTATAAGATGTATGAAATGAGAAATTATTTTGTTTGATGAAATTTATATGATATTTGATCTTGATTTAGAACTATATTTTGAGTTTGATTTAAAAAGGAATTTGAAAAGTTTAGAAAATGGAATCAAATGAGTTTTATTCATGTACCAATTGGCAGGTTCTTTGAACTAATAAACCATTGGTTATTTCTATTAGCATTTTAATTTTACTAAACCTATCATTTATTTTATGAAAACCAATAGAATACTTTGTAGAACAGTTGGTCTAATGAAATTAACCCACTAATTTGTTGAGATGAGTGCCTTTTGAAGCTTTATTTTTCTAGAAATTTTGTTATATCAAAGTGGAACCCCTATAATCCAACTCGTGGTTGTTCTTTAGTAATCCTTAATCCTTTACTCATGTATCTCACTTTAATTTTTACCTCGAGTAAATTTGAGGGTTTAATTTAGAAAAAAGAGGGGAAGGATGACTTCAGCATTTATCTTATTCTTCCTCTCTCCTTTATACGAATTTGGAACATATGTTTTATTTTAAACTGTCCCTACATGACTGGGAGATATTTTTTCCCATATTAATCTATCATTTCCTTTCTTATGTTTGTCAATTTTTAATGAACTCAACCATCATTATCCAAAAATTCACCATATTCCAAAAAATCACCATATGAGCTCTAGAATGGAAGTCGACCTATTTTTGATAAATTCTTCCATTTAGCTTAGATTATACTAGTGAAATTTGGGTTTTTGATCTATTAGATATCATCAGTCATTCCTTGACCGATTCATTGGCTACAAATAACAATAATAATCTATTTTCCTTACTCTTTTTTTAAGGTACTAAGATACCATCAGGTTCTCAACACTTGCGCTAATTCCTCTCCACTTTGGGTTTTCACTCTAAATCAGTTCACTCTTCTAATCCTTTATATAACTCCCTATTTTTTGTTATTAAGTAAGAGAGAGAGAGAGAGAGAGAGAGAGAGAGAGAGAGAGATTGATTTAGGAAAAGATTGACTTTTGCATTCGGTTGATTCTTTCCTCCCTTTTCTCTTAGAGGTGATAACTTTTTTCTACATTAATTCATGTTTCTTGATTTGTAAAGATTATTTAAGGAATTTTTAGTTTTAACCTCTATTTTTTTAGGTATTAGAAGTTGAAATTTTTCAAATTAAGGTTTTGCCTCTTTGGTGGAAAATTTTGCTAAGCTTCAAGTAAGTCATCATTACCTTTAAAATGTGGCATAAATAAGCTTGTAAGCTAGTGTACTTTGTAAAAATGTAATATTTATATACACATGTATGATATTTTGGTATTTTAATGACGCAATTTGGAGTTCTTAACATTTCTAAGAAAAAGGTTTGATTCATGAGAAATAGGGCTAATTTCTTATAAATAAAGCATGATTCAATATACGAAATTGTTAAATCTTGGTCTTATGCTATGAAAATGTTATGGTTTGGATATGGTAGGATTTTAAAGGGTTAATATTATTTAAAATGTCTTTTATATGTTGTTTGGGCGTAAAGCAATCAATTGGTCCTTTAAACAATCGACTGATTGGCCAAAACCTATCAATCAAGCTATTTGTGGTAACCTTGGTTACTCTCTACTTAAATCCATCAACTAGTGTATCAAAATAATCGACTTCTATTAGAATATTTGATTGATATTGTAATCCCATGAATTTTTAAAAGTCTATATTTTAATAAATAAATTTTATTTAGGATAAATTAGCCTTTAAATCTATTTATTTTAAATATTTTATGGGTTTCTGAGTAAATAAAAATGGGTATGAATATTTAATAAATTAAAATAAATATTTTGTTATTTTATCATACTTTTATTATTTAAATAATCTTCCAAATCATTATTTTACTAAAATTATCCTTTTAAACCCTTATATTTTAATTATATTAAATTAAATTATTAAATAAATTTCTTATCCAAAATTATTCTATTTTAATATTTTTATCAATTAAATTATTTTATTCAATTTTCTCTTTTCTTTTCCTTTTTTCCTTTTTATTTCTCCTTTTCCTCTTTTCCTTCTTTATCCTTTTCTTCCTTAGGTCGCCAGTGGCCTGCCCTTCGTCTCCTTGGTGCGCTGGGCCGTAGGCCCAGTATCCCCTTCCTTCTCCCGTGTGAGTCGGTCGGCTCCCTTCTTCTCTTTTCTTTCTTCCTCAACGGGGTCGGCCTGCCCTTTCTTTCCCTTCAGCCGGCCTACTCGCCCGACGCACCCAGCCCCCCGACTCCCTTTCTTCTTCCCTTATTCTTCTTCCCTTTTCCCCAACGAGAATCCCGGCCATTCCTCGCCATCACTGTCACCCCACTTGCAACCCCCTTTCCCCATTGACCTCCCTAACTCTCTCTCTCTTTCTTTCCCGCCATTCCTCTACCCCATTCCGGCCCCACCATTTCTCCCTTCCCCCACTCCCTGCCGTTGCCATCCCTTTCTCCCTCTCCCTACAACTCCGATTTCCCTACCCCCTACCGTCACCCCTCGAGATCCATATCCCCTCCCTTCTCTTCCTCTTCTATTTATTGCTTCTTCCATGCCCGTTCTGCATTTTTTTCCCAAACTCCCCATGCTCCCCAACCCTCTCTTTTCCTTCCTTTCTTCTCCTCCCTTCTCTCCCCCTATTTTTGTTTCACAACCTAGCTTCGCCGCTACCGCCACCTTAAATGCCACCTGCACCACCTCCTGCCACCCTCTACCTCACCCTCAAATCATCCCAACCCCCATCAAGCCACCCCACAACCCCATTCTTCCTCCTCTCTTCTTTTTCTCTTCTTTCCCTCCCTTCTCGGAAACCACCCTTCTCTTCCCATCCTTGACCACCACTTACACCCCCTCTCCACCTCTGCACCCTTTCGTTATCCTAAATCCTCCCCCAACCACCTCCTTTCTGAGCCCCAAAACCCCATCCTGGAAATGCCCATCTTTCCCTATTTCCTCCACCTTTGAGCCCCTTCTTTTCATTTATTTGCATGCAGCTCATGCTGCATAAGCAGGATGAGCTACTACCCTTCTTGATTTACTTGGGTAAAAATTTTAAGGTATAATAGTATTTTAAGTTAATTATTTTATTAACTAAGTGTTATAAAGCCTTATACTTTGATTTTTATTATTTCTAACGTAATAAGTCTTGATATTATTTTTAGGTAATACTTTTGATAATCAAAGCTTGAACCTTAAACCGAAATATTGGTAAGGTTCGTTTTTGCGGGAATCGAGGTAATCATTAAATCCCACTTAAACGCATGGATTTAAGTAGGATTTTTAATATATTATTATGCTTGGTTTATGTTGTTTAATATGATATATGTGGTTCTTGTGCTGATTGATGAAAAGGAAGCATAATAGATTATTGCTATGTATGGAAATATTATTTAGGATAAGAGTTTGGTTGTTAATGAAAATGTTAAGTATTAACTATGTATATTATGCTATTGTGATCCTTAATGCATGATTAATATTTTGGGAGCCTTAGGAGATTTAGTAAGGTATCTTGTATAAGAATATGGCCTAAAATATATATGGGTGCTAATAATTTTATATTAATTATAAGAGTTGTAAATGAGGTATTAAAGTTAATATTTTATGTAGTAATAATAATAATTTAATATAAGTGGTGTGCTAAGAGGCATAATAGTAAATTTTAATTAAAAAGGGTATCATGGTAATTTTGGAGGCAAGGGCAAAGTGGTAATTTTGTAATTAAAGAGAAAAAGGGTAATTTTATAATTAAAGGGGTAAAAGGGTAATTTTAGAATTAAAAGATAAATTGGTAATGTTATAATTAAAGGATAAATTGGTTATTTCATGATTAAATGGTAAAATGGTAATTTTGTAATTAAAGGGGCACAATGGTAATTTCATAATTAAAGGGACAAAATGGTAAATTTGTGATTAAAGGGTAAAATAGTAATTTTATGATAAAAGGGCAATTTGGTAATTTTGTAATAAAAGGGTAATTTGGTATTTTATAACTAAAGGGCAAAATGGTAATTTTGTAAATAAAAGGGGTAAAAGTGGAAATTTGAAAGGAATAACTTGGTAATTATAATAATTGAGAAGGGTAAAACAATAATTTAATAAAAGAGAAGGGTAAAATGATAATTTGATAATGGAGAAGGGTAAAATGGTAAATATGATAAATGTGAGGGGCGATTTGGTAATTTAACCAACTAAAGGGGTAATTTGGTAATTAGGATAATGAACAGGGGTAATTTGGTAATTTGAACAACTAAAGGGCAATTTATTAATTATAATAAAGGAAATGGGCAAATTGGTAATCTAACCAACCAAATGGGAATTATATTGAGTGTAATAATTACGAAGGGTGATTAGTGGCCTAATAAGTGTGGGAAATAGCTCGGTAACCTAAACCGAGTAAGGGTGTAGCTAAGATCGAATGTGTGCTATATGTCCTACATGCCTTGGATACCCTATATAATTTTTATGACGTGTTCTACATGCTATTATTTTAATTGTTTCATGTGCGGCATGGCTTGGAACCGAGATGTGTTCATGTATCCTTTTTTGGTATGTGATGATACAGATATGCCGTAAGTTATGACATGATGTGATGTGGCCCTCTAGGACATGCATGCTAGGATAATTAATGTGGTAATGTGGGATAGAGGCATGAAAAAGAGAAATGGGAGAGAAAGATAACCAAGGGGAAGTAAGTTGGCTAATGTAGGTATAGGACAAATTAGGGTTTGCATGGGATGGTTAGAGTCTGCATGGGGGCAAACTTTACGTATGGAAAGTTGCCTCGGAGCATGAGGAAGGTAATAGAAGTGTCGTTTGAGTTTCTGGGGGTTTCGAGCAAAAAATAGTATGTGGGACAATATAAGGGTGCGTAGGAGACTAATCTAGGGTTGGAGGAAACCCTAATGTGAGAAGGTGGAAAAATAAAAAGAAAATAATATAAATAAACGAGAATGAGTGGGGAAGAAAGTGAGGGTTGGATCTAAGGGTCATGACGTGTAGGGTGTTGAAATAGTCAGGATGTGTAAGGTAGAGAAGGGTGGGTCACATAGGCCCGGGTTAGGGTTTTTGGAGAAAATCGAGTTAGGAGGTGTAGAAGTCTCAAGATATGGGACGGGCCCTCCTGGGAGGATAAGTGTGGATATAGTTATCCATGCATGTCAAGGGTGAAATACTTTCGAATAAGATATGTTTAAGACACTAAGCATTTAAAGAGGAAGATGTTGAGCCAGACCCAGACCATTCCACCAGCAAATAATAATGGCTAGGGCTAGGGTGCCCTACATGACCGGTCCACCGGCAAATAATAGTGGCAGGGCATGTACCCTCGTGACCATTCCACCGGCTATAATAGTGAGGGATTTCGTGCTCAACAAACCAGATGTAAAAGCGATAAGACACAGGGAAGATACTAATTACTTATAGTGGAACACCTTGTGAGTCGGGGTTAGACCGATGCACCGGTGAATAATAGCGGCGGGGTATGTTACCCTCGTGACCATTCCACCGGTTAAAATAGTAGCAGGGCATGTACCCTCATGACCATTCCATCGGCTATAATAGTGGGGTTCCCACACTCACACGGACATTTATAATCCGAGATGATTGATTAATGATGGACTAACAACCTTAAGGCCCTAAACAGTATCGATTATTCATTATGGCCTATTAATATTCAGTTGAATTGTTAAGTATGCGAATGAACGAAAGTGAATTTTACGTATACACCATTAATATCTTATTGACTTGTTGAATATGTGAACGTATGGATCTGAATATTATGGTTACACCTGTCGTTATGTATATAGTGGTATATTATGTGTTACATTACGGACCTGTTTTTAAGTGTGTATTTAAAGGGTTACTCAATACCGTAGTACTAAAGGGTTCCATTCGTGGGCCCCCTGCCTATTCAATGGATAGAACCCCTTATAGGTCGTATTCAATGTTATTCAAGTGGGCCTCGGGAAAGAGCATAAGGATCTATCCGGAACTGTTAGGGTTTTACTCTATCTCCTTGAATTTTGCAATTTTAATGTAAACGTTGTTTTGTAACCACCACTTGGTGGATTATATTCTTATACAATGTTTACTTGCGCTACTCTAATTTAAATATGTTTGAATTTCTCGTAAATTGTGTTTTACTCTTTTAGCCTTAGCACTTGGTACTGGAACGGTAGGAGTGAGCTGGTATGGTATTAAGTGTGGTGGTAATATCCCCAAAGTTCACAGTTTATTAATTTACTTCCACTAATTTTCTTTTAATTAAATGAAATTTTTTAGTAGTGAATTTTGGGGGTGTTACAGATATAATCATACTGATTAACTTGTTTGAATAAACTCTAGGGTTTATCTAAGCTAAATAAATCAACTAGTTAGCCCAAATGGACTGACCAATTTGATTAGAGCACGCTATTTTTTATTTCTTTTAAACACAACATGAATTGAGACTTTATATTATGCTATAATGTATAATGATGATAAAATATATCTTGGCATTAATTAACCAACCTATTAAATAGATTAAATAGTTCATAATTCATGGTATTATCAATAAGTGCCTTCGGCAAGTTTCAATGGAAAACTAGAATGTGATGTGTGTCGGAGGATGGGATTCTCAAATTGGTGAGAATATGGCTTAGTTTTATTGGTATTGATTAGAATATTGTTCGGTGATGATGTATTAGGGTTTAAAGTTTTGAATAAAATGGATGGATGATGAGGATAATTCGAATAAGGTAAGTATGATTCGATTATCATCAGTAATTAATGGTGACTATTTGAATGTATTGTGATAATTAAGATGTGTAATCAACAATGATGTGTTGAGGATGATGATGCTTCAAGTGTTAGGTTTTGGATAGAAGATGATGTCATGGTTTAGGGTTACGATTAGGGTTTAGCTTTGAATAGCAGGTTAAGGTTATGTTTGGTTCGAATGATGGGATTAAGATTTCAAATGATATGTTAGGGTTTAAAATGTGGAAAGAGAATTAGGGCTTTGATTATGCTCGATTTTGAAAGAGGTTTAAATGAAAATTATGGCTAGAAAAATATGGATTGTGGAGAGAAGAAAGGATAGGAATTAATCTCTAATTCAAATAGACAAAGAGATTAAGGTTTTCAAGCTAAAGTATTTATAGAAATTTGATTAACTTGAATTGAACTCATAGAGAATTCAACTTTGCATTCAACTTCAATATTGATCATCAATTTCTTGTACATAATCGAGACCTTCATAGCTATATATAGCCATTCTACCACTTAGCTAAAAAGAATAATTCAAAAGATTCCGAGCTAAAAGATATTATGCTACTTTATGCTCTATCTAATATACAACGCTACTACATAATTAATTAATTAGCTAAATTATTAATAGTGCTCAACCAAGATATAAATAAACTCCCCATGCACGTGGTCATCCATTCCGTACATGCTATGCACATGCACGTAGATACTTATTAGCTTTTTTATTACATTTCTAGTAATATAACCATCCATTTGTCTTCAAATTTATGGGATATACTTTCCAAATGAAGAATAGTTGGTTCCATAATTATGAAAGCCAATTCTTAAGTGTTTGCTCCTAAATCAAAATGTGTATACTTTAATGCTATAAAGGGATGATGTAATCCAAGTTCTTAGCCTAATTAAATTATATTAATGGTTTTATTTAGACTTAGCTAAGGATTAATAAAGATTTCACCACATCGTTGAAAGGAATTTTTTTTAAGATGTAATGATTAGGTGGATGTGTTGTTAAGTTGTTACATGGACCTTATGTGATAACATAACCTAGATAATAACACACTAATCAGTTTAAGTAAAAGATGATCGACTTGTGCATGGGTCTAGATTATCCGATCTAGATTATCTTTCAAAGATAGTCTATCCTTGGGTATTTATTGGTGACGTTAGGCTTTTCCTTACCTATTCAATACAGTGATAATGTATTAGGGGGTGTCAATACTAAAGGTTTTGGTCACCTAGGTGGTTTATTGGCCTCAACCAGACTTTATGTCCAATGGTGGTTACTAGGTTTTAGTCAGACTTTATGTCTTCTAGTTTGGATAGGATTCCATTATATGTGAGACCATGGGGTGGTAATTAATCCATTGCTCAATAAGAAAAATGAAAAATAAAAGGGAATAATGACTTGTAAATAATTAATCTAATGGATCATGTAAACTTGGAAAATGGACCTAATGTTATATACTCTTATAAGTGGTTAGTAGAAAAGCCTATAGTGATGTGGAGTAACTTGTTATTATTCGGGAATTCCTATCCATGATATCTATGGTTTTTTGGTAAGCATGATGGGTACATGTATATCTAAGCGTAACATGAAAGCAAAATAAGGTATTTCGGTATGATCTCATTTGTTGTCATTAACCTTGTATGCTTGTCATTCCCCTTAAGGAGGTAACTTGGCTCACTTAATATGTAGCATATTAATGTGTCCACCTACTCAATCCCATGATCAGAAGACCATGTGTAGGTTTTTGAGAATTGTTGATAGTGGGTTATCCTGTGTCGGGCTTGGGGCTTGAGAGACACTACAAATTCTTATGTAGGTCCTTAATGAAATAGGTGTTTGGGGCCTTTCCCTTTTTTTATTTTATCTATATTATGTTTCTATACTTTTATTTTACACCCTCCTATGTATTTGAGTATTTTGGCAATTCGGTGAGTCCTTTTTTAAACATTTTATAGTATCTATGTATCTTACCATTACACACTCTATTATCATATTTAGATTGATTGGTTTTCTTAACCTTACATCTAACATGGAATGAGTGACAAATATCTATCCCATGTTAGGTGTAATGGTAATACCCCATTTTTCTTAGGTATTTTTATTTTTGCTTCCATAATGGTTTAAAATATAATTTTTTTTAGCAGTGCAAAATGGGGGTGTTACAACGATGCCTGATCATGCACTAATCAAGTTATGTTAGGATTATAAAGGGATATTTTAATTTATGTGGATATTTCTAGAATTTATGGAGTAACAAGGAAGAGGTGGATAATACTTTTAATTTTCAGCAGTCAAATAGTTTTAATTTGCTTGTCTTATCAACTAGGCTATTATTTATAATTATAGTGTTAATGAAAATTGTATTAACAACCATCCCTTACTTATTTACTATACATATAGAAATAGTAACTAATTTTTCTTTTTTAAACCCTTATTTTTGTTGGTTTTAATGATGATGATGATGTTGTTGTCATTGTCGTTGATTTTGTTATCTAAAAGTATAGTATATTACATCCTCATAAAATAATATTTAAAAAATGATCATAAAATAATAAACTAAATGGTTTTCAAATTATACGGTATTACAAAGTCAATTTTTCCTCTTAGGTGGAATGATTGGGCATGAGTTTGTGGATGCATTTGATTTGTTGAAATATATTAAAATGTATATGCTAATGAATTTATATATAAGAATATAGGTTTATGAAGTAAATATGAAAGTATAAGGTGTAGGACACATGTTTGAGGGATTTGATCCTTAGATATTCACATGTGGGCATGATTTGTGTTGATTAATGATTTTAAAGCATGAAGAGATGTTATAAATATGTTTTTAAATTATTATAATGGATACCACTCCTTGTATTCAAGTGCTAAAACGTTGAAAATTTTTACAAATGCTTTACAAGGTTAATGTTTTAGCCTTAATACCGTCGATCAACTAATATGCCACTTTATGAGATGTGTCCACGTGGCTCATCAACTAATGGGAAAATTCATTGGAATGATGGTGCTTTATTAGCTGACTGGCATACCACCTCATTCAATGGGTCAATGTGAACCATAAATAGTTGGTTCATATTAGTATATTAATGATGCTTTATCGATTGACTAATGTTTCCCTTTGGTCAATAGAATTTTATTATTTTAGTATGTTATTTGTGCTTATCCCATCAACAAATAAGCCTTATCAATTGAGGGATTATACCTATCTTTTGGTCAATTGATATGTCTTTCTAGTTGACCAATTGTCTCATTTCTATAATACTATAATATTTGTAGTATTATTCTTGTCCATTGTTTATGGGGACCAAATAATATCCCTTAAGGCCTATTTGGGAGCATGACCATCCCAATTGGTATGTTTTTTTTACTTGGTTGAATATGGATTTAACTATAGTATTAGGATCCCTTATACTTTAGTTAGTGAATAAAAAGAAAAAATACGTACAAACTTAGTGTTTGATTAAACATGTGTATATGAATCAATGGTATGGTTATGGATTTTCCCTTCATGACATAATTGGTTAATTAATAATGGTTATCATCTTAATTATCCTCAATGGGGAAGTATGAAACATTGTGAAACCTTTTACGATTATGTTTGGATTTTGGCATGAGGATCCTTATTATAGCTTGAAATCTTAATATAATAAGATAATAAACACTTATAGGGGAGGATAATTTGATTTAGCCTATGTTTCTCTGACTATTAATGTAACTTACTATAACACCCCTAATTTTTTTAATAAGAAATTTTTTTAAGATAGTATGGAAGCGATTTGAAAAGCAAAATAAGGGAATATTACAACAACATTAACCATGAGGGAGGTATGATCATCACTTAGCCTATAACTGATGTAAGGAAAAATGGAATAAGGAAGAAAAGAATGCATGACCATAATAATAATGTGACACTTGCAAGGAATTAAATAATACAACCATATCATAGATAGAATGAGCTTGATAATTTACAAAATCAAATGTACAAATTCGAGCAAAGAGTTTAAATAACCAGAGATATAAAAAAAATATCCCAATATAGTGGGCAAAAAACTAATAACTTGTTAGCCTAATTCTTAAGCATAATCGTAAACCTCCAACTCCAAGGAATGACCAACTAGTGGCCTAAGTTATGGCCCTCAACGTACCCTAGCTGAGAGTTGTAACCCTATAAATCATCATCTACTCCCTAAACTATAAGTTGGATCATTATAGTGATCACACAAGTATAGCATCAATACGGTGAAGTACTGGCAAAGCATACTACCAAAAACATGGAAGGCTTATGCAACACATAGAGATCGTACAGTAACATTGTAACACCCCCAAAATTCACTACTGAAATTTTCATTTATCAAAAGATTTAAGAGAAGCAAGTAAAACAAAACTTATGAATCTTAGGGATATTACCGCCATAAACAATACAAGCCCGACCTCCCACCAGTCTTGTACTAACCACAAGGATAAAGAAAATTTTACCATCCATCATTAATCAAACTTAAATTGAGACTTCATAAAAGTATTGAAACATTCATAACGCGAAAATTAGAGTATACATAAAAGAATTTACAATCCAAGAGTACATAATTAAACTTTCCCAAAAGGGATAAAAGCTACAGTATGATAAAATAAGTCTAAATAAAACAATACACGATAAAGGAACATTAAAAAGGAAATCCAGCCATGTCGCTCTTGATCCCCAGGTCAAGTCCAAGCTCAACTCTTAGCTTCGCCCGATACCCCGTAAGCATCAAAGGCATCAAAAATAGCATCATATACCTACACAAACTCATCAGAGACCTCTGCTCGTGGGAATGAGCAACACACATGAAATAGGTAGTCAGTACGCTATATACTGAGTAAGATAACCATACATCTAAGGCAAAGCATACAAGGACGTATAACACAAGCATGATCATATAAACAACATACCACCAATACAGATAAATAAAGACCAAGCTATAGTCCAGATAATCATATTCTTTAAACTCTAATCAATACTTATTTTACACCATTCTTATTATCAATCCATTCAAGTGTGGGAACCCCACTATTATAGTTGGTAGATTGGAAACGTATAGGGTAGAATGCACCTGACCACTATTATATGCCCGTAGATCGGTCTCCAAGGCAAGATGCTCCTGACTACTATTATGCCTGTGAATTGGTCTGGCCCCAACTCTCATGATGTTCCACTGTTAGTACTTAGTGTTTCTTACATGTCTTATCAAACTTAGAGTTTGGTTTATTGAGCTCGGGAACCCCCCTCTATTCTAGCCAATGGATCAGAAACGCACAAGATAGAACTCGCCTAACCACTATTATATGCGGTGGATCGGTCTCAACGTCACCCCGACACCTGGCCACTATTATGTAGGTGGATCAATCTAGGCCCAAATCAATAATCTTCCACTTTAAATGATTAGTATCTTATTGTGTCTTATTCAGCAAGTTTCACCCTATACATGCATGTCACAATCCCTCTACTCTTATCCTCCCAAGAGGGCCCGCCCTATATCTTGAGACTTCTACACCTCCTAACACACCCCAAAACCCTGTCCTTCTTCCACTTACTCATACTAGAGGCCCAACTCCTAATTATGTGGGTCAAGGCCTACTACCTTATGCTATCCAAGTCTTCTCACTATCTCCCCCTAGGGTTTTCTCCTGAAACCCTAACTTGTGCCTAAGTGGCCCATCCTTCTCTACCTCACGCATCTAAGGCTACTTTAACACCGCACATATCACCTCCCTTATATTCAACCCCATCACTTCACTTTACTCGCCCAAATACACGTATGACCATGAAACCCTAGTTGGCCACACCAAACCCTAACACCCTTCTTTCCCACATGCACCCCTCCATTTCTCACCCACCATCCTTGCTTTCCCGTGACACCCATATTCACCCTACACATGACATTCTTCCACCCTCATCATTTGCTCCACTCACCCTTAATTATTTTTACTTTCACAATCACCTCAAATTAGGATTTCTCCACCCAAACCCTAGCTAGGTCTCCTATGCACCCACATACCAACCTAGTATTATTTTTCACCCAAAGCCTCCAATCACTCGAACAACTCTTCCCTTACCATACTTATACCATAATATAACTTTTCACACGTAAAGATCATACCCATGCAGACTCCATCCACGCCATGCAACCCTAGAAGTTTCCATGTAAACCCTAGAAACTCCTATGCAAACCCTAGAGATCCCCACTCTTATATTTTGTTCATAATTCCCTTTTATTTTTCCCCCATAGATCATGAGATAATTAGGTCAATCCCATATCCCCTTGGTTAACTCACTTCCCTCCTTTTCCTTTTTCATCCTCTCACCCCATATCAGTATATTAAATATCCTAGCATACGTGTCCTAAAGGGCCACATCATTTAATATCATAAGCACAACATATACATATTATACACATGCCATAAGAAAGGCACATAAGCATACCTCAACTCTAAGCTACACTACACGTAAAGCAGTTATAATAATCATAAGATACACAACATAACATAGTACATGGCATACAAGGCATATAACACACACATAGTGAGCCTTAGCTACATCCTTACCTAACACGACATCAGTCTTAGAGCATGCTCCTATGCCTCCTTAGGGTTTTAACTAGGTTCACCTATAAGAGGGAAAAACTAAGGATTAATTTCCCTCCTACCAAAATTACTATTATTTCCTACTTTACCCTAATATTAAGGTTACTATTATTAAGAGAATCTTTACAAATAAAAAAGGAATTTTTATTCTCAAGGTAGCCGTTATTACTACTCAAAATAGGATCATGATAAGGTATTTATAGCCATATTTATATTATTAAAGATAATAGCTTTAATTTTGCTAAAAATAGTAATAATTATAGTTGTAGCAAAAATAATTATAACAACAACAGTAGTAGTAGTAGTAGTAGTAGTAGTAGTAGTAGTAATAGTTCTAATATTAAGAATAATTCTTAAAAGGGGTCATAATAATCATAATAATAGAAACTTTAGTGATAATAAGGTTAAGCCTAATAATAGTGTTAGTAATAAAAATAATAAAATAATAATAGCAATAATAAAAATAATGATAATATTGTTAAGGATAATAATAATAATAATAATTGAAACAATGATAATGTAAGAGTTCAAATATTTACAATAATAATAATAGTAATAATAGACTAAGGCTAGCATTAATAATAATCATAATAATAAAGGTAATGATGATAATAATGGTAATAAAAATAAGGATAATCATAACAATAAATAAAATAGGGTTTCAACTTCTTTAAAGTAATAATGGTATAAATATCCTGAGGCTATATTTAGTAATAATAAAGATAAAATATAATACTAATGATATAATAATAATAATAATAATATTATTATTATTATTATTAAGGATAATAACATTGATACAAATAAAAGAGATAATAATAGCATAAATAGGGTTTTAATGGTTGGGGTACTACCTAGGCTTTGTGGTGACCAAGCAACACTGGCAGCGGTGCACGGCGGCGGAGGGAAAGAGAGAAGAGGGTGGAAAGTAGGTTGTTTAGGATAGAAGAGGGGGATGAGAGGGTGATTGAGATGGTGGAGGATGCCCTAGGTTGGGAGGCTTGGAATGGTGGTGGTAGCGCAGCCAAAGGGGAGGCGCAAGCGACGACAATGTGGTAGCCAAAGGTGGTGGAGAGGGAGGCAGGGGAAAAGGAAGGTAGGGGAGGTAGAGGAGGTTCTGCTGATGGTTTTAGGGGTAGGGGAGTGGTGGTTGCAGTAGAAATGGCGACGAACACTGCGTAAAGGGCGGCGGTGGGTGAGTTGAAGTTGGTCAAATGGCCAACTTTTCACGGCCAAGGCGGCTCGTGTAGGGAGGATTGAGGGCGGCAAGGGGTATAGTTCGGTGGAGGGTGGTGTAGGGATTATTTTGGGAGGTGGTTTGGGAAATGACACTGGATAGCGACGACAGAGTGGATGGCTGAACAAGCGGTAGTAGACAAAGTGAGAAAATTTTCGGGTAGGTAAAAAAGGTTAAATGGGGGGTAGTTGAAGGGTATTTATAGGCTATTGATGGGGGAAAATGATAGAGGGGGAAGAGGGAAAGATGACAGCATGCATGGCAGGTCGCCGACTGCTAGCGCATGACCAATGCAGACCTACAAAGATGCAAGTCTGGTAGCTCGAGGAAGAAGAAAGGAAGGGAAAAGAGACATGCGCCATGAGAGAGAGAGAGAGAGTGTGTGTGTGTGTGTGTATGATTGGGTGGAGAAGGGAGAAAGATTGATGGGGAAGAGAGTGGAGGTGGAAGGCTAGCGTGCGGCGTTGTAGAGGCTGCGTGCTTGCACCGGGAAGAGAGGAAGTCAAGGTGTCAGGGTAAAAAGGAAGGTAGGGTGAGAAAGGAAGAAGAAGGGGGTGTGGATTGGTTGATCTAGGGGAAAAGAAAGAATAAAAAGAGAGAGCCAAACTAGGAGGCTGGTGAAGGAGAAGAAGGGCAGCGGGCTTGGGTTATGCAGGGGAGGGATAATTCTGGGCCACGATGGAAGGGCTGGTCTAGATTTGGGAGGAAGGAAAGAAAGAAAATGAGAAAGGAGAGGAAGAAAAGAAAAGAGGGGGAAAATAAAAAAAGGAAAAAGGGAAAAAAACAAAAATAGATGGGTTAGGGTATTTAGAATATTTTTCGTATTTTTAGATATTTAAAATAATAATATTTTAATAAAATAATAATTAAATTCTATTTTTCGGTTAATTTAAGATTTTTGAAAGATTTTTCCTTGATTCCATTTTAATTAGCAAAACACTCTAATTTTTTTCCAATTAAATTATTTATTATTTTCCTCTTGATTTTACCTTAATTACTTCCTCTTATTTTAATAAAATAATTTGTTTAATTAATTTTCCTAATGAATCTTTATTTTTCCATAATTCTCTAAATTGGAGTTTTGGGGCATTTCAAACATGGTATTCAATCTACTCGAAAGATATCATACAAGAATTATGAAAACATATGAATACCTCAATGAAACCCAAGGGTATAAAATTACACTCAAGCATGGTTTTCCACAATAATCCATATAAAGGTAAAACACATAATGTCAATATCCATGATGAGACAAATATAGGACTGCAACTCCCACCACCACATCACACTAGTGTCAAGGGACTTTTTTCAAGGATCTTCAACATCTATCTCACTTGGACACCTATGTGAGGGGGTATATGCTCAATTTTGGGTCTGCCTCACCCACCACACTAGCACTAGTGCTAAGGGGCTTTTCTTAGGGACCTTTCACATCTACCTTACATGGACACCTAGGCTAGGGGCACAAAAGATAACCAAACATAACCATGGAATCAAAACATGCCAATATACCATGATAGGATGAACATAGGACAACAACTCCCACCACCATATCACATTAGTGCCAAGGGGCTTCTCTCAAGGATCTTCAACATGTACCTTACTCAAACACCTAGATGAGGGAACATACGCTCAATTTTGGGTCTGACTCACTCACCATACTAGCACTAGTGCCAAAAGGCTTTTTTGAGGGATCTTTAACATCCATCTTACTTAGAAACCTAGGCTAGGGGAACAAAATATAACCAAACATAACTATGGAATTAGAATATGCTAATATACCATGACGAGACAAATGTAGGATTGTAACTCCCACCACTACATCACACTAGGGCCAAGGGACTTTTCTCAGGGAACTTTAACATCCACATTACTTAAACATCTAGGTGAAGGGGTATACGCTCAATTTTTAAGTCTGCTTCACCTACTACACCAGCACTAGTGCCAAGGGACTTTTATCAGGGATCTTCAACATCCACCTTACTTAGACTCCTAGGCTAGAGGCACAAAAGATTCTATATTCAAGATTTCACATAACAAACCAATGGGGTGTTTTAAGTGTTGATACCAAACACTAACCAAGGTATACAAACCACCAATTTATATGTTTAGAGATAACACCAAGCTCACAAAAGACATTAAGACACCAAATTAAGTGTTTAGAGATAACAACAAACTCACATACCAACTAGGTGTTTAAGAATAACACCAAACGCAACTAAAAAAAATCTCAAATACCATCATATTGGTTTAGATTAACTTAGCTCAATCATGGTTGAAATTATAATTAAAATGTTATAAATACATGGACAAATCAACATCAAAAGCCCAAGATAAAGACAACAAACTATAACAAAACAAATGACTCCAGTCATACCAGTTGATTAGTCCTCATAACATTCGATTGGTTTGGTCCAACCTATCAATGGGTCTAAGGAGAGACCAAACCATCTTGGTATGGAGGGACACTAGTCGATGGGCTTAACTAACTAACTGATTGTTCATATTAACTAATTGACTTGTTTAATAAACCAATCAATTATTCTCATGACCAACTGATCCAAAACTCTAAACCATTCAACTACTCACACCATAGTCTACTGGTTTAAGGAACCGATCGACTGGTCTGGGTAAAACATAACCCTGACTTGTGAAACACACTAAATTTTACCATAATTTACTATATTAATCCTAGGATACTTCTATGTCAAAACACAAATAAAAATACATATTTTACACATAGAATCACTTGGACACATGGTGATATATGCTTTTAACCAATTCATGCTCAACAACTAATTTCATGCTTAAAACTTAGGAAACTCAACAACACTTACTTAGAAAGAATAATACACCAAGCTCATACTATGGAACACAATTAGATCATACTCATATAAACACTAACATGTGGAATCCCATATACCACATAAGCCTAATTATTTTAAAGATAAGAATGCGTTACCTTGAAGTAATTCTTCTAGCACAAAGTTGCTACTGGATGGCCTATCTAGTAGAACTTTAAAACCTAAAAGATTTAAAGTAAAACCATTAAAAATCCTCTTCCAAAATTCATTAAAAACTAGGAAAAATTAGAATAAGAGAAACACAAAACACCACCTTTTAACTTAAAAAGAAGTTGAAATCTTCAACTTTTCTCAACTTTAATACTCACTTTCTAAGGGAAAGCAATAGACAATTAAAACTAAGATTAGAAGAAGATAAAGGAACATTATTCCCACACAATTCAAAGTAGAAAACCTAATAGCATCTCTCTTTTTCTCAGTAGATGGAAGAAGAGAGGAAAATAGATACTTAGTGAGATTTTCATAAGAATAAGATAGAAGAGAGCAAGAAAAAAAGTGTGGAATGAAGATAGATCAAAAAAATAAGAGGCATAGGAGCAATATAGTTGACATCCCCAAGGAAAAGAGGGATGAGACATGTGAGGTTGAGTGTGGACAAGATAAGAAGTGAAAGATAACTTGATGGGGGTGGTAAGGTGTTAAGTGCAGTCAGAGATGGATATGCAAGTGGGTTAGCAAGTTAGGGGAGTGTCTCCAAAGTTAATAATCACTACCCTAGCTGCCAAAAGAGAGGAAAAGTGAGGGATAAAGAAGAAGGGAAGCTTGCCTCCTAAAATGGCTTTTTGGTAAACTTTTACTAATTAAAATTGTAATGGTTCAATTAATATGAAAATAATACTAGAACACTAAAACATACTTATTAGCATAATTCAATTCAAATTAGATGTTTTCTTAATCATTGGAGATCAATTTGAATCAAAATCATAAATAAATATAAAATCACAGGTAAATCAATCGATTGGTTTAGGTAAACTAGTCAACTAGTTTGTCAAAGAAAACATAATATAAATTTCCCTAGTACACCAGTTGGTCAGTTAATTAAACAAGTCGACTAGTATGCTTGAAATTCACATCTTCATTAGAATTTCAAGCCCATATCAAAATTAAAACTCATTTATTTTATATCAACATAATTCTAAATACAATTTTAAGGATTTTGGGTTGGGGTGTTACACTTAATAAGGGTAGCTATTAGATTATGTTTTACCTACAAGCATCAAAACCATAATAGTTATTATACCTCTCTTATTCTACTTACATGATCGGTGTACTTAGAGGGAGTCAACACTTAAGGGTTTAGATACCTAGGATGGTTGATATTTCTCACTACCTTAACTTGTGTTTAAAAGTATTAGAAAATGGTAGTTACTTCATATGGTTACTTTATAACCCTAATTATTGGTATTTAGTTATAGTTAAGTCCCATGATAAATAACTTAAGCACTTTCTAAAATTTCTTATCAATTATTAGAAACTCTTATAACTCTACATGGAAGTGAATTTGGGGTCGCTATTATGTCAAGATAATAGCTGGAATAATATCTTATTGTAATGAATGAAATTTGGTGTCTTCATACATTATCTAATATGTATTACTTACATTTCAAGGTTAATGACGATGTATGTTATCCCTAAACCATATGAGACATTTGACCCTTCATGAGGCCATGTATTAAATCTAACACAATATCCTCAAAGTCTCTTATACATACACACATGTACTATATTAGGAGCATCTTGGTGCGATCGTAGCCGGCACGCAATTTAAACCCTCTTATTGTCACTTGTAGTACTGGTAAATAAGGGTATCGTTCTATCCGGGGATTGAGAGGGCTCACCTCTAATTAACTAGCTTGAAAATAAAACTAAAACTAGAAATAAAAATCCTAAATAACACAGAATAAATAAATAAGAAAAATACTAATGGGGGTTATAAAAATAATAAAATAATGAAAGGAATAAATAAAATAAAATAAACTAATAATGAAAATAATGGAAAATAATGGGAAACCCGCAAATAGGAGAAATATGTTAGGGAAATAAAAATCCACCACTAGATTAGGTCGAAATATAATATTTATCTCTAAGTCATCCTTTAATCGTGAGAATGAGATCGACCAAGTTGCACACCAAACGCAGGTCCATACACCTTATATTACTTCCCTTAATTAATTAATACGACAAAGCGCCAATATTAACCCTATTAAATACTAGCAGTATAGCAGCAACAAGCGGCTCCTATATTTAACTAGATTTAATGCATTAAGTGTAAGTGGAAGGCTGTCAATCTAAGTACCCAAACTAGTACAAAAAGCATGTCTAGCTGTATTTCCTATCCTTGACCCACACGTATCGAAACGTTTTACCACTTCGGTTAGAATCACAAAACGATTAGGTGAATTGTTATCTAACCTAGCTGCAATTTATACACATAAATTCTAGTATATTTAGATGGCCACCTCGCAGGCAAATAATCTTACATACTGTCACTTATGAGGAACCAGAACAAGGCATGCACCAAATAAACTATATTGGACAGAATTATACATATAAACGATAGCAATTAATATAGAGTCAAGAAACAATCTCACGAAACAAAGAAAATAAAATTATAATTCAAATTCTAATCCAGGGTTTCAAATTATTCCCTAACAATAAATAATCAGCCAGTCATAATTAAAGAATTAATTACACAGAAATATATATCTAAAATGTAAATTAAAAATAAGAGAAAGAAATAACCGGAATAAATTTTGGATAAAAGATCAAAAATTTATTCAGATAAAAATTAATTTTATCTGAAATAAATTCTACCGGTATTAGATTCTTCCTCTAATTTTTCTTTCTCTCGGCACATCAATTTCCGTGTAAAAATTCTTTCCTTTTTTCTTTTTCTTCGCTGACAAGGCTGACGGCTTGCGGGCGCTGTTTCCTCTTCGTCAGTGCTTCGCTGTGCTACCGCTGCCTCGAACTCTGTGCCGCCCTCCTGGCTGTTCTGCGTGCGTGTCCCTGCGTCGTCCGAGCCTGTGAAGGCTCTCCTCCAGACGCGCCCTTCTCTGCCGCACACTTCCGAGCCTGTGAAGGCTCTCGACCGCCCACTCTCTGGCTCCCTGCGGCTCTGCCTCTCTCTTTTTATTAACATTCTTTGATGACCGTGCGTAGATGCTACTTTTCCACGTCAGCCCTTCTGCGGCTGATTTTTTTTTTCGTGCGTGCAGCACTCTGTTCGGCTTGCTCTTTGTTTCAGGCCTTTGGCCGTTGGTCCAAAGGTCAATTTTTTTTATTATTTTTTTAATTTTCTTTTATTTAAAAACAAAACCTGCAAAATAAAATTCAATAAATATTAATAAATAATAATTTATTCTAAATTTACTTAATTTATATCATTTTAGCTCAAATAATAATATTTATGCAAATTTTACCACTTAAGCATAAAAAAATAATTATTCCCCTATATTAGTTAAATAAACTACCAAAAACTAAGATTATAAGGGTATAAAATGTGTCAAAATATGAACTCATCACATCTTATGATCATAGTATGTAACCCTAGAATGTTAATACATGCCCATCAATTTATGCATGGATAACATGGTCAATATGTTTTCTATAATCTTATATGCTTTATGAATTCTATATTATATAACTTAGCTTACTGGGTACATAAATATTATTTTAATTAGTTACATGCTCAATCCTATAAGTTGAAGATCATATATAGGTAGTTATGGAAGGTTAGTAGGGGACCATATGCTTATTTGAGGATGGGAAACCAAGAGGTTAGGGCATCCTAGCATGTTTTCTCTTTTGAGGATCTTTTGTGATCAAGAATGTTTCAGAGATGCTTTTTCCTTTGATTTTCCTTTTCTCTTATATTTTAATTTTTTTGGGTTTTTATAGCCATTTTTGTATACCTAACCTCTTTAGCACTTATACTATTTGTTCATTTTGTTTCTATTGTATTTAATTTGGTTTATATAACCAGCCTTGTGTCTAATATAATACAAATGGTGGGGTGTCTATCTTATGTTAGATATGGTTGTAGCACCCCATTTTTCATTGAACTTGAGGATGACTTGTAGGGGGTTGGTCCCTATGTTGGGCTGAATGGGGAAAGGGGAAAAGGAAAGGAAGAAGAAGATGGGCAACAACAAGGGAGGGAAAGAAAAGATAATAGAAATGAAAATAAAAGGGGAGGTTGGGTTGGGTTGTAAGCCAAGAGATAAGGAGAGGAGAAAAGAAAATAAAAAAAGAGATATGTAGTGATGTGTAATCAAAGTGGAGGGAAGAGTTGGATCGATCATTCCATGATTTATGAATCCAGCCACTTGAATTTTGAAGAAGAAAAACAAAGTTTGGATGCAGGTTGCTTTGAAGGAAGTTACAGTTGTCACCGGATGACTTTGAACGATATCAATCATTCAAAGGCTCGAAGGAAGAAGGATCAACCCCAGGTTTTTCCTTAATCAAATGAGACTTGGATGGGAGAATACAAGCATCAAATGCTGGATAGATTCTAGCTCAAAAAATTCTATTATTTCCATCATTCTTTCAACAGTACAAGTAGGTGTATATATAGGAAAGGAAGGCTCAACTCATACTCAAATCAATCAAGTTCTCCCCTTAATTCAAGCCCATTTAATCACTCGAATTAATCCCATATAACATCTAAGATTAATCATAATATCATCATTTAAATTATACTAATGACTAATCATTACAAAGCCATACCATTAACTCTGATACATACTTGAAATTACATCAAACTCTAGATTACATAAAATACACTCGGAGTTTATAACAAGTTAATACAACTAATAATAATCATCACCATATCTTCTTGTTGTAAGGTATCATCCCATGTATGCCATAGTCTTGCATGTTTTGAATGCTGGTACACTTTAAGGTGTATTAACATCTTCTTCTTACAAATATATAACATACCTGCAAGAACAACTTGAATTTTTTTCAACACCAAGCATAAACAAATAATCAAGAATATTTAATATGATATGCTCTAATATTGAGAAAGCTAATTCTTCTTTACCTTAAGAATCAATGGAAATATGAGAATCATTAGATACTCCTGCATCATTCTCCCCAAGTTAAGAAGAATTTGCCCTCAAATTTTCATCAAAATAATAAGGAGACAAATCACCAACATTAAAAGTTTTTGAAATTCCACCATAATGATCTGGAAGTTCAAGTTCATAAGCATTATCCCCAAAATTTCTCAGTATTTTAAATGGTCCATCAGCTCTTGGCATTAGTTTATTTTTACGTATATTAGGAAATCTTTCTTTACGCAAATGTAACCCAAACTAAGTCACTAGGAGAAAACACATGATGGTTTCTATGGTTATTTGCTTGAGCTTTATACTTAGCATTAGCTTTTTCAATGTTATTTTTGATTTTCTCATGAAGCTGTTGAAAAACATTTACTCTATCTTTGGCTTCATAATTTTTTAATTCACCTTTTTTCAATGGAATCATATTAATAAGCATGTGTGGATTCAGTCCATACACCACCTTAAGCAGACTAGTTTGAGTAGTACTAGATGGATTATGATTATAAGTAAACTTTGCATCAGCTAACTTAACATCACAATCTTTTTTACTTTTACTAACTAAACATCTTAATAATGTACCAAGAGTTTTATTAGTCACCTCAGTTTGACCATCGATTTGTGGGTGATGCGAAGTGCTAAATAACAATTTAGTACCAAGCATATGCCATAAAGTTTTCCAAAAATAACTCATAAACTTGACATCCCGATCTGAAACTATACTTTTAGGCACACCATGAAGTTTAACAACCTCTCTAAAATACAAGTTAGCAATATGTGTGACATCATTGGTTTTATTACATGGAATAAAATGAGCCATTTTAGAAAATCTATCTACTACAACAAGAATAGAATATTTACCATGTTGTGTTCTTGGTAACCCTAGGATAAAGTTCTTACTAACTCCTTCCCATGGTTTATCAGGAATGGGTAAAGGTGTGTATAAGCCTTTATGAAAGTAACTCTTACTTTTTTGACATGTAGAACATCTACTTATCATAGCTTGTACATGTTTAACCATTCATGGCCAATAGAAATTTTCTTACAATAATTCCATAGTCTTATGTATACCAAAATGTCCCGCAATGCTACCTTCATGTATTACTTTGATTAGCAAGTCTCAAATACTAGATCTAGGAATAAAAATTGTATTTAGTCTAAATAAAAATACATCTTGTATGACATAATTTCTATGGTATCCACTTTCTTTACATGCACTAAACATGTCCTTAAAATCTTCATCTTTAGGATATAAGTCTTTTATCATTTCAAAACCTAAGATTTTTGCATCCATCATAACAAGTAATGTAGACCTACGAGAAAAAGCATCAGCCACTACATTTTCTTTTCCATCTAAATGTTTGACAGAGAACACAAAGGATTGTAAAAAACTTACCCATTTTACATATCTTAGATTAACTTTTTTTTTACTATGTAAGTATTTTAAACTCTCATGATCCGAATGTAATACAAAGGGTTTTGGTCTCAAATAATGACTCCATGTCTCTAGACTCCGTATGATGGCAAAGAATTCCTTGTTATAAGTTGAATAGTTAAGTTTGGCTCCATTCAACTTTTCAAAAAAGAATTCTATAGGTTTCTTTTCTTGGGAAAGTACTACTCCTATTCCAACTCCACTAGTATCATAAGTTACTTCAAAAAGAAGATTAAAGTTGGGTAAGGATAGAACAGGGGCATGACAAAGTTTAGTTTTGAGGGTTTCAAAGGCTTGAGTAACTTCTTGTCCCCAATAAAATTCACCCTTTTTTCATCAGTTGAGTAATATGTGTAGCTATAGTAGAAAAATCCTTTATAAATCTTCTATAGAAACTAGCTAATCCATGAAAACTTCTCACATCATGAATATTTTTAGGGATAGACCATTCTTTAATAGCTTTAATCTTATTAGGATCTACTTTAATGCCTTCTCCACTAATATTATAGCTTAGGAAAACTACACTTGGAAGCATAAAATCATATTTCTCAAGTTCCCATATAATTTAGCTTCCCTTAGCTTATCAAACAATTTTCTCAAATGCACTAGGTGATCATAACTATTTTTGCTATACACAAGAATATCATCCAAATATAAAAAAAATGAAATCACCAAGGAAAGGTCAAATAACTTCATTCATAAGTCTCATAAATGAGCTAGGTGCATTACATAACCCATGAGGGAAAACCATCCACTCATAGAGACCATATTTAGTTTTAAAAGTAGTTTTTCATTCGTCTCCATATCTAATCCTTAATTGATGATATCCACTTCTCAAATCATTTTTGGAAAATACTTGTGCACCACAAAGTTCATCAAGCATATCATCTAACCTAGCCATATAAAAATGATATTTGATAATAATGTTATTCACTGCCCTAGACTCTATACACATACACCAAGTACCATCTTTTTTAGGCACTAGTAAAGCAGGAACACTATAAGGGCTCATACTTTCTCTCACAAATCCTTTATCTATAAGCTCTTGTATTTATTTATGTAATTCCTTAGCTTCTTCTAGGTTACATCTATAAGCTAGTTTATTTGGAATAGGCATACCAGGAACAAGATCAATGGCATATTCTACACCTCTTTTAGGTGGTAATCTAAGAGGTAAATCATTAGGAAATACATCATTATACTCATCAAGCAACTTAATTAGATTAGGATTTTCAATTTGTTGCTTATCAGGGTTAGAATCTTTAGAAACTAAAGCATAACAAATTCCTTCTTCTTCTATGCATTTCTCCATAGCCTTTTCATGTAAAAATAATCTCTTTTTGTCATCACTTAAAGGCATATGATCACACAAAGAAGGTGTTAATCCATACAATTGCTTTTCTTTTTTCACCACATATTCATTAGTTACCCCATCATGAGTTGTTTTTCTATCATATTGCCATGGTCTTCCTAAAAGTAATCCACCAGCATCCATAGGCAAAACATCACATAGAACTTCATCATGATAGTCTCTAATAGAAAATGTGATTAAGGTCTTTTGTTTACTTTAGCTCCTTTATCTTTATTTAGCCATTGTAAAGAATAGGGTTTAGGATGATTATTAGTCTCTAAACCAAGTTTCTCAACCATTGCTTCACTAGCAACATTTGTACATGAACCACTATCAATTATGAGTCTACAAACCATGTCACCTATTTTACATTTAGTCTAAAAAATTCTCTCTTTGAGTAGGTGTAATATTAGGTTGTATTTGTAAAACTCTTTGAATTACAAAGCATTGATCTCCTTCTTCTTCATCCATGGTTAATATTTTATTAGGAGATTCAATTTCTAAATTCTCATCATCACTACATGGTTCCATGTTCTCTATTTCATGCAAGGTTAAGGCTTTTTGGTTAAGACAAACTCTAGCAAAATTTTCATATCCTTTACATTTAAAACATTGTCTATTTGCCATTTCAACTACCTTATTTTTTATCTTTATCATCTCGATTATTCATTTTATCATATGAAGATGTTGATTTAGGTGTAAAGGTGTTAGAATAGGGTTTAGTTAAAGTTGAAGCATTAGACTTAATATAGGCTTTAGTTGATTTGGTTTGTCTTTCAAATTTTAAAACCAATTTAATCAAATCCTTTAGAGAATCATAAGAATACATGTCAACTTTATCTCTTATCAAATTATTCAAGCCACCTAAGTATCTAGCACACTTTTGTTCTTTTCTTTCTTGAACATCACAAATAAGGGCTAGTTTTTCAAATTCTCTAGTATATTCCTCTACACTAAATAAACCCTACCTTAAAGTAGTCATTTTAACATATATATCTTGCTCATACTCTCTAGGAACAAATTTTTTTCTTAGGTTCTTCTTAAGTTTTTCCCAAGATTTTATCTTTGATTTCTCTTGTTCTTTTTAAATTATCATTCCAAATTCGAGCAAACTTTTTGAACTTAAGAGTAGCTAGCTTGCATTTTCTCTCATCATCATACTCTCTAAATTCAAAAATAGCTTCAATTTCATGCAACCACTCAAAGAATAACTCTACATTCAAATCACCATAAAATTTAGGAAGGTCAAGTTTAATACCTTGATCTTCATGATAAGCATGTCTTATTTGGAATGTATGTGATCTTCTTTGGTTGCTTGAGCCAAAAGAGCTCATCTCATCTTCTCCATCTTCATTGTGATGTATGTTTGAATGTCCATGTCCACCTTTTGCATGGAAGATAGGATTCATCTTTCCTTCCACACTATCATGTGTGGTCTCCATGCGAATTTGCCATGGTTTATGTGCCTCTTGTTTGGCTAACTTTGCTTCTACACTTTGTAGTTGATGTTGAAGTGTGGTTCGATTTTGTAATTAAGAATCCGTTCGTGTGGTGAGGCTCTTGATAGACTATACCAAGGCACAAACTTCTTCACTAGCCATGGTAAAGGGTGACACACACCTCTTTTTTTTGCACAAAAGAGTTCCACAAAGTATATAGGTGTTGGAATTTCCCTGCAACCAAACAAGACACAAGTATTTTTGCTAATTCAAAACAATGTAAAGATCACTACCTGTAGTCTTTGATTAGGCACAAATGAGGGAAATGTAGCCACAAGAAGTCATAGCTTGCACGCAGGAATCAAAGGGGGTTGGATGTATTCTTCTTATGTGGTTCAGATTTTTGCCACATAAAATAACAATCTACCGAGAGTTTCTTCAACACACACAGGTCTTTAAGTTGAAGATTCGAATGTGGTACATCATAGGAGATGTAGAGAAGACAAAGAAGAAGAGTATAGAATGGTCTTTGGAGAGGAAATGAATTGGCCAAGTCAAGACACATGTAACGATTTCTCAACCTATGAACTAGATATGATACTAGGTCTCGGGTTTTCTTTTCCTTACCAGGATTGGTATGCGAAAAGGAAAATGAAATGGATGGATAATCAGTGATATAACAAGACAAATGGGGATAGAAACTAAGAGCGAGGGATGATGAAAAAAATGGAATCAAGGCTCGAAGTGAACCAAGCAAACCAACAGATACAATGTTCGGCAGACAAGGAAAGCCTGGGTGAGGGTCGAATGGTTGATGATCTGTGTTGGCAGGCTGCAAGAAAATGCAACAAGATTGTTGCAAGAATTCAAGATCTTCAATCAAGATTGATCTTGAATATCCAAGAACGAGTTGAAGATGCAAGAATTTGGGAAAGAACACGCCTGTTCTTGGATATTTTCTTGTAAAACTCAAAGGATGAAGCTGGTTGTCGAACTTTAGGAAGAGGATGTCATTGCATGCGCTGGAGATAAGGAAATTTCGAGCTTTGATACCAAAAATGATGTGTAATCAAAGTGGAGGGAAGATTTGGATCGATCATTCCATGATTTATGAATCCAGCCACTTGAATTTTGAAGAAGAAAAACAAAGTTTGGATGTAGGTTGCTTCGAAGGAAGTTGCAGTTGTCACCGGATGACTTTGAATGATATCAATCATTCAAAGGCTCAAAGGAAGAAGGATCAACCCCAGGTTTTTCCTTAATCAAATGAGACTTGGATGGGAGAATACAAGCATCAAATGCTAGATAGATTCTAGCTCAAAAAATTCTATTATTTCTATCATTCTTTCGACGATACAAGTAGGTGTATATATAGGAAAGGAAGGCTCAACTCATACTCAAATTAGCCAAGTTCTCCCCTTAATTCAAGCCCATTTAATCACTCGAATTAATCCCATATAACATCTAAGATTAATCATAATATCATCATTTAAATTATACTAATGACTAATCATTACAAAGCCATACAATTAATTATGATACTTATACATACATGAAATTATATCAAACCCTAGATTACATAAAATACACTCGAAGTTTATAACAAGTTAATATAACTAATGATAATCATCACCATATCTTCTTGTTGTAAGGTATCATCCCATGTATGCCATAGTCTTGCATGCTTTGAATGCTTGTACACTTTAAGTTGTATTAATATCTTCTTATTGCAAATATATAACATACCTGCAAGAACAACTTGAATTTCCTTCAACACCAAGCATAGACAAATTATCAAGAATATTTAATATGATAGGCTCCAATATTAAGAAAGCTAATTATTCCTTACCTTGAGAATCAATAGGAATATGAGAATCATTAGATGCTCTTGCATCATGTAAGCTGGGTTGTAGGGTACCCCAAGGAAGGAAGGGAAAAGAGAGAAAGAAAAAAAACAGAGAGAAGAAAAAGGAAAAAGAAAATTTTATAGGTTTAGAATTTTAATTTAGGTTTAAATTTAAATTTTTAGGATTTAGTCAAAATTTTATCTATGAAATTTTCATAGTTGGAGTTAGGCTAAAATAAAATAAAATGACCTAAAAATTAGAATTTAGGTTAGGTTTAAAATGTTGATAAATTGAAATTAAAATTTTATAAAATTTTGGGATATAACAATATATATGGGGGTATTATTTCTATTTTGGAGAATATGTAATCATAAAACAACTCTCCTACTTTCTCTCACTCATCTCTCCTATGAATGTTTTCTCTCGGTATCCTTCAACCTCTAGTTAATAATTAATTTTTTTAATAACCATCAATTCATCAAACATAAAAAATAATTATTATTTAAAAAAATTAATTATTAGCATAATTAATTGTTATTATTACTAATTAATATATCTTTTTAAAATTAATTTTGATAAATAAATTAAAAATATTATAAGGATATACCTTATTAAAATAAAGGATATATGAAATATAATTTTGTCTATTTTTAGTTCATTCACTTTTCTAATTTTAGTTAGTAGTCACTTAAAGTTGATTAAGTGTTTTATCTTCCTTGTAAACTCCCCAAGATCAAATCTAAAACCTTAGGAGTTGTATTCTTAATATTTTTTTGGCAATTAGCCAGAGGTATCATGTTAGAGGCTCATTGCTTATAGTCAACATTAAATTATCTAGTTGAGTTGTAATTAGTTAAGTTATGTAACTAAGTCAGCCCTAGAAATTAGGATGGTCATTTTTGTAATTAAAGGAGCCTAACACATCCCCATATATGTGTGTTGGCTCCCTCTTGAGTTGGATCATATCACCTTAGCCAAAAATTTTGAGCTCTATCTCAAGTCTTGAATTCAAAGCTTAAGTGAAAGCTTTTATCCTACAATTAAAAATATCACTTTCTTTATTTTTAGTATTAATACATAAGATGGTGATTGTGAATATTGATCTCAAGGGTTACTTGTAGATCAAATATCTCCTCAACTCTCTCATTCTCCCTTCTTTATTTTCATTTTAGGCGTGGCCGGTGTGACTGTGGTAAACACGTAATTTAAATCCTCTTGTTGTCAATTTTAGTATTGGTAAATAAGGGTATCATTCTATACTAGTGATTGAAAGGGCTCACCTTTATTTAGCTAACTCACAAATAAAAAAAAATAAAAAAATGGTTCTAAATCACACAAAAAATAAATAATAAGAAAAATACAATAATGGGGGTTTTAAAAATAGAAAATCATAAAAAGAATAAATAAAAAAAATTAATAAAAATAATAGATGAATGTAAATATGACAAATATGCTAGGGAAGTAGAAATCCACCACTAAACTAGGTCAAAATATAATAATAATTTCTAAGTCATCTTTTACTCCTAATAATGAAACTGACCAAGTTGTATAAACCTGCTTTATATTACTTACCTGAAATAACTAATATGATAAAGTGTCAATATTAAATACTAGTAATATAGTTGCAACATGAATTTATATTTAACTATATTTAAAATATTAAGTACAAGTGAAAGGATATCAGTCTAAGTACCTAAATAAGTATGTCAAGTGTGTCTAGTTGTATTTTTTCCTTTGACCTACACATATCTAAACGTTCCACTACTCCGATTAGAATCACACCTATTAGGTGAATTATTATCTAACTTAGCTTCAATTTATACATATAAATTATAGTATATTCATATATCCATCTAGCAAGCATACAATCCCATATACTGTTACTATAAAAAAGTTAGAACGAGGCATGTACCATATAAACCATACTTGATAGAATCACATATATAAATGATAACAATTAAAGTAGAGTCAATGAACAATCTCATAAAACAAAGAAAATTAATATTACATCTCACACCATAACCTAGAGTTTCAATCTATTTTCTAGTAATAAATATTTAGCCAATCATAATAAAGAAATAAAATACACAAAAATATATATCAAAAATAGAGAAATAAATAATCAAAATGAATTATGGATGAAAATCCAGCAAATTATTGGATGTAAAATTATTTAATTTCATCTGAAATAAATTCTTTTTTTCTTTTTTTTCTTTATTTCTCTTTATCCTTTTTTATGCTGTGCAACACTTGTCTTCCCTCTCTTTCTGTGCCATCGTCAGTCACCTATCTCCTGCTTCTTCTCTCTATCTCTTTCTGTTCCCTTCTGTTGCATCTCTCTCTCTCTCTCTCACACACACACACTCTTCTCTATGCTACTTATCTCTTTTGTCTTTCTTTGCCATCATTTTTTTTCTTTCACTTTTTTGTCTGGTCCTACCTCGTCTGTATTCCCCCTCTTCCTTTTATGTCTCACTTTCTCATCTATTCCCTCTTTCTATAGTGTTTGACTTCTCTCTCTCTCTTTTTCTCTCTTTTTTCGTTTGGTCCCACCCTATCTCTCTTTATCCTATGCACCACCTCTTCTTTTATTTTTCCTTTTCGTGTTGCTGGCCCTCATTTGCCCCATCTCTCTTGTTTTTGACTGTTGGTCCTTTGGTCCAAAGGACCCAAACCTTTTTTATCTTTTGTTTTTTATTTTACCTACAAAATAACATTAGAAGAATTAATAAATAATCTTATACTTTAAACCCATTCATTTTGCATCATTTTAACTTAAGTAATTAAAAATATGGGATTATTATATATTAAACACAAAATTATAATTATCCTTGTATGTTGTTCAAATAAAAAAACTAAAAACTAAGATGAAAAGGGTATAAAATATGTACTCATCAGTGACTAATCTCCTATCCACCTCTCTTTCTTGCTAGTTTGAACTACTTATTTAGCTTATACATCAAATAACCCTTGCTTCAAATCCATACTCTACTTCCTTGGATTTATACATTTTTGTGCAAATTCCTAAACAACAAATACCAATAGAGGAACAAGAGACATAAACTAACATAAAGTTCATGAATTATATGAAATAAGGCCACAAAATAAAGGCAAAGTAATGTGAAATTATAGAAAATATTTGGTTTATCACTACCCTAGGGGAGTAACTAATGCGGTGGATGAAAATTTGAAAGAGAAGTGAAGATATATATCTTTTCCAAACTAGTATTATTGAGCCTTGGAGTGCCAACCAAAAAATTTTAGGTGCAATTATCTTGTAATCAGACTGGTTCCGGATGTTTCCATACTAGGTCGATTCCCTATGCGGGACAAAAATAATTTGCTGTCCAAAAGCACATAGTCTTTTGTCTCCTGTTTTATCCTATATATATGAGCTCTTGTATCCATTTTAGAGAATTCAAAATCATATTACAACTTTCTTACTTATTTTTTTCTCTTATCTCTCTTTTGAATTTTTTTTCCTTTGGTATTCTCTAACATCTAGCTAATCAAATTTTTTAAGAAGCCCTTGGTTCACAAAAGACAAACGACAATTATTATTTATAATCATTAATTATTATTATGCTTACTTGTTATTATTATTAATTAATATATCTTATTAAAATTAATTTTCTAAATAAATAAAAAAATAGTATAATAATATACCTTATTAAAATCAAGGATATACAAAATTGTTATTATATATCAATTTATTTCATATTAAAAATATTGTTAAATACCATTATTACTTTAACAACTCTTATATATACATATATATCAAATGATATTATTATTCCAATACTATTAATTATTATTTTAGACATATTATTAATTCAACTTATATCATATAAAAATGAGGGAACTTAATAGACACAAAGCTTGTTTTGTTTTACTTTAAAAAATTAATTTTTTATATAATAAGTTATTTTAGATTAGTTATTATCTTTTTATTTTACTACTAGACAGTCGTTTTTAAAACGACTTCTTATGAGATAAAATTTAAAAATAGACGCGAGCTATTTTTTTAATTAAAATTATTTTTTGGAGGCCGCTAGTTGTTATTTAAAAATTTTTTTTTCCCAACAAAATCACTCACAACCAATATTAATTAAATTTATTATGAAAAAAGTTATTTGAAATTAATTTTATTTTATTTATTAAAAATAATTAAAGTTAGGGTAAATTCTCAGGTCAATCTTACACTTAAATAAATACATAAATATCGTAAAGCATTACCGCATGATTTTAATAATTGGGGCAACAATGGAGAAGGCTTGGCGTATGGGCGTCGAAGGAAAATGACTTTCAAGTTTCGACGATGAAAGGACGTACTGACTAGACTGATGGCTTATCTCTTTCCCCTGTTCGATCCCTTGGCCCGCTAAATGATAACTGGTTAGGCATCGAAGCCGGTGATACACGTGCGGCTCAAGAGCCCCTGATACCATCGGACCAGGTCTGTATCACTATTCAAATCCCTCCAGAAACCAAAATCACCAAACCCTTTCATTCGATTTTCTCTCTCCTCTTTCATCTTTCACCTTCTTAATTCACTCCATAATCAGAACCTCTTCCTTCATGTTTTGCATTATCCTCGACTTTTACATTCCTAAATTCGTGCTTCGCAGTCTATTTGGTGGCCTTGAGATAAGATTGGCTGACGAAGGAGCTGAGAAGTGGGATCCGACGACGCTTGAGATGAACTGAGGTAAGATCTTCTACTCCGAATGTTTTGAAATGTCCGATTTTTCGAAATAATATCGATTTTCGCTTTTCACTCTTGGCATTTTGGTTGCGGGCTGAATTTGTTGAAACGGTTTGATCATAGCATTTAATCGTCGACTGCATTTGTATTGACTTCATCTAGTATGCTGTGACATCTTTCTTGGCTCTGGGGGGTGCATTCAAGCATACGCTGAAGTTTTGGTTTCGTGTGCTGTTATTTTGAACTTTGTTTAAGACTTGTGGTACTTTTGCTTTCATTCTGCCTGATTGAAGTAATTTTGCATATCTGTCCTCGACCAATAACACGAGCTAAGATCTTATCTTATATAAATTTCATGATTATTTGGCTGATTAAAAGCTTTGAGTTCTTGTTTTATGGATTTAGCTTCATTGAAAGTGTTGTCTCATAAATGTGGCTTCGAATGCTGGCTACTGTTGCCAGACATTTGCATACAATAATTCCTGATAGGTTGCTTGTCGAAAATGGTGTGTTTTAAGTAGTTTTATGAAAATGTTTGACGGCATAACCTAGGTGTTCAGATGTGAGAAGCATTCATGAAATGCTTCTTATCTCACTGGTAGTCATAGTTCTCTGCTTGGTTGCAAGTTGCGATGCTATACTTTTGGCTTCATTATTGAATCATGGTCTGTACTTGTCATTTTGTATATGTTGCATGCTAATGCTCGTGCACACTTAAATGTCCACTGTTACTTTGTACTATCAAAGAGATGGTAGTCTACTTATGTTAAGACTAAGGGATCTTGGTATATTAGGTCTCATATTGGAAACTGTCCGCTGCTAGCTCACAAGTCAGGAAAGGCGAGGCTGGTAACTTTGTTACACTCCGTGAAAGATAAATTCATATTGGGTGTTATCTTTACCTTTGCAATGGTTTAATGTTCATGCGCGCAAATTTTAGTCCAGCTGAGGTTGTTTATAGGTTTCATTTGTGGACTGGTTAGCCTCTGTTGTATTAGTATGCTAGGAAGATGCCATATTTTGACCTGATTCTTTGTAGATCATTCATACAATAATCATTCAGGGGCTCTTGCGTTGTATCTTCTGTTTTTGGGCAGCATATGGCGATAATTTTGACATCTGATCTGTGACAACTGAGACCAGCTACAGACATCTATGTGGCAAGCTACCTGCATCTTCTTTATTTTACAAATATGCAGAAGATTGGGGGTCTTTCCAAGAATACTTCCTTTAGACTGACACCACAGCAGTCTCTGTGCCGGTTAGGATTTTGTCCTCAAGTAAATACTGTACAGCACTGCTCTCCTGTTGTATTTCCCGAAAAACGTAGCAAAGCAAAGGCTTCAAAACGGGGTGAACTCAGTCCTAGTGCTGATGACCCACAGAAAGTAAAGAGAGATGAACATAGGATTGATATAGGAGATGAAAAGTCTGATCTGTTGGGATATGATGTCTTATCAGGAAAACTGGTATTGGAAAAGAGAAAGATAAACGAAAATATTGATGTAAAGACTTCTACTGAAAAAACTAACATGGAAGCTGTGGATGCTAAACTCACAAGCAAGGCACTTGTTTGGGGCTCTGATACATTATATCTGGAGGATGTGATTTCTGTAAGCTCATTTTAGTTGGTCCATTAGAAGTTATGTTTCTTGCTTAAGGTTCTTGTTGCCCCCCATCATTCTCATTTGATTTCCATCTGTTTTGTCAGGTATCATATGGCTATGGTCTTAGGCATTTCACTGTACATGCGTATCCAATCAAGAAGCATCTATCTTGCTTTATGAAGCCACGAAGGAGCAGAAAGGACTTCTGCTTCTTGGCGTCTAATCCAGAGGAAGCCCATCAATGGACTAATGGCTTTGCAGATCAGCAATGTTTTATAAATTGTTTGCCTCATCGACTAGTATCGTCTAAGAAGGAGGCTTCAGATTTCATTTCCAGTGATTTTTTTTTTGAAGCGCCTATAAAATGCAAAACACCGCCCAAAATGTTGGTGATACTAAACCCACGGTCAGGACGAGGTCGTTCGCGTAAAGTGTTCCATGATATGGTAGAACCAATATTTAAGGTATGTTAAAGAATATGGTTTATATTTTTCTCGTTCAATTGTCATTAGTGATGCATTGATTAACTTATACTGTTGGGTTTTTTGCATGCTTGTTTGAAAAGTGAATAGCCTCTCACCTAAAAAAGAAGAAGAGAGTGATTGGTTAATAAGAATTGCTAGATCTGTAACTTAATAAGCTTAAGCTTCTGGTTTAGACCCTCAGCTTACTACATTCTAGTCAACTACCATGGGCCTAACTTGTACATATGCCAGTTTTTCTTATTGGAATTGTTTCTAATAGCTCAGCAAGGAATCTCCAAGCATATATGAAGAATGCTATCCCTGAAAGCCATTTTAGTTCATAATAAATTTAATCAAATCAAACCAATGCTTTCTTCCTGCTGAGATGGTTAGCTACATCGTTTTTTCACCACCACCACTTTCTCATATGTTGTAGCCTCTTTAGCTCATTTCTTGAACAGCCATCTTGATATGTTAGATATGTCATTGTAAATGAAATGTCCCAAGCCTTTTCAAGTTGATGTCTCCTTGAGTTAGGTTGGCTATGCGATGCAAGGTTAGAATGGAAAATTAGTCAAATGGAAGAGAATTAAGGAAAAAGAGAAGGAAATTAATGCAAGATAGAAGAATATTTTGGATGAAAAAAGACCAGGCTTGAGGAGGGAAGAGGGGAATTAAGACAGTTGGAAAAATAATAAATAAATTATTGACTTAATAATCAGTCTAAATATATTTTGATTTATGGTTTGAAGAAATAACATATGCCTAAGACCATTTATATAGGCCAATAGATCACTCCAACCTTAATGCTAATCTTGATACCAAAGCTTATTGCTAAATATACTTTTTTCCTTGGTGAATATTGTCTAAACAAATAATGTGAAATCTGTTATAGGCCTGTGGTTAAGTATACCTATGTTAGAAGCAACATAGGAGGAATGTAAGGCTTGGTGTAGGATCTGTTTGCTGTTGTGGGCTAGGAAGGGGTATTTTCACTACTTGCCTTTATTTCTTATTTTCTCTTGTTAGAGTGGGGTAGGAGAGTCCATTATTTGATATTACCATTTGTTATTTGGCTTTTTCCTGGAGTATCTTTTCTTTTAGTGACGTGTGTCTGGAAAGTTGTTCAATAGAGTCAAGGACCAAGGAGAGGGGGGCATGTGGAGAGTGGGAGGGTGTTAGAGGGAGGCGCTAGGGCCTCGAATGCCTGGATGTATCTTTACACCACGGAAAGTCTATGCATCCCCCTTTTCAAATCCCAAATCAATTCCCATTCGATTCAATCTGTTCTGTGAGAATTACAGGTACCACTGCAGGCTTTATCATCTACAAGAGAATATCCAGTTTGATATTGCCTAATCTCATCAACTAATATTATAAGTATCTAAATATTAGAAGATAAGTAATGCATCTAAACTTGGGTTTGTGCTCTGCAAGTTCTTGTTGCATCCCTGCACTTGACTTTTTGTTGCCATTCTAATCTGTTTTGGATCTCCTTAACATTATTCTCTACATTTGATAGGTCAGTTGCTGGATTTACTTTGTACATGGCATGGTTTACATGTTTTCAATTTCTCTCAAGTACATGACATGCTGTTCATAGCCTTTAATAACATTTTTTGCATAAAAAAGTATTATGAACTTAAATCTTAAAATAATGCCTCATGTATGAAATTTGGCCACAATGGAATCAATGTCATTTTGTTATATGTTGGCCTTCGCTCATATGTAGTTGCTTATCAAATATCTAATTATGATGATATCTGCTTTTCTTATCTCAATGAAATAATAGCAATATTTGTGAAGAATAGGAGAAACACCAACAAACCAGCACGCTTGTTTTGGCAGTTCTCTTATTCTAAGTTTCTTCCTTCTCTACTTACTGTTTCCTTTTATTTCTCATTTTGCTTTTCTTGTTGGGATTTTATTGTGCAACTTATCTGCGTTTGAAGTGAATTTTTTCTTCACTTTTAATTCCTTTCTAGCTTTCGTACTTCTCTATCTTGAATTATTTGAGTCATGCCTGGGAAACTAATGTACCTGGCCACAAAGTGTTGGTATATTCATGGTCTATGTGTAATAGTTGCAAAGTGCATACTCTTTTTATTGTGTAAATGTGGCAGCTTGCAGGATTTAAAGTGGAAGTAATCGAAACAAATTCTGCCGGTCATGCTAGAAAACTTGCATCCACGGTTGACTTCAGCACATGTCCTGATGGTATTCAAGGATTTTTGTTTTTCTGCTTTGCTTTTCTTGTTTCTGTTCAAACAATTCCAATACCCTTCGCCTTACATTTGTCTGATCATGTCTTCAACTTCACTCTGCAGGGATTGTGTGCGTAGGTGGTGATGGTATTGTGAATGAGGTTTGTGCTCATTACTTACTGCTGTTGCCGTATATCCATCACGATGAATTAAGATTTGAAAGTTTAACTGTCAGGCTGTCAGCTTCAAATAAGTACTCTTTGGATTGTATTTTGATTTTAAATCTACAATGCCCAGGAGTCAGTACTATTTCATTCTGCCACCTGTTTCAGCGCTTAAGATCTTGGTTCTGGTTTCTCACTGCCATCGTGCCTATTGGAAACATTAAAGAAGAGAAAGAGATTGTTAAAAATATGATGGAATAATCTGTGTTATATTATTTACAGGACACTCTCCAAGCACTTCCGTGTAATAATGTTTGGATGAGCCGAGGTGACTGGAACATAATACACAGTGAATATCTAAATAAGAAACGCAACTTATTTATTTATTTTTATGAAAAAAAAGAACATGTACTTGAATATAATTGAACATCAATTTATAATTTAGTTAATCGAATAAATATATTGCCTGAACCTCATTGAATCGGTTTGAATGTCATTAAATATTCCAGCAGGGTTCAATAATTCTTAGTCATTGCGTGTATGAAATGGGCCTACATGCATAATATCTGATAGAAAGCTGCGTCTACTATTTGGATTATGTAGTTGTGCATGAGGCATTGCTGTTATTTATTTGCATTTAGATATTCGAATGTATATACAATTTTTCTCCTCCTGTGTTCAACTACATATTTTTGTTGGGGTGGTGGTGGTTTATACATGCTCAATTTTCTACTCTCTGAGAAGTGATGCAAGCTGAATGAATCTGATGGCTATCCAGGTGTTAAACGGTCTGCTGAGTAGGGAAAACCAGAAAGAAGCCATCTCTATTCCTATTGGGATAATTCCTGCTGGCTCAGACAATTCCCTTGTTTGGACTGTTCTGGGTGTCAGGGATCCAGTTTCTGCAGCAATAGCTATTGTAAAAGTATGTTCACATGTTTGGCTGTACTTGACTCTCCAATCATGTTCTTGGAATGATCATAATTATTTACCTGTCTGATAGCATACCATTTATGATGATGCGTGGATCTGTAAAAAAACAGCAACTTCCTGTCTGGTAGTCCAGTGATCTTTGCTGCTTAATATACATAATTGACCCCATCCCCTTCTCTCCTCCTCCATCCTAAATAAAGAAAAAATAAGATAATATGATGGAGAAATTTGTGATGAATCTCAAGAACCATCTGGATAGAATAGACCGGATAGAGTTGGTTCTGTAGCTGTGTATTGATATACAACCATGAGTCCAAAACCAGAAACACAAAGAACTATGCAAAATATAACCAAATTAAGGAACAAGAGCAATTTTCTGAACTTGAATATTTTTTACTATCAGCAAACAATACAAAAATCAAGAGCACTTAGTCCTGTGTTTTTCTTCACAAGATTAATTTACTCAATTAAGAGTTCATGATCCTAATGTAGATTTTCCTAGATTTGACCTCTGGATTTAGACTCACGGGCTTGGGAAGTCAACATACAAGAGTAAGAAGACTTTCAGTAACTGTCTTTTTCTAAAGCCTTTTGATAGGCATTGGTTATGGTCTCGGGTGTATGCACATTAACATCTTTCCATTTTATCAGTACTTCCAGCGCCCCCCTAGAATCATAGCGAGTACCCAAAACTTCTTCCGGCTGCACCCTACATTCCAGGTCTTCAGTCAAAGCAATTGGAAAGGGTTGTACACACGTATTCACGCTCACTGCAGGTTTCAGCATGGATACATGGAATACTAGGTGAATAGGGACACTATCCGGGAATTCTAGCCGGTATGCTTCTTTCCCAATTCTGGCCAACACTTTATATGGCCTAAAATAGCGAGGCGAGAGCTTCTCATTCAGATGCTTGGCAAGGGACTTATGTTAGTAAGGCCTTAATTTCACAAACACCCAATCACCTTTCTAAAGTTCCACATCCCGACGTCCTCTATTTGCGAACCGTTTCATATGTTGTTGAGCTGCCATCAAGTGTTGCTTTAGGTCATGTAAGATTTGATAGCATTGTTGCGGGGCCTCATCCATCGTAGCCACCTGAGAAGAAACCATGTCGTATCGCAGTAAGGGTGGAGGAGCTCGTCCATATACAGCGAGGAAGGGAGTCATCTTAGTTGCCGTGTGATAGGACGTGTTATACCAGTACTATGCCCACGGTAACCATTTGTGTAACACCCCAAAATTCACTGCTGAAAAATTTCGTTTTATTTAAAAGATAATTGCGGAAGCAAATTAATGAAACGTGAACTTTGGGAGTATTACCGCCACACTTAGTACCAGACCGGTTCACTCATACCGTTCCAGTACTAAGTGCTAAGGCTAAAGGAAAATGAAATACAATTTGCAAGAAATTCAACATACTGAAATCAGAGTAGCGCATCAAATCATTTATCAGAATAAAATCCACCAATGGTGGTTACAGTAACAACATAACGTTAAAACCAGGAATTTAAAGAGAAAGAGAAAACCCTAACGATACCGGATAACTACTTACTCTCTTTCCCGTAGCCCACTTGAGTAGCACCTGAAAAGACCTGCAAGGGCACTGCCCATTGAATAGGCAGGAACCCCATAAAGGGAATCCCTTCAGTACTACGGTACTGAGTAACCCTTTAATACCACACTTAAAGACAGGCCCACATACGACACATAATGCAAGCTACACACAGAAATAATGAGAGGTGCATACATAACAATAACATGCATAATAATTTATAAGTCACGATCGATACTTTGGGCCTTAAGCCATGTCATAGTGTAAGATCAATACATTTGAGCCTTAAGCCATTATTCCGTCACCATTCAATCAGTATCATATTTTATATCCATGTGAGTGCGAGAACCCCACTATTATAGCCGGTGGACCGGAAAGTATACACTCAGGGTAGAACGCCTCTGACCACTATTATTGCCGGTGGACCGGAAGATAACACACACAGGACAGAACGCACCTGACCACTATTATTTGCCGGTGGACCGGTCTGGCCCCGACTTACATGGTGTTCCACTATAAGTGATTAGTATTTTTCCATAACCTGATTCACATACATAACTGATTTTATTGAGCTCGGGACCCCCACTATTATTGCCGGTGGACCGGAATACATACAAACTCATCATCCAGGTCACAACGCTCCTGGCCACTATTATAACCGGTGGACCGGGATATATAAGAATCATCATCCAGGGCACAACGCTCCTGGCCACTATTATAACCGGTGGACCGGTACTCAATATCATAATCATCTGGGCCCGGCTCATTAATATTCCACTTTCAATAATAGTATCTTTCCTTTCTTTAATCAGCACATCAATCATATTTATTTGCCTCGATTGGGAGATCAATAACCCGGGACGCAAAGGTACACCGGTCGTACCGATGCATATCAACTACTCAGTACCCTTTAACCATGAACCCAAGGACGCAAAGGTACCCTGGTCGTACTGGTGCATAAAGCTAACTCAGTACCCTACCGACAAGGACACCTAATCCATAAGTATGCATACCCCCTAACTAGGTCCGTAGAGCTAGAAAGAGTAAGATATAGGGCTTGGCTGGGGCACAAAGGCACACCAGCAAATACCAGAATAATCGTGGACTAAACCACGTCCTCACCATTCCCGATCTCGAGGTCTTTCACTTTAAGTAATAGTGTCTTAATTAAGGTGATCACGAAAAGCACGGTAATCAGATACTTATTCACTTTCAATCGTTCTAATATCATTAATCGTTTCTTATTCAGATGATTATCCAGGATATCACAGAGAGATCATTAAGGCCAGACTAATTATCAACTACTCTTACTTGGCTAATCAGCATTATTTGATTCATATTATAATGTTCCACAATCTCAAAGACATGTTAGGTACAAATTACTCATTTGCCCTTTACTTATATAATTGTTAAGTATCCATTCCTTACTTGATAAATTACCACATTACCCTTAAGGTTGCATAATTACCAAATTACCCCTTATCCACTTTAGATTACCAAATTGTCTCCTACACTTTTTAGACCACCATTCACCCCTCATAATTACTACACTTATCATATTTCCCTTTTGGTTGGTTATATTACAAAATCGTCCTTCTCCTTTGTTATAATTACTAAATTGCCCTTAAGTTGGATAAACTACTACATTACCCTCCTTCATTATCATGATTACAATTTTGCCCCCTTAGTTGGTTAAATAATTATCACTTTACCCTTTAATCGGCTAAATTACTAAATTGCCCCTTCAGTTGGATAAATTACCAAATTACCCTTCTCCTTTATCATAATTACCATTTTACCCCTCTCAATTATTTTAATTGCCATTTACCCTTTTTAATCATTATAAATCCCAAATTACCCTTCTTCATAATTACAAATATTAATTTACCCTTTTTCATAATCAAAATTACTATATTACCCTTCTCCATTATTAAAATTACCATAATGCCCTTTAATTGGTTAATTTACCAAATTACCCTTCTATAGTATCCTACTTATCCAATTGCCCTTCTATAATCATAATTTAATTGCTAAATTATCTTTTGTCGTTATCATAATTACCAAGTTACCCCTTACTCCCAAGTTTACCATAATATCCTTTTATTTACAAAATTACCATTTTACCCCTTACATCCAATTTTACCATAATATCCTTTTATTTATGAAAACTACCACCATACATCTTTTACTTTACAAATTACTATTTTACCCTTTCACATCCAAGATTACCATCTTTATCTTTCCATACATAATTACCATTTTGCCCTTCTTTCCCAAATTACCATATTACCCCTTTACTTATAAATTACCACTTCACCATTCACTTATAAAATTTACCATATTACCCTTTACTTATGAAATTACGATTTTTCCCCTCTACCTCCAAAATTACCATAATGCCCTCCTTCATCCAAAATTACTATTTTACCCCTACTTCCAAAATTACCATTTTACCCTTCTTTCTCACAACCTACAATTTTATCCTTTACTTATAAATTATCATTTAACCCTTTTACTTATAAATTACCAAAATACCCTTTTACTTATAAAATTACCGAAATACCCTTTTCACTTATAAAATTTCCATTCAACCCCTTTATTCACCATTTTTATGAATTTACTAACACTACATAAAATAATGATATTAATACTTCATTTTTATCATCTAAGTCCACCAACTTATCATTTTTCAACATAATACTCATTAGCAACTACACACATTGATTTATATACCTCGTAAGCATAATTACTAAAATACCCTTAAAACAATAACATCATTCATGCATTAACAACATGGTACATCATAAACAAGTATTTAACATTTCTATCCATATTCAAACTCCTTCTTTATTTAACATACCTACGTATGGCACAAAAGTTATCATGCTTTTTCTTTTTATCAAACAATATAAGAACCATATACATATCATGCTAAGCATACAAAACATGCATAAAATCATACTAAACCCTAAATGTGCTAGCATGCGTTTTTCCATATATTTAAGGGAGGATTAACGGTTACCTTAATCCCGCAAAATATCAAATCTTACCAAGCATAATTAGCAACTCAACACCTAAAAATAATATCCATCATATTTGTTAGAAATAAGAAGTTAAAAAGGATAAAACTTTATAAAACAAATTTATTTAATAATAATACACTTTAATTAAATATAGATATACCTCAAAACTTAACCAAATGAGTTTCAAAATAAGGGGGAGCTCACGCTGCATGAGCAGCGTGAGTTTCATGCATAATCATGGGGAGAAAAGGGCTCAAAGAGGGTGAAGGGAGAAAAATCCATTATTTTCGGGTTAGGGTATTTAGGCTAGAAAAGAAGGTGGTTGGGGGAGGTTCTAAGGCAGGGGAATGGTACAGAAGTGAAGAGAGGGTGTAGGTGGAGGCTAAGGGTGGTTTCACGGCGGCATAGGGCGGCGGAGACGGCGGCGACGGCGGCGACAAGGCGGCGAAGTTGGCTGCCGAAAAGGGTCGAGGGGAAGGGGCTGTGAAGGAAGGAAAAGGAGAGGGAAAAATGGAGGGGTGCAAGAGTTAGTTTCGGCCAACTAAGGCATGGCGGTTGTAGAGGGGGTTGCAGGGTGTCGAACGGTGGGTTGGGTGGCGGCAGAGGTGGCTGGACGACGGCGGTAGAGGCGGTTGCAGGTGGCTTGGCGGTAAGGGGAAAAGCTGGGAAGAAAAAGGAAGAGGAGAAGGGAGGAAGTGTAGGGCTCGAGGGGCGGCGTGGTGGTGCAGGGTGGTAGTAGACGGTGGCAGAAGGTGGCGCAGGGGTTGGGCTTGGTGGTTCATGCGACGGCGGGCGGCGGTGAGAAGAAAAACGGGGAAAAAATGGAGGGAGAAGGAAGGAGATAAGAGGGAGCTCGGGGAGGGAGAGTAGGCTCGAAAAATGTGGGAATGAAGGGCTTGGGAGATGAAGAAAAAGAAGAGGGAGAAGAGAGGGGCAGAGTTGGCCGGCGATCGGTGCTGCAGATGGTGGCAGGGGAAAAGAGGGAAGAAGAAGGGAAGAAACAGGGGCGCGCGGGTTGTGGTTTAAGGGCCGGTTTGGCTCGAAATGGGAAAGAAAATGACGGGGGAAGAGAGAGAGGGAGAGGGAGCAGGTGGTGGTGGCAGGTGCAGGGTGGCAGTCGGCGCTCGACAATGGCAGAAGAGTCGGGCGTGGAAGGAGGAAGAAAGGAGAAGAAGAAAGGGACTGGCGGCTGGACCGGCGCAGAAAAAGAAGGGAGTCGGCCGGTCCAGGGGCAAAAGAAAGGAGGGCGGGCTGGCGTGCTGGGTGGCGCGCGAGGGAGAGAAAAGGGGAGGCGGGCCGAAGGCCCAATGCGCAGGGAGAAGGGAGAGCAGGCCGGGCGGGCGGCCCAAGGGGGAGAAAAAGGAAAAGAGAAGAAAGAAGAAAAGGAGAAAAGGAGAAGGGAAAAGAAAAAGGATAAATGGGAAAATAGGGGAAATAAATTAAATTAATTTATAAAATCATAAAATGTAATATTCTTGATAAATTATTTAATTTAATAATTTAATTTATTATAATCATATATATTAGTTTAAAAAGGATAAAGTTGGTAAAATATTAGTTTGGGAAATCACTCAAATAAAATAATATGATAAATAGCAAAATGTTTATTTTTAATTTATTAAATACTTTTATCCAAATTTACATACTCTAAAATCCATAAAATAATTAAAATAAATAATTTTACAAGCAAATTTTATCTCAAATAAAGTCATTTATTAAAATATAGGTTTTCAAAATTTTTGGGGGATTACAATTTGACTCAATGCTTAGGTTTTCCTCCAGCAAAACAACACAAGTATGTTTCAATGCATTAGTTTACCACCTCTGTTTGGCCATTAGATTGAGGTTGGTAAGCTGAACTATGTCGTAAAGATGTCCCCTGCAGTTTGAAGAACTCCTTTCAGAAGTGACTAATAAAAATTCTATCTCGATCGGAGACCATAGACTGGAGAATTCCATGAAGTCGCACTATTTTCTTGACAAAGAATGCAGCCACCCCCAGGCATTAAACGGGTGCTTCAAAGGAATCAGGTGCGCATACTTTGACAGGTGGTCAACCACTACCATAAAATTATTATAAACTTCGGCAAGCCTTTCACAAAATCTAAGGAAATATCCTCCCAAATTTGGTTGGGAATAGGAAGTGGCTGTTAGAGTCCTGTCGGTGATGAGGCAAGGTACTTATTCTATTGACAAATAGGGCATTCCTCAACATAATTTTGAACCCAACGCCTCATGCCCGCTCAACAAACTTCTCTGGCCAAACACTGGAAGGCTTTTAATACTCCTGAATGACCCCCTATACTGCTGTTATGAAATTCCGCCAAGAGCTGAGGTATGTAAGCCGAATTAGCAGGAAACACCACTTTTCCCTTAAACATGAGGGTGCCTTGCTGTAAGTAGAACCCCTTATGCTCACCCCTCGAAGCCTCTAGTTGGTGTCGTATCGGACCCAACTTCGAGTCTTGTTCCACTTCAGCCCTTAACCCGGGCCAGTCTATGGAAGGCACAATTGATATTGCTAGGAGCTCTGTGGTATTGTCCCTTCTTGACAAGGCGTCTACGGCTTTATTATCCAACCCTGGCTTGTATTCAATTTTGAAATTGTAACTCCACAACTTTGTAATCTAACGTTGGTGCGCCTTCGGTAACACCTTCTGTTCTAGCATGTACTTCAAGCTTTTCTGATTAGTCCTCACCACGAACAGCTGCCCCAAAAAATAATGCCTCGAACGCTGGATAGCTGGTACCTTGTAAATAGGTTTGAGACGTGCTCGAGCCCCTAAGACTTGGTTGGAGTAAGCTACTGGCCTATTCTTTTGCATTAGCACAGTACCAATGCCCACATTTGAAGCATCAGCTTTAATGAGGAAGGGTCGGTGAAAATTAGGCAGTGCAAGAACAGGTGCTGAAGTAATGGCTTTCTTAAGTTGCTTAAACGCAACTTGGGCATCCTCATTCCACACAAACTGGTCCTTCTTGAGTTGGGCAGTTAGTGGAGCTGCATTGTGGCCATAACAATGCACAAATTTCTGATAATATCCCGTTAAGACCAAGAATCCCCGAAGCTCCCTCAAATTCCTCGGCACAGGCCAGCTGTTCATGGCTTCTAGTTTAACTGGATCAGCCGCCACACCTTCCTGGCATACTATATGGCCTAGATACTCCAGCTTAGTTTGTGCAAACAAGCACTTCTTCCAATTCACACACAACGAGTGCTCCCTTAACATCGACAATACTTCTTTTAAGTGGCCTTGATGATCCTCCAAAGTATGACTAAAGATTAGTATGTCATCAAAGAATACTAGCACAAACCTTGTCAATTACGGTTTGAAAATTTCATTCACTAATGCCTGAAAAGTGGCCGGAGCATTGGTGAGCCCAAAGGGCATCACCAAAAATTCATAATGAACTTTGTGCGTTCGGAAGGTAGTCTTAGGTATGTCCGGTGGATGAATCCAAATCTAGTGATAGCCTGACTTGAAGTCTAGTTTGGAAAAGATGGCGGCCCCATGAAGTTTGTCTAGAAGCTCGTCAATGACTAGGATCGAAAACTTGTCAGGGACTGTGGCTTGATTGAGTGCCTTGTAGTCAACACTAAAGCGCCATCCCTGTCCTCCTCCTTAACCAGTAAAACAGGGCTGGAGAAGGGGCTATGGCTAGGGCGAATGATTCCAGCTGCCAACATCTCTTGAACCATTCGTTCAATCTCATCCCTCTGAATGTGGGGATACCGATAAGGACGCACACTGATCGGCGCACTATCAGGTTTCAGCTGAATGCATTGATCCAGTGCCCGGGGTGGAGGTGATCCTGTAGGAGTTGTAAATACATCAACGAATCCTTGGACCAACCCTTGAATGGCCCTGGGTGCCTCAGTGAATCTTGGCTTCACTGATGACTGAGTGGTTAGGGAGCTGCATTCCACTAAAATTCCCGACTCACGCCTCACCCATACAATGAAATATCGGCACTGCAATTGCATATCAGCTGCAATTTTGCGGTTTTTGGGTCATAAAATGAAATAAAATTTCCCTTGTTATTGATTAAAACACACGAGACAAAACAAATATCAAATTAGTACTAAGTGCACGTGTAGGAAACTAAAGCAATGAGGATAAATATGAAATTGTCCAATTCTTCCTGAAAGATATATATATATGTGTATATATATATATATATATATATATATATATAGTAAAATCATGTAAAAAAATAAAAATAAAAATTAATCTTAGCTCAAAGCAAATTAACCAACCTATCGCCAATAGCCTCAAGTCCTAATTAAGGAAACCAAATTCAAAATAAATATTAGCAAGGTAATTTTTGCTAGAAAGATTAGTTCCAACTCTTTTGGTTTAGAATTTTCTCCTTTATTTTGTGAAGCCCACAATCACGGCAACTTTAGGTCTTCAATGCTGAAGTTTGCAACTCTCTAATGTACAAATAGCTGAGGAGGTTTATGACTTGTAGTATTTTTGGCCAAGGTTGCTATAGCCAATGGTGTAGTTTGATGTGCCAAAACGTAGGGTTGCCAGCAAAATCGGCTATGTTGGGCATGGTTGTGAATTTTTTGCAACAATAATTGAGCAAAGGCCTAATGTTTTTCCAACTTCAATTGGGTCATAGTGTGGAATCAACACAAATTCTAATTGGTATGTTGTTTCCTTCTCTCATTTCGCTCTTAATGTCCCAATTTTTGCAAATTTGTGGCATTAGCATTTCTAGGATTAGGATTTCATTCGATTATGGGGTAAGTTAGGTTGAATTGGGGTTTTATTGCAAAATTGGGGTTGGATTTGGTATGAATTGAGTGGGCAATGGATTTGTCATGTTGAAATTGGGGCTTTGATACCAAGTTGATAGAGATTAGTAGGATAGAAGATGGGAAAAAAGGGAACAATTGAAAAGGAAGAAGAATAACAAAGGATTGAGGAGAGAAATAGTATATGGAAGAACATGCTAGTCTAATTCTCATTCAAATTCTTTCTCTAGCAGAAAAATAAATAATCCTTTGTCTTTAAAGTTAAAAGGTAACTATTTTATGAGATAATATCCTAAAAGATAATAACTATAGCACTCCCAAATTTTAGGATTGGAAAATTTATTTTTAAGACAATGCGGAAGCCTTGATGCTGCATCTAACACAGGTGATTTTTTATGATTCACCTAACTAATTCCCAGTGGAACCAAACACACAGATTAATTGAGAGAGAAATGATATGAAGATGACAATAATATGAATGATATGACTATTATACAGCATTCCAAAATATAAAATCAAATTCAAGAGTTTGAATAATAGAAATATCATAACAACCCAACATTGTGGGTAGAAATCTTGCTAATCCGATTAGCTTAACTCTCGATTACTAATACAAATTAAGGTTTCTCCAAGCAATGGCCGACTATCCATCCACATTATTACCCTAAACGTAATTTAGTGGAAAATCATAGCCATGCACATTGCACTTCGCTCATTGGAATAAAAGTCGGATTATCAAAGGATTACAAAAGCTAGTGTCACTATGGTGATATACTAGGAAAATAAACCTACGATAAGGTTCATGCTGCACATAAGGATCATGTTATCATTTATCACATAGGATCATGCTTAGATACATATAGCATATAAAATAATATTATGTAAGGTATATATGACTGCTGTACTACACACACACATGAATGAGGCCATCAAGGTTATTTCCATTCATTTTATTTGTTTAACGTGTTTATCCTAACAGGGATAAAAATAGGACTTGAACCCCACCACTACTATACACTAGTGCCAAGGGATTTATATAGGATCTTCAAAATTTACCATACTTAGTCTTCTAGGTGAGGGGATATATTTTCAGTTTTGGGTCTTTAACACCCACCGCTACTATACACTAGTATCAAGGGGTTTGTACTAGAATCTTCTTCATTCACTACTCTTGGATTCCTAGGCAGAAGGGCGTTAAACAAACAAGGTAACCTAACCCTAAGTATGCATAGTGCGTACTCAATAAAGGCACCTAAAATTTCTCATTCATAAACCTTTTCTATTATCTCAATTATCCAAGACCATATCTTAAATATCTATTGTGAAAAACACAAGCCAAAGTTAGGATCAAGGACAAGCTCATAGTCTAATCCTTAAAAATAAGCAAAATTCCCCCAAACCAATCAATTTGTAAATGAAAACAACAAACAAATTGAGCAAAGCAAACGAATTAGTTGAATGGTTTTGGGTTACCATTCGACTGGTCATCCCCCAAACTAGTTGACTTTTACAGGTCGAGAGCAAAAAATAAATAAAAATTTGAGATTAACTATTTGACCGCTGTGTCAGTTTTGTCCCAACAAAGCAAAATAGGTACCATGCAGTTTATCTAAAATGAATCCTAACTTCTACCATACATCTTGACATGCCCTCAAATCATCAAAATTCTTATAATTCATGTTGAACATGCTCACAACACTTCAAACATGATTGAAATCCAAAATTAACCATCATGCTTCATAATTCATCCAAATCCGCCATGATGACCAACATGGCCAAATATGCTATAAATTCTAACTTATCATGTATAACACCTTGATTCATGCTTCCAAGCCTTCCATAGCCTCATATTACACACAATAACTCAAAACATATATTAATGATGCTCTCTTACTTCCTACTCAATTTAAATGAAATCATGGCAAGGAAAATTAGGAATAAAATACTAACATACAATGCTTAACCACATATGAAGGTAAGTTTAATTTATTTTTGGGCAAATAAATCTTCTAGCAAGGAAGACCTAACTTAATGACAACCCTACCAAGCTTTTTTTATTTTCTAGGTAAAATTAAGAGAGCTAAATTAGTAAAACCTTTGAAAGATTACTAGAACAATTGAAAATAGAAGATAAGGAAGGAGGTAAAATCCTCAACCTAAAGCTATGAGTGCCAAGAAGAGGTAAAACAAGGATTTTCTAATCTTTTCCTACCCTAACCCTCATTTGTTTAAGGAAAGAACGATAACAAGGAAGAACTCCAAATGTCTCCAACACTTAAATATTTTTTAAGGAAGCAAGGAGAGGAAACAAAAGAGAGAGTGTTGTGTGTGCTAGGGGAAATTGATTTAGATGGGGAGGCTTGAGAGGGCTGCAAGTCAATGAAAAGGAAAGGAGAGAAGGAGGTGGGGTGTTGACTTGAGGTAGTGTGTAGGTACATGGTGTAGGGCGTAGGGGAATGATAAAAGTGAAGGAGATTGGAGGAGATATGGTCATAAAAGACCAGGGACAAGCACTACAGTGGAGGTCTGCACTCATAGGCTTGGGCAACAGAGGAAAGAGGGGAAAGGAAAGAAGGTAGGTAGGTGAGGAAAATATATTTTAGTAGATTTTTATCCAAAAAAAGTCTAATAATAATTCCAATGCATCAAAATATGTTTAATATCACAAAGAGATCATAATTAGAAGTTTAAGCAAACATTTGAGCAATAATCGAAACAACACTAGAAAGAGTACTTGAAAGAGCAAAACCAGTTGTTGGGTTCTAGAATACCAATCGACTGGCTTTCAAAGATTAGGTGGTTGGTTTTTCTGAGATGATAGCTAAGGTTCCAAGATGAGCTAGTGATGAGGAAGCATCAACCATCATTTTTAATTTTTGCTATTAAAATTATATGATTGGGTAATGGCTTTAAGCATGTGTCAAGTGATCATATCCATGGTCAAATTCATTCAAAAAGTCCTATTTTAAAAAATACAACATTGTTTGTATCAAGGGCATTTTTTGGCATCCCAACAATTCCAAAACCATACCAAGCTTTTCAGCCACAAAAACTTCTTATTTTGGGCTGAATTATGAACACTAAATAGTCAAGCCATGCAACAACACTTTTCCAGCCACCACCTTTTGATAATTTAAATGGCTTAGTATTGGCTCCAAAAAATGGTTTATTAAGTCAGCTGGAAAGGACAAAATGGCTAGCCATTTTTGCATCAACAAGACCTGACCACTCCAGCTCGTGGGGGCCACTTTTTGGCACAGAATATTGGGCAAAATAGCAAAGACAAGGGCAGGCTTGAATTGGGGAAAGTTTGGCAGCAACTTTTCGAACTTCTATGCTGATTGTTGTACAAGAATTCAGCTAGTGAGATTTGACTTTAACTTGCAAGCAATCTCAAATTCATCACCCATGACATGGGAGGGGTTGTAGTGCACCTTTTTTTGGGTACGTTGAAGTACATGGCTGAATATTTTGTTGGTTAGATTCAAACTAACAAAGTTGACCCTATGTGACAACTAGTTAGTTTACGTACTAACTGAATCGGCCTAGTTTGGTTAATTCTAGTTGAGTTGTAACTTGATAGTAATGTTTAGCTAGTAGGTAGTCTATGTAACTCGCAAGATGCCACATAATCAGGTTGTAAGAGTATGGGAACCCACATGGTCAAAATTCTGACCTTAAGGACCCATATTTGATTGTAATGGTGTAGTTCTAAGCATTTATTTTCCCTATAAATGCTAGGATCGTCATCAATGAAAAGGGGAATTGGTTGGCTGCCTTTTTTTTATATATATATTTTTATTTTTTTATCTCAATTTTGAGAATGAACTTCAAAGTAGAGGGAATACTTTGATTGAATTTTATCTTTCAAATTTTGTTCCTTTTATTTCCAGTTTTGCGTAGCTCGAGTGGTAGTTGCAAGTATATGAATCTAAGGGTTACTTAGGTTCATATTTTCCTCTCCTTCAACCTCCATTTTTGTATTAAATTTCGATGGTAATTATCCTAATCCACCGTCTTCCTTAGCATGACCTAATTTGTTTACTATATGCATTAGCTAGTTGACTAGTTTAGGCTATGACTAGTCGATTGGTTTAACTTCAACTCATGCTTTCACCCATTTTCAAGCCCTTTTTAAAACCAAAATTATTTTATGTATATTATCATAATTAAATACATTTTTAAAGATTTTAGGATGGGGCATTATAGTAGCAAAAGATAATAACTTACTAATTGGCTCCAAATAATAATTGAAGATAACTCATAAAACTTGTTTCTTGTTTTTATAAACTTTCTCCTAAAATGTGTCTATAGTTTCTAATTTTCATCATAACCTCACACATTACGGTTCTTTTCTTGTATAATAATGCCTTTAGCATGTGCAAGAGTAGACAAGATGAGAGGAAGGATACTCTGTTATTGCCTTTGGTTTCTTAACCCTCATTTGTCTTATAAGAATCATGTTTGATCATGTTTACATAGCGATAATTATTGGATGACTGTAAATTTCTTTCTTAATAATGAAAGACTGAAATGAGTTGACACCGTTAGGGTTTTAGTTACCGAATTTTGTGGTACGAGTTTGAGTCACTCTCTCTCTCTCTCTCATCTATTTTGGTTGGTGTTTTTCTGTACTTGTTATTTTCATTGTGTCATTCAACAATTTGAAGTTATCATAGTTGCATTACTAATCAAGATGGTATTTTTCCTTGTTTTAGGGTGGTCTTACAGCAACTGATGTTTTCGCTGTTGAGTGGATTCAAACTGGTATCATCCATTTTGGAATGACAGTCTCGTACTTTGGTTTTGTTAGTGATGGTAATCTATAGCTGTTGTCGTGAGTCCTTGATATCTTGCTTTGGTTCTAGTAGCTGAAGATTAATATGCTTTGGTATGCTCAATTTTTTTTCGTAAACAATCAGTTATGTATCTACTTATACCCATACAATTTAATAGCAGTTATGCTATGGCATAGCGACCAATATATAATGGTTTTTGGCTTAGTTGTAAAGCGAAATTAACGATACGCTATGGTTTTAAAATTTTACACTTTATCAGCAATAAATCACGTGTAAATCGTCGAAAAATTGGTATCGCTGAGGAATTGAAAAATATCACAAATATATATTGGGATATGTCACTGATAAATCGGTAATTTTTTGAGAATTTCAAATCCTATTGAAAACAATATGCATGATAATTTTTGTTTGTTTATTTACTATATATATATTGTACGAAGTCACTATTAAAATATGTTAAAGTATTGCTATTTGTTACGTTTCCATCTACCACTAAATAGCATGGTTTTTGTCATTCCAAGACAATTTAACTTATAATGACCCTTTTAAATACTTCAAATATAATATAAAATACTACATTTGTTCACAAACAAGTATCCTTTTAACTTTTGACACGAGAATTAAGAAAGTAATCAAATTACTAAATTATCCTTACTTAAAGTATTATTGAAAATGGTAATAGTAATTAATGTAAATAGAAATTAATTAAGGCTAAAAGGTGAAGTAGGAAATGTTATATAAAATTAACCTCGTAAATTTAAAATGACACTTATTTGTAAAAATAAAAATAAAAAATTAAATTGCTAAACAACACTTATTTGAAAGCGGAGGGAGTAGTTTATTGAATATTTATATTTAAATAATGAATAAATAATTATTAGAGCATATGGTGAAATAAAAATCAAAATTCATACCGCAATGACTGCGACACATAATTTATCCTTTGTCAGACTCGGATGCTACAACCGCGATTTTATTGCCTGCTTACACCCTGGTTTTTCGAAAGTTGTTTTCCAAGCTTAAATATATTTTCTTAATTTTGAAGATACCGATAAATATATTTTTAATAATAATCTCTCCCCCAAGTTTGATTTATAAATTAAGACTTATATGTGGAACACATGTTTTGTTGGACGTTGACTATGGAGGAGTTCTTTTTGACATAGTAGAGGGAAGGGAGCTTTTCCTTCCATCAATCCGGGGGGAACAATTTCATTCCGTTTGAGGATGTAGAATTCCTTTTCATTAGTGATCAGTGCTTGAAAAAGCTAGACGCAAGGTGCAAGGCATGAGGGTTTGAAGCTTTTTTTTTTATCCTTGGTGAAGCAACATTGGCAAGGCTCATCCAAGGTACACTTGGCATGCTAAGATGTGTGCCATACTAAAAATCAGCTACTTTCAAGTTTTAATTTCATTTAGAAAAATCTGTAATCATTTGGAATGGAAAGCAAGGAGGGATAAGATGTCATAGGAAGACTAGTAAATGTAATTTTCAATGGCAAAGGAAAGAAGTGCATTTAGCGTAGATAAAGAAACTTTGATTAGCTATTTTGGAGCTTTATTTTTATAAATACAATAACCAAATCTCATACTGGGAAGGAAAGGGAGAGGAAAAAGGCTTGTGGGAAGACCAATAAACAAGTTTTTGATGGAGAAAAGATTATATTTGTGAGGCAAATCAAAAGCAGTATTTGATTGGTAATAATGGCGCCTCTCTTCGTCTAGATGTGTGTTTTGCTTTGTGCCTGGCACCTAAGCTTTATGACCTTTATTGTCTAGGTGCATCTCAGTGTTTGAAAAGGCTTAAGGCGCACCGAGGCGCAAGGCGAAGGTGCACGCTTGGGCGATGAGAGGCACCTAGTTTTATTTTATTTATTTATTTATTTTGGCATATATACTTTTGTTTTTCCAGTTTTTCTTGATGTTCTCTCTATTTTTTTTTCAGATGTAGTGGTACATTGTTTTCCCTTTGTTGTAGTTTTTTTTTTTTTTTTTATTTTTTTATTTTTTTTTTAAACTAGGAAGAAAAAGTTTCTGCAAAAAATATATAGGACAAGGGGGGACCTTTCTTTTTCCCTATATCTTTTGTTTTCCCCTATATTTGCAAAAAATATGTGCAGATATACCTTTGGTTTTCCCTAATGCCCTATCTGTTTTCCCCTATATCTGCAAAAAGTATATGCAAATATACCAAAATAATTATTTCTTGCTTTAAATTGGTGATAGCATACTTTACAGTCTCTGCAACTTGTTTTTGACTTTTCCAAAATAACTCTTGCTCTCCTCAATTCCCATATTAATTGCAGAATATTTTTACTGCAATCAAGACTATAAATAGACTTATCTTTTTCCTACAAATGACTATTTAACTCCCCTAAGTCCCTGCAGTCTGCATGTAATTTTTTTTTTCTGCTGAAAAGGTTTTTTATCCCTCTTCCCTATGTGTCTATTGAGCTCCCAAGTTTATGCTTGATTTTATGCTGAGGCGTGCGCCTCATAGCCTCTGCGCACAGCGCCTGAGGCGCGCCTTATATGCGCCTCACTTGCCTAGCCTCGCCTAGCACCAGAAAAGCCCCACCCCCCCATCGCCTTGCGCCTCAGGCGCGCTTTTTCAAACACTGGTGCATCTTAGGCCTTTTCAAACACTGTTAGTAATGGAGATATGGCTTTTCATATATTCCAATCCCCTCGCTATTAATTTTATTGACATTTTTCTTAAGAAGCATTCATTATCGCATGAGATCTGTACCCTTCTGTTTTATTTCTATATTTATTTTCATTGTTTCTTTATTTAAGTAGGGTTTTCTCTTCCATCCTACTTCCTTATTTGATGAAACTTTGCTGCGTACTCCATAAAAGATTGTTTTACCCTTGGTTGAAGCATTGATTCAAGGGAACTTCTTGCTAATGTGAACTGAAATGATAAGTGCTATAACCTGCTGTTTTATTTCTTATTTCAACATTGTTGAACCTGAAAGACACTTGGAAAAACTTTGAGAAGCTGTTTTAGGTTGCTCACTGGATCTTGTTTCTGCAACACACACTTTGTCTGACAGACATCCCCTTCCTTTTTAGTTCTATTATTGCTTGATAAAAAATGATCTTAAAAGCGCTGATGCAGATAGCGTCCACTTAAATGGTTCAAAATGTTTTCCCTGGAATGCATTATTTTATTTTGCCTATATTATTTGGTTTTAGTTCATGCTTACTGAATTATTCATGTTAATGCGTTAAAATTTTGTTAGATGATAGCTTCTTCACATCTCAGTTACGCACTATGTTAGGGGTGCTTTTGTGGTTTGGGCCTACCAGTGGAACATACTTGGGCCTATGACCTAGCCCACTGATAGACAGGCCTGCTTGACAGTCTCTGGACTCAGCCTGTGAACTGATGTGTTTATTTAACTATTACCTGTAGTTTATTTGTCTAAATTAAAATGTGCTTGTTGCACAAGCCATGAAAATAGAAGGGATGTTTATCCTTTAGAATTGGTTATTACCTTTGATGTTTAGTTATTGTCACCGGAGAATTAGTTTGTCATTTATAGGTGTGTGTGTGAAGTAGTTATCCTTTGGTTTGTGGATAATTATCTTACTAATTAGTAGAATAATAGAGAATTAGAAATTATTATCTTTTAGGCTTGTAAGCCTTATATTGAGGGCCTCTCACAGTAGGAATCAAGCTAGAGACCTAATGAGTTCATTCCCTAGCTGACCTAAAATCTCTCTCTCCCTTTCTCTCTCATTGTTGCTATTCTCTTACCCCAAAACCCTATTGGCCAAACCCTCTAGTCTCCCAAGGCAACTACCAATCTCCGTCCTTGAAAGAGTAGCTTCTCATTTCTCTTGCTCATCCATCATAGGTTCAAGCAAGAAGAATTGTTGTAAACCCTCTATTTGCTAACCCTGAATCACATGTCACATCACTGGAGTAATATCGTAAGTAGGGCTGTAAATAAGTTGAATAAATAAGCTGAGCTGACAACTCATTGTCAATTGGCTTGACTCAGTTTTTCATGAATCGTCTCTTGTGAGGTTCATTTAGAAGCTCATATATAAACAAAACTGTATATACAAGTAGTGTTGATGCATTCATATACAACCATAAGTTTTAATTACGGATTATGCTATATATAAACTAGTCAACCATAATCAAGTTAAGAGTATGTGACATCTTATTATAATCTTAGATTCGATAAAAAAGCTTTTGTAAATTGATGTCAACTTAATAATTGAGTTTATAATGAAATGAATGAAGACAACTCAATATATTTAAATTATTACAATCGATTTGACTCAGCTCAAGTCATTTAGGTGTCGTTTGGTATTACTTATTTTTAATAATTACTTTTAGATAAAAACTACTTTTATAAATTTACTTTATAAAAAGTACTTTAACAAGTATAATATATTTTTGTTTTTACTTTTGTTATATAAGTAATTAATACTAAAATATTATTTATTGTACTTTATTAGTATTAATCTTTATTTTTCTTCAAATTTACTTTTCATTTTTCATCTTTAATTTTTATCTTCCTATATATATCTTTTGATAATAATTTTTATTATATAAATTCTATAATATTAAATATTAAAAATCATATGAAATATATATATATAAAGTACAAAAAATTATAAAATAATTTTATTCCAATTATATATCTATTCAAAAGATACCTAGTTGAATCCCTCATCCTCCGTGGCTGCCACCCTTTACCTCGCCTCGATGCTTCACGACCACACCTTCGAACCCTAAATTCTCTCTCCCGTTAAATCCGTTCCCAATTCCCCTCCTGGATTCCAACGTGATTTGACCAAACCCAGGCTCTTATTCTTCTTCGCTGTCACGAAGTAAGTTGCGGAGAGGTTGAATTCACGAGCAACCGCTCGCATCCACTCCTCGTCGTCCGTTTCTTTGTCCAAAAGAAGAATGGCCATTGGGTTTCTAGTAAAGGGCGATTCTGCAAATGCATCAACATGCAAATAAATTAATATTATCCGTGCTTGTCTCAGAATATTTTCTTCATTCGAATTTATCTTTATAATTAACTTCAATATCTATAAGGCTAACATTATCGTAATGTACATACCGTGTAGAACTTAATGCTTCTTTTCGCCATTGCTTGTGCCAAAAAAGTCAACAGATAGAGAGTGAGTGAGTGTGGGATTTGCGTGAAAATTGAAGAGCTTTGAATTAAAGTCGCTGTAGAAATTGAATTATAATGCCAATATAAATTACTAGCAAAGCTATCTTTTTGGAGCCGCAAACTCTGTTTCCGCCATGAAGCTTGCTAAGTCTTTCAGGTTGACATCTGACAATGAATGCCTCACACTGTTGCTTGCTGAAGCTGAAGCAAGTTGAAGCACTGCTGCTTTGTTATGAACGGTTTTTTTTGTTAAAAAGATACTGTGCCACACTGTATAAGTTATTTTAAAAGTAGGTAGAACTTACTTTTAATTTATTACTTATAGAAAGTAATTTTTAATAATTATTTTTTTATAATAATTTTTTAGAAGTAAAACCAAACACTTATTTTAATCTATAATTACTTTTATAAAAAATTACTTATCAAAAGTTAAACCAAATAAGCTCTTAATAACTTGTGAGCTGTCTCTTGAACACTGATATCTTGGCTTATTTAAATGAATAAATGAGTCGAGCTTTGTGATTCGACTCGGTTCATTTACAACTTTAGACTTATAAAAAATTGGTTTAAAATAGTTATGTGAGACTTAATTCAAAAATAGTTACAGGGCTTCATGATTGTGATATAAGAGCTGCACAATGAGTAGATACACCAGGATGCTTGTGATCAAGAGGCAAAGCTTCTCATACAAGAGTTTAAGATAAGGCAAGATCTAAGATGCAATAATAGGAACAACACTACTTGGAGATGCATCACCAAACCACTAAACTCACTAGGGTGGGAAGAAAACTTTTGGGAAGGATCCATAGGCAATGAACAAACCATGCGCACCTTTGATGGCCCTAGAGTCCTTAATGTTCACCATCCCTCTCTTGCTTGCTATGATGAGCATATTGAATGCAAATTTGTTTGCGCGACATCCAAATTGGAGCTTCATTTTATTGATGGCATAAGAGGATTCCTTGGATTGCTTAAATCGGTGTAATGAAAAAGGAAGATAAGACACCTAACTTGAGAAGTTTGTCATTGATATTACATATGAAAACGCAAAGAACCCAAGTTTTATTGGAATTCCTTTAAGCATTATCAATGTACAAGGTCTGGATCCCCACTAAGGAATAATGCCTTGGGTGATCTTAATAATTTGAATCAAACAAGAATTGTGGAGGAGACTAAGTGATGGTTTCAAGTACCATGTCGGTGCGAGTAACATCTTTATGGTAGGGCTGGACTCGCTCCTAGTTGACCTAGAATTAGCTAATCCACCCAACATGGTAACTGCCACAAGCATTGCCAATCCTCTAAGAAGTCCTAGGCCGCATGATTATGTGGAAACCTAAGCTATAATAGTGTATAGATCTTAGACACAAGGGCCTATTGAGGGGATCTAAATTTTTGTGGTTGAACAACACCCTTCCACCTTTGTTAGGAAGCTGATCCATGTATTGATGATGGTTTTGATGTTGTACTAGGAATGTAGTGGTTGCACACATTGGGACCCATCCATTGGGAGGGCTAGTAACAAAGTAAGATGATCGGTTTGGCATGATATAGGTGACAGGATCTTATGACCCTGACCCCAATTATTGTCCTTGGAGGGAAAGGGGTATGTTAAACCACGTGTTTTTGGATTTCATGTGACTACTTTTAGAGACATAATCCTATGATCATCAAATCAACTATAGGCTACTATTTGTAGTGTGCCCAAATGCTTGACCCTAACCAATAATGTGGACTATCAAGCTAGATTGTTCGAAAATTTCTCTAAGCTGCTTCCCATATCAAAAACATTTCCTAGATGCAGACTTTAGTGAAAAACTCATCCCCAAAATGTTTTTGAGAAAAAAATTAATCAAAGTAACGACATATTGGCTATTCTTTTAACACGTGCTCTCGGCCCATACTCAACCTCTCCTAGTTCTTTAAAGCCTTCATCCCTCACCATTTACTTGCATATAAACTTTAACCGTCTCGTTGTAACTAATTAATTTTAATTTGAAGTGATAACTATGAAGTTCTATGCTTCTTTGAGTTGATGGCTAATGATAGCTAATCACTTATATTAATTATACTTACATGTTTGTACATATATCTGTATAATTGAATGGAATTTTTTACTACGTATATAATATTAATTTTTTCCCCTTTCTTGTTTCCTAGCTTTTTTTTTTACTTCCTAATTTTTGCATTTTTGTTTCCTTGTTCCTCTTCCCTCGTTCAAGCAACCTAACTATTAAGAGCTCAAAGATTATAAAGAATAAGTTCCTTATTACAATGGTGGATTGGCTCTTACATGAATTGCGTGGGTCCTTTGGTCCATGTACCACTAAATTTGTATGGAGAGATATGATATTGAAAGGACAGTTTTCCATACTTATCGTTGCTATTTTAATTTCTTTGCCATGTCAGTTTGGTCTTATGAACATTCCCTTGACATTCTAGGCATCGCTGAAAGAAGTATTCCAACCATTCTTGCATAATTTCATTTTGTTTCTCTTTGATGACATCCTCATAGTGTCACATGTGCGTCAAATACATCATTTTCTATGAATAGTCTTGAATATACTCAAGTAAAGCAATTGTTTCCAAAAAGAAGTCTAGGATACATACAATTAAGTAACGCTCCTACTATAGTTTATCGACTGCTATTTAACAGAATTTGGGTTAGCCGATACACAACAGATAATTTTTTATTCCACAAATTTATTGCCAATAAATTGGCACCATAAATCTGAGATTTATTGATAAATCCTAAATCTACAAAAAAAGCACACACAATAATTTCTTGTTATTTATTTACTATATATGTGTGTGTGTGTGTGTGTATTGGATCAAGTGATAATTGGATTATAATAAAGTATTTTTATTTATTAACTATAAATCTAACCCTAAATAACGTGGCTTGCTTTTCATTCCAAGGGAAATGTATGGTTATTAGGATAATTTAGTACATAATGACTTATTGAAATGCTTCTAATATAATATAAAGTACTAGTTTATTGAATACCTATATGTTTACGTGCAATGAATAAGAATTAGAGCATATTGAAAAATGAAAATAAAAATTCATACTGCGACGATCGTGACATCTAATTTATCATTTGCGATGCTTTAATATTATAATATCACCACTGTGACCTCGATTTTATTGCATGCTAGGACACTTGGCTCACAGAAAAAAGATATCAAATGAATAGACTAAGCTTTAGGCCATCTTAGAGTGGCTCAAACCATGATAAATTTGGGCTTTATGAGATTCCTATGGTTTGGCTACTATAGGAAGTTTATACATTGATATGACGAGACAAGAACCCCTCTAACCAACCTCCTTTGTATTAACATGTTCAAATGAATTTCACAAGCATTGAAAACATTTCAAAAATTGAACCAGGCCCTTCTTATTGCTCCTTTGTTACTTTGGGTTTCTTGTTGTATTTTGGGATGGTTGGTAGGACATAGGCATAGTTTTCTAGTTGGATGATCACCAAATTGCTTTCATCTCCCTAAAATGAACTGACCATACCATCATATGAAGGGGAACTAATTAGGTTTGTGAAGGCTATATGGTACTCTCAGCCCTATTTGGGGTTGCGAATTTCATATCAATATAGATCATTTGAGGTTGAAGCCATCACTTAAGCAGATATTGGGCATTTCACTACAGTGGGTCAATTGGTTAAGATTTAACTTATGATTTGAATTTAAGCTTGTTCTTGACCTAGGTGAGTTGTTGTGTTGCGACTAGGAGGGAAACTTATTTGCTATATCCTAACCATAGGTCCTCTTATTTAATGAGATTAACGTGAATATTGCATATTGTCATGTTCTATAATGAGCTGTTATGGGAAGATTGGTAGGCTTGGAATGGTATAATTTTGTTTAAACATCATGTCTATGTTAGGGTATCTGATTATGCAAATAATGTGGCTGTTAAGGTGCTTCCATTTGACAAGGTTTACCAACGAAGGACAAGGAAGAATTAAGTAATAGTATTTTAGAATAAGTTGCTGCCAGTTATTCTTAAGGCAGATTATTAAGTGGTGTTTTTATGTTTTGTGTGTTGTTATGTGTGCATTTCCGCCACCTGTTAGTGTGGGCAGATTATTAAGTAGTGTTTTTTTTTGTTATGTGTGTTGTTATGTGTGCATTTCTGCCACCTGTAGGTGGAAGTTTATTGTGTAAATAGTGTTGTGTTTGAATAATTCATAACTGCTGGGAATTAGGGAGACAGTTGAGCAGTTATTTTCTGTAAGATATATTATCTGCATTTTGCAGAGAAGAAGAATTATGGATAATTTTATGAAAAGTTCTTGAGTCTTTCAACTCTTGGAGATCATTGGGTTCTCTCTTAATGAGCCCAAAAACTTACATTTAAAAATAGGTTCTAAAGGAAGAAAATCTCGTAAATCTGGTGAAATACAACCAGACTTTACAGTTCAAGGTCCTATAACTAGATCCAGGGAGTCGGTTCTTAACATATTGGTATCAGAGCAGGGAGTTATGGGAGACTTACGGTCATTCCAGCAGCAGTTTGAATCTTTCATTAAGATGTATGAGGAGAATCGTGCAAGAGATCGCATTGAAAGGGAGCAAGACCGCGCACAACAACAAGCACTGGCTGGCAGAATAGAGGAACTGTCACGTGATCTGTCCACGGGCAGACTAGAAGGACGCACTGATGGTGGTGAAGGAAGTGTCAACAGAGCCAGACGTGAAAGGAGGGGAGGAGGAGAGATACCTGATGCAGCCCCATTTGTCCCTAAATATTCTAAGTTGGATTTTCCAAGGTATGATGGTTCTATTGATCCCCTGGGTTGGATTAATAGGTGTGAACATTTCTTCAAGCATCAAAATACACCAGAGGAGGAAAAGGTTGGGTTAGCATCCTTTCATCTTGAAGGGGATGCCCAATTATGGTTTCTGAAATTAGAAAGGGACAGACCAACTATTACTTGGGATGATTTCAAAAAACAATGTAATATGCGCTTTGGCCCACCCATTCGCAGTAACAAGTTGGGAGAATTGGTGAAGTTAAGACAGATAGGGTCAGTTGAAGATTATCAGCGCCAATTTGAACAATTATCTGCCCGGGCAAGTTCGTTGACTATGGAACAGGAAGTTCAAATTTTTATTAGTGGATTACTGGAGTATATTGCTGTTGAAGTTGAATTGCATCAACCACCAGATCTTACAAGTGCCATGAGCCTAGCTCGTCTATATGAAAGACGAGGAAATCGCCCCAAAGGGGAGTCTTCTTCAGTGAGACGAACTGGTCCTGTTCAATCACGTTCTCCTTTTGTAAGGAAACTTAGCCAAGCTGAATTGGAGGACAGAAGAATGAAGGGATTGTGTTTTAATTGTGACGAACGCTTCACCCCGGGGCATCGTTGCAAGAAGCTTTTCTGGCTGGAGGTTTTGGAGGATCAAGACTGTGGCCAAATCGAAAAAGGAGAGGCAGCAGAGAACTTAGAAGATGCTGAAATTTCTATCCATGCCATCACTGGAACACATTCTTCACAAACAATGCAAATTTGGGGCTCTTTACAGGGGTATCGGATACTTATATTGGCAGATTCAGGAAGCACCCATAGTTTCTTGGATTCAAGTTTGGCAAAGGACTTGAATTTGCCGGTTGAGTACAAGGAAGAACTGAGAGTAATGGTGGCCAATGGGGAAAGAGTCAGTTGTGAGGGAGTCTGTCGTGGAGTATCTTTAATCTTGGGTAACTCTGTTTTTACTCTTGATTTAATTTTATTATCCTTAACAGGCTTGGGTGCTGTTTTAGGGGTTAATTGGTTACGAACCCTGGGACCCATTACATGGGATTTTAATTTGATGAGCATGTGTTTTATTAGAAGTGGGCAAACCATAGAGTTACAAGGAGTTAGGGAATCCTTATCAGCTCCACTGCGGGCTTTATCTACTACTGTGATATCAATAGATAGAGATTCTGAATTGCAACGTTTGATAGCTGAATTCCATGATATTTTTCAAGAGCCAACAGGACTACCCCCTTCCCGTGATTGTGATCATCGTATTATACTGGAACCTGGTTCTTCCCCGGTGGTTGTTCGTCCTTACAGGTATCCTCATTTGCAGAAAGATGAAATTGAAAAGCAGTGTCAAGAGATGTTGGATAAAGGAGTGATTCGATTCAGCCAATCTCCCTTTTCTTCACCAGTTTTGTTAGTAAAGAAAGCTGATGGAACATGGCGATTTTGTGTGGATTATCGCGCTTTAAATGCCAAGACTGTGAAAGACAAGTTTCCAATCCCAGTTATTGATGAGTTGTTGGAAGAACTTCATGGAGCCAAATTCTTCACCAAATTGGACTTGCGCTCTGGGTATCATCAAATTCGCATGTTCCCTACTGATGTGGAGAAAACTGCTTTTCGTACTCACCATGGGCACTTTGAATTTTTGGTTATGCCTTTTGGATTAACCAATGCCCCTTCAACATTTCAATCTTTGATGAATTCCGTGTTCCAGCAATATCTGAGAAAATTTGTCCTTGTTTTCTTTGATGATATACTTATCTATAGCAGCACCTGGATAGAGCATATGCAACATTTAAAAATGGTTTTCTCCATCCTGCAACATCATAATCTATTCTTGAAACAATCCAAGTGTAGTTTTGCTAAAACCCAAGTATCCTATTTGGGGCATATCATATCTGAACAGGGAGTTTCTGCAGATCCTAATAAAGTTGAAGCTATGTTGCAGTGGCCTCTTCCTACTTCAGTCAGGGCGTTAAGAGGGTTTTTGGGATTGACGGGTTATTACCGCAAGTTTGTGAAGGATTATGGATTAATTGCAGCCCCTTTAACTTCTATGCTCCGCAAAAAATACTTTTGTGTGGACAGATGAGTCAAAGGCTGCATTCCAAACACTTAAGATCGCCATGTCTTCAACCCCAGTATTAGCTCTACCAGACTTTTCTCAACCTTTTATAGTGGAATGTGATGCCTCTGATGCAGGTTTGGGAGCAGTTCTACAGCAACAAAATAAGCCAATTGCCTATTTCTCTCGTCCTTTGGCTGACAGGCATGTTAAACTTCCTGCTTATGAGAAAGAATTAATTGGGTTAGCCAAGGCAATTCAACATTGGCGACCATATCTATGGGGAAGAAGCTTTGTAATCAGAACTGATCATTATAGCCTGAAATTTTTGTTGGAACAACGTATCATCACTTCTCCTCAACAACGTTGGCTGAGTAAACTAATGGGGTTTGATTTCCACGTGGAGTATCGTGCAGGGCGCGAAAATGTTGTTGCTGATGCTTTATCTCGCCAACATGATGATGTTGTTTTTGCTGCAATTTCTTCTCCTCAATTGGATTATTTGGAAGATATCAAGGCAGAGATCAATTCCACAGCTGCTTTACAGCAACTCAGAGATCAGATTGTGCATGGAGAATTGAAAGGATTTTGGTCCTTACAAGATGGATTGATACTATACAAGGGCAGAATTTATCTTCCTCCAACTTCACCCTTCAAAATGGTTCTGTTGGCTGCTATACATAATCAGTCAAATGAAGGTTATCAGAAGACACTGCAACGTCTTGCTTCAGAATTTTTTTGGCAGGGAATGAAAGAGCAAGTTCGTGATTTCGTTCGTTCTTGTCCAACATGTCAGAGAAACAAGGTTGAACACCTCCAACCAGCCGGTTTGTTGCAGCCCCTTCCAATTCCAGTTCAAGTTTGGTCTGATATTTCTTTAGATTTTGTTGAGGGACTACCTCCTTCTCATGGGAAGACGGTTATGTTAGTGGTTGTGGATCGCTTTTCTAAGTATGCTCATTTTCTTCCCTTATCTCATCCCTACACTGCTATTACAGTAGCAAGGTTATTCTTTGACAATATTGTTAAGTTACATGGTATTCCGGAGTCTATGGTTAGTGATCGTGATGTCACTTTCACTAGTTCTTTTTGGAAGGAATTATTTAAACTCAGTGGTACCAAGTTGAATTTCAGTTCTTCTTATCATCCCCAATCCGATGGTCAAACAGAGGTGGTTAATCGTACAGTGGAGATGTATCTCCGTTGTTTTACAGGGGATCGTCCCAAAAAGTGGGTGGATTGGGTTTCTTGGGCTGAGTATTGCTACAACACAGGTTTTCATTCTTCTCTTCGTGCCACGCCTTTTGAAGTTGTATATGGCAGACCAGCTCCTCGCCTTCTCTCTTATTCTGCAGGTTTATCCCGCATACAGGCCGTTGACCATGAGTTACGTGCCCGAGATGTCGTTTTGCAAGAATTAAGAGAGAGGCTCCTTCATGCCCAAAATGTTATGAAGCTGCGTTATGATTCCCAACATAGGGATGTTTCTTTTGATGTGGGAGATTTGGTTCTTCTTAAACTACAGCCATATCGCCAAGTTTCGGTGGGGTCTAAGCGCAATCAGAAGTTAGCTCCTCGATTTTATGGACCATTCCCTATTTCTGAGCGCATTGGTCCTGTGGCTTATAAGTTGCAGCTTCCTGATGAATCTAAACTTCATCCTGTTTTTCATGTTTCATGTCTAAAGAAATTTCATGGAACAGATAATTGTTCTCCTCAATTACCACTTCTTCATCATGGTGTTCCAGTCCCTACCCCTCAAGCTTTGTTGGACTCTCGCCTCAAAGATGGACAACAGGAGGTTTTAATTCACTGGGAAGGTTTATCTCCGGCTGATGCTTCTTGGGAATCGGCCGCAGACATGAAACTTCGCTACCCTACTTTCGCGCTTGAGGACAAGCACTCTTTTAAGGGAGGCAGTGATGTTAGGGTATCTGATTATGCAAATAATGTGGCTGTTAAGGTGCTTCCATTTGACAAGGTTTACCAACGAAGGACAAGGAAGAATTAAGTAATAGTATTTTAGAATAAGTTGCTGCCAGTTATTCTTAAGGCAGATTATTAAGTGGTGTTTTTATGTTTTGTGTGTTGTTATGTGTGCATTTCCGCCACCTGTTAGTGTGGGCAGATTATTAAGTAGTGTTTTTTTTTGTTATGTGTGTTGTTATGTGTGCATTTCTGCCACCTGTAGGTGGAAGTTTATTGTGTAAATAGTGTTGTGTTTGAATAATTCATAACTGCTGGGAATTAGGGAGACAGTTGAGCAGTTATTTTCTGTAAGATATATTATCTGCATTTTGCAGAGAAGAAGAATTATGGATAATTTTATGAAAAGTTCTTGAGTCTTTCAACTCTTGGAGATCATTGGGTTCTCTCTTAATGAGCCCAAAAACTTACATTTAAAAATAGGTTCTAAAGGAAGAAAATCTCGTAAATCTGGTGAAATACAACCAGACTTTACAGTTCAAGGTCCTATAACTAGATCCAGGGAGTCGGTTCTTAACAGTCTACTTGTGGCCATCCTTGGTGCATGCTTTAATAGTTTTGCTTGCACTCCATGGATAAGACATGAAGGTATCTAGACAACCCTATATTTGATAAAGACGGATTTCTATTGGAATAGTTTAAAGCAATGGTTTGTGACATTGTTCATGGTCTTCCAACAAAACAAGTCAAAAAATGGCCACCCTATAGTTCTCTTACATTCTCTAAACATTCCATCGAGATTTAGTCTGACATATCAATGGTTTTGATGTTATGTCGAAGGTGTAAGACAAGTATATCCTTGTAATGGTGGTGGATTGTTATTCCAAGGTGACTCATTTCCTTCCCTAATCCGTAGGTACTAAGTCTTGGGGATTGCGTTTATTTTTGTGGACTACATTGTCAACGATTTTCTTTGACTACATTGTCAACGTGTATGGACTACCAAAGTCAATTGTTTGTGACCTTAGTCCAATTTTTACTTGTTGATTATGGACATTACTTTTTAAATTAAGAGTGCTCATTCTTGTCCCCATATCACCCTTGGTCTTTTAGATAAATTGAGGAATGTTTTGTTGGTTAATATTGGCAAACTGGCAAATGGGGCTAAATATTGCTACAACACATCCTATCATTTTTCCTCTCATAGTTTTCCGTTTTGTTTGGTTTATCATTGTGAGCTTTCTCACTTACCTATCACAGGATCAACTTGAGTGGACTTTAGGGCCAGGTTTAGGGATTGCAATGAAGCCTTAGTTGTGGCTTAGACATGATTAGTAACACTAGTCACAGGAAGTTGCACTTTTCTATTGGTGATTTTGTGTGGGTGCAACTTTAACCTTATTGACAACTTTTGTTGGCTAGGTGTTCCAATCATAAAATTGCCCCTTCACTTAATGGACCATTTGAGGTTCTTTGTTGGATCGGTTAAGTTGCGAATGAGTCTTTAAACTGGTTTCCACCTCACCCAATGCTTGTTCGTCCTAAGTGAAACATTTATGGATTCACTCTTCTGGTGACACACTCCTTGCTGGCAATTGCTGATGGTAGTCGTTCCTCAATCATCTAGGGTGGTTTGTGCTTGTCTCAACCTTGGTACTTGGGAGTTATTGGTCAAGTGTATGAGCCTTCTGCTAACTGAGACTTCTTAGGAATCTTATAGGGAATTTAAATTTCTTTCAATACAAGACATGGAATTGGGAGGGATTTTGTTATTTAGTTTTAGTTATTATATTTGAGGTCTAGTTATTATCCCTAGAGAACTAGCTAGTCATATCATGGGGATTTATGTGCATAGTTATCCTTTGGTGTGTGGATAGTTATGTTGTTAATAATTAATAGAGAAATTGAGAATTAAGAACTGTTATCATTTATGCCCTTGGTTATCAATAAGAATCAAGCTAGAGAATTATCTAGTAGATTCCCTAACCACCTCAAAATCTCCCTCTTCTCTTCCACTTGCCACTTCTCTCACTCCAAAATTCTTGTGGCTGAAGCCTATAGTCCTTCCGTCCCAGATGCGGTCACTTCTCTCTCTTCTCCTGCTCGTCCATCATTGGTTTCTGCAAGAACAATCATTCTATGCCCTCTAAATCCACAAATCCCCAATCACATCATCCATAACTAGGATTGTAACCCAGTAGTAAACAATTCCTGGTGTTGCTGGACATACTTGACTATTTGACCTTCAATTTTGAAGCATTCATCTGATTCTCTATGGCAGTCTTTGTTCTCCTGGGAAGTCAGAACTCAGAAGTTCACATTCTAGAAAAATGCTTTTTGTTGATGGCTTTATAATAATGTTGGCTCCTAGCTTGTGGCTTTCTTCTTCTGTATACTCTACTGTTTGATGTTATAGTATCAGTCATTTTCCCTTCTTTCTCTATTAAAATGAATAACTGGCACTCAGAATTAGGCAATTACAGTGCTCATCGGATTGCAATAATTTATTAAAAAAAATTACTCCCTCTGTTTCTGAAAAATGTCTTTTTAGCAATTTACACATTATTTTATGAAGTAATAAATATACTCATAATATTATAATTATATTTTTCGTTAGAAAATAAAATAATAATTAATATATAGAAGAATAAAAAAAAAAGTAGTTACAAAAATTGAAATACATGGAATTTTTTTAAAAAATATTTCTCTATCTAAAAGGACTTATTTTTAGAAACGGAGAGTAGTATATTTGTGAACTGCTGATAGCTCATTATCCTTTGTTTTCCTTGTCCTACAGTTTTGGAGCTCTCTGAAAAGTATCAAAAGCACTTTGGTCCTTTGCGATACTTTGTTGCTGGCTTGCTCAAGTTCTTGTGCCTGCCAAAGTACAATTATGATATTGAATATCTTCCAGCATCAACAAAGGGGCCTGATGAAGGGAATGTTTCAGGTGATCAGGAAGTAGTTGATATGTCTGACCTCTATACTGACATAATGAGGAGATCAAACAATGAGCCCATTCCAAGAGCATCCAGTCTGTCAAGCATCGACTCAATGATGAGTCCTCGCTGTATTTCCGGCATCAACATGGACACCGCTGGCAGCAGTACACATACTAGTACCGAACCATCAGAGTATGTGCGATGCTTGGATCCAAAATCAAAGCGTCTGTCGTCTGGGAGAAAAAATGTTGTTCCAGATCCTGAAGTAATTCATCCTCAAGTGCCGCTCTCCATAACTCCCAATTGGCCGAGGACCAGGTCAAAGTCGAAGCCCGACAAGGGATGGACTGGCCTGACGACTACACATGATGCTACTAGGTGTCCTTGGGGAAATACTGGAATGAATGATAAGGAGGATATTTCTTCTACATTGTCTGATCCTGGTCCTATTTGGGATTCCGAGCCAAGGTGGGATACTGAACCAAACTGGAATATGGAAAAACCCATTGAATTGCCAGACCCACCACCAAATGAGACTGAAGAAGAGGAAATGAAAGAAGCCATACCTGGGTTTGAAGAAAAATGGGTAGCTGCTAATGGACCCTTCCTTGGTGTTCTAGTGTGCAATCATTCGTGTAAAACTGTTCAGGGTTTAGGCTCTCAGGTTGTGGCACCAAATGCCGAACATGATGACTATGCCTTAGATTTGTTGCTTGTCCATGGAAGTGGAAGGTTGCGGCTCTTGAGTTTCTTCCTACGATTGCAGTTTGGTCGGCACCTATCCTTGCCATATGTTGAATATGTGAGGGTAAGTCAGGAAACCTTTTCATTGTTATGGTACCGCTTACTTAATATCTGGTTCTCTACTGAGCTTTATCTTCTACTGTAGTGCAGGTAAAGTCGGTCAAAATTAAACCTGAAAACCGTACTCATGATGGCTGCGGAATTGACGGTGAGCTTTTCTCAGTCCATGGGCAAGTCATTACTTCTTTGCTTTCTGAACAATGCAGGCTTATTGGGTGTCCCCCAATCCGCCAAATATAAGCTTTGTTACGCAGCATAAGCAACTTTTGTGCAACTAGAGTGCACTGGTGTTCCGGTTATGGTGACGGAATACACTGAGCATTACTATAACATGAGTAGTCATTGTAATTCATTTCAGCAGATCCTGCCCACCGTTTTGTCATACTGCATATCGGAGAGTTCCTTGTAAAGTTTTTGAGCAATGTTCTTACGGTTATCTTCTTCCAATTCTTTGGACCCTTCTCTACCGATCAGTTTGTTTCCACGTTAGCGAAATCTTGTGGGGCTCTATGTTGGTATAATATTGTTTTTGTAATTATGATAAAACTGTTTCTAGAGGATCTTTCTTGTATTGTAATTATGATAATATTGTTTTTGTAATTATGATATATTTCGGTTTTGTATCCAAGCTCGTTGTATTTGAACGAGTTTTGCTCGCTTCCGGCATTTCATGTATATATATACAAGAAATCAAACCCCTAAAACCTAAAGTTGTCTGAATAGTTCATGCTGTGGCTTAGATGTCCGTTCGGCCGTATCTGACGGCATCATGGATACAGCGTGAAGTTGACTTAAATGACTCGTCTGATACACAGCCCGATTTTATATCTATAATATCACGAAATGTCTTATTCAATCCAAAGGAAAATGGTGTTATACATCTGATCCACTTCGTTATGTGCTATATTCTGAATCTTCGATCAAAACCGTATGAAATGAAATGATGTCTTAAAGGAATACGAGATACTAGCTTTTGCTTGCAATGCATGTTTGATGATAGACGGATTCCATGTTCATTGAATGTGGAGCATACCTAGTTATTTTATTATTAATAAATATATCATTTGATGCATGCTACTTTCAAATTAAGATGTTATCTATAAGTTTGTAATAGTGTAAATAATTAATGATCAAGACTATTATATGTATTTCTTTTTCCGAATATGTATGATGAGTCTATTTTGAAAAGGCAAAAATTATGATTTTTTAGAATTTTGTTGTTCGGTAGAATTTCATTGAGTACTTCATCTCTTCCATTAAGTTTCAAGTAATAGAAATGAGATTCTAAATTTATGGTATTATAAATGCATTTTCAATTTTATTTTCACATCCAATTGATTTCATACCAAATAAGTTGGAGGGAAATCACATATGTTTAATCAGTTTGTGAACCTAATCAATAAAGTATCAAATAACCAAAATAGAGTGAAAAAGATGTTGATGCATGAGCATCTCAACCTCAATTTCAATCTTACTCTTTTAAGGATTAAGAAAGAATTAACATACTTAGAAATGATACTAATTGTTCTTAAAAATCCTATTACTTTCAATACTTTGTTAAGCAACTCTTGCAAGTATTATATATGTTTGTAATAAGATCAAACCATAAAAGATCTTTAATGTACAAGACAGCAGAATTACAAGGATTACAAAGTTACATATAAGACAAGGCTACAAAATACAAAGCTTGATTACATGTGTTAATTTAATGTATTATATATTTAAATTTTGGTGTAGTTTTGTTATTTTATTATATACTTTGTGATATTCATAAATTGTCATTGTAATTACTATATATATATTATTACCATGCATGGGTTTAGCTTTTGTTAATAAGGCTGATTATGTGGGCTTATTAATGAAAGACCTGTATGTGTACAATATATATAGGGTCTTATACATTGAAAGCATAATGAATAACATGAATTGAAGTTTTAAATTGACAAAAGAGAGAGTTTCAAACCTCTGCTTCTTCTCTTTTTCTTCTTCAAGTGTGACTCGTGAGGAGTTGCAGATTGTTCTCTAGAGAAGTAGGAGATTTTTCTATTAAAGGTACTTGGTCTTCGATTATATCAATACCATCCTACCGAAGCTAGTGAGTGCAAGACAAAATTCAAGTGTTTTGTGAAGAATTTGCAACTTGTAATCCCAAAATAAAAAGATTATTGTTTTATAATCTTTCACATCAAATTTTAGTATCAAAGTTGGTTTCTGGAGTCAACATTACAAGTGCAAGACCAACACAAGCTTCGACGTCAACAAACACTACCATTGAAGTTCTTAGAAAGATTCTTGATTTTTCTTCATTGAATTCTTTGAATCTTAATGAATGTCTTGTGAATCTTGATAGCATTTGCATGTTTTTATGTGGTCTCTACATGGAATAGAGTATTTCTGCATAAATCTTGAAAAACATCTCGAATAAACGTATGAAAAGAATTGACAGAAGATTAAGAAATTTTGGGTTGCATGAAGTAAAGAACCATGTGTGTGTAGTGTGTGCAGTCATTTAGCATTAATAACATTCATTTTTTGCATGAAATTTTACGTGTACTATGTGCTAGTTTATCACGTGTGGTGATCACAATTTAGTGGTAGAATTGACTAAGTGAAGTTGTGATTGTAACATTGCTTAGTTGGTGTAGAGTTTAACTAAGTGAGTAGGTTTTTTTTTTTTACTTCTCTTAGGGCCGTGTGCATTGAATTGTTTTGTTTGAATGTGGCGGTTATTAATTGAGTAAAATAAGTGCAGATTGAAGTGTCATCTTTCCTTTCATCAAATGCATGCATGAAAACCTGTAAGGTTTGCCGAATGGCATGTTTATAAACTTACTGAATTCTATAACAATAACTTAGCAAAATAAGTGTTAAATGTGTTCATTTAATTGTGTAATTAGTATATTTGATTGCATGTTGTGTGTTTGATTCATTAGAATCAAAATTTTGTGCAACAATCAAACAAGAACTAGAGGGTGACATTAAGTTGATTCGGTTTTATCAATAAAAACCCTAAGTGTTATACTCAAGAGTGGTTAAGTGTAGTAGTAATTGAAACCATGGAAGGGGAACCAAAATTTCAAACAATGTTTGAGAATATTAAAAAAATCTCAACCAATCTAGATGAAACTAATGCTCAAATTAGGAAAACTCCTACAATACAAACACAATTACAAATATTATAATCTAGATTTGCTAAACAAGAATCAGTGTAAAATATCTAAGAATAAAGAGAGTTCTATGGATACCAAGTGGGGGAGTGCAATAAAATCAACTAATCTAGCAACGGGAGGATATATAGACTCACAAGTAGACCATGATGAAGAGTCAATAAGAGTGGAAGTAACCGAAAGTTCCATGACCATTAACTAAAGTATCATAAAAAAGAAGATAAAGGCATTAAACTTGATCTTCCTAATTTTGATGGTAAACTTGATGTAGATTTATTTCTTGAGTAGTTACTTAAGGTAGAGGCTATATTTGAATTCAGTGATTATCATGATGAGAAAAAATGTAAACTAGATACTCTTAAGTTTAAGAAGTTTGCTGGTATGATAATTTGAAAATGACTAGAGAATGAGAAGGTAAATTAAAAATAAATCTTGGGATAATCTTAAGAAGCATATAAGGAAGATATTTATACCTAAAGAGTATGAGTAAGATAATTATATTAGATTGAATACTCTTAGACAAGGACTTCTAAGTGTTGAAGAATATGTTAGGGAATTTGAAAGATTAGCACTTGTATGTAAAATCTATGAGAAAAAGGAACAAACATGTGCTAGATTTCTAAGTGGCCTTAACATAATGATTTGAGACAAAGTTGAAACTTGTCTATATGATTCTATTGATGACATGATTAAGCTATCCTTGAGATTTCAAAAGAAAATCAAGTCCATTAAACCTCATGCTAAGCAAAGTACTTCATCTACAAAGTACAACTCAAGCACTCAAGATATAAAGTATGGGATAGGTACTTCAAACTCTACAAGTGTTGATAAAATTCAAGGTCTTACTCGAGAAGATAGAAGGAAGAATAAGGTTAATGAAGTGTCTACAAGATAATATTTTAAATGCTAAAGATTTGGACACTTTGCTCGTAACTATCCCCATCAAAGAGTATTGTCTGTTCAAGAAATCAAAGCTATAGAAAATTGTGAAGAAGACACTGAATTCAAGCCTATTGAAGAAATTTATAATGAATCATAGGAAGAAGAAAATGCTTGTTATGTATTGGAAAGAGTACTTCAAGTCCAAGCTAGTGAGAAACCTAATCAACAAGAAAAGATATTTAACACTAAAGGAAGAGTGGGAGATACAATTTGTCTAGTTATCATCGATAGTGGATCTTGTATGAATGTAGCTAATGAGAGAATGGTGAAGGATTTGGGATTTAAGACTACACCATATCAAAAGCCTTATTCTCTTTATTGGTTAAAAAACAACAAGGAAGTCAAGGTCACTAAAAAAACCCTAATCTCATTTCAAATTGGTAATTATCATGATGATATACTATGTGATGTTTTACTTATGGATGCATGTGGAGTCTTGTTAGGTAAACCATGGTAATATGATAGAAATGCTATTCATAATGGTATTAATAATGAATATATAATTGATAAGGATAAGAAAAAGCATTTAAACCTTCTAAATGTAATAATGAGAACATAGTTGAGAATAAAAAGAGTTTATTCTTACATGAAAAGGTTATGGTCAAATGTATTAAAGAAGAAGGTAATTTCTATGCTATGATTATGAAGGAATCCCTAAAATGGGAGAAAAATAATAATAATCCTCAATTAGACAAACTTATTAATGAGTATCATGATGTTTTTTAAGATGATTTACTAATGCATAAAATGCTAAACAAATTAGGTCTTGCTAAAGTTGATGATGGAACTTTGAATAAAAGAGAAAATAGAATAGATAATAAAATGGAAAAATGGATTTGATATTCAATTAACCCTTGAGATCAAATAATTACAATCACCGCATGATGTATTAACTCTTAAGATAAAGAATGTAAGATTTTTGAGATAGCAACAAACTATGCACTAATCTTTGTTGTGAAGGGGGTTGTCGAAATCCATTTGAATGCCAAGGGGTTCATGTCATTCACAATCAGATCCTCACTCATATAAATAGTGTAAAGTTGAGAAAATTATAGCCAACTCTTAGGTAACCATAAGGGTACAAGCTTAACTAAACACAACTATAATATATGCATATATGGTAGGAAGAAAACTAACCCCAAACTATTAGCATGGGAGATGATTTTTGAGCCTCCTACAACCCCTTCCTTATGCATATTAGTTGGTTCATTAGCTCACAAGACAGCATTAGGACTTAGGAAACATAAATTACAAGAAGGAAAATGACAGTACACTACTTCAATTTCTATTTAACTAAATAAAGAAAGTAACCCTTCCTTATGCTACCTCCTTTGGCTGACTACCATGGTTGATTAATAGGCCATCATGTCTCCTTAAATTATGCTAATTAAGGTATTAGAAATTAGAATTTTTATCCCTCAAAATCCGCTGCACTAAAATAGGGCTGTATACTTTATTTCCTTTTTAGATTTTCTAACATGGAGCTTCAGATGGCTGCTTGTATACTAGTGGTGACATAGTGTTTCATGGCTTATTCCAATCCATATTCAATCCATAATGAAGATAAGAAAAGGTGGCAAGTTGATGGATTTTATTTGGTGTTACATGGCTCCCCATAATCTAGCTCATTTATTAGTCCAAGTAAGGAGAGTTTTAAATACTCCTAACATAGAAAAATGAATGAATAGATTATGGCTATCATGTGTGAGGGATGATCCTGCATCATTGATATGCACAACAAATTTAACAAATAAATCCTAATCCCCAAATACGTAGTATATGGCAAGAAGGAGTCGAACCCACAAGGAATGACATTTTAATCACTAATTTTGCTATTGATGTTATAAACCCGTTTGTACAATTTCATTGATTCCTAACTAAATTCAATTATACTAAAGCTTTAACCACGACTTTACAATTAGGGGAGGATTGAATTGATGATGGAATTAAAATTTCATACATTCACATAAAAGAATGATTCTAAATAGTTTAATGTTGACTTAAGAAATTCAGAATAATAATTTCTATACTTCCTCTCGACCTTAATAAATTGAATATGCTCTCAATTTATTTTTTGCATCCAATTAATAACCTAGGTTACGAACACTAGATTCAATTAATGGTAGCATTATGAACGGGAAGTAGCCAACTACAATCATAATCACAAAAGCTCGGATCATGCAATTGCACGAATTAATGGTCTTTTTGCTACTATAGACAAATTAATTAACAATTACGGATTAATTTCATTGTCTTAGCAAAGACTAAATTCTAAACCAAATAGGTGATCAATCTAATCAGTTCAAGAATCTTAATCTATGATATGGAATCATTCAATTCAGACCATTAATTCAATTAAACATCATGTAGAATCAAACATTTAAATTATGAAATGATAAGTAAGTTATGATTCCATCTTCAATTCATCCTACCCTGTTCTACTTACTCAAATTTCTGCATATTCACAATTCATACAATTATACAGAAATATTAAAAATTAATGACAATAACACATTCACAAATTCTATTATTTCAACAATTAGATAACAATGAAAGGATCACAAGTAAAATTGCATAAAAACTACTTAAATTCTGCAAAATGGAAATACAGAAATTAACAAAGGAATAGAGAAACTTATCAATTGAAGTGTAGAATGTCAAATCATCAATAGAATTCAAGAAGATCAAAGATTGGAATTGTGCATTACATGTATGTTCTAAAGGAATAAAGGAAGAAAAATGCATTCGATCCCCCCTCTCTCGATATCCCGAACTCTGTTTTATATCCCATTTTTATCAGAAACAAGTTGCGTGGCAGTTATACATTTTTAACTGAAAACACGGTCCGTGTTTATGAAACACGGGACCCCCGTGTTTTCTTCCAACCGTTCTGCTGACAAAGCTTTACCGACCGCCATTCGGGACTAATAACACGGTCCGTGTTATGGAAACACGGGACCCCCGTGTTTTCTTCTCTTCCACTCAATTCCTTTGAAAGTTTGAGCTTCACTTCTCTTGATATATTTGTTCCTTTTCCAACTTTGCTCTCCTTGATTCGTCATTTCTTGATGTGTTTTCTACTTGATTTCTTCTTCTCATTGCTTTCTCCTTGAATTTCTTCAATTCTTTTCTTTCCTGTAACACTTATTCAAAGGAGGAAAACTCGACGAAAAGATTAAATCTAGTAGAATTTATGAGGGATAAATGATATTTTTAGACATGAAAATAATCAATAAATCTCATCTATCAAATACCCCCATACTTGAATTATTGCTTGTCCTCAAGCAATATCATAACATGCAATGAATACATCAAGAAACGTAAGAGAAACAGATCATGGAATACAAGATTTATTAGATTGGAATTATTCATGTACGAAGTTTAACTCGGACTGAGACTGAAAAATACTTGTAAATCATGAAATATCACTGATAGAAATATTTTTGGATCACATCTTAAATCACCTTAAAAACAGTCTTATCAAATGCTCAAACGGTTTAAGAACGAAAATTATAATAATTAGTATCTCATCATGCAAATTAGATCAAGACTAATGAAATTCAATTTGGTAAATTCTTACTTTCGGAATGTGGGAACGCTCACTCTTTAGTGTAAAGGGTAAGATGTGTTTACTCTCAAATTCTCTCCAAATGATAATGATCACCCATATGTTTGCCATTATTCTCAATTCACCACCACTAAAAGAACTAAATTATATAAGAATCAAAAGGTCTTAAATTTGGTTGTAATGGGGCTAGGGTTCTAAGGTGGGATGGAATTTTGGTATTGTAGCTAGACTCTACCAACTAGAGGAGCAGAATTTTTTTTTATTTTTTTATTTTTTTTATTATTTTTTTTTGAAACCCTTCCATTCAACCAAACAACATCAAAAGACATGAAATTTTATTCTTTTTTTTTATTTTTTTTTATTTTTTTTTTATATTTTATTTATTTATTTATTTATTTTTTTACATATCCACACCCCCATACTTAGATTTCACCTTATTAACAAAATAAAAGTTATCCTTGAAAATATTTTTGCTCCACTAGTCGTAGAGTAAGGAAGGGAAAAACATATGGAGATTAGTTGTTAATAAAGTTTAAATCAATAAAAACAGGTCAATAGGCTCAAAGGGGTATGCAATGGATAATAATTTTTCAAGGTAGGTTATTTGGCCTTGTAGCTAACAAAGAAAGAAGAGTGCCTTTATCATTTTCAAATATTCTAAAGTTCTATGCAGTCTTGAAGAGACTAATGGCAAATTCTAGTTTCACATATCATTGGAGAATCCACACAAAAGAGAAATATAATTTTGGATAAGCAATGTATCCAAAGATTAGGCCCAAACGCTCACCATGTTATAATCACCAATTTGAATTTCATTGTATCTCATTCTTAGTCAATGCATGATTTGATCTCTAATCATTCTAACTTTCTTTTCTTCACTATTATCACATCTTCAATTTCTATCTTTAAGGTGTCAAAAGATGTTGATCAAAACATACAATAAGTATATAAAATTATCCGTTTTGAAAATAATTCAGTCCCATACTTTGTTTTACTTCGTATATGGATTACTCAAATCTAATACTTAATTAACTAACTACCACATAACAAACATAAATAACAGTTACTAACTATTTCAACGAAAAAGTAATCACAAGCCTACAATACGAATACACCAATGCACCCCCCTTACTTAATGTGTTCATTGTCCCTAATGAACAAATGCAAGAGAGAAAAAAAATGAAGAATTGAATTCAAGAGGGAGGTGGAGGAGGATCTCGGCTCCCGAGATGGAAATCATAGAGAGTCTTCATCATCTCCATCATTTGATTTTGGTTAGCGGGAATGGAATCCAATTGGGAATACACCTGATTTTGAAATTGGAGATGCCATTCGGGAACAAAAGTGGAGGAGGAGGAAGAGCTAGCTTGGGATCGGGGTGGTGGTGGTGGTGGATGAGCACCATGAGGTAGAATAGGATGTTCAATTGCTAATGGGGTAGGGTTATCTTCATCTTCATTTGGTTGCCAATTCAAAGGATTTAAAGGATCAGTTTTGGAAGGGTTAGGAAGAGGAAAGAAAACACGCCCCTGATAAGAAAGGTACCACGCATTATTCCTACACTCAATAAGATGCGTAAGGCGACAATGTTCAATATCAATGCGGGTACTCATGGCCTCAATAGGCATATCCTCCGGAAGGGGTATGTCCAAACTCAAACAGATGGTGGTGATTAAACCCCCGATAACAATGTCCCCTTGTTTGGAATTACTGACCCTTTGAAATTGTTTGGCAATAAAATAGGCAGTATCAACAGAATAATGTTCAAGCATGGAGTAGAGAAAGAAAAGTTCAATTGAACGAACGACTCCGGTACTATCTCCTCTCCCAAATATAGTAGTAGCCAAAAGCCTCTGAATGTATCGGAAAACTAGGTTAAAAATCCTAGAGGATTTGGCTTCAGAAATGCGGAATGTATCGGGAGTAGGCATATTCGTGGTATCACCTATTTTTGCGAAAAAATGGTTGGCATAAAACAAGGGTAACATGAATCTAACTCCCTGTGAAGGTAACATGAAAATGTGGGCAAGTTCATGCAGCGCTAATTGTCTATCCTCATTAAAAAGACGAAAAGAAATATACCCTTGATTATTCTTTGTATCACCAATATCACCAATTTCAGCACACAATTCAAAGGTACTTAGAAATTCTAAAGTCAAACGTCTATAGGTGTGGTTAGTACAATAGACAAAATTTTGCAAACCTATAGTTTCGAGCATACGCATGACTTGATTATGAATGCCCAATGTATGTAAACATCCATCATCTAGATATCTAGTACCAGTAAGACGCCTCTGAGATAAGTAATCGTACCTTTCTTGTTGCTCGGGGGAGGTAAAAATGATACCTAAATCGTTTGGACGATTACGTCGTTGTCTTGCTTGCGTTGGTGATGATCGGGATCTCGAGGATTCACCTTCAGCACGTTGTTTCTTTTTCGGTGCCATCTACACAAAGATTACTCTCAGTTAAAAATCAGTGGTGAAAGCATGAAATTGCAGCATATACATAAAAATTAATCGAATTTGACAATGATAATTTTTGACAAAGCTGCACTGAATGCATACATATGCTGTCATTATGTCAACCACCCGATTTGTAAATTCAGTAATTTGGGAAAACAACATATGTAAGAGGGCATTGAAACCGAATGAATATTGCTGTCATAAGGGAAAAATACTTACCTTAATTCGTGAAAATTGGTTAGAACAAAGTAGAAATCGGAAGAATGATATCTAGATATCAAATCCCACGAAAACCCTAAGTCAAATTGCAAAAAAAATAGATGAAACAATGGTCGGAGGAAGTTAGGGTTTGAGACGAACGGCGATTGCTCTGTTTATGAATAACAGAAATAAAGTTGACAGGGGAAAGAAAATTAAAGGTGGGAAGAGAAGTTGAGATGAAAATGGAGTAGGATTTGGGATGAATTGAAGATTTGAGTGAGAAAAAAAATGGAGAAATCGAAGGAGAGGAATGCTGCGAAAACGGGAGAGAAACGAAGAGAGGGTCGTGTTTTTTTAGATCTGAAAACACGGGGGGAAAAAGGGTTCTGGAGAAAAATACGGTCCGTATTTCTGAAATACGGTACCCCCGTGTTATATTTTTGGCTCTCTGGAATTTGAAACAGTTTTGCAGAGAAGGAAACACGGACCATGTTAATAAATACGGTACCCCCGTGTTAATTTTTAAGGTCTCTGGAATTCTGAGATTTTCTGCAGAGGAAGAAACACGTGCCGTGTTAACAAATACGGACCCCCCGTGTTAAATTTTTAACTCTCTGGAATTCTGAAATTTTCTGTAGAAGAAGAAACACGGGCCGTGTTAACAAATACGGACCCCCCGTGTTAAATTTTGAGCTCTCTGGAATTCTGAAATTTTCTGCAGAAGAAGAAACACGGGCCGTGTTTAAAAATACGACCCCCCCGTGTTTTTTTTTTTATTTTTAGTAAGAAAATAAACTACCAATGTTTTGCCACACATATACACAATATGTACATACAAATTCATACCAAATATGTAAAAAGAAAAATATGAAATAAAGAAAACTTATATACAACACTTGGGTGTCCCAAGTGACAAAATGCAAGTCTTTCAGCTTTCATAATTGGGAGTGGTAAGATCAACCACTTCCAAATTGTGCACTTGATGTCCTTCGTAGTAAGGTTTTAGGCGATGTCCATTGACCTTCCATATTTTTTCTGTTTTCTCACTCTTAATTTCAACTGCACCATGAGAAAACACATTAGTCACAACAAATGGGCCGATCCATCTGGACCTCAATTTTCCTGGAAATAACTTCAATCGAGAATGATATAATAAAACTTTTTGACCAATTTCAAAATTCTTTCTAAGAATGAACTTATCATGAACTGCCTTAGTTCTATCTTTATATCTCAATGCAGTTTCAAAAGCCTCATTTCTTATTTCTTCCAATTCTTGTAATTGGAGTCTCCTATGTTTTCCAATTTCAGTTGACTCCATGTTACATTTCTTGACGGCCCAAAAAGCTTTATGTTCTAACTCCACTGGTAGATGACAAGGCTTACCGTATACCAGACGATATGGAGACATACCGATTGGAGTTTTGAAAGCTCTACGATAGGCCCAGAGTGCATCATTAAGATGTAAGCTCCAATCCTTTCTTGTCGGTTTCACCATTTTTTCCAAGATTGATTTTATTTCCCGGTTAGATACCTCGGCCTGACCATTGGTTTGTGGATGATATGCTGTAGATATTCGATGTGTCACATGATATTTCTTTAATAGAGCTTCTACGGTTCTGTTGCAGAAGTGTGAACCTTTATCATTGATGATGGCCCTTGGTATGCCAAACCTTGCAAAAATGTTAGTTTGAAGAAAATCTGCAACAACCTTTGCATCATCAGTACGGGTGGCCTTAGCCTCCACCCATTTTGACACATAATCAACAGCAACAAGAATGTATTTAAACCCGAAAGAAGATGGAAAGGGTCCCATAAAATCCATACCCCAAACATCGAAGATTTCGCATGCTATGATAGGAGTTTGTGGCATTTCATTTCTAGGACCTAATCCCCCAGTCTTTTGACAGTTTTCACACGTTTTACAAAATTCATGAGAGTCTCTAAACAATGTAGGCCAAAAGAATCCACTCTCTAGAACTTTATAAGCTGTTCGCTTGGGACCAAAATGTCCCCCGCAAGCATAGCTGTGACAAAAATGTAAAATAGACAAGACCTCACTATCAGGAATACATCTTCTAATGATTTGGTCGGCACATTGTTTCCACAAGTATGGATCGTCCCATACAAAATATTTTGCCTGACTTTTCATTTTATCTTTCTGTGCTTTTGTAAAGTGAGAGGGAAATACCTTAGCTACGAGAAAATTGACCATGTCAGCATACCATGGTATCTCATCTCCAATGACATGAAGTTGCTCATCCGGAAATGCTTCATTGATCGGTGCTTCAACTTCAACTTGTTTAATTAACCGACTTAGATGATCTGCTACTCCGTTTTCGGTTCCTTTCTTATCTTTAATGCGTATATTGAATTCTTGAAGTAGAAGAATCCATCTAATCAGTCGTGGTTTTGCCTCTTTCTTTGCTAACAAATATTTCAACGCTGCATGATCAGAGTAAACAATTATTTCAGTTCCTAACAGATAAGAACGAAATTTATCCAAAGCAAAGACAATAGCAAGAAGCTCCTTTTCGGTAGTTGTGTAGTTAAGTTGAGCTTCATTCAATGTACGTGAGGCATAATATATCACGTGTGGCTCTTTCCCGATTCGTTGACCTAACACCGCACCAACAGCAAAATTAGATGCATCACACATCAATTCAAATGGAAAATTCCAATCAGGTGGTTGAAGAATGGGTGCACTTATCAATTTTTCCTTTAAATAGTCAAATGATTTTTGGCATGCATCATCAAAATGAAATTCATTTTCTTTTTGAAGAAGCTTGCATAATGGTTGGGCTATTTTAGAAAAATCCTTGATAAATCGGCGGTAAAACCCGGCATGCCCTAAAAATGATCGCACATCTTTGACAGTTGATTGATAAGGTAATGAAGAAATAAGATCAATTTTTGCTTTATCTACTTCAATTCCTTTGGATGAAATGACGTGTCCCAAAACTATTCCTTGTTGGACCATAAAATGGCATTTTTCAGAGTTTAGCACAAGATTTGTTTCCAAACACCTTTTCAAGATAAGGGTCAAATTACCTAGGCATTCTTCAAAAGTATCTCCATGGATACTAAAATCATCCATGAATACCTCGATAATTTTCTCCAGATATTCAGAGAATATACTTACCATACACCTTTGAAATGTAGCTGGAGCATTACATAATCCAAACGGCATGCGCCGATATGCAAACGTACCGTAGGGACATGTAAATGTGGTTTTCTCTTGATCTTCTGGAGCTATGGGAACCTGCACATATCCCGAATAACCATCAAGAAAACAATAATAAGCATGACCCGCTAGCCGTTCTAACATTTGATCCATAAATGGTAAAGGAAAATGATCTTTCCTAGTCATGGAGTTCAGTTTTCTATAGTCAACACATACCCTCCAACCATTTTGAACTCTAGTAGGAACCATTTCTCCTTTATCATTCTCCACTACTGTTATGCCTGTTTTCTTTGGGACAACCTGAAGCGGACTTACCCAACTACTATCAGAAATTGGGTAAATGACTCCTACACTTAGCAATTTTAGAACCTCTTTCTTCACAACCTCCATCATTATCGGATTCAACCTACGTTGTACTTGTCTACAAGGCTTCACATCTTCTTCCATTAAAATCCGATGCATACAAACTGAAGGACTAATACCCTTAATATCAGCAACTGTCCACCCCAAAGCTGATTTGTATTTCTTCAACACGTTTACCAGTTTTTCTTCCTGATGAGATATTAGTTCACTAGATATGATAACCGGAAGGGTATTCTTATCTCCTAAGAATGCATATTTGAGATGGTCAGGTAAAGGCTTTAACTCCACTTCAGGGGGTTGTTCTATGGAAGGTACAGGCCTATCCACTGTCAATGGTAAATCCACAAATTTTCCAATTCTACTCGGACATGTTCCCAAAGCATCCACTACCTCCTTGATTTCTTCATCAACGTCATACAATTTGCTTAATTCTTCCAATTTTTCAGTTGCTATTCCTTGTGTCAAAGTTATTTCTAAAGGATCAGCTGATGATAATTGGTACACCATTTCAGTTAAATTTTCAATGACATCAATCATAGATACCTCTTCACCATCTGCAGGAAATTTCATGGAATCATATATGTTAAACTTAATAATTTCACCATCAAATTCCATGGTTAACACTCCATCGTGGACATCAATTTTTGTTTTTGAAGTTTTTAGGAATGGTCTCCCTAACAATATAGGTGATGGATTAGTCAAGCCATTATCTTGCATATCTAACACATAGAAATCCGCAGGAAAAACCAACTCATTAACCTGAACTAAGACATCTTCAATAACCCCTTCAGGATATGTGTTAGATCTATCAGCCAATTGGATAATAACACGAGTTTCCTTTAAAGGACCTAGACTTAGGGTGTTAAAGATAGATAAAGGCATGACATTTATTGAAGCACCTAAGTCAAGCATGCATTTTTCGTACTTCGTGTTTCCAATTTTGCAAGGTATAGTGAAAATACCTAGATCTTTGCACTTTGGTGGAAGCTTTCTTTGCAACATTGCTGATACATTTTCTCCCACACTTACCTTCTCATTCTCATTAAGTTTCCTTTTATTTGTACACAAGTTCTTGAGGAATTTCGCATACCTGGGTACTTGTTTGATCGCATCAATGAGAGGAAGGTTAACTTCTACCTTCTTGAATATGTCAAATATCTCCTTATCATGATTTACCTTCTTGTTTTTGGCCAACCTGCTAGGAAAAGGAGCAGGAATTTTTATAGGAGAATGTGACTTACTCTTCACCGTTTGTGTTGAATCTTCCTTAATTTCTTCTTCAACCTTTGTTTCATCTGTGTCCTTGTTTGTGTTTTCTTCTTCATTCACTTTTCTTTGATCAGATAGTTGTTTTCCACTGCGAGTTGTGATAGCACTAGCATTTTCCTTGGGATTTCGTTCAGTCTGGCTAGGAAATTTTGAAGAACCTTGTGCTTGCATTTTTCCAAGGGAATCTGCTAGTTGACTCACTTGATTTTCCAAATTCTTAATACCGTTTCTGGTCTCTTGTTGGAATTGTAAGGTATTTGTAGCTAAAGATTTTACCAAATCTTCCAAAGGCATACCACTCGATTGTTGTGAAACTTGTGGTGGAGGCATCGGTTGAAATGGTGGTCTTTGCTGATTTGGTGGAATTTGGAAAAATCCGGGAGGTGGATTTGCTCCTTGCTGATTTTGATACATCTGTGGTCGGAAATATGAGTTACCACTTTGTTGAGTGTTTCCATACCTTAGATTTGGGTGATCCTTCCATCCAGGATTATATGTTGGAGCAAATGGATCATTCCTTTTTGGAAATGGTTGTCCTCCAATGGCATTTACTTGTTGTTCTTCCTGCAAAGTAGGACACATATCAGTTGGATGACCTGTAAAAGAACAAATTCCACATACCTTGGCAGGAATCTTTTCTCCTACAACTCTTTCCACAAGAGCTGTCAAATTTGATACTTGCGTTTTTAATTCAGCAATATTGGTTTCTTTCACCTGTTGAGACATAGAAGTATTACTCCTATTACAATATTGTGAGTTAGATGCCATATTCGCAATTAACCTTTTTGCTTCGATGGGTGTTTTATCAACTAAAGTACCACCACTAGCAGCATCTATCATATTGCGATCCATAGGAGATAAACCTTCGTAAAAATATTGTATTAATAATTGTTCACTAATTTGATGATTAGGACAACTACCACACAATTTCTTGAAACGTTCCCAATATTCGTGTAAAGATTCTCCTCCATCTTGCCTAATACCACATATTTCCTTTCTTATATTAGTTGCTCTTGATGAAGGAAAATATTTTTCAAGGAAAACCTTTTGCATATCAGTCCAAGTGTTTACCGAGCCCGCTGGTAGATCATATAACCATTCCTTAGCAGCATCAGCCAAAGCAAAAGGAAAAGCTTTGAGTTTAAGTTTTTCTACACTTACTCCATTCGGTTTCATACCAGAACAAGCTATATGGAATTCCTTGAGAAATTTATTTGGGTCGGTGAAACAGCTTGAACCCATGGAATTATTGTCTTTAAAACCTGTAAAAATAGGTAAGGCTCGTATTAGTCCAGGTTTGATTTCACAAGTATCATTATCAGCAGGATAATTAATGCATAAAAGATTAGGGTTGAAGATAGGAGCAGCTAGCTCCTTGAGAGTTCGCTCTGCCATCGGTGGATTAATGTAGTAAGGTGTACTACACAAATCCTCTATGTCGTCTTCTTCCAAGTTTGTGGAACTTTCTTCAAAAGGTGATGGAATCTGATTAGCTTGTTCCAACTTCCTTCTTGTCCTAGTTGCAATTGGAGAAGATGAGTTTGGATCTATGGCTGGAATAATTTGTCCTTGATGCTCGATCGCAAATGATCTCAATTGTGAATGCCTGAAGATTACACACAATCAAAGATTAGATGAGGTCACGTGAAGAATTTATCAAAAACTAAAATAAGAAACCACAACAAAAACAAAACTAGAGATTATAATTGCCAATTCCCCGGCAACGGCGCCAAAAATTTGATGCACTGTCGTATGCACAACAAATTTAACAAATAAATCCTAATCCCCAAATACGTAGTATATGGCAAGAAGGAGTCGAACCCACAAGGAATGACGTTTTAATCACTAATTTTGCTATTGATGTTATAAACCCGTTTGTACAATTTCATTGATTCCTAACTAAATTCAATTATACTAAAGCTTTAACCACGACTTTACAATTAGGGGAGGATTGAATTGATGATGGAATTAAAATGTCATACATTCACATAAAAGAATGATTCTAAATAGTTTAATGTTGACTTAAGAAATTCAGAATAATAATTTCTATACTTCCTCTCGACCTTAATAAATTGAATATGCTCTCAATTTATTTTTTGCATCCAATTAATAACCTAGGTTACGAACACTAGATTCAATTAATGGTAGCATTATGAACGGGAAGTAGCCAACTACAATCATAATCACAAAAGCTCGGATCATGCAATTGCACGAATTAATGGTCTTTTTGCTACTATAGACAAATTAATTAACAATTACGGATTAATTTCATTGTCTTAGCAAAGACTAAATTCTAAACCAAATAGGTGATCAATCTAATCAGTTCAAGAATCTTAATCTATGATATGGAATCATTCAATTCAGACCATTAATTCAATTAAACATCATGTAGAATCAAACATTTAAATTATGAAATGATAAGTAAGTTATGATTCCATCTTCAATTCATCCTACCCTGTTCTACTTACTCAAATTTCTGCATATTCACAATTCATACAATTATACAGAAATATTAAAAATTAATGACAATAACACATTCACAAATTCTATTATTTCAACAATTAGATAACAATGAAAGGATCACAAGTAAAATTGCATAAAAACTACTTAAATTCTGCAAAATGGAAATACAGAAATTAACAAAGGAATAGAGAAACTTATCAATTGAAGTGTAGAATGTCAAATCATCAATAGAATTCAAGAAGATCAAAGATTGGAATTGTGCATTACATGTATGTTCTAAAGGAATAAAGGAAGAAAAATACATTCGATCCCCCCTCTCTCGATATCCCGAACTCTGTTTTATATCCCATTTTTATCAGAAACAAGTTGCGTGGCAGTTATACATTTTTAACTGAAAACACGGTCCGTGTTTATGAAACACGGGACCCCCGTGTTTTCTTCCAACCGTTCTGCTGACAAAGCTTTACCGACCGCCATTCGGGACTAATAACACGGTCCGTGTTATGGAAACACGGGACCCCCGTGTTTTCTTCTCTTCCACTCAATTCCTTTGAAAGTTTGAGCTTCACTTCTCTTGATATATTTGTTCCTTTTCCAACTTTGCTCTCCTTGATTCGTCATTTCTTGATGTGCTTTCTACTTGATTTCTTCTTCTCATTGCTTTCTCCTTGAATTTCTTCAATTCTTTTCTTTCCTGTAACACTTATTCAAAGGAGGAAAACTCGACGAAAAGATTAAATCTAGTAGAATTTATGAGGGATAAATGATATTTTTAGACATGAAAATAATCAATAAATCTCATCTATCAATCATCCTCACCCTATTGATAAAGAATTTTTTTTTTATCTTCATAAGGCTCATCATGCAAGTAGGGAAGTAAATCTCCCACGTTAAATTTATTTGACATACCCCCTAGTTTTGGTGGAAGCTCCAGTCTATATGCATTATTACCAATCCGTTCAAGATCTTTGAATGTTCCATCACTCCTTGGCGTTAGTTTGTTCTTCCTCCTAGAAGGAAATATCTCTTTTTTAAGGTGAAGCTAAACTACATCTCCTGGCTCAAATATTTGCTCTTTTTAGTGCTTTTTAGCTTTCTTTTTATTCATTGCATTAACTCTCTCAATTCTGGACCTTTCTTGCTCATATAACTTATTGAATTCTTTAGTATTATCATTTTCTTCAAAATTAACTTGTGCTTCTATGGGGAGAGGAATGAGCACAATGGAAGTGTTAGGATTCACTCCATACACCACTTTAAAAGGATAACAACCAATGGTATAAGTAGGATATTGGTTGCAAGAAAACTCTCTGTGACTAAGTTTGATGTCAAGATCCCTTAAGGATTTGCTAACCAAAATACTCAAAAGCATAGTGATGGTACAGTTAGTGACTTTTCTTTAACCATCTGTCTGTAGGTGATAGGCCTACTAAAAGGAATTATCTTCCAGAAGTAGCTAAGAAACTTGGTAGCTCGATTAGAAAAAATTGATTTAGAAATACCATGCAACCTGATGATCTCCTTGAAGTATAGATCAACATTATAAGAGGCACCATTTGCCTTATGACAAGGTATAAATTGTGCCATCTTAGAAAATTGGTCTGCCACCACCATAATGGCATCATTTTGCCTTTGTGTCTTAGGCAATGCCACTATAAATTCCATACTCACATGATCCCAATGATGATGTGGGACAGATAATGTAGTATATAGTCCCTAGTGGAAGTGATCTTAGAGTTTTGGAAAGTAGAGCACCTTGCCACAATTGATTGTACATCTCCTACCATTCTAGGCTAATAAAAGTGTTCCTATATTACATCACAAGTTTTGTTAATGCCAAAATGCCCTACTAATCCTCCTCCATTTACTTCTCGAATTAGTAACTCTTTGATGGAACTCTTGGGAATGCATAACTTCTTGCCCTTGAAAAGGAAGCCTTATTAAATCAGGTAGGGACCTTAAACCTTGTCTTGACCTTCAAAGAAGCTTGCAAAGTCTTCATCATCCTTGTAGATCTCTTTCAAGAATCCAAATCATTAGACCCTTTATTCTAGTAATGACAACATATAATAGGTTCTAGAGAGGGCATTTGCTACAACATTAGTTTTGCCACTCTAATGTTTAGCTACAAAAAGAGAAGGATTGTAAAAACTCCACCCACCTAGTATGCCTATGTTTGAGCTTATGTTGTCCATTTATGTATTTTAGGGACTCATGATTGACATGCAATACAAGCTGTGATGGTTTAAGGTAATAAGACAAATGATCTAAATCCCTAACAATAGCATAAGATTCTTTGTCATAGGTGCTATAACTATATCTTGAGCCATTAAGCTTTTCATTGAAGAAGGTTATTGTCTTTCCTTCTTGTGGTAAAACCACTCCAATGCCCACTTCACTTGCATCAAAATTGATTTGGAATACCTTGTAAAAGTTAGGCAACCTTAACACCGGGGCTTCACTCAACCTATCCCTAATCACCTTAAAGGATTTTTGTGTGTGCTTGATCCATTTGAATTCGCTCTTTCTGAGACATTATGTGATGGTGCTAGAAGAGTGTTAAATCCTTGTATGAACCACCTATAAAAGGAGGCAAGCCCATGAAAGGACCTAATGTCGGTGATGGATGTGAGTGTAGGCCACGTTCTTATTACCTCCACCTTTAACTCATCCATGAAAATGCTATCTTTAGATACAAAAAATTCTAGAAATGTGACTTTTGGCACAAAGAAGTCACAATTTTCTAGTATTCCATACAACTTATTGTTCCTATGGGCTAAGAATGCAAGCTTCAAGTACCTTACATGATGATCATTACTAGAGGAGTATATAATAATATCATCAAAGTACACAACTAAAAACTTAGAATGAAGGGTTTAAGGACTTCATCCATAAGCTTCATGAAGGTTCTTGGTGCGTTGGACAATCCAAATGGTATGGCCATCCTCTCTTATAAGCCTCCTTTAGTCTTGAAAGCGATCTTCCATTCATATCCTTCCTTCATTCTAATTTGATAGCAGCCACTCCTCAAGTTAATTTTGGAAAATATACTTGCCTTATGTAAGCAATATAACATGTCATCAAGCCTAGGTATAGGATACCTATACTTGATATTAATTAATGATAACTCTATTATCAACACACATACTTAGTGATCCTTCCTTCTTTGGTACTAAAAGAGCTAGTACCGCACATGGGCTAAGTGATTCTCTAATGAAACCCTTTTGCAATAATTCTCCAACCTATCTTTGTAACTCCACAACCTCTTTAGGATTACATCTGTAGGTTGTTTGTTAGGGAGCATAGCACTAGGGAGAAAATCAAATTGGTGCTCTATGCCCCTTATAGGAGGTAATTCACAAGGTAACTCATTTGGGAACAACATCCCCAAAATCACTTAGCAAGGTCTTGACCCTTGGGCTAAGTGGACTACCATTCTCACTATTTTCAAGCATTAATAAGAAATATATCATTTTCTCCTTACCTATGGCATTCTCTAACCCCTTCCCATCTATGAACGTAACATTTTTATAATTTGGATCCTCCCTAACAAATGAGGATTGAGTGCTAAGGGGTGTGAATAAAATTTTTTATTGGCATATTTCAAGCTATAATTTTTTTCCTCTTATCATGCTTAACATGCCTATTTTATTGCCAAGACCTGCCTAGTAACAAATGGCATGCATATATAAGAACTAAATCACAAATAAATATATCTTGATAAGTTTTCCCTATAGAAAATGGAACAACAACTTTCCTCATGACCTCAACCATAGAGCGATCATTAAGCCATTTATGCTTATATTGCTTAGCATATGCAGTAGTGGGTAAATTAAGCTTCTCTACAAGAGTACAAGAAGCCACATTTGCACAATTACCCTCAATTAACAATAAGGGAACATATTTTTACCAAGTATTACATGTTTTTACCAATACTTCACTATACTAATATTGCACTAAATTGGTCACTATGATGATCCATCTTCTAATTAGGGGAGTAGAGGATGATTAGTAGGGTTACGACTCTTAGTTATAGTATGATGAGGGTGATGGTAGGGGTTATTAATAGGTCATTGCTTGGGGTTGGAATTTTATGCCTATGCCTAAGAGTTAGGTAAATGAAGTGTTTTACCCACTACGCTAGGAAGTTTTTGTATTCTTGGTTATTTAAACTCTTGGCATCATTTTCTGCATTTGGTTTTGCCCACTGCATTGGGAATTTTCTATCTATAATATTTTTATTACCCTTATTATCTTATATTGTCACCTTAATTTTATGAGGATACATCTTTTTGTTCATTATTTCATTTTCCCTTGTAGTAGGCATGGGTTAGGAGATGATCACACCTCTCTCATAGTTGATTTGGTAGTAAAATTTTCTAGTTTTATTTTTCAAAGGCTTCCGCATTGTCTAAAACATAAATTTTATTTTTCAAAAATTAGGCGTGTTACAAAATCAGTCCATTAAGTTTAAGACAATTGAGAAATTATGGTCTAGTAAGCTAGCCAATTACTCTGATTTTTATATCTTTGGTTTCCCTATTTATGCTTATGTGAATTATGGTAAACTTAAACCTAGATATAAGAAATGTCTCTTTCTTTGCTTTATATCCAGAGTGAAGGGATATAGGTTATATGACATAGCTACATCCAAATTCTTAACTAGCAAGGATGTTACCTTTAATGAGTTTGTGTTGATGGTACCTGTAATACCCCAATTTGAGCGGAGTTTTATAAGGATTGATTTGGCTACTTATATCAACATGGTATACCATCCTTTTGGTGATTCCATCCTAAGAACTCCATAGTTAAACATGCTGGCCGTGGAGTAATTTTAGGATGGGTGACCTCCTGGGAAGTTTCAGAAATTTTCTGAAATTTTCTCGGGAAGTACGTGAGTGAGGACAAAGCGTGCTGAAAGGACTTGTATTGATTTGTGGGGCTAACCGATCAATCCAAAAGTGCTCCAAGGTAGCCCCCACATGGTCATATCGACTTGGGGTGTTACAAATGGTATCAAAGCGAAACCGCGACCGTGAGCTGAAATTGGATGAGCCAGTCAGTCACCTAGCAGGACGATTCTTGGGATAAACTGTATTTGAGACAGTCATTGGTTGAGGCGCAACGAGGACGTGGGGGTGAATGTAATACCCCAATTTGAGCGGAGTTTTATAAGGATTGATTTGGCTACTTATATCAACATGGTATACCATCATTTTGGTGATTCCATCCTAAGAACTCCATAGTTAAACGTGCTGGCCGTGGAGTAATTTTAGGATGGGCGACCTTCTGGGAAGTTCTGAAAATTTCTCGGAAAGTGTGTGAGTGAGGAAAAAAGCGCATTGAAAGGACTCGTGTTGATCTGTGGGGCCAACCGATCAATCCGAAAGCACTTTAAGGTATCCCCTGTATGGTCGTATCGACTCGGGGTGTTACAGTACCTCTAAGGAGTAGGAGTAGGATAGTAATTTATACTAGTGGAGGTTGAGGTTGAAGTTGAGTTGAATGGAATAAACCCTTTTTATAGACCCACTATTCTTGAAGTGGGTGGATCTAGGCAATACATGGAGAAAAGGAGCATTACTCTAGGGAGAGCACGAAGGATTATCAAGCCTTCGATCAAGTACAGTTGTGAAGAATTGTCTAGCTATGTCAAATTTAGTGCAGAGACTATTGTTGATTTGCATGAGCCGACATCACTCTCAGAAGCTTCTGAGAGTACTAATTATACTAAGTTGTGTGCCGCTATAAAGGAGGAGATAGAATTTTTATTAAATAATCAAATATAGGAGTTTGTGAAGGCACCCAAGAAGAAAAAGATTGTTAATTATACGTAGGTGTACAAGGTTAAACAAGGAGCTCCAAGGGTAAAGATACTAAGGTACAAGGCTCATTTAATTATACATAAATTTAGTTAGATTCTAGGTGTGGACTATAACAGGGTATTTCTCCTATGGTTATACATACTTCTATTAGTACCTTTCTTGTACTTATGGATATGCATGATTTTGAGTTGGAGCAATTGGATGTAAAAACTATATTTTTACATGATGAAATCAAGGAGGAGATTTACATATGATAGCCTAATGGGTTTATGGTTCAGAGGATATGTGTTCATGTGTGCCCATTGAAGAGGTTACTATATAGTCTAAAACAATCTACTAGACAGTGGTATACATGATTTGATTAGTTTATGCTTGAGCATGGTTTCTCTAGGATACATATGATGAATGTATGTACTTGAAGGAGATGGAAGCTGGATCTTTTGCTATATGTTTATGAAATGCTTATGGCAGCAAGAGATATGTCTGATGTTGATAAGGTAAAGGCAATGCTGAAGACCGAGTTTGATATGAAGGATCTTGGAGCTGTGCAGAGGATCCTTAGCATGGAGATTATTAGAAAATGTGAGTAGAAGATTTTGTACTTGTCACAAGAGTATTATGTGAATAAGGTGTTGGAGAGGTTTCATATGATGGATGCCAAGATGGTGAGCAATCCATTAGCGACTCACTTCATATTGTATGCTTTGGCTTGTCCCAAATCCAAAGAAAAAGAGTTTATGGCAATTGTTCTATATTCGAATGCTTTTGGTTGTATCATGTACATTATGGTGTGTACCCAAATTGATATCGCTCAAGCTTTTAGTAATGTGAGTCGTTATACTGCAAATCCAAGTAAGGCTAACTACCAAGTAGTGAAGTCAATCCTAAAATAATTGAAGGGAAATATAATAGTTTTTATTGAGTATGGGAGATCAGCTAATTCGTTGGTTAGGTTCATGAACCCTAATTATGGTGGAGACCTTGATAAAAAGGAGATCCACTAGTAGATGTATTTTTTGTCTTAGTGGTTCACCTATTAGCTGGACGTCTTCCTTGCAGAAGGTGAAGGCCTTGTCCACTAATAAGGCAAAGTATATAGCTATGATAGAGGATTTTCATAAATCCATGCGTCTTGGTAGTTTAGTACGAGAGTTGGGGTTTGGTGATGGTGCTCCAATCATTCATGGTGATAGTTATAGTGTTATCTATTTATCGAATAATTAGAATTCTTTCTAACATCAAACAAAGTACATTGACATCGTATATCACTTTATTCAAGGTAATGTTATTGTAGGCAAAGTTGTATTGGAGAAAGTGAGTACTTTGAACAATCTGATTGATATGCCGACAAATCCACTAACTATGGGTAAGTTGGAGTGTTTCTCGGACTTGATTGGTGTTAATAGGCCATGAGGCTCTTTGTTGGGCCAAGGCTTTTTTTGTAAAGGTCTTGACATGTTATGCATCATAAATATTATGTCAAGGTAGAGAATTATAATATTTGATTGGGTATTTGAAGTACTACATAACATTGTGTTAGTTTGTGCAGGTATTGGAGAAGTTTAATGTAGAATGATGTGTTATGTAAGAAACACGAAGGTCTTGTGTTTATTAACATAGATCGTGTTTTTTCATTGAATATTCTTATGTATTTTTGGGCAAAAATTCAAGAGTAGAAAATTTAACACGAGGGTCATGTATTTCCTAAATACGGATTGTGTTTTTTCTTTTATTTCTAAACTACGTTGTTTTGTCCTATAGAATTTTTTTCTAGTATACAAGAGATATGAGAGAACCCTAGCCATCAAGTCGTACGACCCAACTTTTTCTTCTCCATTGATTAGAGAATTGTAAAGCTATATAATTACTTGATTGAATAATTTAATCATCTTATAATTACATAAAAGTAAGAATAAAATTTTCTATTTTTTCTTCAATTGTTATGTTTTGTCATTTAATTCTTAGTTGTTCATAGTCTTTTTAATTCTAGTTTTTGGTTTGGATCATTTCAATCTGTGCTATTCTGCAACACCTATTATTTATAATTAAGCTTTTGCAAAACTAAGCTGTGGTTTGTCTTGAAGATTAGCATTGCATCTGGCTTGCCCATGACGTTGTTTTTGTTTGCTTTGTGTGATTTGTTTTTAGGACGATCGCTTTTGTTGGGTTGCAAATGTTTCCGACGGATGATGTAAAATGGGATAGCTCCCAATTGATGTAGCCCCTAGGAATCCCCAGCGTTTATGTAATTAGCTCATATATATATATATACACCATTCGTTCCAAAAAAAAAAAAAAAGGATTATTACAATTTTTATGACAAATAGCAGTTTTATATACCATTCGATCCAAACAAAAGGCTTGTTACAATCATTTATTATCGACAGCCGTTGTATCAATGCACCGCATCTTTAACTTTCTCAAAAATTATTAATGCTCGGATATTCCGGGGGTTCAACATTTGTGTCATCTACATAGATATGTACTATTATTGTGCGTATTTACTTTTAACATTATAGGAAGAATGTTGATCCTTATCGATATTCAATTGTTCTATTGATTAACAAATCCAATCAATTCATGATACTTGTCATCTTTGATCTGCGGATCATCTGATGTTGATGCGGCTCATCGATGATGAAAATACAACTTTAATTATATGAACTGATGAATGATGCTGTCCTATCCATAAATCAGTTGCGAAGAAGATTCCTAAGTGAGCTATAATGCCTGTGTCCAGTAATTTCTCTGTCATCTCTGGATCCAGCTTCTTGGATGCAGTCAATTTCACTCAAAAGGCTCGAGAAAGCATGGAATGGTGGATGGTTCTGCCGAAGAATTTGAGCTCGATACGGCCTCCCTAGTGCTTAGGATTCTCCCGTCTTTTTTATATCAAACAGAAGATGAGAAGAAGAAACATTGTCGTAAATGGCTGTGAGGTGTACGAAGAGAAGAATCCTCCCGAGACATCTCCATTGGTCTGATTCTGTGTGTATGCGTCATTTGACTTCTTTGACCTGCATTTACAGTTTCTTATTTGTTTTTTTTTTGTAGAAACAAGAAAAGACAAAGCCGTCGCTAGTTTGCTGAGATGACCCTTAGTAGTAATACGAGATCATGATGATATGCAAGGAGATGTACCCGGCATTGGTTGTTGGGCAGAAGAGAATAACATAGTCGGAAGCTTTGCAAGTGAAAGTGCTGGTGTCATCATCATAAGCGTAACTGTATGCCCTTGGACAGGCTCTCTTGAAGACCGTTGAATAGAACGATGGTCGGCAAGTATTAGGGTTGCCGTAGTCGCCGATGCAACAGTACTGATCTTGTCCGAACGCTTCACACGCGCTTTTACATGCAACGACTCCTTCCCCTTCACCACGGTCACCCATTACTTGGAGCTCTTTTGGACATCCTATTAAAAACTGGATTCATTAACAGGGAAGAAGAAAAAGAAAAGAAAGAGAACAAATATTTTATTCAAATCTCATCATCAAAACTATTTATTTATTTATTTTTAGACAATTTTTTTAAATAAATAATTCTTTTTTTATAAATAATTCTAAATAAGGGATAAATCTCTATGATTAGTTGATTCATTCATCAATTAGTGAGAAAAAGAAAAATCATTGTAGCCATTTTGTATAAGCCGATATGTGTGCGTATCATCTTACCCATATTAAGGTCGGCAACACAGCCAGTCGCATTGCAGCCACCATAAGCCCCAACAGGCCAAGCAACAATAGGCAGGTTATACCCATCGACGAGGCTAACGTCATAAAAGTCTTGGCCACCGCCTTTACCAAGAGTAATCTCAAACAAGGATGCTGGTGGCGTGGCGCCACTACCTCCACACTTCAACCTGCCTCCACAATCTCCGGTTTGACATGTACCAGTTCCGGTCTGATCAAACTTGCAGCCCGTTCTAGCCCATATCCGACCAGACCATCCCGGTGTTGAAGGAATCTTAGCACTTTGTCCAGCATCTAATCGGAACCCAGTTGTCAGGAGTGGAGGTGTTCCTGATCCAGCTAATATTCCAGGCCAGATTGTAAAAGGGCAGTTGTTGGATATGGTAAATGAGCAAGATGTGCATGGAAAGAGCAAGATGATGAACAAGGCAGCAATATGGTTGACTGATGTCCGGTAAGATCGTCCCAACATTGACGGCGTTTTGGGGTAAAGATCGTGATTTTTCTGGGCGATGAAGGTGGTCGTAGTAGTAGGACTATTAGAATAGCCAGTGGTGCCATCCCTAGATATTGCTAGGATATAGCAGAGGGCATTCTGTGCCGAGCCGACAATAGAAAACCAAAAGCCTACGTTGCTTTGCCGAAGCAGCTAACTTGGCTACGAGGTCTCCTTCCTAGGTTTAGCACTTCGGTTATATCGGACGGCCTCATCAAGAAGCAATTCCTTTCTTTAATCACTGCCATCAGATGCATCGCCCAAAATAATACTACAACCCCAATCTGATATCTAAATCCAATTCTTTGAAAAATTTTAGGCTGAAGAATTCCAAATTTTAAAAAATAAAATAAAATAAAAATGGGCAGAAAGGGAAAAATCTGAAATGAAATATGCCGTGGCTAGTACTAGACTGAAGGTTTTCTTTTGGAGTAAAGTAGGATGCCATTTTTCCAGTTGATTCCAAAAGCAACCTCCTTTTGCCAAACCTAAAGCTCACACCAGATCATCCTCACTTTATAAGCATCTTCTGACATGAAGATCCGTCCGTTCTATGCTATGATCAGAAGCACCTGGCCACAAGCTACGTCAAACAATAGAAACCGTCACTATAGGAAAATGTCTTGCAGTAACTACGAGGCTGAAGAGAAGGCGATTCCCAAGCGAATCTAAACGCCAAAGTAGATTTTTTGTCACGAAAACATCTCGCAGTCTCGCATGGAGAGGGAAACGAGATACTAATGTTTTCCGCAAGTCACAGACAATAAAATAAAATAAACGTACAAAATTCACTCAATCTGTCATTGAATCAAAAACAAACTTTTATTTTATTTATTTATTTTCGTAAAACCTTTGCCCTTCTAGTTCGGTGTTTGATAGCTATCCGAATTCTCTGTTTGATAGCTATCCGAATTCTCTCAATGCAACTTAATAAAGCTGAGAGTAAAGGACATATTAAGGAAGCCACCCAATGAATGATCCAAAGACCCTTTGAGCTATCCCTATAAATAAAATAAATAAACTATGAGTTTTTTCATATAAGAAGGGACTCATAACCCAACATAAAACACGCTTCAAGCCAATTGTCTCGACACCTAAGCATTTGTCACCCTATGAAAACCCACTACCTATCTTCTATATCATTTATAGCCTTCGCATTTCAGAAAGCAAAAGCGATGGTTGGCTTACATAGATAACCAGCGATCTCTAGCAAAAGATTCACATAAAACTTCCCCGATTTCATGAGAGGTCTGCAGTCACAGTTGAAATGAAACATATATATCTATATATACCCCCCCCCCAAGTAGGAGAAAACAGCATTTGTCACCTTATGAAAACTCACCGGCTCATCTTCTAAATCATTGATAGCTTTTACATATCAAAAGCAGTAGTGATGAGAAGAAAAAAAAGAATTATATATATATATATATGAGGAAAGTTGGAGAAAAGAATGTAGTTCACTTTTAGTATTTTTATTTGTTTTCTTTTCTCGTGTTGTGGGGGAAGGAAGGGAAGGCGCCACAGAGACTTTGGCAGACAGGTGAGGTGCCTGTCCACCAAAAAGCAATCAAAACTCCAACACTCAGCAGTAGCAAAAGTCACTAGCCCATACAAAATTAGACTTCTGAATTATTAGGCAAATATTAAACACGAGCGCGATAACAAATTAGACCACATAAAGCAGATTAAACTTTATTTCTTCTATATAATCATTGGTCTGGAAATATAATCAGTACGCTAAAAAGGAAGGATTTATTGCATCCACCATTGTACTTCTCACATAAGGACTGCGTTAGTATCCATCCATGAAACTCTAAGAGTTAAACAAGCATTAAGAAAGGTTGAGAAATTAGAAAGGGAAAGCATTATTCAGTTATCTAGCTAGAGTACATGCCATCTCCAACTTGACTGCAGATTGGGCTAACAGCAGAAAAGGATCTTTCAAAAGTAGATGAATGAAAATTTTCATCTCGCCTGCGTTTGAAGGCACAGCTATCGGGGGTAGACCTCTCTGTCTCGAGCTTTCGGCGAATTCCTCTCACCGCCTGCCCTTCCACTGGAATAAGAGGAAAAATTTTCCCACTAACCCTACAGAGGGAGTTATGATTAACAATTTAACGTATAAAGGATTCTGAGGTCACAGTTCTTATCACATATATGTGTCAATCCTGTTAGCTTGCAGCGATAAGTGTTTCCACAAACATGTTATATTTGGCACTTACAATCACATTTGTGGCCTGGGTTGAGCCCATTGATGCGAAGAATACTAGACCGAAAGATAACATTTGCTGATCCCGCCATCAAAGAGGTTCCAATCATCTCTATTAGGTAGCCTTCTTCTGGTAAACTAACCATAAGAAATTGGACAAAATTTATCACTACAGGGGTCAAGAAAACGCAGGGAGCAGTGTCAGAACTCATGAAATGGGTATGGAGAGGTAAACCACAGCATCAACATGATAATACTCTTACAGCAGGTCTACAGGCAAGATGTAGATAATTTTCACAGACGTTGGTATTTTACTGCCCTTCACAGCACTCAGAAATATGGACCAAAAACTAGCTAGATGCTTGCTGGTAACCCTGGGTGCTTCCTGATAACATTATATCACTAAATGTGTCAGATTATATCATAAACTTTCTACTTCCATGATAGCTGTTAGCATCATTTGTGTGTCATCTTTCATGATGAAATTGCCATATGATCACATGTTTTCACACAATAAACTGATCACAAGAGTAAATGTGAAGTGAAAATTTGCTGGATGTTTCAACACAATGATGTCACCTTCATAATGCATGCTGTTGGAAATTACGTGGGTCCTTCATTGAAATAAGCAGATACTAATAAAATACACACGATCCATGAAACTTACTAATACATCCAAGTTAAAATCTATCCTAATGAAAGTATTCTTCAGTCAAATGGTACAAAACAACTGATGAGAGATTTTTTTTTATCCACAAACCAACGGAAAAATAAAGCAAGAAGATGTAAATGAATGATCTAAATACCCAAAAAAAAAAAATAGCTGGATGCTTCCATAGAATAGCTATATGTTTGGCAAAACACCTTCAACTTTTGAAAATATACGGATGGTTCCATGAAAATAGTTTAGCTTCATCGAGTGCAGATTATACAAATATATGCCCATCATATCATGTTTAGAACGCATGTTAATTTGTCATGATAATTTCTTACAAGCAAAGACTCCACTGATTACATACACTTCGGATTGAATTTAACTATGGAAAACACTACTGTAAGGAAAGAATATGAAAGCTGATCTTCTGTCAATTACATCAAAAGCTAATTCACGATGTACAATGAAAGCTTCCAGTTTCTACCATAGCTAAAACGCAGACTGCTAATTTCTTTTCAATAAAGGCCATAACGAGTTGATTTCAAGGTACACATTTCCTTAACCCCGAGAAAACGCATGACACTGCATCTTTAGAATCTTCAAAATGCCCAGGCCTACAGATAAAGCAAAATATCATGACAAGCCCAAACTACTTTCTTTGATATTAGGCATCATATCCACCACCATAGTTCCAAGACATTTTCATCTATTTTGGACCTCTAGATGACTACATAACAATACTTGGTCGTGGATGACCTTCCGTAACGATTGCCCGTTACATTGATAAAAGCATCCTCACCTTTAAAACATTTTCATTGATTTTTAAATAGCACTCTCAAAATGTTGACCTTCCGTAATGATTGCCTGTTAAATTGATTTAAAAATCCAAACAAAGTTCCCGACAAGGTGACGAATTGAACCAGATCTAAACAGCGACAAACCAGAACATTCTTCAAACATCTGGACCAAACTTACTAAATAGCGAAAATAAGGTGCTCAAAATATCCCAACAGCTTCCAACAGCCCATTTATGGAAGTAAAATCAATTACCACGACTGCCTCTTACATAAAGAGAAAAATGGCTTTAAGGTCCGCAAGGGATGTGTTGAAAAGGTCTGCGGAGTGCTATGAATCATCTCAGGCCGCAGGTAATATTTACATCTGACAGAAGGAAGTCTCAGCTCAGCACTAAAATCATTAAGGGTAGTGAAGTCTTTTTATTAGTTTTATTAGTAGTGAAGTCTTTTCATTAGTTTTATTAGTTTATGTGGAGGGAAAGAAGTCAGGAATAAGTATTGAGGAGTGATTTAAGGGAGGTTTGTTATGCAGAAGCAGTAGGATAAAAGGGGGATTAGGGATGCTAAGAAGAGGCAAAGAATCAGAGAGCATTCCTACCTCTCGAAAGTAGGAAATTATAATTGATTAGGGTTTTTCCCAATTCAATCAATATAAATTGTTTTAGTTTAATTATTGTCCCTAGTCGGTCCTGCCTTACTACTTTGATATACAACAAACTTGGTATCAGAGCAGTAAGGTCTAAGTGGGAGAGAGACGCCATGGCTCCAACCTAAACTCAGAGGATCGACCAACTAGAGCAAGAATTAGAGTCACTAAAGGCTTCAATATCGGAGCAAGTGTTGTCAGCAATGAATAGCGCATTGTAAGAGTTATAGCAAACTTTGACTACACAGATTGCATCGTGTTGGGAAAAAGCCACTGAGAAGCTAGGGGAGGATCTTAATGTCTTGCCGTCAAAGGTGGAAAGTAGAATTTTCAGAACTAGAGAAACTTAGGAGATGATGATTACTTCGATTCGTGATGAGGTGAGGAATACAATCTTCACCCTCAAAATCGCTGATCACTCGCTGGGAAACACGGAAAACCCCAATCCTTACAGGGTGAGTTTGGGCTATAGAGGAGCAAGTGCTAAGGGCAGAGGAAGATAAGGAATTAGGGGTGGGTTGGCATGAGGGGGTAACCAGTGGCATTGTAAGAAGCTTGAGTTACCCTTACTCGATGGTACCAACCCAGATGGGTGGATACTAAAGGTGGATACTAAAGATTTTTACCGACTGGTTGATGAGGAGAAGCTTGAAGCTGTAGTGGTAGCGTTAAAAGGGGATGCTCTGTTATGGTATGAGTATGAGCACAAAAGGAGGCCATTGTGGAGGTGGAAGGAGATGAGAATGATGATCCTCTGGCAGTTTTGATCAACATCCGCCGGCACTCTCTATGAGTAGTGGCTAGATCACCTGTAGGAGGAATCGGTGTTTGACTAGCGAAGGAAATTTATTGAGCTAATGGCCCCTCTAGAAGGGTTACTCGAAGAGATTGCTAATGGGAAATTTATTAACGGGCTCAAAGGGGAGGTTAAGGCAAAAATATGGCTACTGAGGCCCACTACCTTAGATCAGGCCATGGATATATCCCTCAAGGTAGATGAGAAGTTAAAGGCTGGGCTAATGCACAAGAGAGGGAGTGGGTATGGCTCATCCCCTATAGAAAAGGTAACCTTACTACCCACACAAATTCCCACTTAAGCCTCCAAGTAAAAACTGTCAACCCAACTAACTACAACCCAATTAAGCGGTTGAGTGAGAAAGAATTGTAGCAAAAACGAGAGTAGTGCCTTTGCTTTCATTGCGATGAGAAGTGGACAATTAATCACAGGTGTAGAAGGAAGGAGTTGAGTGTGCTTTTGACCCAAGAGGACGAGGCAGAGTTTTAGTCTGGATTTTTCTGCCCCTAAGATAATTGAGGAACCTGGCTCAAACTTCATGCGGCTAGAGGTCTCCCTGAATTTAATAATGGGAATCACAAGTCCGAAGACAACGAAGCTGTTGGGTAAGGCACAAGGGAAGAAAGTAGTAGTAATGGTGGAACTGGGAGCATTCCATAACTTCATTTCTTCCAATGTAGTGGGGAAATTGGGAATTCGAGTGAATCATACCATGGCATTTGAAGTGTCATTAGGTACTGGGAGAGTAGTAGAAGGGGAAGGTGTGTTTAAGATAGTAGCCTTAGATTTATAGGAAGTGACTGTACTCGAGGATTTCCTACCACTACCCCTAGGATATTCTCTTTTGATTTTGAGAATATAATGGCTGGAGAAGTTAACGACTATGTTAGCCAATTGGAAGACACAAACACTGAGATTCCATGTGGGAGGGATCTATAGGCTCAAATTTAGCAAGACCCTTTTATCTAGCAACTTAAGGTAGATTTGGTAGCTGGAAATGTAGTTCCAAAGGGATACACCTTGGAGCATGATTTCCTAAGGTATAAGGGATGACTGGTCATCCCTAGCAGTTCTACTTTAGTCTAGTCCTTTTTGTATAAGTATCATGATACCCCTGTAGGTGGTCATTCTAGGGACTTAAAGACCTATCAAAGGTTAGCGTCTGAATGGTACTGGCAAGGAATGAGGAAGATAGAGACCAAATATGTACATTCTTGTGCAGTTTGTCAATAGAAAAAGAGTTCTTCTCTCTCGCCAGCTGGACTGCTTTAGCCACTGCCTATGCCAAACTAGATATGGTATGATATTTCCATGGACTTTATATAAGGGATGCCAAAGTCTCTGAGGTTAGATACCATCTTGGTTGTAGTGGACAGGTTATTGAAGTATGCTCACTTTGTGGGTCTCAAACATTCCTTTTCTACTCAAACAGTTGATGCTCTCTTCACTAAGGAAATTATCCGACTCCATAGTTACCCATCCACAATTGTGTCAGACAGGGATAAGGTATTTATGGGCATATTTTGGAAGGATCTTTTCAAGCTTCAATAAGTTTCCCTTAACAGAAGTACAGCTGGGCATCCTCAATCGGATGGATAGACTGAGGTGGTGAATAAGGGGGTAGAAACTTACTAAAGGTGTTTCATCAAAGGCCGACCTAGAACTTGGGCGAAGTGGCTTCTATGAGCTAAGTTATTGTACAATGCAACCATTCATTTAGCTATTGGATGCTCACCTTTTAAGGTCATTTTGGTTGAGATCATCCACCATTAGTGAGATATGAAAAAGGCAGCATGACAGTTCATTCCTTAGAAGAGCAGCTAATAGAAAGGGATGCCATTTTGGATGATTTAAAAGCCCAGTTGATTCGAGCACAAAAAAAAAATGAAAGTTCAAGAGGATGCTCAGAGAAGAGAGGTGACTTTCCAAGTGGCTAATTTGTCTTATTTAAAGTTGCAACCTTATAGGCAGCATACCTTGGCAAGATGGCCATTTGAAAAGTTGGCACCAAGATATTATGCGCCTTTTGAGGTGATTCATAAGATTAGGGTAGTAGCTTATAAATTGAAGCTTCCTTCTATAGCTAAAATACATCCAGTATTTCATGTCTCCCAACTAACCATTGGCTGTCTGTCTTCCTCACCACAGATTCCACCTCAACTCACCTCCAATCTAACTCTTGAAGCAGAACCACAATAGGTGTTAGGGGTCAGAAATAGGAAGTAGGGAAGTACAACACTAGTTGAAGTCTTAATCAAGTGGAAGAATTTGCCAGCATTTGAAGCAACTTAGGAGGATTTCCATGCTTTAGATCAACAGTTTCCTTCTTTCCACCTTGAGGACAAGGTGAATCTCTAGGCCGTGGGTAAGTAATGCTATGAATCATCCCAGGCCGCAAGAAATATTTACATATGATAGAAGGAAGTCTCAGGCAGCCTAGCAGTAAAATCATTTAGGGTAGTGAAGTCTTTTTATTAGTTTTATTAATTTCGGTGGAAGAAAAGTAGTTAGGGAATAAATATTGAGGAGTGATTTAAGGGTGGTTGGTTATGCAGAATATTCCCTTAAGCAATAGGATAAAAAGGGGATTAGGGATGCTGAGAAGAGGCAGAGAATCAGAGATAATTCTTTGGGAGCGCATTCCTACCTCTCGAAAGTAGGAAATTGTAATTAATTAGGGTTTTTTCTGATTTAATTAATGCAAATTGTTTTAGTTTAATTATTTTTCCTAGTCAGTCATGCCTTATTACTTTGATATACAACACAGAGATGAAAATAGAATGCCATGTGGCCAAAAAAACTTGAAATTCACATTAAAACAACATATACCTAATTCCACAAAATCACAATACATACATGTCACTGTGAAGATCATCATCAAAAGATGAGGGAGGAAAAATAAACTTACATGACATATATTTTGTTGTTGCATCATCTGCCTGTCTCCAACACCATAAAAATTGCATCGACCCAGAAAACAAAATAAACTTTAATAATGGATGGAGATGAGTTATATACAAGGAAGGTGAGAGGAAAAGTAGGTTATCGTTGAAAGTGGATGAAACACAGGTGGAATCTGGCAAGATGTGTGGGATAGCTACGTTTTTTTTGTCTCTTTTGTCCACCTAATGAATTAAAAATATAATTTACATTAAAAAGTAATATACATAAAAATAATAATCATAAATTAAAATAAATATTTTAAAATATTAATTATATGGTATAATCTAATGTAGATAAATATTATTTTTGTTGTATTTAGATGGAACTATATAAATGTTAAAATATAAAATAAATGATTCGTATACTTAAAATTTTTGTTTATGAAACATATAAGAATGAGGGTATTTTTCTTCACTTAAGTAAAAACTTTAAGTAAAAACTCATTTATTTTTACTCCATCACCCCCATTATTCCAATATAAAAGATTAATAAAAATGATATAAATGAGGATAAATAAAGAAGAAAATTTTATTCTTTATTAGTGTAGGGGAACATTTTTTTCAAACAAGATGAATGAATCAATTAATTTACCTTAAACTAATATACACTATAAAAAATAATTAAAGAACAGACCCACTAGACCCAAAGTATGAAATATTGAATTGGTAAACTCTAACACCTAGAAATTTAGGACTTAAAAATTTCATTTAAAAATTTTGATTGCAAAAGTCAAAATACAAAAATATAGGATTGTCATGCCGCATGTAACATAAAAAGGACTCCCTATCTCTAATATATGTCAAATGCAAGACAAAAATAGCATCATATATAGGAATCACGTATGGGAAGCACTTGATTTCACCACAATACAGGATATATAATAGAGAGAAAAAAATATGCATAATGAAAATAGAGGACTAAGAATCTATAGAAAAATAGAGATATCTGAATAACCATACCCTATACCAATTCAATTACTGGTCACTAAAGATAAGCAAACATTCACCAACAAAACAAAGTGGATTTGCTCATGAAAATAAGTAGCAACTATAAAAAGAATGATCATTACACTACATACTAAAGAAAGTAAGAATACAATCGAGAAAGGATACATAGAAATGTGTACATTAACATTAAAGAATAAACACACATGTGTGATATATAAATCCATTTATGATATGTAATAATTCCATATCACATTATTAGATATAACATATTCCATTCTTTTATTTGTGTAAATTTTAGGGTACCTATTATTCTTAATCTAATGGAATGAACTGAAACACCTCCGAGGGGAAAAGGCTCATTTCCACTATTATTAAGATGGTGCAATGGACTTTATACTTCCTGAGGCAATATGATATTTGTGCACTACTCTTCAACTAATAGAACAGTCTGAAGGACCTACTAAGACAAAACACACCTTGACATGATTACTAAACCAGTGGAATGGGCTCTTACACTTTGATCCTCACTCATGTAATTTTTGCACTTTAAGTAATTAATGTTATAATCATTAGTTATATATCTAAAAATCATATTATCATTTAGATTGAGATTAGAGCTTTACTATTCTTAATCAAATGGAATGGATCAATGTATCTTCCAAGGAAAAACGTGGATGACCACTATTATCGTCTGGTGGAACAGGCATGAAAAACACCTTGGCATGACTCAAGTGATATTTCACGTTATATGATTAATATCTTACTTATAATTGGTTGTAACATCATAAGATATTCACGTAGATATGAATAACATATAATTAAAACATGTAAAGTAAAACCACATAATTATCAACGTCAGTCCCAATGATTAGGCTCATAACGTAACACCTCCAAAATTTGGAACTTTAAAATATCTTTTTAGAAAGTTAATAGCGGAAGCCAAAACACAAAATGTAGGGATGTCACACCGCATCCAACATAGAATAGGCACTCCCTATACCCAGTCTATGTCAAGTGCAAGAAAAAAGTAACCTTATACTTGGAAATTAGGTTTGAGAAGCACCTGATTCTACCGTGATACAGGATACGAAATAGAGAGAGGAGAATAAATAGTAAAAATAGAGGACTAAGAGTCTAAATAGAGATAGAGATATCCGTATAACCATACCTTTACAAAATCATTTAGCGCTTACCTAAGGCAAGCACATCCAGATAAAAATCATCAATCACCTACAAAATAGGGTAGATCTACTCGTGGGAATAAGTAACACCCATAAAATGGTTGGTCACTGTGCTACGTACTGAGTAACGGAACAATACTATTAAAATAGGGATACAAATAGCAAATGCTTTCACATTAGATAATAAGTGAGATAACCAAATAAATGAAACTTCTCATAAGATAGAAAATGGTCTAGATTCATTTATTAAGTATAATCCATTTTCATTCTTTTATATACGTTGAGTGCAAGAACTCCACTATTCTTAAACTGGTGGAATGGTCTGAAACTCTTCTCGAAGACAACAAACTCGAACTACTATTCTTTTTGGTGGAGTGGAGATTAAAAACATCTTCTCGGGACAAAATGCTCCCAAGCCACTATTCTCCTCGGTAGAATGGGATATAATATTAGATAACCTTGGTCCTAACTCACATATTCTTCCACTTTAAATCATCAGCATCTTTTTCATAGGTTATAATGATACGTTTTCATTTCATGATGAGTAGGGACCCCACTATTCTTAATCCTATAGAACAGGACGAAGTAACTTTTCAAGGCAAAACGCTTTCGAGCCACTATTCTTCTCGGTGGAATGGGAATACATACATACATATGCACATATATATATATATATATATATATATATATAGAAAAATAGATCACTTTGACTCTACTCACTTGCTCTTTTACTTTAAATGATTAGTATCTTATTCAAGGTTGATTCTTAGGCATAAAACACATTAAAATAGATATACATAGTACAGGTCCAAGTCCTTAAGTCCTTTCAAACCCTAATTACACACTCCTTAGTATTCATTCTCCCATATTGATTAATCTACACAACTTATATTATATCATCTCCAAATCCTATCATTATTATCATACCCTAAATGCACTATCTAATTCCCATAAGTATACTTTAATAATCTCATCCCAATATGTTAATCACATAAATATCCAAGAACCATTTTTCATAGGTTTTTCATAACACCTCCCATAAAATTTTCATTACTACCAATTCCGATAGATAACCTCTAAATCTTAAACATGGAATAATGGTATTATCATTATAAGATAGTTTGCCCTAAATTATCCATTAAATAATTTAAGGATCCCATGTAACACCCCAAAATTCACTATTTTTTTTTAAAAAAAGAAGCATATGAGTTAAGTCAGAACTTGTGAATTTTGGGAATATTACCGCCACACTTAGTACCAGACCGGTTCACTCCTACCATTCCTGTACCAAGTGATAAGGCTAAAAAGGATATTTATTATACTTAATCAATACATAAACCAAGATTCATAAAAAGAACTAAAAGGATCATACATAAAAATAAGAGTACGCGTAAAGAGAATCATAAACCATAGTGCATTATAAAAATTCCAAAAAGAGAAATAAAGTTTACAATCGATAAAAGTTTCATCTCGAATACTCAATATAAAGTAATAAGTCATAAAAGGGGAAATCCAATATGAAAAGAAATAATAGAAGGAAATAAAATAATATGGAGAGAAAATCTAGTTACGTCACTCCCAATCATCGAGCCAAGAAAATGCTCAACACTCGGCCTTGCCTGATGCCTTATGAACATCGAAGGCATCAATATATACATCACCCGCCTGCACAAAGTTAGAAGGGCTTTCTACTCGTGAGAATGAGCAGCACCCATATAAAGGGTGATTAGTACTCTACGTACTGAGTAAGGTAACTGTGCATTAAGGCCAACATAGAAAAGCATATAATCTCAATAGAATAATAAAACATCATACGATCATTCAGATAAATGATAAATAAATAAAGGCCATTTATTATCTAGATTAATCAATTAATTAATCTCTTATCGATACACATTTCACACCATGCTCTTTATCAAATCCATACGAATACGGGAACCCCACTATTATAGTCGGTGGACTAGATACATACAAGGCACAAAGCTCCTAACCACTATTATTGCTGTTGGACTGGAAACATACAGGACATAAAGCTCCTGACCACTATTATTCGCCGGTAGACCGATCTGGCCCTGACTCTCATAGTGTTTCACTGTAAGCACTTAGTGTCTTTCCTATATCTTAGCATAATTATGTTTGGCTTGTTGAGAGTTGGTGGACTGGAAACATATAGGCATAATGTGCCTGACCACTATTATTTGTCGGTCAATCAGTCTAGGCTCGACTAAAAAATCTTCTACCTAAAATGATTAAAGTCTTACAATGTCTTAGTCAGAAGTTTTGCCCTAGACATGCATGACTGACTCTCTCCACACCTATCCTCCAACAGACTTGTTCCATATGTTTAAACTCATGCACCTCCTAACTTTCCCCAACACCTTTTCCTCCATATCTTATCTCACATTAGAAGTCCAACTCTTAACTATATGGGTCAAGGCCCACTACCTTATACTTCCAAGTCCACTCCACATCTCACTCTAGGGTTTTATCATAAAACCCTAATTTAGGCCTATGTGGCCCATCCTACTCCACCTCACACAAACCAAATCATTTTAACACTCCACACATCACAACCTTTAGATTCAACTCTCATCATTATGCCTTACTCCTCAAGCACATGTGTGGTCACAAAACCCTAGGTAACCACATCAAACCCTAATTGGCCATAACAAACCCTATTTTCCTCGTGTCCACATGTCACCATTCCATTTCTCACATTCCACTTATTATTTTTTTCATGATATTCATGCTCATCCTTACTTGATCATTTTCATCATCCTATTGTACTCCACTCACCCTCATTTATTTGTCCCTTTTCACAACCTCCTCAAAATAGGGTTTTCACCGCCTCCTATGTACCCTTATACTCTCCTATGTACTATTTTTCACCCAAAGGCTCCAAACACCCTAAGAACTCTTCCATTACCTTCCTTGCATCCCAAGTCAACGTTTCATACGTAAACTTCACCCCCATGCAGACTTTACACATCCCCTACAACCCTTCAAACTTTTTCATGCAAACCCTAAAACTCCCACGTGAAACCCTAGATTCACCCATGCAAACCCTAGATTCTTCCATGCAAACCCTAGATTCATCCATACAAAACCTTAGATTTGATTCCCCCATACAAAACCATAAATTAGATTCTTCCATGCAACACCATAGATTAGATTCTCCCATGCAAAATCATAGATTCTCCCGTACCAAACCCTAAATTCTCCCATGCAAAACCATAGACTCTCCCATGCACAACCATATATTCTCCCACTCTTTTATTTTATTTAAAATCCTCTTTTTAATTCATCCATTCATACATCATTAAAATATTTAGGTCAACTCATATCCTTTGGTCAACCTATTTCCCTTTGGTCAACTTACTCCCCTTTAGTCAACTTACTTCCCTTTGGTCAACTTACTCCCTTTTAGTCAACTTATTACCCCATTTTCCTTTTTCAACCTTTCCCCCACACAATCCCACATTAAATATCCTCATAAGCATGTTTAAAGGGTCAAAACACATTATATCACATTCCACAATATTTCATCATATATACAAAATACACATGCCATATGTAAACACATAAGCATACCTCAACTCCATGTCATACTACACATGAAATAATTATAGTGATAAGCATAAGATACAATATAAATCATGATATATGGCATAAAAGGCACATAAGGCACATAACACATATAAGGCCTTAGTTACACCCTTACCTAATACGACAATAATCTTGGAGCACGCTACAACTCCTTAGGGCTTTAACTTGTCTCACATTGGGTTGGTGGTGATAGGTGGCACAAGTGGTGGTGCACGGTGATGGCGGCGGTGGCCAGAAATAAAGAAGAAAAGTCAAAAAGTTGAGGGATGGGAAAAGGAGAGGGAGAATAAGGGTGGAAGTAGGGGTATTTAGGGTTGCCTAGGGGAAAAAATGAAAAAAGAAAGAAAGAAAACCGACTGACGACAAGGCTAAAAAAATGACGAAACGCAATGTTTTGTCTTGGACATGCTGAAGAAAAGAGAAAGGAAATGAGACGGGCCGCAGGAAGAAGAAAAAAAGGGAAGCGGCCTGCGGACAGGCCCAAATCGGGGTAAGAAGAAAGAAAAAGAAAAGAAGAAGAAAGAAAAAGGAAGAAACATAAAAAAAGAAAGAAAAGGAAAAAGGGAAAAAATAAAAATAGTAGGTTGGGTTAATTAAATTAATTAGGATATTTGGAATATTTAAAAATAATAATATTTAAATAAAATAATTTTTAATTCTCTTTTTAGGCTAAATTATAATTTTTTGAAAGATTTTTCCTAAATTCCTTTTAATTATTAAATCACTCTAATTTTATCCAATCAAATTATTTATAAAATTCCTATTAATTTAGCCCTATTTTCTCCTTCTTATTTGAAATAAAATAATTAATTTAATTAATTTCTAAAATAAAATTCTTAATATGCTAAAATAACTAAATTTTTCCTAATTAAAATATTTATTAATTTCTTCTTTATTTGCCCTAATTGATTCCCTTTTATTTTAGTAAAAATAATTTATTTAATTAATTTTTCTAATAAAGTATTATTTAACTAAAATTATTAAGATTAGGATGTGGGGCATTTCACCCCAAATAACAATAATACTTCCATGAATTTCTCATGCTATTATTATCATATTTTAATCCTCCTAACACATAAAATACCAAAATTTTCTTATTATTCCATAATGACTTACCTTTAAGCATAAATAAAAACCTTTGTTTTATAGAATCTTATAACTTCCACACATATGATTTCCCAAGTCCACAATTAATCATCATACCTCATGACAATCTTAAGTCCATTTATCAAAACTCATTTAACCCATATTTCATACCATAATATATATTCCCACAAATATGATATTGTCACACAAAATAATAATAGTACCTCTTACTAATTCTTGCTTTATTTTAATAATATAATATCCTTAATCTCATATTTCATACCATAAGATATATTTCCACAAATATAACATTATCACAATAAGATAATAATGGTACCTCTTGTCCATTCTTACTTTCTTTCAATAACATGATATACTTAAGCCCATATTTCATACCATAAGATATATTTCCATAAATATGACATTATAACAACAAAATCATAACATAATAGTACCTCTCACCCATTCTTACTTTCTTTCAACATAATATTCTTATCATCACAAAATATCATGATCAACACGTGTTACATCTTATATAAATAATATCATGAAAACACATATAACCATACAAGCAAATACATCAAAACTCTAAACATCGAATAATATCCTTAATAACTAGGACACTGGGCTCTAAGCACACAAATTCTAAACTTCCTCCTCCAAAGCTACTCGAATACTAGCTAAGAAAAATAATAAAATTCATGGTTAGGCTTAAAGAGTTAAATCAAAGGAGAAATCAAGGTAAAGAGGGTACAAATAGAAATAACCATAGTCAAATGGGAGCTTGAGATGTGTGGATGTGTAAAGGAACGTGTGATGGCATTGTGGTAAAATTTTGGTGGTGTTTTGATAAGGTTTGGGGGTGAAAATATGGGTGCATGAACAAAAATAGGAAGTTACATGGCTGTGCAATAAGCGGTGCATCACTCCTTATCGAGAAAAAATATGATGCACGGCAGGGTGGTGCAATGGTTGAGTAGCAGGAGTGCACAACGGATCAAGGAAAAAAAAAGACACACAACCATGTGGTGAAAAAGTTGCATGGCTATGCAGAAGGATATTTTAAGGGTTGCATGACTGTGCTGAGGTCGTGCACTCTGCAAAAGTATGATGGATCAGGGAAAGAATAAAAGAAAAGTGGCAGTGACCAGTGGTGATGGACGATGATGGTGTTGGGGAAGGTTAGGGTGACCTTGGTGGTCGATCCACCAGCAAATGGGCAAAGATTGGCGGTCGAGATGGTGGAAGATTATTGATTGGCGGTGCTTAGGTCAAAAATAGGGAAAGATGGAGAAAAGAGAAGGAAGAAAGATGAAGGAAGAGAGATCTCGAGAAATGGATCTTTGACACAAAGATGGGCATAATAAGGCAAAAACAAAGATAAAGAAGGAGAGTGTGATGTATATGTATACACACACACACATGTGTGTGTGTACGTGGTGTCAGTTGGGGAAGAAGAAAAGAATAGGGGGTCATTTTCGATGGTGATGGTGCACCTACAAGGTGTTGATGATGGTGATGGTTGTATAAAGGTGTTGCATGAGAAGTAAAATGGTAGAGGGAAATTGGGAGTGTAGGGTGTGCAGTTAGGCAAGGATGAGGGAGCAAAAAGAGAATATGAAAAAAGAAGAAAGGAATTAAGGTGATGGGTGATGGATGTAGAAAGGTGAGGGTTCAGAGCAGAAGGAGAAGAAGAAAATAAAGAAAGGAAGTAAGGTGATGGGTGATAGATATAGAAAGGTAATAGTTCAAGTGGGTGGTGCAAGTTGCAACCAACTCAAATGTCATAGCTCAAGGTTTGATGGAAGGAGGAAAAGAAAGAAGAAAAGAAAAGGAGAAAGGAAATGAAAAAGATAAAGGTTGGGGGATTAGTTTAGGGTAATTTTGGATTAGCCAAAAGTAATTCGGATTAGTGGAGATTTTAGCAGATTTTGATTTTAATTTACGAATTATGGTTTCTCTGAGTCAATATTTCAGATTCAATTAAAGTTTTGGGATTAAGAAATTAGGTTAAGGGTAAAATAAGATATATTGAGAATAGAATTAAATTAGGACATTAATCATGTGAGATTAGACTAAGAAATTTTTTGAGGAATTACACATAGCTTCTTCCATATAGATCATTTTTCACAAATTTTTTCACATATTCCTCAAATATTATTATTATTATTATTATTATCAACATACCCTATAGTCAAGGTCTAACTCCAACATCTTACACATGCAATAACAACCCTGTCTAAAGAGTTATTATTTACAATAATTACAAAACACTAATTTCACAAGTAAGTCATAAATTTTCCCACAATTTTTAAAGTATAAAAAAAATTTACATTAAATGTTAACCAATATACTAAAAAATCATAGTCTAACTCTAATGTTTTATACATGCAATAATAACCTTATTTCGAGGGTAACTATTCCTAAATTAAGTTATTTTCTCATTTTATTTGGACTTAGGCCATTCATAAATAACCCAATCATTCCAAAATATATTATTAAAATATTTTAACCCATTCAAAACATTAGAATATAGAAATGTCCGTACTTAACGTATATTTACCAAAATACCCTTTATAATAACTAACCACCCTAATTTCATAAAAACCTTATGTGGCTGATGTCCTTACTTCAAAATCCTTAATTTATTACATCACCATACATATTAAATATAATTTTCCCCACTTATTGTACTTTGTCAAATCCACATTACAATAAGATATATCATGCTTATTACCTAGGGCTTACAACATAGGCTTTATCGCAATGATATTGTATATGCACATACTTTTCAACTTACTCACTTTTTACCATATAGTATCACACTACCACAAAAAAATATTAACAATCATGAAATTAACAACATAATCACAATAATATGATAAAACAAAAGGTTATAATTAGCATTTAGCATATAGACCCTAACTACAACTAGTGTTTTACAATAAAAGACATCAATCTCTAATCACGTATATCACATCCTATCTCCTTTGTAACCTCTAAAAAATCACCTAAGAAACAAAAATAAAATAAAGGATTAGTGTCAAGGAGTAAAATAATGGAGCAAAATTGACTCACCAAGGCTATGAGTCTCTTGGTAAAATTTTTGCACAACAAAAAGAGGGGGGAATGACAACTAGTGTCGAAGCCAAATGTAATACCCCAAAACCCTAACTTAGAAAATTATGATAAAATAAGAATTTATTAGTAAAAATAATTAAATATGTTATTTTAATAAAATAATGGGATTAATTAAGACAAAAATAATGAGTAAAATAATAAAGAATTTAATTAGGGAATATTAGGATATTTTGCTAACTAAAATAGAATTTAGGAAAATTTACCCAAAATATCCTATATTAATATAAAAAGGAATTCAATTATTATTTTACTAATTTTTATTATTTTAAAATATTCAAAAATACCCAAATTTTCTAAACACCCCTACCAATGTTTTTTCTTTTTCTTTTTTCCTTTTCCCTTTTCCCTTTTTCTTCCTTTTTTTCTCCTTTCTCCATTTTCTTTTTCTCCACTTCCTCCCCAAATTGGGCCAAGGCCAACCCAACTCCCCCTCCCTCTCTTATCTCCCCAATAAGGCCCAACCCACTTCTCTATTTTTTTTCCTTTCACCCTTCCTCATCTGGTTCCCCCTCCTTTTCTTTCTTTTATTTTCCCCCAGATCGGCCGGCTGACCCATCTTCTTCTTCCTCCCTAGCTTTACAGGTCACCCTGTAATTCTACCACCTTCCTCCCTCCCTCCTACCACTATACTGCATACCTGCTCTTCTCCGCTCTCTCCTTCATCCTTTTCCTTTCCTTTTCAAGGCCTAACCTACCTTGTACCTCCTTCCCCGTATACCCCTTCCTCTTCCCTTTCTCTCCCCCTACCGCTTGTACCCTGCAACCTTGTAGGCTTGTATTGGCCTGCCACTCTTGCCCCCTTGTCCTTTTCCCCCTTTGTTTTATCCCCCTCCATTGGCTTATAAATACCCTAAACTGACTCCCCATTTAGCCTCCTTTGCTTTTCCTAGAATTGCTTGCGTATATCAATGCCACCACTTCATACACCGCCCTTGCCGCAGCCGTGTAATTCCGCCACCTAAAACACTACCTAAACCCTTTCCTGTATTACCGTCCACCAAATTGAGCCACTCAACTCCCTAAAAACCCCGTACACAAACCACCCTAATAGTATAAAGTTGGTTGCTCGACTTACCCTTTTGCACCCCATTATCGCCTCTCTCGCCATCGTGCATGTCCTCCTCCACTTCAATCACCACCTCCCCTATTACCCAATCAACACAGCAGAACCTCCTCTACTTTCCCCTACCCTTCTTTCTCCCTTTCTCCATATCCTTTATCCTCCTTGCATCTCCATCATCCACAACCACCACAACCATCACCACCTACGCCGCCACCCTTGCTGCGCCACCACCAACATTCCAACCCTTTCCACCCAGAGATTCCACTACCACTATAACCATTATCTCACCATTTCTCTTATATCTCTAAAGGCCCACCTACTCCAAACCACCACTGTCGTTGTCACCACCACCCTCACTAGGTTGTGCCTTAACCCTTCCTAACCCTCAAGTATAATTTATTTAGTGTATTTATTATTCTAATCATCATCATCATCATCATCATCATCATCATCATCATCATCATCATCATCATCATCATCATTTTTACTACTACTACTACTACTACTACTATTCTTATCACCATCCGCATCATCATCATTGTTATTATTATTATTATAAGTTATTATCATTCTTATTACTAATATTGTTAATAATGTATTGTCATTGACAAATATAACTACCTAACTCTATTTTAGCCAATAATGTCATGGCTAGTCATTTTAAGCGTAATATCCTTATTTTTACTACTAAATCTACTATTATTGTTATTATCCCTAATACTAGGTTATAATAGAGGTGAGTAGAAAACAATGAAAAATGTTAATAAGAGGAATGTTAACCCTAGTATTTCCCTCTTATAAGTGAACTAAGTCCTGCCCCTAAGGAGGCGTAGGAGCTTGCTCCTAGCCTGGTGTTGTAATCCCCCAAAATTTTAGAAAACCTATAATTTAATAAATAACTTTTAATTGATATAAATTAGCTTTTAAGATTATTTAATTTAATTATTTTATGGGTTTTTGAGTGTACAAATTTAGATAGGAGTATTTAATAAATTAAAAATAAGTATTTTGTTATTTTGTCATAGTGTTTTTAATTAAATAATTTTTCAATCTAATATTTACTAAAAGTATCAATTTCGAACCAATATATTAAATTAAATTATTTATTAAAAGTATTAAATTTTATTATTTTCTAAATTAAATTAAATTAATCTACCCTATTTTCTCATTTTCCTTTTCTTTTTCTTTTTCTTTTCCTTCTCCTTTTTCTTCTTTATTTTCTTTTCCTCTTTTCCTTTGGGCCGCCAGGCCAACCCTTTCCCCTCTCCCCTACGCACTGGGCCTCAGCCCATCACTCCCTTCCCTTTCCTTCCTCCCTCTCCCGCGTGGCCCGTGCAACGCAGCCCAGCCGCCCCTCCTTTCTTCTTTTCCCAGACCGGACCGGCCGACCTATCCTTCTTTCCTACGCCAGCCCACCCGCTCGCACCCCTCCCCTTCCTTTCTCTCTTCTTTCACGCCCAACCACCATCCTCTGCCATGATCGAGCACGCCAGCCGCCACCTGCAACTGCTATGCCCAGCCACCACCTACCTCCCTTCTACTCCCTCCCCCTTCCCCGTCATTTTCTTTCCTATTTCGAACTAAACCAACTTCTGGACCACAGCTCGCATGCCCATCTTCCTTTCCTTCTTCTTCCCTCCCTTTCCCCTGCCAACCGACACCTCCCTGCCACCCTTCATCCTATCGCCGACCAGCCACCTACTCCCCTCTACCTCCTCTTATTTTTCTTCATCCCTCCTTGCCTCATCCTACTCATAATTTCAAGTCCTCTTTCCCTTCCCCGATTCTTTTCTCTCATTTTCTCCTCTTTCCCATTCTTACTTGGTTTTGCACGCCGCCGCCAACCATCACTCCAACCACCGCACCAAGCCCCTACACTGCCCACTGCCACCCTATACCTCAGCCCCGCACCACCACGAGACCACCCAAGCCACCCTCGAGCCCCTACAGCTCCTCCCTTCTCCACCTCTTCTTTTTCTCCCCACTTTTCTCCCTTATCACCAAGCCACCTACAACCGCCTCGTTCTCCGCCGTTCGGCCACCTTTACTGCCACCAAAACCACCAATCCACACCCTACAACCTCCTATACCACCCCCACACCTTCTTTTCCTGAAACCAGCCCCTTCACCCCTCTTTTTTCCCCTCTCTTTTCCTTCCTTCTCAGCCACGCCCAGCCCAACAGCCATCTTCGCTGCCTCCGCCGCCCTTGGCCGCCAACAACCCATCCCCAACATCCACCTACATCCCCTCTTCACTCCTGCACCCTTACCTTACCTCCAATCCTCCCCCATCTATCTCCTTTTCTAGCCTAAAAACCCTAAACTGAGCCATCTTCCCCTCCCTTCTACCTCACCCCCTCGACCCTTTTCCCCCCTTGTAGGCTGCATGTGGCTCATGCTGTTCATGCAGCGTGAGCTCCCCCTTTGATTTGGAATTTATTTGTCTAAATTTTGAGGTATATTAATAGTTAATTAAAGTGTTTTATTATTAAATAAATTTTTATAAAGTTTTATCCTTTTTAATTTCCTACTTCTAATATAATAATTATTGATATTATTTTTAGGTGTTGAGTTGCTAATTAAAGCTTGAATCTTTAACCGGGATACCGGTAAGGTTCGATTTTTGTGGGATTAAGGTAATCGTTAAACCCCACTTAAACACATGGAAAAACGTATGCTAGCATATTAAGGATTTTAGTATGATTTAATGCATGTGTTGTTTTACCTAGTATGATATATATGGTTGCTTATATTGATTGATAAAAAGAAAAGAAAAGAAAATTATGATAGCTTTTGTGCCATGTGTAGAGATGATACTTAAGGGAGGAGTGTGATTATTGATGGAAATGTTAAATGCTTTTCTATAATGTATTATGTTATTAATGCATGAATAATATTATTGTGAGCCTAAGGGTATGTTAGTAATATGCCTATGTAAGTATGTGATCTAATATATGTAGTTGCTAATGAGTATTATGTTGGATAATGACAAGTTGGTGGAGTTAGATGATAAGAATGAAGTGCTAATATTAGTATTTTATGTAGTGGTGGTAAATTTATAAAAGTGGTCTAATAAAGGGGTTAAGTGGTAATCTTATAAGTGAAAGGGGTACTTTGGAAATTTTGTAGTAAAGGAGTATTTTGGTAATTTTGAAAGAAAGGGGTAAAACGGTGATTTTGTAAGCAAAAGGGTATTTTGGTAATTTCAAAGGAAAGGGGTGAAATGATAATTTTATAAGTAAAAAGATAAAATTGTAAGCTGTAAGAAAAATGGGTATTATGGTAATTTTTGAGGCAAAAGGGCAATATGGTAATTTTATGATTAAATGGCCAAATAATAATTTTATAAGAAAAGGGGTAATTTTTGGAGAAAAGAGTAAAGTGATAATTTTGGAGTCAAGGGCAATATAGTAATTTTATAAGTAAGTGGTAAGAATGGTAATTTTGGAAGTAAGGGGTAGAAGGGTAATTTTGTAAATAAAAGGATGTTTATGGCAAACTTGGGAGTAAGGGGTAACTTGGTAATTATAAAAACGATGAAGGGTAATTTAGTAATTAAATTATGATTATAGAAGGGCAATATAGTATTTATAAAAATGGAGAAGGGTAAATCGGTAATTATAGTTATGGAGAAGTGTAAATTGGTAATTATAATTATGGAAAAGTAGAAATTAGTAATTATAATTAGGGAGAAGGGTAAATTAATAATTATAAATATGGAAAAGGTTAAATCGGTAATTATAATAATGGAGGAGGGTGATTTGGTAACTTAACCAATAGGAGGATAATTTGGTAATTTGATTATGGATAAGGGTAATTTGGTAATTTATCCAACTAAAGGGGCAATTCGGTAAATGTGATAATGGAGAAGGAAAATTTGGTAACTTGACCGACTAAAGGGTAAATTGGTAATTATTTAACCACCCAAAGGGGAAAATTGGTAATCATGATAATGAGGAAAAGTATTTTGATAATTTATCCAACCTAAGGGCAATTTAGTAATTATAACAAAAGAGAAGGGTGATTCGATAATCTAACCAACTAAATGGGAAATATGTTAAGTGTAACAATTATGAAGGGTGAATGGTGATTTAAAAAGCATAAGAAATAACTTGGTAACCTAAACCGAGTAAAGGGTAACTTTGGTAATTATGCAATAAGGAGGGTAATCTGGTAATTTGTGAAGTAAGAAAGGGGTGACTTAGTAATTATATAAGTAAGGGGTAAATAAGTAATTTGTACTTAACACGTCATTGTGATTGTGGAATTTCATAATATGATTCAAATAATGCTGATTAGTAAGGTAAGAGTATTTGATAATTAGTAAGTATCACGAGAACAAATCCTAATTCGGAATTAGATGAGATTATGATGGCCTTAATGATTTCTCCGTGTATTCTTGGATAACCATCTGAATAAGAAATGACTAATGATATCAGAATGATTGTAAGTGAATAAGTATCTGATTATTATGATTTTTGTGATCACCTTAATTAAGATACTAATACTTAAAGTGAAAGACCTCGAGATCGGGAATGGTGACTCTTTAGGGGTCGCTACCCTAAAGACGTGGTTTAGTCCACGATTATTCTGGTATTTGCTGGTGTGCCTTTGTGCCCCAACCAGGCCCTATATCTTACTCTATCTAGCTCTACAGACCTAGTTAGGGGGTATGCATACTTATGGATTAGGTGTCCTTGTCGGTAGGGTACTGAGTAGCTTTATGCACCAGTACGACCAGGGTGCCTTTGCGTCCCTGGGTTCGTGGTTGAAGGGTATTGAGTAGCTTGTATGCACCGGTACGACCGGTGTACCTTTGTGTTCCGGGTTCTTCATCTCCCGTCCGAGGAAAATATATAGAATTGTTGTGTTGATTAAAGAAAGGAAAAACACTAATTACGAAAGTAAAAGATTAATGAGCCGGGCCTAGTTGACTTATGATAATAAGTACCGATCTACCGGTTATAATAGTGGCCTAGGAGCGTGTTTCCCTGGAAGGTGATATTGAGTACTAGTCCACCGGATATAATAGTGGCCCAGGAGCGTTTTTCCCTGAATGATGATTATATATATCCTGGTCCACCGGTTAAAATAGTGGGGGTCCCGAGCTCAATAAAACAAGCATTAGATGTGAATAAATTATGGAAAGATATTAATTACTTATAGTGGAATACCTTGTGATTCGGGGCCAGACCGGTCCACTAGCGAATAATAGTGGCCAGGAGCGTTCTACCTTAGAGATCGATCCACCAGCAATAATAGTGGTCAGGAGTGTTCTGCCCTGTATGTATTCCGGTGCACCAGCTATAATAGTGGGGTTCCCGCATTCACTTGGATATAACGAAAGAGATGATTGAATAATGATGGACTAATGGCTTAAGGCCCAAAAGTATCGATCATACCTTATAACTTGTTGATATGTGGCAGCCTTGTTATATATGTGATTGTTATGTATGCACTTCTCATTACATATGTCTATAGTTTGCATTATGTGTTGCATTGCGGGCCTGTTTTTAAGTGTGGTATTAAAGGGTTACTCAGTACCATAGTACTAAAGGGTTCCCTTCGTGGGGCCCCTATCTATTCAATGGGCAGTGCCCCTTGTAGGTCTTTTCAGGTGCTACTCAAGTACACAATGGAAGAGAGAGTAAGGAATTATCCAGTACCATTAGGATTTTTCTCTTTCTCTTTTAAATTTCTGGTTTTAATGTTAATGTTGTTAAAGTAACCATCATTGGTGGATTTTATTCTTGTAAATGATTTGATGCGCTACTCTAATTTGAAAATGGATTGTCAATTGTGTTTTACACTTTCAGCCTTAGCACTTAGTACTGGAACGGTAGGAGCGAACCGGTTTAGTACTAAGTGTAGTGGTAATATCTCCAGAATTCACGATTTTATAATTTGCTTCCGCTAACTCTTTCAAATAAAACGGAATTTTTTAATAGTGAATTTTGGGGGTGTTACAGGTGTCACTTTAGGTAAGGATGTGGTTAAGGCCTAATATATGTGTACTATATGTTATATGTGTTGATTATATGTGGGTACCTTATATGTTATGGATTATGCTATTATATCATAGCTTGCTAAGCATGGAGCTAATGTAAGTCACATGTGTTTTATGACATATATAATATGGTATTGTTACTTGTACTTGGAATGTGCTTATGTAATATTACTGTTCATGACATGCATGATAGGAAGCCTTAAATAGTGTGATGTGATTTTGAGAGAAATGAAAAAGAGTGAGAAAAGTTAGTTGACTAGAGGGTGGTAAGGATGATCCAAATATCTTATTACCTATGGGTTGATAAAAGGAGGAATAATGGGAACAAATTAAGGGAGTTGACCAAAACATGCATGGAGATTGTAGGATTGTATGGGTTGGTTAGCCTTTGCATGGGGATGACCTTTACATGGAAAAAGTTAACTTGAGGGTTAAGTAAGGTAGGGGAAAATTGTTAGGGTGATTGGAGTCCATATGTGAAAAATAGTATGTGGGTAAGGATGCATGGGGAACTTGACTAGGGTTTTCCGAGGAAATCCTAATTGAGAGAAGTGTGGAAGGAAGGAAACAATAATGGAAATGGTTAGAATGGGTAATAAAGAATGAAAGGGGTGTCACATGGATGAAAGGTGATCCAAGTGTGAAAATGTGTTTGGGTGTTGAAGGGAGACATAAAATAAAGGAGAAGTACAAAGGTTGTGGGGAGCAAACTAGGGTTTTTATGATCATGTGTGGGAGTTGGGTAGCGAGGTTGTGATGTCGGGTGTATTTTGAGGGAAGAGATGGTTTGGGTAGAAAATAAGAGTATGGGTTGTGTAGGATTAGGGGAAGTGAGGCCGCATAGGCTAGATTAGGGTTTTGAAGGGAAACCTTAGAGGGCAATGAGAAGTCGAGCTAGAGTTATAGAGACTGAGCCTTGAACCTTGTGCAGAAGAGTTTTGGGTTTTTATGGTGATTGGGAAAAGAAAGGGATGAAGTCTTGGGGCCATAAGTTATGTAAAGGTCTCATGATATGGGATATGGATTTTGGGAGAACTGAGAATAAAAGGGTGAGCATCGAAAGTCTAGTGGGTCATGTGTGTTTAGTATAGGTTGTGTGTGGAATAAGATATAAATAAAACACTAAACACTCAAAGTGAAAGATTATCGAGCTAGGCCCAATGAGGATATTTTTTTTTGTCCACCAGCTATAATAGTGGTTAGGTGCGTTTTACCTTGTCGAGTGATATCCGGTCCATCAGCTATAATAGTGGTTAGGTGCATTCTACTTTGTGGAAAGTTTTTATTCCATTGACTATAATAGTGAGGGATTTCGGGCTTGATAAACCAAAATTTGCATGGTAATAAGTCATAGAAAGATACTAATTACTTAAAGTGGAACACCATGTGAGTCGGGGCCAGTAAGGATAATTTTTCAGTCCACTAGCTATAATAGTGGTCAAGTGTGTTTTGCCCTGTGGAGTGTTTCCAGTCCACCAGCTATAATAGTGGGGTAATCATAATCACGTGGAATTAATATGATAAATGTGTAAGATAGAAATATTATTCTAAGTATGGATTGATGACATGAATATAAATTATGCATTGTATGCCTTATTATCTATTATCTTGCATAGCCTTACACATATGGTTACCTTAGTATAGTGTACTGATCACCTATTTTATGGGTACTGCTCATTCCCATGACTAGAGGCCCCTTCTAAGTTTGTGCAGGTAGGAGGTACCGTTTTTGATGCCTATGATGCACTAGATGCATTGGGTGGGGCTATATGAGAACTGTTAGAATTTGCTTGGGGCCGAGAGTGAGTGCCGACCGGACTCTCTACATTTTCTAGTTTTACTTTACCATTGTATCACTATTTTCCCTTTGGGGTTAACTTTGTATCCATTTTTAATTCTATATTAAGGCTTTAATTTAAACACTCTAATTTCTCTTTATTATAAATATTTCAAATTTTAATAGTTCCAATGCTTAATAAGTTTAATGATCTGTGAAAATTATTTCTTGCCCTTATGGTTGGTATAAGACTGGCCAGGGGCTAGGGTTGTGCTGATCATAGTGGTAGTATCCATGTGCTCGTGTTTGTTTTAATTAAATGAAAATTTTCAATTGTGATTTTTGGGGGTGTTACACCAAGGGGGTGGATATGGCACAAGTGTCCATTTCGAGGAGGTGTGTAATACAAATAAATGCCAAAAGGGTGGAGGTTGCAATGGTGGAGAAGGCCAAAAGGAAGTGGGGAGATGTTGTGGTTTTGGCCTAAGAGAAGAAGGAGGGCCTAAGTTTTTTTAGCTGAAGCTAGTGATGTGGAACAATGGCTTTGGGTGGTGGTTTGGGGGATGGAACAATGGTTTTAGCCAGTACACAAGCAGATGATTTAGTGTTTTTTGACAAAGCAGTGGGTGGTAAAGAAAATGAGGAGGCATTAGTGGTGGATGGTGGAGCAATTAGGAAGATTTTACTGCAACTTATATAAGCAAAGTGGGAGGGAAAAACAAGGGTAGTCAGTGTAAAGGATTGGGGTGCAGTGGAGAGTTACGTTGCTCAATTCTTTTGGTGCTTTTAGCTAGGACAAGAAGGATACATGGGAGAAAAGAAAGGCTCAGTGGATGGTGCTATTTTTTATATATAAAATAGAGGGAGGTAAGGAATGTTTTGGGACATTAAATGTGATACACACACCCACACATGCACATAGAGTGTATAGAGAAGAAGAGGGGAAGGATGGCATGCATTAATTTCAACCAAACCCATGAATGCAACTCATAGGTGATGATGATGGTAGGGTGTATGTCAGAAGCATGGTAGAAGGCATGGTTATAGGAGTGTTTCACTTAGGAAGAAGGGGAGAAAGAAAGAAAAAGAACGCCAGATAGGGATAAAAAAAGAAAAAAACAAGGAGATAGGAATGAGGAAAAAAAAGGAAAAAAGAAGGAACGAAATTAAGTGGGGTTTGGACTAGAATTAAGATAAAAAATATATTTTAATTTATGATATTTAGGATAAAATAATTATTTATCTAGGTTTAGGGACAAACTAATTATTGATTTAGGTTTAGGTTAAAAATACTAATATCCCCGGAGAAAGGTTAGGATTAAGTTAAGTTTTAGTATTAGGTAATTAGGGTAGAGTAAAAATATTAATTTCCTAATATTAGAATTAGGTTAAGCTTTGAATTACTCGGGATAAGAGTTAGCTAAAATTTGGGATATTACATCATTACCCACTTAAGAGAGACTTCATCCCAGTGATCAGAGAGAAAAAGTTAGGGAAGAAGAGAAAGAGGATGTAAGGAAAAGGTGATATCAATGGTTGACTGTACTTGATTTGTCACAACACTAGTGGGGAATACTGTAATATCCCAATTTTTACTATTGAAAAATTTCATTTGCAATGGAAGTAACTACGTAAAAATAGTGGGGGTTACCACCATGATCAACACAATTATAGTTTATGCAACCGTCCTTACATCAATTACAAGGCGAAAATATTCAAGGTACTACATGGAAATAAGAAAAGAAAAGTACATTTATAGTATAAATACTGAGTTTGGAGTATTAATATGAGGTTTACAATACCAAAGAACAAAAAGGGAACACTGTGGATCAAGAGTCTAAAAGGGTATCCGGTTTAATACATAACCCGGATAACAGATACTCTTCACCCGACTCTGACATAGATGGAGCCACTCATCCTTACATAAGGCGTCATAGGCGACAAAGTCATCTATCGGATTCTCTGAAACCTACAAATAAGATCTAGGGCATTTTGCTTGTAGGAATGAGCAACACCCATAAAAGAGGTGGTCAGTATGCTACGTACTAAGTAAGGGAACAATGCTATTGAAAAAGGAATACAAGTATCACATGCTTTTACATTAAATGATAAAGGAATATAACCAAGTAAATGAACATCTCATAAGGCATATTACAATCCATATTAAGTATCATCCATTTTCATTCTTTTATATAAAATGAGTGCAGGAACCCCACTATTTTTAAACTGTTGGAATGATCTAAAAATTCTTGGGAACAACACACCTGGGCCACTATTCTTTCCTATGTAGAATTATTCACAATGAGTCCATTTTCATTCCTCTAGGTAGAATTCTTCCGAGCCACTATTCTATCCAGTGGAATGAGAATAAAACATCTCCTCGGGGAAGAACTCTCTCGAGCCACTATTTTACTCGGTGGAATGATGATAAATCACTCTAGTTCTGACTCAGGTATTCTTCCACTGTAAATTATTAGTATCTTTCCTATAGGTGATGAAGGTATGATTTATTTCATGATGAGTAGGTTCCCCACTATTCTCAACCAGTGGAACGGTTTGAAACTTCTTAGGAAAAACACACCTAAGCCACTATTCTTTCTGGTGGAGTGAAGATTAAAAACATCATCTCAAGGTAGAACGCTCCCGAGCCACTATTCAACCTGGTGAAACTGGAATACATGTATATAGATTTAGGAAAAATAATCACCATAGCCCTACTCACATTCTCTATCACTTTAAGTGATTAGTATCTTATTTAAGATTGATTCTTAGGTATATAACATAGTCAAACAGATATACCTGTAATATATATCCAAACCATTAAGTCCGGCCAAAACCCTAATTACACTTACTTTAGTGATCACTCTCCCATGTGAGTATATATGGGATGTACCTGTAATATATATCCTATAATGACCAAGTTACCCTTTAAGCACAATCAGGACCTTTATTTTATAAAAATCTTATACCTTCTATACAAAATATTTTTCCAAGCCCCCATTAATTATCATACCTCATGAGAGACCTTAAACTCATTTACCACAACTCATTCAACACATATTTTATAATATAAGACATAATTTCATAGTTATGACATTTTCATCATTCAACCCATATTTCATACTATAGATAAAATCTCACAATTTTGACATTATCATCCTTCAACCCATATTTCATACCTTAAGTTAAAATTTTCTCAAATATGACATTCTTATCATTCAACCCATATTTCATACCATGAATATATTTCCACAAGTATGATATTATCATCATTCAAACATAGACATATTTCCACAAGTATGATATTAACATCACTTAATCCATATTTCAGGCTATAAGATGCATTCTCACAATTAAGATGTTATTGTCATAATCATATTATAATGGTATCTCTTACAACTCTCATATTCTTTCAACATAACATGAATAACATCACAAATTATCAATATCAACGTGTGTTACATATTAAAGCAGTAATATCATGAAAAAAAACATATTTATTTGAATAAGCAATTATTATCAAAAGTCTTAAGCATCAACTAGTATCCTTACCAACAAGGATACCAGGATCTAAGCATGCAAAATCCTAGATTTCCTCTATTAAATCTACTAAAAAACCACCTATAAAAATAATAAAATTATGATTAGGCTTGAAGAGTTAAATCGAAGGAAAAATTAAGGTAAAGAGGGTAAAAGTAGGTGTAATCATAGTCATATGAGAGCTTGAGATGTGTGGATGTGTAGAGGAATGTGTGGTGGATTTATGGTAAAAGTTTTGTGGTGTTTGGTTGAGGTTTGGGGGTGAAAATAGGGATGCACGGCCAAAAGAATGATGTTGCAAGGCTATGCAGCAGGTGGTGCATCTTCTAGTCGAGAGAAAACAAAATGCACGACCAGGCAGTGCGAAATTTCACAGCCATGCAGAATCAGGTCGAGAGAAAAAATTTTTCACAGTTAGATGGTGTAGGGATTACACGACTGTGTATTATGAGTTTCAATAATTGCTTGGTCATGTTGTAGGCGGTCCACCGGCCGTGCACTCTGCAATACTACAACACACGAAAGGAAGCAAGAGGGAAAGGAGGAGGTGATTGGCAGTGATGGCCTTCGATAGTGAGGGGAAAGGTTGGGGAAACCTTGGTGTTTGGTCCACTAGCCAAAGGGCGGTGAGTGGTGGCTGAGGTGGTGCATGGTGGGGGAAGATGGTGGTGCGAATGCTAAAATAGTGAAAGGAAGGGGACGAAGAAGAAGAATGGGGGAAGATGGGAAGGAGAAGGGTGAGGGAGCTCGCTAATGACTCTTTGGCACAAATATTAGCAGAGTGAGGCAAAACCAAAGAGAAATAGGGAGAATGTGAGGTATATATATATATATATATGTGTGTGTGTGTGTGTGTGTGTTCCTATGTGCGTGTGTGGTGATTCGGGGAAGGTTGAAAAAGAACAAGGGGTGGAATGCGATGGGGAGGATAGTGATGGTGATGCTACAAGTTGATGATCACGGTGATGGTTGTGGAGGATGGCTGGGGCAGGGTAATAACTGCAAGGTGAGGGTGGTGATGATTGATGGAAGTATTATGTAAATATGGAAAGGATAAGAAGGATGCAGAGAGATAGGGTGTGTGATGGGTGCAGATCTACAAGGATGGGAGAAGGAAAAGAAGAAGGAGAAAGGTTATGGGTGATGAATAAGGGTGCAGAAAGGTGATGGGTGGTGGGTGGTGGTGCAAGAGTTGCAGCAAGAGGTGGGCTGGAGAAGGAGAAGAAGGAAAAGAAAAAGAAAAGGAAAAAGGAAAAGAAAAGTAAAAGAGAAAAGGGTTGGGGTATAAGTTTAGGATTGTTTTAGATTAGATAAGGGTAATTAAGATTAGCGAAAATTTTAGCAAATTTAATTTTGGTTTACAAATTATGGTTTATCAAAGTTACGGTTTTTGGAATCGATTAATGTTTCAAGATTAAGGATAGGTTAAGGATAATATGTGATTTATTATGATTAGAATCAAATTAGGGTGCTAATGATGCAGGATTAGATTGAGCGAAATTTTGGGGTATTAAAACTACCCCCTTAAAAGTGAGAGAATCCTAAATCCTAACACAGATTTACTCAAAAGCTTAAGATGTGACTCGTGCATGTTCTTCTTTGTCTCCCAAGTCACCACATTTTCTCCATGGAGGCTCCAAATAATCTTCATGAGTGGAACTAAGCTCATTCAGGTCCAATTCACCTTAGTATTGAGAATCTGTAATGGCTTCTTCTTATAAGGCAAAGAGTTGTCAAGCTTGAGCTCATCAAGTCTAATCACATGAAAAGGATGTACAATGTACTTCCTTAAAACATCAAAGACCTAGATGGTTAAAGGGTTAAAAGGATTTGGAGACGTTCTTAATTATGCAAAGGTTGGCATGGATAAAGGTGGAGTGAGCAAAAATAGAGATGTTCTCTTAGGTTACAAGGCAAACAATGTAAGGAATTAAGATTGACAAGTTAGGGTATCACCCTCTTAAAAGAAATCTCTAATGATGTAAAAACTTTATAAAATCTAGGAAGAATATGGTAAGGGAGACAAAAGTGGATAGGGTAAGGATGTAGAATAAAATAAAGCACAACAAGACATCAAACAAGGAACCCTAGTCTAAAGTGCATCCAGGCTAAAGATCAAAGTGGGGGTGAGAAACAAGTTCATGAATAATACAAATGCAAAAATAAGAAGGGAATATTTAGAGTATTCATAGCTTGATGCATCACGCTATGAAAATACAAGAAGTTGTCTTTCGCTCCTTGATGATCTCATTCTTGTTGAGTTGACAACTTAGATGGATACACTATGTGATTACCTCTTATAACTCATGGTCAAATGGATATTATCGTGTGTGTATCCACGATGGGAAGAAAACATCTTAGCACTCAATGTATTTGTGACACTGAAGGTTAGAATTCACTCCAAGATTTTCAGATTTGAATGACCCACTAAAATAGTATCATCGCTTCCTCAACACTCATAAAGATAAAGCACGCAAGGGCTCTTTCACGATCACTAGTGATAGTCATTGTTAAAATAACTTGTTATCTTTGTCTACTCACATTAGCTAGTTGTAGAATAGTACATCCTCAATTTCATGCCCATAGACTCCATATAAGTCCTCATAAAGATGCAAATGAGTTCTAAATCTTGAATGGAGGCCATGTTGGTAAGTGTAATGGCTCACCATGATTCATGATGTGACTAATATGCACGAATGCATCATATTGATCTACAACACTAAAACCATGATAGGAAAACCCTTGCTTATTAAGCACATAAGATAAAATCATACATAATAAGATAATCTAAGATATGGGTTTTCCTAATTCCTAACATGGTTAATTTCAATTTTGCAATTGACTAGAACCTATTTAAAAACCTTTAGAATTATAAAAACCAAGTCTTTAACCCAATAATGATTCCCAACAACCAAAAGCTTTAATTTCATTTGTAAAACCCCTAAATTTAGGACTTTAAAATTATGCTTAAAATATTAGATTGAAGAAGCCAAAACATAAAACTTAGGTGTAACAACTTGAGTCAATATGACCTTTTAGGGGGTACCTAGGAGTGTTCCCCACAGATCAATGTGAGTTCTTTTAGTGTAGTTTATCTTCTGTTACTATGGTCTATCACAGACCGCAAAAAACCTCTGGATGCCCATGCTCCCAAACCCCAAACCCAAGCTGAGGTAGGCCCACTATGACCACCCCCTAAAACTTACATATGACCTTCTACTCATGGAAAAGAGTAGGATACTAAGAAAACAGACACAATAGTATGATATGTACCAAATAAGCCAAGTTTCCTACTCAACGGAAGTCACAAGCATACAAGATTTTATCATAACATGGATATCATACTTAGTATGTGTCATACCAATGCTATATAAGTTAGTGTAATAATGCATTAGGTTTCACCATCATGCATAACTCAGGCAACTCATAATGTATCATGCTCATTATCATAATGTCATATCATGGAAAATCACATACGTACTAAGTAGATTAATCTAGACAACTCCTAGTGTTTATTTTCCAACTTATGTAAACAATAAGATTATACCATTTCCTTATCCATATATTGGTATAGATCACCATCTAATCAATAATTCCAATTATTAACTAGTTAATCATTCAAGTCATTATCCAATTATTCATTCCAACTTTTACCATTAATATCATCCCAACCATCTATTCCCATCATTAACCAATTATTTATCATTGAGTGATGGACTGTGCACTACCTCATGGCTTCACTTACCATGGAATACTATCCAAACCAAGGGACATAAAATCTAAGCCGAAGACAATTGCCACAATGGACATAATTCAAATTGAAGCTAACCAAAATGCTCATAAATCTATGCCAAAGCCAACTAATATCGACATAAATCCACCCCAAATATAACCACCTAGGTAACTAAACCCTTTAGTATCAATATTCATGCAAAAAATGTAATATATTTAAGCTAAAATGCATAATCTAACCACCCAAATCAAGTTTTATAAGCTATATGTTCATTTCAAACTTGTAATATCAACTTAGAGAGTTTCATATCATCCAATATTACTCATAACTGATTTTAAATGAAAAAAGAACTTACTTGATGTAGAAAAAATTTACCCTAAACAAAAACACTCAACTTTGAAAACCTTAAAAACACAAGTTTTAGCTAAGAAGTTCATGAATAAATTTTATAAATGTAATGTTGAAATAGAGGTATAAGAATGAACATACCACACTTCAAGGCAAAAATAGAGAACACTCAGTTGGAACACTCAAACGTTTTTCTATATCTAACTCCTTCTAAGAATTAAAAAAAGAAATAGAAGAGGAACCTAGAGAAAGGATCAGAGTAGTGAAAGGAATTTGATTATATGGCTCAAAGTCAAAATGGAGATGGTGAAAGTGAAAAATTAGGTATTTTTGATGGTTGAAAGAAAGGTGAATAAAAGGGACAATTAGGGCTATTTATAGCCAATAATTCAATACAAATCACAGTGTGGTACGAACAAATCAAAAGCCATAATTCTCAATATTTGAATTGGACTTAAATGGATATATTTTGTGTAAGATATGATGACCTATCTTTTAGAGCTCAAATGGTGATTATGGAGGAGTGTAGGGTAATTGAGAATGCACAAGAGGGATGATAAAAGGTTAGAGTGGTAGGAATCTCCCACCTGAGCAAAATTGAGTTTGAGATACAAGCAACGGTCTTAGAATGTGTAAAGGAGAGAGGTAGAAGAAGACAAATTTGAAGTTATCTCCCCCTCCCCTCACTTATCCTAATTGACTCGAGATAGTATTTTTGGCTAAATGCATCTTAAAAAGAGCTATGAAACTTTTAGGAACAATTTAGCATGGGTTAACAAAGTTCCATTTTAATAGAATAAATTTTTATAAAATATTGAGTTTAAAAAATATGCCTAGCTTGATAAACTAGTCTATCGGTTTGGCCTACTAGTCAACTATTTTATAGACCAGCCGATTGGCTCCCCAACTAGTCAATCGATTTGGTCAAGAAAAACCTATTTTGTTGAAATGACGAACTAAACAATCGGTTCATGGAACTAGTCGATCAATTCATTTGAAAAAATTATTTATTTTAGTTTTCCAATATCATTACAAATCTAACTTTACCTCTAACCAAATCATAATACAAAATCAAAATTAAACACCAAAATTTACATAAATTCTCATTCAACACTTTACAAAAGGATGGGATCTTACAGCACTAACCCCTTCAAGAGGTTGATCCATGAGCCTATAAACATTCCAATCACATTACTTATCACATATTAAGGCATATATCAAATCAACAAATATAAGAAAAAAGGTTACCACCCCTTTAAAAAAAAGATTATGCTAAGGTAACATGGTAAGAAAATAACTCTTGGTACTTTGCTCGAATTTTCTCCTTATCTTCCTATGTAGCCTCCTAAGCATCATGTCATGATCAAAGGACCTTTAATAATGGGATTGTTTTTATATGCGTCTCTCTCATCTCTGTATCCAAAATTCTCACTAGTTGCTCTTCATAAGTTAAAGATCCATCAAGATCTAGCAACTCTAGTCGAATAATGTACAAAGGATCTGCTAAGTACTTCCGTAGCTGAGATATATGAAAGATGTTGTGCACATGTGAAAATTCCATTTGTAATCCTAAATGATAGGCAACTTTTCCAACATGATTCACAATCTCCTATGGTCCAATGTACCTTGGACTAACCTTACCCTTCCTACTGAAGCTCATGATTCCCTTGGTGGGAGAGACACTCAAAAGAACTCTATTACAACCTTGTAACCATTGGTTCATCTTCTAAGATGTGTGTAGCTCTTCTTTTAGTCTTAAGTTGCTCTCATCCGGTCCTAAATCAATCGTATGTGTAACACCCCCAAAATTCACTACTGAAAATTTTCATTTAATTAAAAGAAAATTAGTAGAAGAAAATTAATAAACCGTGAACTTTGGGAGTATTACCGCCACACTTAGTACCAGACCGGTTTACTCATACCGTTCCAGTACCAAGTGCTAAGGCTAAAGGAACAAAATACAATTTTACGAGAACTTAAGCATTTAAAAATCAGAGAAGCGCAGTAAACACTTTACAAGAGAAAATTTCAACAACGGTGGTTGCAAAATAACAAACACATTGAATTTCAAAGAGACAAATTAAAACCCTAAAATTTTCGGACAGTAGCTTACGCTCTTTCCCGAGAGCCCACTTGAATGGCACCTGAATACAACCTGCAAGGGAGTATTTCCCATTGAATAGGCAGGGGCCCCATGAAGGGAACCCTTCAGTACTACGGTACTGAGTAACCCTTTTAAAAACGCGCTTAAAAATAGGCACGCAATGTCATACATGATATACTAGGATATCCGTACATAACGACACGTGTAAATATAACAATCAGATCCATACATTCACGTATTCAACCGGTCAATTAGATATTAATGGTGTATACATAAAATTCATCTTTGTCCACTGGCATACTTAACAAGTTAACCGAATATTAATAGGCAATAATGAATAATAGATACTTTAGGGCCTTAAGGCCATTAGTCCATCATAAACCAATCATCTCAGATTTTGAATGTCCATGTGAGTGCGGGAGCCCCACTATTATATCCGATGGACCGGAAATATATATACAGGGCAAAACGCTCCAGGCCACTATTATTCGCCGGTGGGTCGGTCTCTAGGGCAAAACGCTCCTGGCCACTATTATTCGCTGGTGGATCGGTCTGGACTCGACTCACAAGGTATTCCACTATAAGTGATTAGTATCTTCCCCATATCTTATCGATTTTACGTTTGGTTTGTTGAGCACGAAATCCCCCACTATTATAGCCGGTGGACTAGAAATATATACAGGGCAAAACGCTTCTGGCCACTATTTCTCGTCGGTGGGTCGATCTTTAGGGCACCCCGGCTCCTGGTCACTATTATTAGCCGGTGGACCGGTCTGGGCCTGGCTCAACATCTTCCTCTTTAAGTGATTAGTGTTTTAAACGTATCTTATTTGAAATTATTCCACCCTTGACATGCATGGATAACTATATCCACACCTATCCTCCCAGGAGGGCCCGTCCCATATCTTGAGACTTCTGCACCTCCTAACTCGGTTTTCTCCAAAACCCTAACTCGGGCCTATGTGGCCCATCCTTCTTTTTCGTACACATCCCGACTATTCCAACACCCTACACATCATGACCCTTAGATCCAATCCTCACTTTATACCCCACTCATTCTCTTTTACTTTTATTATTTTCTTTTTCTTTTTCCACCTTCTCACATTAGGGTTTCTTCCTAAACCCTAGTTTGGTCTCCTACGCACCCTTATACTGTTCCACATACTATTTTTTGCCCGAAGCTCCCAGACACCCAAACGACACTTCTGTTACCTTCCTCATGTCCCGAGGCAACTTTCCATACGTAAAGTCTGCCCCCATGCAAACTCTAACCATCCCATGCAAACCCTAGTTTGTCCCATACCTACATTAGCCAACTTACTTCCCCTTGGTCATCCTTCTCTCTCATTACTCTTTTTCATGCCTCCATTTCCGATTACCACATTAATTATCCTAGCATGCGTGTCCCTAAGGGCCACAATCACATCACATCATAAAAAATAGCATATCCATATCAGCACATACCAAAAGGGGCACATGAACACACCTTGGTTGCAAGCCATACCACACATGAAACAATTAAAATAATAACATATAGATCTCGACATAAAAGTTATACAAAGTATCCAAGGCATGTAGGACATATAGCACACATTCGACTTTAGCTACACCCTTACTCGGTTTAGGTTACCGAGCTATCTTTCATATAAACTAGGCCACTAAACGCCCTTTATAATCGTTACACTTAATATATTTCCCATTTAGTTGGTTAGATTATCAATTTACCCATTTCCTTTATTACCAAATTACCCCCGTTCATTATCCTAATTACCAAATTACCCTTTTATATGATCATAATTACCAAACTACCCTTCTCCTTTATTAAAATTACCAAAATACCCTCTAGTCGGTTAAATTACCAAATTACCCCTCACATTTGTCATATTTACGATTTTACCCTTCTCCATTATTAAATTATCAAATTACCCTTTAGTTATTTAAATTATTATTTTTACCCTTCTCAATTATTATAATTACCAATTTACTCCTTTCCAATTTCCACTTTTACCCCTTTGATTTACAAATTACCATTTTACCCCTTCACCTTCAAATTTACCATTTTACCCCTTAACTCCCAAAAATGACCATATTGCCCTTTTACTTATAAAATTTCCATTAATCGTTAATTATGAAATTACTATCTTACCTCCTTTAATTTCCAAATTACCATTCTACCCGTTAATCACAAAATTACTATTTTATCCTTTAATTATAAAATTACAAATTTACCCTTTTATTACAAAATTACCAAATTGTCCTTTCACTACAAATTTACCAAATTGCCCTTTTATGATAAAATTTCCATTTTGCCCTTTTATTACAAAATTACAACTTTAACCTTTTATTATAAAATTACCATTTTCCCCTCTCTTTACAAAATTACCATTTTACCATTTAATCACAAATTACTATTTTACCCTTTATTCACAAAATTACTATTTTACCCTTTTGTTACAAAATTACCAAATTACCCTTTTATTTTAAAATTACCTAATTGCCCTTTTAATTCAAAATTACCAATTTATCCTTTCACTTACAAATTTACCATCTTACCCCTTATTACTCCACTTGTATTAAATTATTATTATTACTACATAAATTATTAACTTTAATCCCTCATCTTTAATTCTTATAATTAATGTAACATTATTAGCACTCATATATATTCTAGGTCATAATCGTGTACAAGATACATTAATAAAATTCACTAAGGCTCACAAAATACTAATCATGCAATAAATATCACAATACCCTAATAAAACATGGATAATACTTAACACTTTCATTAATAACCAACTTCTACCTTAAACAATATCTCCAAACATGGCACATAATCTATCACACTTCTTTTTCATCAACCAACTCAAGAAAAAATATATAATATACTAGACAACATATATCAAACATAATACACATTAAAAATGCCTAATGTGCTAACATACGTTAATCCATGCATTTAAGCGGGATTTAACGGTTACCTTGATTTCTGCCAAAGACAAACCTTATCGGTATCCTAGTTTAAGGTTCAGGATTTGATTTATCAAAACCAATACCTAAAAATAATTCAAGACTTATTATATTAGAAAAGATAAAAACCAAATCATAAGGCTTATAACACTTAATTAATCAAATAATTAAACTAAAATATTATTATACCTTAAAATTATTAAACATTAAATCAAAGAGGGCAGCAGCTCATACTACTCATGCAGCATGAGCTGCATGCAGAGAAAGAACAAGGAGGGGCTCGAAGGTAGCAAGGACAGAATGAGGGAGAAGTTTTTTCGGGTTGGTGGTTTGGGGCTAGAAAAGAAGGTGGTTGGGGGAGGATTTGGGGTAAGGGAACGGTGCAAAAGTGGAGAGGGGGTATAGGTAGTTGTCGGGGATGGGTTTAAGGTGGATAAGGGCGGAAGAGGCGGCGGCAGTGAGGCTGCGAAGGTGGCGGCCTAAGTGGGTGTCGAGGTGGAAAGCTGGTGAGGAAGGAAAATGGGGAGGGAAAGTGAAGGCTGTGGAGGACGGTTTCGACCGAAGGTGGATTGGGGATGGTAGAGGGGGTTGCAGGGAGTAATTAGGTGGCTTAGGTGGCGGAAGGAGCAGCAGGATGGCGGCGGATGGGGGCTGCACAGGGTGGTTGCCGAGAAGGGGTGAAAGGGAGAGAAAAAGAAGAGAGGAGGAAGAATAGGACTGCGGGGTGGCTCGATGGGGACTGTGATGATTCGAGGGTGAGGCAGAGGGTGGCAGGAGGTGGTGCAGGTGGTATGTGAGGCGGCGGAAGCGGTGGAGCGGCTATGGTGAAACAAAAATAGGGGGAGAGAAGGGAGGAGAAGAAAGGGAGAAATGAGAGGCTCGGGTAAGGGACATGGGCTCGAAAAAAACTGTAGAGTGAGCTTAGAGAGGTATAAATAGGAGAGGAAGCAAAGGGAAGGGGTAGGGGCTTGAGGGGTGGCTGTAGGTGGTAGGGAAATGGAGGTTGCAGGGAGGGGGAGAAGGGGTATAGCAATGGCAAGGAGAGGGAGAGGGAGATAGGAATGGGCAGAGAAAATGACGCGAGGGAGAGAGAGAGAAAGATAGGGGAGTCAATGGGGGAGAGGGAGCTGCAGATCGGGTGGTGAAAATGGTGGAGGAAGGCGGGGATTATCGTTGGTGATGGTGGAAGAAGAAAGAAAGAAGAAGGATCAGGGGCTGGGTGCTAGGCGTGCGACGGTAGGCGGACCTGCCGAAGGAAAGAAGGAGCCGGTCCGATCAAGGAAGAAAGAAAAGGAAAAGGAGGAGGCAGTTGGGCGACGCACAAGAAGGAGGGGAAGATTGGGCCACAGACCCAGCGCGCCAAGGAGAGGAGGGCAGGCCACTGGTGGCCCAAGGAAAAAAGGGAGAGAGAAGGAAAAGAGAAAAAAAGAGAAAGAGAAAAGGAAAAAAATAAAAGAAAAGGAAAAATTAAATAAAATAATTTAATTGATAAAATAATAAAATAGAATAATTTTGGGTAATATATTGATTTAATAATTAAATTTAATATAGTTAAAATATAAGGATTTAAAAGGGAAAATTTTAGCAAAATAATAATTTGAAAAATTATTTAGATAACAAGAGTATGATAAATAACAAAATATTTATTTTAATTTATTAAAATATTTATACCAAATTTCATACACTCAAAAATCCATAAAATAATTAAATTAAAAATATTTAAAAGCGAATTTATCCAAATTAAAATTTATTTATTGAAAAATAGGGTTTTAAATATTCGGGGGATTACAGTATGTGCCTTATCATCTCAATAATTTTGGGTCCCAACAAAAGCATCTTGCTAAAGTCATTCCAACACAAAGGGCTATGGCATTTTGTCCTGTACAAGGCTTCAAAAGGTGCCATCTTGATACTAGTGTGAAAAATGTTATTGTAGAAGAACTTGATCAAGTTCAGATGATCTTCCCAACTACACCCAAAGTCTAACACACATGTCTGAAGCATGTATTCCAAATTCTAAATGGTCCTCTCCATCTTACTATCCATAGCTTGGTGAAAGGCCGTAGTCCTCTGTAGTTGAATACCAAAGGTGAGTTACAACTTTTGTCAAAAGTGTAACAAGAACCTAGATTCTTTATGTAACACCCCAAAATTCACTATTTTTTTTGAAAGCGGAAGCAATTAAAATAAAATGACTTAAAACCAGAGAATTCTGGGAATTTTACCGCCACACTTAGTACCAGACCGGTTCTCTCCGACCGTTCCAATACCAAGTACTAAGGCTAAAGAAAAGAGTAATATTAAACTTAATACAACAGTTCATAAAAGAACTAGAATGATCATATACAAAAATCAGAGTGTGCGTGAAGAATCACGAGTTAAATAGAAATCAGAGTGTGAAATCAAAATTCCTCGAAGGGAAAAAAATCTTACAATCGATAAAAGGTTCAATTAAAATACTCAATCGAGTAATAATAACATAATGAAATAAAATCACATGAAGAGGAAATACGGCCACGACACTCTCGAACTTTGAGACAAAACATGCTCAATACTCAGCCCCGAATGATGTCTCGCCCACCTGCACAAATTCAGAAGGGCATACTACTCGTGGGAATGAGCAGCACCCATGAAAAGGGTGATCAGTACGCTACGTACTGAGTAATGTAATCGAGCACTAAGGCCAACACGTAAGCACATAACCCATGCATAAGCATAAACGCGCATAATCATGATAACATAATTCATGTGATCATCCAAGTAAAAGTATAAAGGCCCATATATATAATCCGATTCAATTACTTCGTTTATCTCTGATCAGGAATCATTTCACACCATACCTTTATTCAAGTCCATACGATTACGGGAACCCCACTATTTTTGCCGGTGGATCGGTCGCGAGGGTACAAGCCCTGCCACTATTTTAGCTGGTGGATCGGTCACGAGGGAAAACATTCCCTGCCACTATTATGCCGGTGGATCGGTCTGGGTCCGGCTCAACATCTTTCACTTTACGTAATTAATATTTTTAAGTGCCTTATTCAAAGGATTTCACCTTGGACATGCATAAGTCATCACATATCACAAATCATAAAATTTCACCATCATAATTACACTTAAATCACCACATACACATGATAACACAAAAACCCTAATCATCCACCACATACCCCAATTAACCACAAAAAACCATAGTTAACCACTCCAAACTCTATTAAACCATAATAACCATAATTAGCCACTCCACGCCTTAGTTAATCATAACAACCACAATTGTCCACTCCAACCCAAGTTAATCACCACAACCTAGAGTTCATTACTCCAAACCCTAATTCAGTCTCTTCCGTACCCTCATAATGCTCCACGTACTAATTTCCATCCAAAATAGTTCAACACCCAAATAACACTTATATTACCTTCCTTACATCCCAAATTAACTTTCCACACGTAAATTTCATACCCATGCAGACATTAATCTCCCCATGCAAACCTTTGAACCTTTTTCATGCAAACCCTAACATTCCATGTGAAACCCTAATTTCAACCATGCAAACCCTAATACCACCATCTAACCATCAATGCCAACATATAAACCCTAATACCACCAAACAACTATAATTACCACCATACAAACCCTAATATCACCATATAACCATAAATACCACCTTACAAACCTTAGTAACATCATACCAACCCTAATACCACCATGCAACCATTAGTACCACCATTCAACCCACGATTTTGCCATATAAAACCCTAAATTTAATCCATAGCAAAACCCAAGATTTGTCCACATAATACAATTAATTAGATTCTCCCCTTCCATAACCACAATTTAGATTCCCCCATACAAGACTATAATTTAGATTCTCCCACATAAAATTCATAAATTATAATCTCCCAAGAAATACCATAATTTGGATTAATTGGATTTCCCCAAACAAATCATAAATTAGATTCTCCCAATCAAATCATAACTTAAGTTCTCCCATATAATATCATAAATTACATTCTCCCAAATAACATCATAAATTACATTCTCTCCCACGAAACCCTACATTTCCCATTTTATTCTTCCTCTCATAGATCATTAAAATATTTAGGTCAACTCACATCTCTTGGTTAACTTCTTTCTCCACCCTCATTTTTCATCCTTTCCCCCGTACAAACCATACCAACATCCTCATATGCATGTCTTTTAGGGTCACATGCAAACACATATTATTCCATACACATAGTACACATGCCATATAGCAACACAAAAGCATGCTTGGACTCCATGCCATACTAAATATGCAATAATTACAATAATAACATAGGATGCATAACACATAAGGAACACAATGCACATTAGCACACAAAAGGCCTTAGCACCCCTTACCTAAAATGTCACCGGTCTTGGAGCACGCTCCTACGCCTCCTTAGGGCTTTGACAAATAATAACAGACTAATAAAATAACCTTAACAAAATTCTAACTTTCCTAAATAAAAATAAGAGAGATATTATAAACCTTGATAATATAGGGTTGAAGACTTTACCCTAATAATAATAATGATACTAAGATATTAATAACAAAGATAATAAAACTAATATCAATGAGAATATAAATAATAATAACAATAATAATAATAATAATAATAATAATAACAATAGTAATAATAATAATAACATTATTAACAATACTAATGGTAAAATATTTACATTAATAATAATGGAATAAGAATAGTAGATATTCAAAATATAAAATAATAATAATTATTATTATACTTATAACATATTAATATTAATAATAGTAATAAAAGAAATAATAAGGGGAATAATAATAAAATCGAATTAAAATACAATAAGGCTTCAGCCCTCAACATATATAATAATAAGACAATAATACTACTAATAAATAATAATAAAACATATTAAGAACATAAATATTAAGAATAATAATAATGGTATTTATATTTAAATAATTGAAATAAACTAAATCAAGGCTTATAATAATATGGAAAATGGTTGAGAGGGTCTAGGGTTCAACCTTGAGCTGGTGGGGATAGGTGGCACCGGCGGACGGTGGTTTAAGGTTTCGGGGTAAAAATTCTAGCGAAATGAGCAACCAACTTTGTACACTTATGGAGGCTCGTGCAAGAAGAATCGAAGGTTGAAAATAGTTTAGTTAACTAGAGGGCATTGCAGGGAAGAATTTGGGATGTGGTGATGGCGTTGAGGTTGGCTAATGGCGGCGGAATACGCGTCTGAAGTTGCGGTGGCGGTAGCCCTCGCTGAGGGTTTCGGGTGAGAAAAATCTTCCAAAACTCCTACAATCAGGTTTTTTTATAGATGGTAGATGGAATAATAGGGTTTTGGGGGTCGGTAGGAAGGCATTAGGTGCGAGAATTTGGGTGGCTGGTGGTAGTAAGTGATCGGACATCGTTTGGTTTTCCTTGAAACTTCGCGAGGCTGGGGGGAAGAAACGAGCGATAGATAACGGACAAGATTTATGCCAATTTATTCCTAGAGTTAAGAGGAAGACAATGAGGCAAGAAATGGCCGGTATTAGTCACCGTAGCCGGAGAAGCCATTGATGGGTCGAGAGTTGCAGCAGCGTCGACGGAGAAGGAAAGAGGAAGAAGGAAGAAGGAAAGGAGGCGGTCCGATCGGCCGGGAAAGAAAAGAAAAAGGGGAGAACCGGGCGGTAGGCACGGGTCGAAGGCTAATTAAATGAAACGCGGAGTGTTAGTGAGGAAACACAAAAAACGCGGCTAAGCGAGGGCGGTAAAGGACGCCGATAGCGCGGGTTGGGCCGTAGGGAAGGAAAAAGGAGAAGTTTGGGCGATAGGAGATGGCAGCCCAAACGGGGAAAAGGAGAAGAAAAAGAAAAAGAAGAAAAAGAAAGGAAAAAGGAAGAAGGAAAAGGAAAAAGGAAAAGAGAAAAATAGTGGATTAAATTAATTAGGATATTTAGGTTATATAAAAATAATAATATTTAAATAAAATAATATTTAAATCCCCTTTTTAGGCTAAATTAGGATTTTTAAAAGATTTACCATAAATTCCATTTTAACTAGCAAAACAACCTAAATTTCTCCAATTAAATTATTTATAAAAATAATATTAATTTAAAACTATTTTCCCATTCTTATTTTAAATAAAATAATTTATTTAATGAATTTCTAAAATAAAAAACTTAATTAGCTAAAATACCCAAATTCCTCCTAATTAAAATACTTATAAATTTATTCTTGATTTTCCCTAATTAATTTCCTTTTATTTTAAATAAAATAATTTACTTAATTAACTTTTATAATCAAACCTCATTTAAATATACTATTTAAAATTAGGAATTTTTCGGGGCATTTCACTTTATCGAACATGATATCCTTAGGGATTCCATATAGTCTCATAATGCGTTTCCTATATGATTTTTCTAGCTTCCACATATTCCATGTCACCTTCATTAGTATGAACATGATTGACTTATTCAGACAATACACCACAGCCTAAATAGAATCAAATCTACCAAGGGTCCTTGGAAGACTAACCATATATTCTATAGATATGTTATCCCACTTCCACACGGGAACTTCTATTGGTTGCACTAACACTACCGGTCTCCTATACTCTATATTTACCTTATAACATGTCAAATATTATACAATGAACTCTACCATTTCCTACTTTTTGATGGGCCACCAATATACCTTCTTTAAATTCTTATGCAGCTTATCCACTCGACGGCAGACAGAATAAGGAGTAAATTTTCATTTTTCAAGTATCCTTCTCATAAGCTTAACATATTCCTATTGCACACACCATCTTCCTCGTTATCTAATACTACCATCCTTGTGGATCTAAAATCCCTTAAGTCTACCTTTCACAATGTTAGTTTGAATCCTCTTGAGCTTAACATAACCAAGTTGGTCATCTCAGATCTCCTTGAATATTGAAGACGCATAGGTGAGTGCGCTCAATCATTCCTTTAGACTACTAGCAGTGATCATCTCGATCTCCAACTTCCTAAATTCTCAGCACAAATGATCTAACAGTAAGATCGAGCTCAAAGAATGAGATATCTTTTGGCTAAGTGCATCTACTACCATATTAGCTTGACCCTAGGTCAATTCTATATCATAATCTTTAACCAACTCCAACCATTAGTGATGCCTTAGATTTATATCCCACTACATGAATATGTACTTAAGGTTCTTATGATCAACATAGAACATGCACTTAACTCTATACAGATAATGCCTCTAAATCTTAAAAGCGAACACGACCGCAACGAGCTCTAACTTGTGCATTGGGTAGTCTTGTTCACGTTGCTTCAATTGATGAGAAACATAAACTAGAACTTAACCCAAACCATGATTGAAAGCATCATTGAACACCTTATAACCATTAGACCCACTGAACAACGTGAGCACTGGGGATGAAGTCAAGTGCTTCTTCAACTCCTCAAAATCTTCACTACACTTCTCATCCCACTAGAAATGTGTAGCCTTATATAAAAGATGAGTCAATATTCAGGCTATGTTAGAGAATTCTACCACAAATTGATAGTATTAATGGGAAAATCCTAGAAAGCTAGACACCTACTTGATAGAAATTGATGCTAGCCATGCAAATTTGTCTTGAATCTTGGAATCTCCTCAAGGAATAGGTTAAGTTACTTACAGACCTTTTCTATCAACTCTAAACACATATGCACTACTTGGAGTCTCAAACATTGCATAAGAAGAGAGAATATCATTTACAAACAAGGTTACTCATTGCGATTGCCCACATGATCCTTATAGAGGGATTAGGCTCACACTTTCGATACAAAATCTTAATACCCTTTACTCCTTGTAACACCACACATTCTTGTGTAGAATTAATTAATACTCGATACTTTTCCAACATATCCATCCTAATGATCACATCGAAATCAGGTAATTTGAGTTCTATAAAGTCTAATAGAAATTTTATTCCACCAAAAACCAAAGGCACTCCTTTATAGAATCTAGAGCATGGAATGTTATACCTAGACCGTAACATAACAGAAGTAGAAATGCTACTAACAAAAGATAAGGCAACATTAGCTACAAATGCAAATGACACAAAGGAATATAGTATACAAGAGTCAAACAATACACATGAAAGAAAAGTAAATACAATAAGCATACCAATCACCACACCAACCTGATGCTCTACCTTCGCTTGGCTCATCATGTTCAAACATTCTCCTAAAGGAACTCCTATAAGACTAGTTGATCCTTACCCTTATGGGAAAGGGTGAGGCCTCTAACCCCTAGACTGACTAGTATGACAAGCTACACTAGCTAGAAATGGAGGAACTCTCTAAGTTTATGATTCTGGCTACTGAATAGAATCTAGTGCTCTAAGCTCTAGATTAGCTCCTATAGATGTTGCCACCCTCAATTCAGTAATCATAAGCTTTGTGCCCCACTATGCAACATCCATGACACGTTACCTTGTTGCCTCTATTGTTTACCTTCAAGTGATTAGTTTCGTAATTCTTGTAATGGTAGTACCTCTCCTTAGCATGACCCTTAGATAGACCTCCAACTCGAGGAATGAACCCCATGCTCTTACCATATGTAGACGACAAGCTTCCTCCTAAAAAAAACATTCCTTCTTTCGTTCTGATGCTAATGACCCTCAAACTTCCTCTTGCTCTTCAACTAAGCACTTAGGGCTTAGATAACTTGGTAAGACTCCAAAGCTTGCTCGTACATCCGGCCCATGTTCGATAGAGTAACTCCCACATATAGCTCTTGATATCTAATCCCTAAACCAATCTTCTAATGATGGAATTACATCACCTTGTTACCTTTATCTTTTACAGAAAACTAGACCAAGTCCATGAATTGTGTGTAATAATCCTTAGTGAACATGCCCCCTTGTTGGTGAGCCATAAACTCATCGTACTTCTTCATTTATAGGTGTGTCAAGTAAAAGCATGCACAAAGCACCTACAGAAATAGTCCCCCCTTATAGATTCTCCAACCTTACATTAGATACTCCTCTACCACTTATCTTCCCTTCCTCAAAAATAGTATACCATCTCATCAACCCTCTTATCCTTGGGGAAACCACAATCAGTGAAGGTTTTCTCCATAATTCTCACCCATCTCTCCATAATATCAAGGTCCTCTTGGCCCTCAAAGATTGGTGGGTGATGATGCCTCACCCTCCTGAGCTAATCCTCTTGAATAGGTGTAGCTATTGGCACCGATGGTGATTGTAGTTCTTGGATCTAGCCCATTATGTAGGCTCCGATGGTCTCCGCAATTGCCTCAATGCACTTGTAATGGTGGATAGTGGCTATTGATTCCATATGACTAGAATTAATTAAGGGAGATATTAATTTATCGAGTACAAAAACTCGATCAACACATTTTTCTAAGGAAGAAATCTATGTAAGGGATGATCGTTGTGAAGTAATATATGTATCAGGTCAAGAAATGAATTGAGAAGGAGGGAAGAAAAAAAAGAAGGAAAAGAAGGCAATGAAGGTAATAATATTACAACATCTATTTTTATATCTTTAATACATCTAATTATTGTGTTTTCTATATCATTACTACACATGAAATGTTTTTTTTTTAATATTTTATTTTCTATATCTTTATTATAGCATACATTATAGTAATTTATGCATTCAAATTCCACAGAGATATGGAAAAGTACTCTATTGAATGGGAATCTAGTGATAAATAAGGGAAAATAGGAACAGAGGACTAGAGGAGAACAAGTGTCATTGAGTTGGAACATGTATAATCTTTATATTGATAAGTATGCTAACTTTTTCGTGACATACATTTCACTTATCACTCAGAATCATTTTCCAATATCCTACAACAATTGAAATATAGTTCTAAAAGATCATAAGGAATATATTTGGCAAGAAGTGATGAAAAATGATATATTTTTTGTCATATTTTAATCTATAAAATGTTATTAATTAATATACAATGACATTGACTTGGAAATATTTATGCATTACATTGTAAAGAGTCTTTATCATCCCAAAAGAGAGAAAGAAGTTTCTTCTTAGACATTGTGGTGAATTTATAAGAACATTTATGACATATTTGGCGAATAAAAAAATGTACAAAAGGGGGATGGTGCTTTACGCATGCAACCCTCCAACCATTTGGGGTTTAATAATTATGAAAGTTGGGGCCAATTCATTGCATATCGTCGTTTAAAGGATTTTAAGTTATTGGTTAACTAACAATTATGCTTTTTGACTAAAAATACACAACATGATATGTATATATCTAATCGTACATATTTACCCTTTAATATAAGAGAAAAGTACTAGGAATAAAGAAATTGCAAAGGGTAATATATACTACCATAATATATCTCAAAAAGTTTATGCAAGCCTAGAATAAGAGTCGGTATTACATTTTTTATTATTGTGTTCACATTATAATGTTTAGTGTGTTATAATTACCTATACTAATATACTAGTGTATTCTTTTACAATTATAGCTCTTAGCCGAGGATAAGGATCCATGTACCTCATCCATCAATATTGGTATATTAGGGACAAATGCCATGGTAATAAAAGAAGGATATATTAATGAAGATGTACATCATACTGCTAAAAGAATTGTAATTTCAAAGCTATCAGAAACCTTAGTTATTTTTGTTATTAGAGCAAACATATCATGATATTATGTTTATTTACATATTATAGGATGAACTTGAGACATTAGATGCTTTAGAGGGTTTAGATTAATATAGAATCGTGGCTCAAGTGATGAGAAATGAAGAACATCCAAGAAGACATAAGGGTCTTGTGTTGAGGTTATGAGAACAAGCATCTAGAGTTGATCCCGTGGACCCAGAAACACCCATGACCAAGTGATTCTCCTAACACAAAAGTTAAATCAAGCATTTGAATGAATGGCCATAAGGGAGAAAGTGTTGACATCCATCAAATCTCAAGGGTTTAACCCATCCGACTCAGATGCACATAATTTGCTTCACATACACAATGTAAATACCGTTAGAGATAGTTGTAAAGTTGATACAAAATTTTCTTCTCTTTCCAAGGTAAGCATATTTTACTATAAATTGATATATATATATATATATATATATATAATGCATCATGTGTCAATTTAATAATTAACAATACTATTATAATTATATTATAGAATTTGTATAAATGTGATTCGGTAGATAAAGATCCTTTACTTATTTTAGTGAAAGGAAGAGTACACTTCTCTTGTGGTACCAAAACATTAACAATCCATTGGCCTATCTTGGCTGCAAATTGTAGGCCACTATGTATGGATATTTTAATAATTAGAGATGCACCCTTACCTTATTACAATGAAGGTAATGAGGAAGCAATATTGTTAAAAGCTCATGAATGCTTTGTGTGTTAGTCCACAAGCATGATTCATTTTACAACTGTGGAGGTAATAGCATCCTCCATCCATTTTAACACAAACACATTACACATTATCTTTACCTTGACATATGTATGCATTTTGCATTATGTTTATTACTATAAATTAAGGAATTAGAAAATAAAAAGGCTCCTATGTCAAAGGGAAAGAGAAATACTAGTATAAGGAGCAAGCAAAAGTATGTCATTGAGAAAGGAAAGTGAGCTAGATTAGAAAAATCAGTAGCCCCATAGAAGATCCCATTTGCATAGGACGATAAAGTGATATAAGAACCCCATCGACCACCACATGTATTCACAATGATGTATTTCTATGCCCAAAACTACATTGATAATAATCTAATTGTTCTTGATTGTGTAGCTAGGTATCTTAGGATGGACGATACAATATATATGGTATTAGTAGAGGTTATTAGTGAAATTTACAAGTTAAAATGGATGTCAATAATGAGTGTGGCAATATATGTTGAGTAAGTATTATTTTATATCATATATTTTAATACTTTTCATTTATTTGTATAATTTTATGAGTTATTGCTTGTTAATAAATATGTATTATTATTATCATCCTTAGGTGGTGGCTAGCAAGGCTATAGAGGAGGGGATGTTGTCCTCTACTATGTTTGTCTGTCCATATTACATATTTGATCATACTACAATCAGTGAGGGTAGGTACATGAACTATGTAGCGGATCACATCTTGAATGAGGTATAAAACAACAAGCTTTACCTCATCTCTAACCTCACTAATGAGCATTAGGTATTTTATGTCATTTATGCCAGTCAAAACAAAGTATATATTTTTTATTCTATCTTTAATACGTAATGGTAAGGAGGTAGATGAACATTTTGTACTTTAATTCAATTCTAATTAATATCTAATGAAACAACAAGCTATTAAAATTCATTTTATAGTGTCCACAACAAAAAAAATATAATGAATGTGGATACTATGTTTGTATAATAGATGGCATACTCAAGAAAAATTACGTGAATATAAATCCAATCCACGTATGTTTCTTATTTCATAATTTTTTTCAATATATAGCTAATTAATAACTTTTTATTATTAAAATATTTAACCAAATGGTTGATTCATATCAATTTGTAGTTTTTCTAAAATAAGTAGTTACGAGGCTAAAAATATGATGATGAGTAAATTGATGAAGTTAGAGAGGAATGGGCCAAGTTTGTATACTTACATACTCAAAATTAGATATCTATGTGTGCATTTTAGGTTCGTATCTATTATATCTTATGTTCTTCTTTACAAATATATGTAAAGACTCAGTTGCACCTGCATATACATGTGTAAGACTTTGTATATTATAGAGTTTGGGAATGTACATTCATGAACTTTGATTTTTGGAGTGTGTAGAGCTACCAAAAATTGTGGTGTGACTATGAAATTCCAGGCTTATTTGTATTATTTTATAGATTACATATTTAGTATATATTTGAGCATACATCTGTGTATGTTAGATAGATTAAACTGCACAACATATATATATATATATCAAAGTATAGTTTTAATAACAATCCGTTATTGAAAACTTCTTTAAAATAATGGTTATATCTTAGAACCATTATAAACACTCATTGTTTTGGCAATAGTTATAGTGTATAATAGTTGCTAAAACACTGAGTTTTAATAATAGTTCCAAAATATAACCATTGCTAAAACACTATAATTTATGATAAGTTATATGTTATAGTTACTATTAAAACATGTCAGCTTTCCAAATTTTGACACAATATTTGATTTTATGATGATGGATTTTTAATCATTATTAAATAAGTAATAACGCACGATTCAATAATTATAAGGAAGCAGTATTAAATTTGTTAAAAACTGCCATTAAAATCCCTTTCTAGGATATTGCAATTTTCTTTTTCTTCTTATCCTTCTGATTTTTTATTAATTTTTCATGGAGTTATAATAGGGGATTTTAATGGTTTTGATTTTGATTCTCTTAGGAGTTTAGGTCCTTTTAGGTAGTCGTTAAGTAGGAGTTTTGTGCTAGAAGAATTGTTTCAAAGAAGGTAATTTTATCTTTAATATGAATAAAGTTATGTTTCTTGTTGAGGTTCCATGTGCTTCCCTATTTTGTGTTGATCATGTCCTAGCTATATCCTAGAATTTGACCATGTGGTAGAATTTCTTTTGAGATTATGCATTGTTGGGTTTCTCTTATTCTATCCATGAATGGGAAGTTTGAGTATGATTTGTTTGAATGCCTACATTATTATGTATACATATGATTCTCTAAGTGTAGTATGTGTTTTTGTGTGTTATGACATAGTATCTTTGGAGGATTAATATGGTAAAATTGGTAAATTTTTGGTTTCATAAGCAATGGCACTATTAAGAAAATTTTGATCAGTTGGTTGTGAGATTTTTTGATTGGTTTTATAAACCGGTCAATTGGTTTCTATGAATAGTCAATCAATTTGTCAAACCTATTGATCGATGACCCTAAAAAGCAAAGTGTTATGGTCTCTTCTTAGACCCATTAACTATTTGGACAAAACCCATCAACTTGTTCCTATGAATAATCAATCGATGAGAACAACTAGTCAACTACATCTCTAGTGCTATTTTTATTCTGGTCTAGTACAACTAGACATGTTGACAGGTCTTAGGGACTCGTGGACTAGTTTAGTTGTTAATTAATTTTATTCTTTTAGGACTTTTGCGTTAATACCTTCATTTAATTACAACGTTTACATTTTGATTTCAAATATGATTTTAGAGCTAGCAAGAATACTCCATAGTAGAGGATGTAAAGGCTCTTTGCTTTTTAGCAACATCAAGGTTCAGGTAGTGCTGTAGACCCAATTAGAGGCTAACAAGATGGCAAATGTCTTCACAGTTATAACCATGGATTCTTCCCTTCCTACTAATGTGTTTTTTGATTTAAGTGATTCAAACTCCGTCTCTATTACTTTCATAGCTAGGATAGCTATGATTCCTTGTGATTAGATTGATACATCCATTGTGCTCCTATCTAGGGATATACTTCCATGTGTTAGGCTACATAGATATGTGGCCAGAGTCATTAGTAGAATAGAACATCTAATAGGTATCAAACAACTTAAACTTGTGACTTTAATGTAAACCTTGGGATGGATATGCTCATTAGATATCAAGATTTGATTGATCATGCAAAAGAGCAAGTGGTTCTTCAGGGACCAGAGGGTGTTATAGTCTCTTGCTAGAGATGAAAGCCTAGGCCCTTGGTGAAGATGGTGTCTATAGCTATTCTCAGTACTTTAGTATGGAAAGGGTACTTGTGCTTCTTATTTAGTGTTTAGGACTTGGATGCCACTGACCCATCAATTGTATAGCAAAATCTCGAAGTGTGATTTTTAATATAGATGTGGTGGCTTTCCATCATCATGTCATGCTAAAGGAAAGAGTGTTAGTGGATCCTTTGAAGATCCGAGTAGTATCAGAGTTGTTAGGAAAGTACATATTTTCTAGGGTTAGTAGCATACTACGAACTATTTGTCCAAAATTTTTTTAGGATCACTCTCTCCTTCACTACCTTGTCTAGGGTTAGAGATCATCATCATCAACACGCCATCTTTGAGTGCATATCTTAATTATCACAAGTCATTTGAACCATCACCATTAGATAACCATCACCATTGAATCATACATATTTTGTTCGAATCATCACCTCCATCTTTCCACCCTTTTTGAATGTTTTAATTCCTAATACACCATCACCAAGTCTCATTCTAATTATTATCATCACAAATGAGTCATATTTTCATCAATTTGATAACTCCATCCTCCCACACACATCAATTTTTGTATCAAAGCCTTAGGTTGGAGAAATTTCAATTACGATTCAATGTTTCTTTCAAGATTTGTCAAGATCCTTCAAGAGAGTGTCTTATCTTATAGAATCTCAAAGAATTCATCAAGAAAATTAAAAAGGGCCAAACAATTAAGGGCGTGTTTGGGAGAGTAATAATCGGTTGGCAAGGAGGATGGATGGAGAACAAAGGAGAGGACTTGAGGGATATTATCAAGGTCTTGATAAATGAAATCAAGGAGGCTAAATTGCATGTGGGGAGAACAGAAGCTTCCTAAGCATATGAGCCCCATGTGCAAGCACAAAATTGAAGGGAACAAGTAGAGGAAGGGCACATGAGAAAGGCACAAAACTTGGTGAAAGAAGAAGAAGAGAGCGTGGGGAATTATGTAAGGGCACTTGACAACTCAAGAAAAGCTTATGATGATGAGGAAAAAGGGATCCTCTTTGATCTTCCCAAATTTGAAGGTAATATTGAACCGGAATCTTTTCTCAAATAGTTACAAATTATATAATCTATTTTTGAGTATAAGGCAATTGATTGCAAGAAACGGTTCCGAATAATGATATGAAAGTTTAAAAAATTTGCTTAAGTGTGGTATGATAACTTAAAAAAAGAGATAGGAGAGAAGAAAAATTGAAGATTAGCTCATGGGAAAAGTTAAAAGAGCACATAAAGAAGAAATTTATGCCTGGCGAATACAAGCAAGAAAAATTTATATAAATGAGTATGTTGAAGCAAGAGTTACTTGGAGTTGAAGAGTACATTTAAGATTTCAAAAGGTTAGCTTTAATATATGATGTCTTAGAACTAGAGGAATAAAGGTGTGAATGATTCATCAAGGGTTTAAATATGAACCTTTGGGAGAAGGTAAAGGTGTACCTATATGAGGTTTTCGAAGACCTAGCCAAGTTAGCCATCAAGTTTGCAAAATAGTTGAAGAGGACAAAGCCACTAATCAAGACAACCATTTCTCCATATGGTTTGACTTTCAAGGGTGTGTCGAAGCCACCAATTTTTCAAGCTGTAATCTAAGACCATGCTATGAAGTTAACTCTTGAAGAAAAGGGAAAATATCAAGTGGTTGACAAAATGAACAAGCAATGCTTCAAACATAGTGGTTATGACCACTTTGCTCAAGATTGTCCAAACTAAAGAGCATTGACTTTAAAGGAGATAGCAACTATTGACGCTTGTGAAGAGAATGAAAACCTTGATGAAGACTTTGAAGAAGAAAGTGATTTCCTAGATGATGCTTTGGAAGAAGGCTAAGTGGATTTCTATGTGTTGCAAAGGGTGCTTCAAGTACAACAAAAAACCTTACCTACTCAACAGGAGAAGATTTTCAAGGCCATGTGTAGAGTGGGTTAGAATGTGTGTGAAGTTATCATTGATAGTAGCTCATGCACTAATGTTTCTAGCGAGAAGATGGATAACAAGCTTGGTTCGGAGACCAAGGGTCATGCAAGACCATATTTACTCCAATGGCTCAACAAAGACAAAGGCGTAAGGGTAACTAAATAAACTCTTATATCTTTTAAGATTGGAAATTATTTTGATATTACTTTGTGTAATATTCTACCTATGGATACTTGTCACATTTTTTTGGGGAGGTCATGCTATTTGATATGAATTTTGTGCATGATGGGGTCCTTAATGAGTATGTGGTATGTAAGGGTCCAAAGAAGTTTAAGCTCAAACCTAATCTAGATGGGGAGGATTCAGTTTTGAGGAATGAAACGGAAGAGAAAAAGAGGAGGATGTTGAGTGTAGGAGGGAAAGAAGAAAGAGTAACATGGAGTTGTTGATCCTTAAGGAGTGTGAGATGAATGAAGCAATTAAACATGAGGAGATATGCTATGCACTAGTGGTAAAAGAGGTCCAACAGGGGGAGAATGCTAATACGGATCCAAAATTACAATAAGTGTTGAGAGAGTACGCTGATAATTTTTTTGAAGAGTTGCCAAGTGGGCTACCTCCTTTGATAGTTGTTGAGCATGCTATTGATCTCACGCCAAAAGTTCCATCACCAACTGAGCTAGCTTATAGATGCAATCTGGAGGAGGATAACAAGCTGTAGAAAAATTTTCAAGAGTTGCTAAACTGAGGTTGTATTTACGAGAGTATAAGTCCATGTTGGGTTCTAGGTTTGTTGATGCCTAAGAAGGTGGTATGTGTTGAATGTGTATTGATTCAACAATAATCAGCAACATTATAATCAAGTGCAGATTTCCGATGTAAAGATTGGATGACATGTTAGATGAGTTACATGATGCAAAGGTATTCTCAAAGATTGATCTTCAGGGCGGTTACCATTAAATGAGGATAAGGGATGGGGACGAGTGGAAGAAAACTTTCAATACTAATTATGGATTGTATGAGTGGTTGGTAATGCCATTTGGGCTATGTAATGCATCAAATTACTTCATAAGGTTGATGAGGGAGGTACTTTGACCATTCCTTGGATTCTTTGTTGCATTCTACCTTGATGATATCTTGGTATATAGCAAGAGTGAATTTGAGCACATATAACACTTGGAGAGGATATTTGATAATATTAGAAAGGAAAAGCTCTATGGTAAGATGGAGAAGTGTGATTGTATGATGGAGATGGTGATTTTTCTTTGTTATATTGTGAGTGGAGATGGTATTCAAGTTGATCCATCAAAGGTGAAAGCTATATAATCATGGCCTATTCCTACTAATGTCCATAAAGTTTGAAATTTCTATAGATTGGCCTCATTCTATATGAGGTTAATCAAAGACTTCTCTACCATTGCAGCAACTATCACACAACTAATGAATAAAGGAGAGTTTGTTTAGAATGATCAAGCAATGAAGGCTTTTGTAGACTTGAAGACAAAGCTCTCAAATCCATCGATATTATCTTTACCTTATTTCAATAAATTATTTGAAGTAACATGTGATGCAAGTGGTGTCGGTATTGGGGGTGTACTTTCACAAGAAAGGAAGCCCACTGCTCTCTTTAGTAAGATGTTGAATGGCGTATAACTTAACTATTCAACCTATGATAAAGAGTTTTATGCTATTATGCATCGTTTGGAGACATAGAGTCATTACTTGAGACCCAAGCCTTTTATATTTTAGTCTGACCATGAGAATTTGAAGTGTCTACATGGTCAAAAGAAGTTGAATCCAAGAAATGTTAAGTTGATCAACTTCTTACAGACATATATGCTTTGTACAAGATATGTGGATTACAAAGAAAATGTTGTGGCAGATGCATTATCAAGGAGGAACATGGTACTTACAATGATGAATGCAAAGCTTTTGGGGTTCGATATGTTGAGGAGTCAATATGCCATGGATGATGATTTTTCTATGATCTTTGAAGATTGCAAGAAATAAGGAAGTTATGGAGCTTGTGTTGCTCAAGATGGGTTCTTATTCAAACACAATAAATTGTGTGTGCCAAAGGCTTCACCTTCGAGACTTACAAATCAAAGAGGTGCATGAAGGAGGAATTGCAGGACACTTTGGAGTTCACAAGACTTTGGAATTTCTGCAAGTACATTTTCATTAGCCAACAATGCAAAAGGGAGTATCAAGGACATTCAATGTTGGACATATTAACCCTTATTATGGCAATGCAAATTTAAGGGAAGATTTAAATCAACAAGAGGAAAATTATGCATGAAAAAACACTCAAGAATTGGTTTTCATAATCATGGAACCAATTATTGTTCATTTGAAAAGTATCTCCAACAAATTTGAAGACCAACAGATAGTTACGTTCTTATAATTGTACCAAACAAGCAATTAAGTGTCTACATGTAGCTGCATGGTATACATGGAATTTATAGAATGATAACCACATGTATTGAGAGTTTATTTTCAGAATTGGTCAATCACTATTATTAATTTAGTTAATTAATTAATTAATTAAGTAGTAGAGTTGGATAAGAGGTAAAGCATAAAGTAGCATAAAGTTAGCAAGAAGATAGCATAATATCTTTTAGCTTGGAATCTTTATAATTATGCTTTTAGCTAGTGGTAGAATGGCTATAAGCAGTGATAAAAGGCACGGGCATGAAACATAGAATATTGAAGATGAATATTGAAGTTGAATACAAGTTGAATCTAGTGTGAGTTCAATTCAAGTTAGTCAAATATGTGTAAACGATTTAACTTGAAAGTTTTAATCTCTTTATCTATGTTATTACAGATTAATTTATATCATTTATACTCTCCATAATCCATATTTTTCAATCCATAACTATCATCAAAACAACACCATAATTTGAAGCTAAGTGAAACCCTGATTTGGTTTACACATTAGAAACCCTAAACAACCATTTGAAACCCTACCAGCTTCCATCCAAACAAGAAATCACCTTAATCCTTCTATTCAAACTAAACCTTACCCGTAACCCTAAACCAAAAACTCATCCTCCATCTAAAACCTAACATTCAAAGCTCATCATCATCAACACACCATTATCGAATGCATATTTTAATTACCACAAATAATTCGAACCATCACCATTAGATAACCATCACCATCGAATCATACATATTTTGTTTGAATCATCACCACCATCTTTCCACCCTATTCAAATGTTTTAAACCCTAATACACCATCACTGAGTCTTACTATAATTATTATCATCACAACTGAGCCATATTCTCATCAATTTGAGAATCCCATCCTCCCAAACACATCAAGAGGACACTGTAAGGCATGTTAGGTTCATTAGAGACAAAATTTAGGTTACCCAGGGTAGATAGAATAGCTATACAGAACTGCAAAGGAGAGTAGATGGGTTTGAATTGAGTAGCTCCACAAGTATTGATGCCTTAGCACATCATTAGTTTAGCTCTAGTACAAAAACAACCTTAGATGGTAGTAAAAAACCATCATATAAACTATAACCATCCCTAATATAAATGATAATTGAAAGCAAAACTGTCTATAATACAATATAAAATCAAATATGCACTTCAAAGTAATTATATGAAAGATTAGGCGTTCATTGAAGATAAAAATAATTATTTACTATTATGGACCATAATCACCATCTAATTTTTCTCCAATATTTTGGTGAAATATTATGTAGCACCCCAACTTATATAACCTAAATTTTATCATTCTATAAGTCATATTTATTGATTAAGATAGAAAATGAAGGGTTTTACCTCCACATCCATCATAGGAAAGAATCGATTAATACCTAACCTAAGATAGGTTCAAGGCTAAAAGTAAACTTATATCTCAAGAGTCATGTGCAATTGTCACTTAACCTAAGTTCAACAAATGCTTAGAAAACTAATACAAAAAACATTAGTACAAGGGCCCTAAGATTGAATAAAGTTCAACAAAAACTAAAAGAAATAGAATATGGCATCCATATTATCCAAACTAAAACACCTATCGAGGTAACCCAAGGACTCAACAATTTCAACCCCATATAGGGAAGGTAAAGAAACCTACAAAAGAAAAAATAATAATGTGGTTTTAGTATTTTGAGAATACCAAAGAACATCTAATTATCACATATAAGCACACTTCATGAAAAATACATTACCACATGATAATACATTATACTAATAATTGGTTTTCCATTAATATTTAATCATGCTAACAATTAACCATATAGTGTGTCTTAAAGCTAGCAACCTAGGCTAGAATATAACATACAATCTGTAGCATGAAGAGGAAATAAGTAAAACTTATAGGTATCTTTAGCATGTATTTCAATCATATATGGGCATCTATCCTATCATAATGATCACAAGGATAAGGGAAAAAATAATATGGTCATTAAATCCAAATTCACATAAAGAATCAATTCACATCCATATAGTCTAGGAATAAATACACATGGCCATATTAGCTCCATTACATAAAGAACGTCTAGTCTAAGAGTCTTATCCAAGGACTACATTTCCACCTCCTACTACTTAAGGAATGGCAAAATAGAATGGAAATCCAATGTACACTGATGTGTAGCGGAATGGATGGTTTTAAAAATACCCTATTTTATGTAATTTTATAATGATAAACAATGGATGAATTCTAAATTAAGGATATGGAAGAAGGATCACACAAAGCAATTCTTCAAACTAGCTTTGAAAGCTTCACACAGATAACCCTCTAAGGATCTTTAATGAATAAACACACAATAAGCTTCACTAGATAACTCTATACAAACCCACACAAGAAAGGTATAGTGGGTTTCTAAATTATCACTCATATAGATAAGATAATTTAGATAGATATCAACTTTACAACTCACATAGAAAGAATAAACATAGAAAAAAGAAACTTACACAGGGTTTCAACAAGAGAAAACTCATTTTTTAATAACTCAATTCAATTGTCCTCCTCAAATAATGAGTTTACATGCGATATTTATAGAATAATATCCACCTCCTCATATAACCTCCCTAAAAATAGATAAACTAAATCTAAATATCATAAACACTAATTAAATCCCTATTCACATGAATAGTAATCTCCTACGGTAATAATAATTAAATCCTAACAAAATCTTAAAAAGATAAGATACATCAGAAGATAAAAGATAAAAACTATCTAATTTCTTAATGATTAAGGAAGTTAATTAATAAATAATATCCTAACATAATTATAAAATAATTTAATAAAAACCTAGATAATAAATATGAAAGGATAATGCCATCGATAGTGTTAATTATAACACTTTATCCATTTGCATATAAAAATTCAACTTGATATACATATGGTTAAATTCAACTTGATACACATGAAAGATGCATTGGACTCATGACTTAATAAAATTTCCAATGATATCCATATTTCATGGTAAATAATTATCTTCAAATTTCACCCTTTCTTCCTTCTTTCATTATTCATAAGTCAATCTTCAAAATTTTAAAATACTTTTGCACCATACACCACTTATGATTTCCTACCATGATGGCCTCAATAACGGTATAATTATCTTTATGTATTCACATGCCCTGTATGATTCAAAGAGAGTTATAAAATATAAAAGACATCAAGCTACTATGTGACTAATATCCCTTTTTTAGTTTTAAAGGATAAAACTTAACCTCTCTTAGTTTTAGAGGATTAACATAACATCTAATAAAACAAACATATTAAGTAACACATATATGTCTTTATGCTTTATACAAGGCCTCAAATAATATCCATTTCCTAAGGTTGCATAATATGGGGTAAGGCTGGCTCGAATTGACGAAAAAAGAGAGGGAAAGAAGTTTTATTCCATTGATGAGGAGAGGAAAATTAATGGGAAGGATAGATGGTGGAGGAAGGTTTAGTTGGTAGTAAAAAAAATAGAAATGAGGGAGGGAAGGGTTGTGATGCCAGTTGTGTGAGGGAGTGAAGGGGAGGGTCAATGCACAAGCAATATTATTTTGGTAGAGGAATTGAGGTTGAGGATGAGAGAGGAGATGGGCAAAATGAATTAACCGAAAGGTAGTAGGAGAGGGGTATGTAGGTCTGTAGGTAGATATACATATGCACATAGGTTATTTGGTGAACGCGGTGATGGTGATAGGGCATGCCTCGGCATAAAGGGGTATAGTGATGGTAAAGGTTAGGCGTACAGGTAAGAAAAATGGTATGGGTAATTTTCTTGAGGTAAGGAGAGGGATAGAGAGAGTGATTGGGGAAGGACAATGGGTTATAGAAGGTGTAAATCAGGGGGTAAAATGGTAGGGTAAAGTAGGAATATTTTATTTTAGTTTTAGGTTTAGTGTCAATATCTTAAGGTACCACATAAAAAATATATAAGGAAAAATATTTTGGTTCTAGAAAATATTAATAGGAAGAAAAAAGGTAAAATAAATGGAAAAAATATTCAAGAAATTATTTGGATTATGAGTCAAAGATAAATAATGAAATAATTAGACTAAGGGCTAAGGGTAAGATATTGGTAAACACCTGAAAACAAGGGTTACAAAGTTTCTAGGTATTACAAGGTTGGTCAGGGTTAGGTTTTGAGTTTGGTTTCACGCAGAGAAAAATAAACAAGAAGATTGAAGAAGAAATATATGACTGTGGGGAAAGGGTTGTCCGATTCTAACAAATTTTTTATACCAACAAACCTAAAGGGGTTATAAAAAAATATAAATTCAACTAGATACTATTTAACCTAATGATTTCATAAATGGATAACAAGATAAAAAAGAATTAACTAATAAAAATTTTATTCACAATTATTTTTGCTACTTATTTAAAACAAAATTGAAATTTTAAAATAATATTTAAATTCATAAGTGTAATAATTTTATAAAGCTTTGAGAAAATTTATTTATTAAAAATACTTTTTAAAAGGTCCTTTATAACCTAAAATGGTCAAATGGAAGAAATATGTTTCTAAAATAAAATCATCAATGAAATAGAAAATACTTTTTTAATTTTAATTTCTTTGAATATCTTATCAACCTCTTACAAATAAATAAATTTGAACATCAAAAAATATTCTTTGGATAAAAATTATTGAAATTATTTCACCTCTTTAAACAATTTATTTTGTTACAAGAATTATCACTTTAAAGTAGATTCATAATCATATGACAAAGTCATACCCAAAAATGAATTTGAAACACTAACACCAAACCATAAAATTAAAATAAAAACATATTTTTAAGAAAAATCTAATCACTTGAATTTAATAAAATTTTATTCATGAAAAAATATATCTAGAATTATTCGCAACAACAAACTATTAAATAAATTTTAACATAAATTTGAAACCATTAATAAAACAATAAAATGAATCCAAAATAAAATAAATATGTCTAGAATAAGGATTTAAACAAAATAAACTAACTAAAATAAAATTAAAGATTTAAACTCATAAATCAACATTAATATTTATAAAAAAATAGGTTTTCGAGAAGAGAGGCTTTATAATATAATCTACTATAGAAGATTGTTTTATCCCAAAACTATTGACTAATCCTTCATATAATTTTGTTTTTAGTTTTGATGAGGTTTTTGACTTAAAATTATTGTCTATCACTTACTAATAATAATATCAATGGAAAGATCTAATGAAAGAATTTGTAATAACATAATTCACATGTAGATGAAAGGATGTATAATATAAAGCTTAGCCAATGAATTATTGCTACAAAAGGAGCAATAGATTATGGTGGAAAATAGAAAATGATGGCGGAGGAAAATAACTATCGATAATGAAACATTATGGCACATCATGGTTGAGAATAGATTACGATTATGGACATAAAACTATCATCTATAGTCTACAAAAGAAGAAAATTTCAACCAAAAATCTATGTCTAATATTTTATCCTTATTTTGTACTAAAGTATAAATAACAGATTAGACTATAACACTCTTCTATGTGTGCTCATAGATGAGCACCTTTTCATAAACCCATCATGTAAAAAAATTTTATGTGTTCCTTGCAAAGGAATAGATGGTGCTTATATTCCTTCTTTTAATCTAAAATGCACTTTTTTCTTATGTCGTTCTTAATTCTCTATACAAGAAGATATGCATATATTTCCAACAATTAAAAAAGCATCAGTGTTTTTATGCAATCTCAAAATTTACATTTTATACTGTATAATTACATTAAATTTCCATATAATATGTTTATGTATAACATTTATATAGATAACCCAAAATACTCACTAGTTGCTACTCATAAGTCAAAGACTCATCGAGCTCTAGTGATTCTGGATGAATAACATGCGAATGATCTGCTATATATTTTTGTATTTGAGATACGTAAAAGATGTTGTTCACACGGGAAAAAACCATTGATAAAGCTAAGTGATGAGCGACTTTACCGACAAGGTCTAGAATCTCATATAGTCTAATGTACCTCGGACTAAGCTTACCCTTCCTATAGAATATCATGACTCCTTTAGTCGAAGAGACCCTCAACAAAAATATGGGACCCACCTTGTAACCGTTAGCACATGTCTTTAGATCTATGTATCTCTTCTACCTATCTTGGGTGGTTCTCATTAGGTCTTGAATCAAATGCATGTGCTTAGTCATCTCCTCAATCATATTGAGTCCTAGTATGAGTGTCTTACTAATATCATTCCAACATGAGGGACTACGACACCTCCTTACGTACAAGGCTTCAAAAGGCATCATCCTGATACTGACGTGATAACTATTGTTATAGGATAACTTGATCAAGTCCATACGATCTTCCCAACTTCCCCAAAATCTAGCACACACGCTCACAGCATATCTTTCATAGTCTAAATAGTCCTCTTAGTTTTACCATTAATATTTTGTTAAAAATTTTTACTAATATTTAGTTGAGTTCCAAAGAAGGCTTGAAATTTCTTCGAAAAGTGTCACAAGAACTTGGAGTCTTAATCAGACACAACGTCCTTAGGAGCTCCATCGAGTCTCACTACATGCTTTCTGCAGGCATTATTTAATTTCTCTATGCTCCAATTCACTTTTATTGGTATGAACACAACAAACATAGTCAAATGATCCATAATAACCCAAATGAAATTAAAACCACTATGAGTCCTCAAAAGACCAACCATAAAGTCATTTGATATGTTATCCCACTTCCACCACTACTGCAAAAATAGAAAATGATAATAGGACATTAATAACAGTGAATCGGAAACTGTTATTAAACGCGCGAAAATTAATGTGTGGGATAGTTTTAATAATGATTATAGTTTAAAATCATTATTCAAACCCCAATGTTAAAATTTACATGGCAGTTTTAAAAATGGTTCAAGAAAAACCGTTATTAAAAGATGTTTTAATAACGGTTCCTAAAAGAACCGTTGTCAAAAGCCACACTAGGTTTAATAATGGTTCCTATAAGAACCATTAACCATTATTAAAACATCAGGAACCATTATTAAAATGTCTTTCAATAACATTTCTTGTAGGAACCATTATTAAAACCCAATATCCGCATTTTATTTCATTCAATTCTATTTTGTGCCAAAAATTTTAGACTCTGCACCTTCCCTCTCTTACTCTCCTTCTCTTGCAAACCCTCACACCACCACACCGTGCACCACCACTCTCGCTCCTCTCAAGTCAGGGAAACCGCCACCTGTTCTCCTTTGCACCACCAACTCTCCTTTTCTTTGATGCACCATACCTCAGCCATTCTCGGCTTTTCATGTGTTGTCATTCTTCCACACCTAGCCAACAATTCTACCTTCTTCCTCTGCCTTGTTTGTAGGTGGTCGCCGCTCTCCTCTTACTCACCGTCACTCCTTTTACGTATGTTTTTGTTCTTCCGCTTGTAGCTTTTTCTCTTTATATTTATATATATATATATATATATATATAAATGCATGCATGTTGATACAGGGTTGCATTGTTTGTTATTGGAAAATTGCAATTTTTCGTTCAAAAATGTGTCATTGAATGTGTTGGTAAAAAAATGTTGTTGTTCATTGTTGAATTTGTAGCGCTACTCTTATATATTAACAAATGCATGTGTTAGCCGAAACTTTTATATATATATATATAACATGGATGAGTGTAGAATTATATACGAAGCTAGAGAAATAAAATACTTCAAATTATTAGTAATTTCACTCATAAAAACTATATATATATATATATATATATATATATGTATATATATATATACATTTTCATTAATAAGTATAGGACACTATAAGATATAGGAAATGTCATATAATGAAATCTATATATATATAAAAACGGAGTTGTCTAGCAGACAATATACAAACAAATTTTCCCGCCTAAACTATATTTATTATTACTAATCATAAATTACTTCTACCATATATTATTGCTAATTATTATTATTGCTAATTAACAAGATGGAATAATTAATATAACTATTTATTAATAGAATGCAACTATTCATTTCTTATGTGCATTAAATGCATATAACTATTTATTTTCTACACATTTATCGAACAACTAATTTTAATAAAATATTAATCAAATATTTTCTTAATTAATTATCTAAACATATGTAGAAAACTATGCAACTATTTATATCCTATGTGTAGTAAATACATATAACTAATTTTAATTAAGTATTAATTAATTATTTTCTTAATTAATTACCTAAACATATGTAACCAACTATTCATCTCCTACGTATTAATTGAGTTGTCAAACTCTTCATCTTCTACATATTAATAAATAAATAATATAAATAATTAATACACTATATAAAGTGCCATATATTATTGCTAATTAATAAGATGGAATAATTAATATAACTATTTATTCATCTCCTATGTGCATTCAATATATATAACCATTTATTTGGTGTACATATGTCGAACAACTAATTTTAATAAAGTATTAATTAAATATTTTCTAATCAAATATTTTATTAATTAATTATCTGAACATATGTAGAAAACTATTCATTTCCTGTGTATTAATTAAATTGTTGCACATTTGAAAACTATTAATTAATATAATGCAACTATTCATTTCTTGTGTATTAAATTCATATAACTATTCATTTGCTGCACATTTATCAAACAAATAATTTTAATAAAACATTAATCAAAACAACTAATTTTAATAAAACATTAATCAAATATTCTTAACTAATTATCTAAGCATATGCAGAAAACTATGCAACTATTTATATCATATGTGTAGTAAATGCATATAACTAATTTTAATGAAGTATTAATTAAGTATTTTCTTAATTAATTACCTAAAAATATGAAGCTAACTATTCATCTCCTACATATTAATTGAGTTGTCAAACTCTTCATCTTGTACATATTAATAAATGAATAATATAAATAATTATTACACTATATAAAGTGCCATATATTATTACTACTTAATAAGATGGAATAATTAATATAACTATTCATTAATATAATGTGACTATTCATCTCCTATGTGCATTAAATATATATAACTATTTATTTGGTGCACATATGTCAAACAACTAATTTTAATAAAGTATTAATTAAATATTTTCTAATCAAATATTTTCTTAATTAACTATCTAAACATATATAGAAAATTATTCATTTTCTGTGTATTAATTAAATTGTTGGACTATTCTACATTTGAATATATAAATAATTAATACACCAAATAAAGTGCATATTCATTTGATTTACATGCATATGTCCATTGATACAATGTGAATATTCATCTCTTATGTACAACAAATGTATATAATTATTTATTTATTGTATCTATGTTAAACAAATAATTTTAATAAAGTATTAATCAAATATTTTCTTAATTAATTACTTGAACATATGCAGCAAACTATTCATTTTATGTGTATTAATTGAATTGTCAAACTATTCATATCCTACATATTAATATATAAATAATTGATAAATAATCAATACACCAAATGAAGTGCATAAACCAGTCAAACAATACATATGCATCTACTACCATTAATATAATACAACTATTCTTATCCTACATGCAGCAAATGCATATAATTAAATTTAATGAAGTATTAATCAAGTATTTTTCTTAATTAATTACCTAAATATATACAACCAATTATTCATCTCTTGCGTATTAATTGAGTTTTCAAACTCTTCATCTACTACATATTAATAAATAAATAATATATATAATTAATGCATTATATAAAGTGCATAAACCATCCAAACAACACATATGTATAGGTTCATATATATTTATTTGCTGTCATATAAATATTCATCTGTTGTCATTATTATAATATAATTATTTATCTCCTGCGTATTATTTAAGTAATTATCTATAATTAAAACACCAAATGAAGTGGTTATATAAATTAATTACATATAACATTTCTACTTCCCACTTCCTCCCTTTATTAATTTCGATTTTGTCTCTGGTTATATAATTAGAAGCCAGTTGAAAAATTAAAAACACTGCATAAGTTCAAGAGGGAGTAAAAGACAGAAGCATTCAAGTTTAAAAAATGGCACCTATCTAAATATATCTAAACCAAATTCACCCATCAGAAGATCATTAGTGCCTAATGGTGTAGTGAGTTAATCTAATATTTTCTAATTATTCTTTGTTTACTAGATGTCATAGGTAAGATTGTGAAAATAAAACTTGAAGGCATACGTGAGAACCAAAATAAGAATTTGACCGAGTTAATGGATTGCTGGAGGACAATGAGTGAGTAGAAAGAAGAAATAATTTATCATATTATTGTTAATAGGTATAATAGTTGCATCAAAAATTAATTCCTTGCTTTCTAGGTGTGATTGTAAAAAAGAGAGGTTGGAATGTTGACTTTGGGATGATGAAGTTGGTCAACTTAAGAATTTTTTTAAGAATAATTGTATGGAGCCGGTGGTTGTTTTATGTTTAAAGCAACTGATTTTAGCGGTATTTTTAATAACAATTATTCACAACTAAATGTCATAAAAAAATTGCAACATCATTTGTTTGCAAAATTAATATTTTTTCCTATGTTACAGGTACAATGAAAGTACATAATACTTTTCATATCAGTAAACTACTAATTATTTTATAAAATGATAATAAATAAAAGTCATGGTCAATCAAAATCCCATGTTGAATTATTATTGAAAAAACTAATATTTGGCCACGGTCAGTTTTACGTTATAGTGTCAAGAGTTACACATCATAATAGACTAAAAATATTGATATGTGACAATGAAAGAAAAGAAAGTACATCCACAACAAATGTTGTCTTTAATGAATTGTTCCAAAATATCTAGCTACATTATGTATTTTCTTCTTCACTTATTTGCTCTATATACTTCATATTTGTCATTTTTATATATAATGTATTACTTTATTATTTCATCTTTCTCCCAATATCTTATCCTTTATATTAACTATGATTTCTTATTATAATTTTATTACTTCTTATAATATTTTTTATTCTTATTATTTTAAAATTTATTATTACAATGTCTAAAATTCTACCCGTGCATCTTACGGGAAAATGTAACTAGTAAAAACATATTTTACATATGCACATCATTAAATCAAAATTTCAATTAGAGATGCATATGTTAATGATTTTTCTTTGATGAGGATTAAATAGACATAGAAAATAAAGAATATATAAAAGTGAATAATTAAATAGAGAGAAATAAGTGTGTATAATAATAATAATAATAATAATAATAATATAGGATTTATTAGGGTTTAATTATAGTTAGATAGGTTTAGGATTAGGGTTTTATAAGGGGTGTGCTAAGGGTAAAAAGGTAATTCTTAATTAAAAAGGGTATTATGGTAATTTTGGAGGCAAGGGTAAAATAGTAAATTTGTTAATAAAAGGATAAAATGGTAATTTCGGAAGTAACAGGGGTAAATGGTAATTTCATAATTCAAGGGGTAAATTGTAATTTATGAATAAAGGGTAAAATGGTAATTTCATGATTAAATGGTAAATTTGTAATTTTTTAATAAAAGGGCAATTTGGTAATTTTTTAATAAAAGGACAATTTGGTAATTTTGTAATAAAGGGTAATTTGGTAATTTTGTAATAAAAGGGCAATTTGTAATTTTGTAATAAAAGGGTAAATTGGTAATTTTGTAATAAAAGGAAAATTTTTGTAATTTTGAAATCAAATGGCAAATTGGTAATTTTATAACAAAAGGGTAAAATGGTAAATATGATAAATAAGAGGGGTAATTTGGTAATTTAACCGACTAAAGGGTATTTTCATAATTTTGATAATGGAGTAGGGTAGTTTGGTAATTATGACAATTAAGAAGGGCAATTTGATAACTTAGATAACTAAAGGGTAATTAGGTAAATTTAATAACGGAGAAGGGTAAAATTGTAATTATGATCATATAAAAAGGTAATTTGGTAATTTAACCAACCAGGGGTAAGTTGGTAATTTTGATAATGGAGAAGGGTAGTTTGTCATTGATAATAGAGGACGGTAATTGGGTAATTAACTAAATAAAGGGTTAATTTGGTAATTAGGATAAGGAGGAAGGGTAATTTGGTAATTTGACCAACTCAAGGATAATTTATTAATTATAATAAAGGAAAAAGGGTAAAGTGGTAATCTAACCAACTAAATGGAAAGTATATTAAGTGTAATAATTATGAAGGGGGATTAGTGACCTAATAAGTATGAGCGTTAACTTGGTAACCTAAATCGAGTAAGGGATAACTTGGTAATTTTGTAACAAAGAGGGTAATATGGTAATTTGTCAAGTAAGGAAGGGATGACTTAGTAATTTTATAAGTAAGGGGTAAATGAGTAGTTTGTATCTAATATATCATTGTGATTGTGGAATTCGTAATATGACTCTAATAATGCTTATTAACGAGGTAGGAGTATTTAATGATTAGTAAGTATCACGAGAACGAATTCTAATTCGAAATTAGGTGAGTTAGGATGGCCTTAATGATTCCTCTATGTTACCTTGGACAACCATTTGAATAAGAAATTTCTCATGATATCTGAATGATTAAAATTGGATAATTAGCTGACTATTGTGCTTTTGTGATCACCATTAATTAAGATACTAATACCTAAAGTGAAGGACCTCGAGATCGGGAATGGTGGATCTTTAGAGGTCGCTACCCTAAAGACGTGGTTTAGCCCACGATTATTTGATATTTGCTAGTGTGCCTTTGTGCTCCAATCATGCCTTATATCTACTCTATCTAGCTCTACGAACCTAGTTAGAGGGTATGCATACTTAAGGATTAGGTGTTCTTGTCGGTAGGGTACTAAGTTAGCTTTATGCACCAGTACGACCAGGGTACCTTTGCGTCCCTGGGTTGGCAGTTGAAGGGTACTGAGTAGCTTTTATGCACCAGTGCAACTGGTGTACCTTTGTGTCCTGGGTTCTTGATCTCCCTATCGAGGAAAATAAATGGAATTGTTATGCTAAATAAAAAGGGAAAATACTAATTGTTAAAGTGAAAGATTAATGAGTTGGGACCAGTTGAATTATATGATGAGAATCGATCCACCGGAAATAATAGTGGCCCAGGATGTTTTGCCCCAGATGATGTTCATGAGTATCGATCCACCAGATATATTGGTGGCCAAGGATGTTTTTAACCTGGATGATATATATATATATATATATATATATATGTATGTATGTATTCCGATCCACCGACCAAAATAGTGGGGGTCCCGAGCTCAATCAAATTTGATTTGGATGTGAATAAGTTATGGAAAATACTAATCATTGAGATGATTGATTAATGATGGACCAATGGCCTTAAGGTTCGAAATATATCGATTAATCATTATGGCCTATTGATATTTGGTTGACTTGTTAAGTAAGCGAAAATAAAAAAGTGAATGTTACGTATACGCTATTAATATCTTATTGAATTATTGGATGTGCGAATAAATGGATCCGAATATCATGTTTATACCCATGGTTATGTACGAATGCAGTAGTATTTCATGTGTTACATTGCGTGCCTATTTTTAAGTGCATTTTTAAAAGGGTTACTCAGTAACGTAGTACTGAAGGGTTCCCTTCGTAGAGCCCCTGCCTATTCAATGGGCAGTACCCCCCTTGCAAGTCGTATTCAGGTGCTATTCAAGTGAGCTCTCGGGAAAGAGCGTAAGGTACTATCCGGTAAATTCTAAGTGTGGATTTTAAATCCAATGTATTTATTATTTTCTAACCACCGTTGGATTTTACTCTCGCAAATTATTTACTGCGCTTCTCTGATTTATACATGCTTAAGTTTCTCGTCAAATTGTATTTAACCTTTTTAGCCTTAGCACTTAGTACTGGAACGATAGGAGTGAACCACTCTGGTACTAAATGTTGCGGTAATATCCCCAAAGTTCAAGGTTTATTAATTTGCTTCCACTAATTTTCTTTTAATTAACGAAATTTTTCAGTAGTGAATTTTGAAGGTATTACACAAACCCTAATTCCTCCTATACCTATATTAGACAACTTACTTTCCCTTGGTTATCTTTCTTCCCCATTTCTCTTTTTCATGCCTCCATTCCACATCACTACATTAATTATCCTAGCATGCATGTCCTAAAGGGCCACATCACATCACATCATAACTTACAACATATCTATATTGGCACATACCAAAAGAGGACACATAAACACACTTTGGTTCCAAGCCATACCACACATGAAACAGTTAAGGTAATAGCATATAGAACACGACATATAATTATATGGGACACCCAAGGCATATAGGACACATAGCACACATTTGGCTTTAGCTATACCTTACTCGGTTTAAGTTACCGAGCTATCACTTATTAGGCCACTAAACACCCTTCATAATTGTTACACTTTTTACATTTTCCATTTAGTTGGTTAGATTATCACTTTGACCTTTTTCCTTTATTATAATTAATAAATTGCCATTGAGTTGTTCAAATTACCAAATTACCCCTATTCAATATCCTAATTACCAAATTATCCCTTTAGTTGGTTAAATTATCAAATTTCCCCCCACATTTATCATATTTACCATTTTACCCTTCTCCATTATTAAGTTATCAAATTGCCCTTTAGTTATTTAAATTATTATTTTACCCTTCTCAATTATTATAATTACCCAATTATTCCTTTCCAATTTCCACTTTTACCCCTTTTATTTACAAAATTACCATTTTACCCCTTAACTTCAAATTTACCATTTTACCCCTTAACTTCAAATTTACCATAACACCCTTTCACTTATAAAATTACCATTTATCCTTAATTACGAAATTACCACCTTACCTCTTTTAATTTCCAAATTACCATTTTTCCCTTTAATTACAAAATTTCCATTCCACCCTTTAATTACAAAATTACTATTGTGCCCTTTAATTACAAAATTACCATTTTACCCTTTTATTACAAAATTACTATTCCCCCCCCCCTTGAAATTACCAATTTATCCTTTAATTCCAAAATTACCCTTTGGCCCTTTAATCATAAAATTTCCATTTTTCCCTTTAATTACAAATTTACCATTCGCCCTTCAATTACTATTTTACCCTTTATTCACAATATTACCATTTTGCCCCCTTTGATTACAAAATTACCATTTTACCTCTTTTAATTTTCAAATTACCAATTTTCCCCTTTTCATTAACAATTTACCACTTTACCCTTTCTACTTCCAAAATTACCATTTTATCCATTAATTCCAAAATTACCCTTTTAAGCTTTAATTACAAAACTACCACTTTGCCCTTGCCTCCAAAATTACCATAATACCCTTTTTAATTTAAAGTTAACATTTTTCCCCTTGGTACACCACTTATATGAAATTATTATTATTACTACATAAAATATTAATATTAACGCTTCATCCAAAACTCTTATAATTAATATAATATTATTAGCACCCATATCTATATATTAGGCCATATTCTTGTACAAAATAAATTACTAAAATACTCCTAAGGCTCACAAAATATTAATCATGCATTAAGATCACAATAGCATAATAGACCGTGGATAATACTTGACATTTTCATTAACAACCAAGCTCTTACCTTAAACAATATTCCCATACATATCATATAACTTATCATACTTCCTTTTATCAACCAACACAAGAAACCACATATAATATATATAACAACATATATCAAGCATAATATACATTAAAAATGCCTAATGTGCTAACATACGTTATCCATGCGTTTAAGTGGGATTTAATGGTTACCCCAATTCCCGCAAAAATGAACCTTACCGGTATTCCGGTTTAATGTTCAAGATTTGATTATCAAAACCAATACCTAAAAATAATATCAAGACTTATTACATTAGAAATAATAAAAATCAAAGTATAAGGCTTTATAACACTTAATTAATCAAGTACTTAAATTAAATATTATTATACCTTAAAAATTATTACCCAAATTAATCAACAAAGGCAGCTACTCATGTAGCATGAGCTATATGCAAGGAAAGGAGGAAGGGGCTCGAAGGTGATGAAAATAGGGAAAAATGGGCACTTTCGGGTTGGGGTTTTGGGGCTAAGAAAAATGGCACGTGGGGGAATATTTAAGGTAAGGAAAGGGTGCAAAGGTGAAGAGGGGTTGTAAATGGTGGTCGGAGATGGGTTGACGGCGGCGGCGGCAGCAAGGTTGCAAAGGTGGCGTCTGAGGAGGGAGTTGAAATGGGGGCTGGTGAGGAAGAAAAAGGGAGAGGGAAAATGAAGGCTTTGGGGTGGTGTTTTTAGGCAAATTAGGATTGGGGTGGTAGAGGGGGTTGCGAGGATTGGTTTGGTGGCTCAGGTGGCAGCAAAGATGGCGAAATGGCAGCGGATCGAGGCTGCGCAGGGTGGCTGCCTAGAAGGGAGGGAGAGAAGAGAAAAAGAGGAGAGGAGGAAGAAGGAGGTTGCGGGGTGGCTCAATGGGGGTTGTGGTTGTTTGGGGGTGAGGTAGAGGGTGGAAAGGGTGGTGCAGGTGGTGGTTGAGGTGGCGACAGTGGCTGAGATGGGCAGCGAAACAAAAATAGGGAAGAGAAGGGAGGAGAAGAAAGGGAGAAAAAAGAGGCTCGTGCAAGGCATATGGGGCTCGAGAAAATGCAAAATGGGGCAGGAAAGGAAGAAGAAAAAGAAGGGGAATAGAGAGGAGGGAATAGGGTGCTTGAGGGGTGGTGGTAGGGTGGTAGAGGAATGACAGAGGCAGGGAGAGGGAAAAGGGAGGTATGGTCGGGTATGGGGGAAGGGAGACAAGGATGGTGGGGCCAGGATGGTGTAGAGAAAATGATGAGAGGGAGAGAGAGAGAGAGATAGGGGAAGTAATGGGGGAGAGGGGGTTGTAGGTGGAATGGCGGGGGTCAAGAATTTCGCTGGGGAAAGAGGAAGAAGAAAGAAAGAAGAAGAAGGAAGGGGAGGGCTGCGACGGGAGAGCAGGCTGGCTGAAAAAAAAAGAAGCGAGCCCGCCCGATCGGGGAAGAAAGGAGGCAGCCGGCTCACGCAAAGGGGAGGAGAAAAATGGGCCAGCGGCCCACGCGCCAGGGAGAGGAAGGGCAGGCTGGCTAGCCGGCGGCCCAAGGAAGGAAAGGAAAAAAAAAAGAAAAGTGAAAAAAGAGAAAAAGGACGAAAAGGAGGAAAAAGGAAAAAAGAAAAAGTAAAATGGGTTTAAATAAAATATTTTAATTTATAAAATAATAAAATACAATATTTTTGGGTAATAAATTTATTTAATAATTTAATTTAATATAATTAAAATATAAGGGTTAAAAAGGGTAATTTTAGTAAAATAAGGGTTTGAAAATTTATTCAGATAATAAAAGTGTGATAAAATAAAATAAAAAATTATTTTGATTTACTAAATATTTATACCCAATTTTATTTACTCAAAATCCATAAAATAATTAAATTAAATAGATTTAAGGCTAATTTATCTAAAATAAAAGTTATTATTAAATCATAAGCTTTCAAAATTTCGGGGGATTACACGGTCCGTCTTTCTTTTCCTTCTTTTATTTGCCCCGAACCCCCAATCTAACGCACCTTTCTTTCTTCTTCGTCTTCCTTCGCACCTGCCCAGCCCCGTCGAGCACCTACAACTTCTTCCAATCGGTCGAAAATTTTGGTGGCGACTTCGGACGATCGCCGCCCACCTCCCCCTCTCTTCCACGTCGACTCATCAACCACACATGCTTGCCCATTCCCCTCTCCTCACGCGTTTCCCTTTTCACAGCTAACTGCCTGCCACATTTTTTTTTGAATTTCGTTGGCAATTGTCGCCACCGGCGAGCCCATATGACTTGCTGATCCTCCCATTCTTCCCTTTGACCTAAGCCACCATTTTTTTCTATAAATACCCCCTACCCAATCTATAATCGAGCTTTCCCCCGAAACCCAAATTTTCCCAACCTTGCCACCGCCGCCCCTTCAGACACCATTTTTGCCGCTGTCAGCTAACGCCGCCACCCACTCTGCCTACCAAACTCTTCCTTGCACCACCCTCTAGTTAACCAAACCACCCATTCCCCTCAATTATTTCTGCACAAGCCACCCTGGCTGTACGAAATAGCCTTCCCAACCAGCCCTTTCTCCTACCACCACCACCTTTCGAACCACCATTAGCCACCTCCTCTGCCGCTTTCGCCGCTTCTTCTATCTCTCAAATTATTCTATAGACCACCATGTACCTTCCCTTACCATTCCTTTCCCCTTCCTCCCTCTCCTCCTCTCTTTCACTCCTTCTTCTCTATTTGGCCACCACCACTGCTGCCGTGCGCCGCCACCTTTGGTTGCACCACCACCCCTATTATGTTCCCCTTCTTCTGTACAACCATAATCACCCTTGCTTCCACCCTTTTTCTCTTTCTCTTTTTCCCAGTCCTCAACTTTTCCCTTTTATTCCCTTTTTCCGGCCACTACAGCCGCCGCCGTGCACCACTACCGATGCCGCTTATCTTTACCAGCCTAAGGTTGAACCCTAGACCCTCTGAACCCTTCTCCCTATTTTTATAAGCCTTAATTTATTTTATTTCATTTATTTGAATATAAATACTATTATTATTATTATTTCCATTATTAATATGTATTATTATTATTATTAGTATTAATGTTTTTATTTTTATTTCTGTTGAGGGCTTAAGCCCTATTATAATTTTTAATTCAATTTTAGCACTATTACCCTTATTATTTCTATTATTTCTATTATTAATATTAATATGTTGTGAGTATAATTATTATTATTATTTCCTATTTCGAATTTCGGTTATTCCTATTCCATTATTATTAATACAACTATTTTACCATTAGTGTTGTTAATAATGTTATTATTGTTATTATTGTTATTGTTGTTTTTGTTGTTGTTGTTGTTATTTTCAAGTGTTAGTATTATTATTTTATGTGGGGATGGAACCATATTGTGCCTATTTTGAATTATAGTAGTAGTATTATAAATATCAAGTCTTATTATTATTAATATTATCATAATTTTTGTCATTAGCTTTTATTATTATTATTAGTGTTATTATTATTATCATTATTATTATTATTTATTAAGTTATTATTATTCAATGTAGGGTGGAAACCCTACTTCTTTTTTTATCTTCGATCATTATCTTTACTATTATTACCATTATGGTTATTATTATTTTGTAATATTATTATGGCTTTTATCATTATTATTACTATTATTTCATCGTTATTATTATTACTAAATTTAGTTATTTATTTTACTAATAGTATTATTATTATTTTAGTAAAGGGGCCAAAGCCCTTATTTCACTTTGTTTTGAATAATGTCCTTGTTATTATTATTGTTACTATTATTATTATTCTTATTTATATTATCATTAATATTATTTTTAGTATCTTTGCTATTATTATTTTAGTATCATTATTATTATTATTAGGGTAAATTTTTTAACCTTATATTATCAACTTTTATAATATTTATGTTATTTCTATATCTTTAGCAAAGTTAGTAATTAGTTAATGTTATTTTATTAATATATTATTATTTATTTAAAAACCTAGTCTTATAATAAGTTAGTGATTAATAGTATTTTTGTTAGGAGGGAGTCCAATTTTAGATTTTCCTTCATAATAGGTGAAACCAGTCAAAGCCCTAAGGAGGCGTAGGAGCGTACTCCAAGATCGGTGTCGTTTTAGGCAAGGGGTGCTAAGGCCATTTGTGTAATATGTGATTTATATGCCATGCATGCCATGTGATATGATTTATTGTGTATTTCATGTGTTTATTGCATAACTATTATGAATGCAGCATGATATAGAAGTTGAGGTGTGTTTTGTGTAAATAATTGTGGCATGAGAATGATGTGTATAAATGTGTTATTATTATGGTATAATGTGGCCTTGAGAAATGCATGATGGGGTTTTGCATGTACTTGCATGATGTTAGGGTTTTGCATGGAGTTGCATGGTGTTAGGGTTTTGCATGGAGTCACATGGAGTTAGGGTTTTGCATGGAGTTGCATGGTGTTAAGGTTTTGCATGGAGTAGCGGTTGTATGGTGGTATTAATGGTTGCATGGTGGTATAGGGTTTGTGTGGTGGTATTAATGTTGCATGGTGGTATTAAAGTTTGCATGACAGAGCTAGGGTTTTGCATGGAAGTTAGGGTTTTGCATGAGAGTTAGGGTTTGCATGGGTGTTAGGGATTGTTATGATTAACTATGGTGGTGGTGGTTAACTAGGGTTAAAGTGGTTAACCCAAGTTGAAGAGTACGCATGGTAGGAGTCTGACTTACATGTCTTGGTATGGATCTCCAAATAAGATACTTAAAATATTAATTACATAAAGTGGAAGATGTTAAGTCGGGCCCAGACCGATCCACCAACGTATAATAGTGGTAGGGTATGTTACCCTAGTGACCGATCCACCGGCTAAAATAGTGGGGGATCCCGAGCTCAACAAACCAAACCATATGTGTTATTAAGATGTGAGAAGACACTAATGACTTATAGTGAAACACCGTGCGAGAAGGGGCCAGACCGATTCACCGGCATATAATAGTGGTAGGGCATGTACCCTAAGTGACCGATCCACCAACTAAAATAGTGGCTAGGAGACGAAGTGCCCTGGAGACCGATCCACCGACAAAAAAAATAGTGGGGTTCCCGTACTCGTATGGAATTTATAAAGAGCATGGTGTGAAAATGAATTTGATAAAGGCTTGATGAAGTAAATAATCTGATCTATATTGAATCATGGTATTTCACTTGAACATTTATGCTATTATGATTGACTTCTATGCTCCTTTATTATTATGCATTGGTTGTGTGAATTTTGTATGCTAGCCCTAGTGCTCAGTTACCTTACTTAGTACGTAGCATACTGATCACCCGTTTCATGAGTGTTGCTCATTCCCACAAGCAGAAGGCCCGTCTGACTTGTTGCAAGTAGGAGACGCGTATTTCAATGTTATCAATGTTTATGGGACATCTGGTGGGGCTGAGTGATTATGGGCTGAATCTGGTCCTAGAGTGGCGTGACCGTTTTCCGTTTTAGATTATTGATCATGATGCTACCTTTTATTATGTTTGAGTTGCAGAAACAATTTTATTAATGTTGTTTATTTATTATCTAAAAAACAATAGCTAGCATTTCGAATTATATAAAGTCTTACGCGTACTCTGATTTTTATTTTTATAAATTTAGAATATTAATAATGTTATTGGTAGTATTTTCTTAGCCTTAGCACTTGGTACCGGAACAGTAAGAGTGAACCAGTCTAGTACTAAGTGTGGTGGTAGCATCCCCAGATTTTACAGTTTTAATTTATAAGTATTGTTTTTAAAAATATGTGTGTAAATTTTGGGGGTGTTACAACCCCTTATTCCTCGCAAAATCACATGTTCTGCACACAATCTATTAGTGCTTAGTATCTTCTCATCATATATGTTATGACAATTATGTTGAAATTTAGCAACTCTAATTCTATAATATCCAATGGAAACTCTATCCCTTCTACTACCATGAAAACCCCTTGATATATCCTAAGGCATGCAATTCTAAAATAATGGAAGTGGAGATTATACTCAAAGGAGATAAAGTTGCTCTAATTACAAAATCATATGCTATTAAGGAATACAAAGCACCATAATCAAATAGTACACAAGTAGAATTAGTAGAGGTAGTGAGCATAACGGTCACCAAACTAGTCTAGCATTCTGCCTCTACTGACCCATCACATTTAGGCATCTTACAGACAAAAATCTTGAGGTGTTAGCTAATCCTTGTCCGTATTGAAATGGGTGAGGCCTCAGAACTCTAGGTTAACTCGCTCAGCTAGTGGCACTAGATGGCTATGGAAAAACTCTTAGTATCTGAGGTTGTGGTTTCTTGATAAATCCCATGCTCTGAGCTCTAGTCTAACTCCCATGAATGCTATCACTACAAACCCAGCATTCAAACGCTCAGTGTCCCACCATTCCACACCCATGGCATGTCACTTTATTGCCTTTATAATAGACCCCTAGGTGATCTGACCCACACCTCTTGTATTGGTAGTGCCTTTCCTTAGCACTACCCATAGAAAATCCTCTTGATCAAGGTGCTAACCCCACGCTTTAACTAAACCTAGGTGGTAAGCTACGCCTAAAGAAAACCTTCTTTAGGTAATCGGATTTCTGGTGAGCCTAAAACTTTCTCTTATTCCTTGAATGAGCACTCTGAGCCTGAATAACTGAAGATGCCTCTAGAGCTTGCTTATACATACAGACCATGTATGGTGGAGTGGCTTCCACTAGCAACTCCTTATATCAGATCTGCAATTTGATCTTGAAGAGGTGAACTTGCATCGCTTCATTGGCCTCTACTTTTGGGATGAATTAAATCAAATCCATGATAGGAGTATAGTATTCTTTTATGGACATGCCCCCTTCCGAAGTGCCATAAACTCATCGTACTTCTTCATTCGCCGATGAGTTAGGTAGTATCTAGCTCGGAGCGCCTTCAAGAAAGGCCTCCCAACTCATAGGTTCTCTAACCCTATGCTGAATGCTCCGCCACCGTAAGTCTGCCCTTCCTCTCAAATAGTAGACAACCATGAAATGCCCCGAAAATTTCTAAATTTATAAATTATATTTAAATGACGTTTTATTTAAAAAATTATTTAAATAAATTATTTTTATTAAAATAAAAGGGTATTTAATTAGGCTAAATCAAAAAGAGATTTATAAGTATTTTAATTAGGAGGAATTTGGGTGTTTTAACTAATTAAGGATTTTATTTTAGAAATTAACTAAATAAATTATTTTTATTTAAAATAAGAAGGAAAAATAGTTTCAAATTAATATTAATTTTATAAATAATTTAATTGGAAAAATTTAGGGTGGTTACTGATTAAAATGGAATTTATGGAAAATATTTTAAAAATTCTAATTTAGCCTAAAAAGGGATTTAAATATTATTTTATTCAAATATTATTATTTTTAAATATCCTAATTTTTAAGACTAATTTAATTTGCCATAACCTAATTATTTTTCTCTTTTCTTTCTTTTTCTTTTTCCTTTTTCTTTCTTTTTCTTTCTTCTTCCTTTCTTTTTCCTTTTATCCTCGCCGAACTGGGCCAGCCCGGTGGCCCAGTTTTTTTTTTCTTTCTTTCCTTTCGTTCGGCGCGGCCCAGCCCGTGTAACGCAGCCGTTTCTTCCGCCATCAATGCGCTGCGTTTTTTCCGTTTTATGCCAGCAACTCGTCGTTCCATTTAAGTAAGTTTCGACGCCAACCACCCGGTCTCCTCTCCCTTCCTTTCTTTCTTTTTCTTCTGGATCACCGGTCCAGCCCTTTTCTTCTTCCCCAGCTTCACACTCCCAGCCCCGACACCGTCGACCGCACCTGCAAGGTTCGCCGCCCACCCTGGTTTTTTGACGGCGATCTCGCGATTTTTGACCAGCCGTTCTCCTCCCTTTCTCTTCCCCTTGATTCGGCGACCACACAGACCCAACCAACACTCCCCTATTCTCGCGCGATTCTCTCTCTTTCCACCAACCAACCCTTGCCCTGATTTGCTGCCGCCGGCCAAACGTCGCCTCCGGCGACCTGAACCCTACGTTCCTTACCCCGTAACCGACCCAAAGAACCCTACCCTATCTTATTTTCCCTATAAATACCCTCGTGAGCATCTCTGTATCGAGCTTTCGTTGTTGCCCAGAATTCTCCAACCTTACCACCGCCGCCCATTTAGACGCTTCTACCTCCGCCTCTGGCCAACTTCACTGCCATCCCTAGGTACCCGTGTAATCCTTGCATCTTCCTCTAGCTAACCAAAACATTCATCACCCTCAATTCTTTCTACACAATCCTCCCCGACTGTGCGAATTTCCCTTCTCGACCAACCTGTCTTCCAGCCCCTGCCACCCTTCGAGCCGCCCTTAGCCACCTCCTCCACAGCTAAATCCGCTTCTTTCTCCTCCCATTCTGTGCTTCATACCCTGCTCTATCTCCCCATACCTTTAGTTTCCTTTTTCTCCCTCTCCTCCTCTCTCTTTCTTCTTCTCCTCCATTCGGCCACCGCCGCCGCCGCCTTGCGCCGCCACATTTGGCTGTGCCACCACCTTCATTCCATTCCTCTCCCTCTGGGAATTCTTAAACAGCCCAAATTCCACCTCCATTCTCCCTATCTTATTCCCAGCATGCAACTTTCCCCTCTTTTTTCCCTTTTCCGGCCACCGCCAACGCCGCTGTGCTCCACCGCCGGTGCCGCCTATCCCCACCAACCTATGGTTGAACCCTAGACCCTCTTTGCTATTTTCCATATTTTTATAACCCTTAAATTATTTTATTTCTATTATTTGCATATAAATACTATTATTATTATTCTTAATATTTATATTTTTAATATGCATTATTATTATTATTATTATTATTATTATTATTATTTATATTGAGGGCTAAAGCCTAATATATTTTAATTTGATTTTATTATTATTCTTCTTATTATTTCTATATTTACTATTATTAATATTAAAATGTTATAAGTATAATAATTATTATTATTTTCCTATTTCGAATTTCCATTATTATTATTCCATTATTATTTATACAAATATTTTTTTAACATTAGTTTTGCTAATAATGTTTTTGTTGTTGTTGTTATCATTATTATCATCATCATCATCATCATCATCATCATCATCATCATCATCATCATCATCATCATCATCATCATCATCATCATCATCATCATCATCATCATTATTATTATTATTATTATTATTATTATTATTATTATTATTATTATTATTATTATTATTATTATTATTCTTATTGTTGTTGTTGTTGTTGTTGTTGTTGTTGTTGTTGTTATTTCTAAATTTGGTTATTTAATTTACAAATATTATTTTAGTATTATTTTGGTAAAGGGTCTGAAGCCCTTATTTCACCTTATTTTTGAGTAATGCCTTTTTATTATTATTTCTACTATTTTTATTAATCTTATTAATATTAATATTGATATTATTTTTGTGCTTTTGTTATTATTAGTTTATTAAAAGCCTAGTCTTATATTACGTTAATTTTTAATATTATTTTGATAGGAAAGAGTCTAATTTTAGCTTTTCTCTCATAATAGGTAAAACCAGTTAAAGCCCTAAGGAGACGTAGGAACATGCTCCAAGACCGGTGTCATTTTAAGTAAGGGGTGCTAAGGCCTTTTGTGTGCTTATATGCATTATGTGCTTCATATGCTATGTATTCTATGTTTATGATTATTAATTATTTTGTATGTGGTATGACATGGAGTTGAAGTATGTCTTTGTATGGCATGTGTACTATGTGTATGTGACGATATGTGTTGTGACCCTGTAAGACATGCATGAGAGGATGTCGATGTGGTTTGTGTGGGAGAAAGGATGAAAAAGGAGGATGGGGAAAGAAGTGGACTAAGGGAAGTGAGTTGACCTAATTTTATGGTTTTATAAGGAATAATCTAATGTATGGTTTTATGTGTAAGAATATAATTTATGGTTTTATGCGGAGAATATAATATATGGTTTTATTTGGGAGAATCTAATTTATGATGTTATATGGGAGAATTGAATTTATGGTTTGTTTGGGAGAATCTAATTTATGATGTTATTTGGGAAAATGTAATTTATGATATTATATGGGAGAATCTAATTTATGATTTGATTGGGAGAATCTAGTTTATGATTTGTTTGGGGGAATCCAATTTATGGTTTTGCTTGGGAGATTCTAATTTATGATTTTATGTGGGAGAATCTAATCAATTGTAAGGTAAGGATGAATCTTCGATTTTATGTGATTTGAATCTAGGGTTTGGTAAGGATGAATATTTGGTTGGTATGGATTGAAATTAGGGTATTGTATGACGGAATCTTGGGTTTTTCATAGTGGTGTTAGAGTTTTGCATGGGAGTTAATGATTGCATGGAATTTAGGGTTTGCATGAAAAGTTCGAATGGTCGCATGGGATGTGTAAAGTCTGCATGGGTGTAAAATTTACGTATGAAAAGTTAATTTGGGATGTAAGGAATGTAATGTAAGCGTTGTTTGGTTAGTTAAACACTTTGGATGGAAAATAATACGTGGAACATTACCTGGGTACATAGGAGACGAAGCTAGGGTTTGGAGTGGCTAATTGTGAATTATCGGGGTTAATTAAGGTTTGGAATGGCTAATTATGGTTGTTATGGTTAAATAGAGTTGGGAGTGGCTAATTGTGAATTGTCGGGGTTAATTAAGGTTTGGAATGGATAATTATGGTTGTTATGGTTAAATAGGGTTTGGAGTGGTTAATTATGGTTTGTGGTGGTTGATTAGGATTTGGTGTGGCTGCTTAGGGTTTTTGTTGTATCATGTATTTTTGGTGATTAAGGTGTAACTATGAGAATGGGATCGATGATTTGTAATGTGTGGAGTGTTAAAATGATTTGGGTGATGTGAGGTGGAGTAAGAGGGGATGTTAAGGCCTAAATTAGGGTTTCGGGATAAAACCCTAGAGTGAGATGTGGAGAAGAATTGAAGGATAAGTGTAAAGGGAGTGATTCATGCATGTCTAGGGTTTGGTGGTAGCACATGTGTACTTGGTGAATAAATTATGATGATGAATATGGAATTTATGATTTATGATTCGTGCATGTGCATGGTGGAGGCCTTTGAATAAAATATTTAAAGTGGAAGATATTGAGACGGGACCAGCCGATCCACCGGTCAGTAATAGTGGTTAGGGTTTTACCCTATGCGCCACCGATCCACCGGTTAAAATAGTGGTTAGGGTTTTACCCTATTGTAACCGATCCACCGATAATAATAGTGGTTAGGACATGATGTCCTATTGTGACCGGCCCACCGGTTATAATAGTGGGGGATCCCGATCTGAATGAAAATAAACCAGAGTTTTGCTAAGGCAAATAAAAGACATTAATTACTTACAGTGGAACACCATACGAGGAGGAACCGAACCGATCCACCGGTTAGGAATAGTGGTTAGGGTTTCTACCCTATATGTGACCAATCCACCGGTAATAATAGTGGTTAGGGCATGATGCTCTATTGTGACCGATCCACCAGTAATAATAGTGGTTAGGGCTTGATGCTCTATTGTGACCGGCCCACCGGTTATAATAGTGGGGTGTTCCTATGCTCTCATGGATTGATAAAAGGCATGGTGTGAATCGGATTCTGATAAGAGATTAATTAAGTGATTAATCTAGATTATTCTTGGGCCTTTATACGTACTCTTACCTGGTTGATCATATGCATTTCTGATTATGCTCTTTTATGTTCCGCATGATTTATGTTTTATGTGTTGGCCTTAGTGCTCGGTTACCTTACTCAGTACGTAGCGTACTGATCACCCGTTTCATGGGTGCTGCTCATTCCCACGAGTAGTATGCCCTTCTCACTTTGTGCAAGTGGGCAAGACATCATTCAGGGCTGTGTGTTGAGCATTTTTTGCTCAAGTTTGAGAGAGTTGTGGCCATATTTCAGTCTTTATGTAATTCTATTTATTTTTGTTAATCTTTTATCGGTTGTAAGCTATTTCTCCTTTTAATTTGAATAATAATTCTTTATGCTACTCTGACTTTTATTTTACAACCGTTTAATGCTTTCGGAGTTTAGTTGTCTTGATTTATAATTGATGGATTACTATTTTCTTTAGCCTTAGCACTTGGTACTGGAACGGTCGGAGAGAACTGGTCTGGTACTAAGTGTGGCGGTAACATTCCCACAATTCACAGATTTTAAGTATTTCTATTTTAATTGCTTCTGATTTTCAAAAAAAAATTAGTGAATTTTGGGGTGTTACAAACCATGTTTACCCTTTTTCCCTTAGGTAACCCCAGGCAGTAAAGGTCTTATCCATGTCTCAGACCAATAATTTCATGATGTCGGGGTCCTACTAACCTTGAAAGATGGAAGGGTGATGATACCTAGCTATCCTAAGCCAATCCTCCAAAGGTGGTGTAGTTGCAGGCACCTGTGGAGGTTGAGGTGCTTGGATATGGCTCTCTATATATGCTCTAAGGCTTCAATGTGTTCATAGTGGCAGTTAATGGCCATCATGTACTAAAGACCAGAAGAATTTAAGGCTATAATTCAGGGAAACAAGTATTAAGAATCCTATAAACATGCATAAGCTAACTATAAGAAATTCCCAACCCACTCATGGATATCTAGTTTGAAATAATTGAAGTTGTTAGAAAAATCAAGAAAATAATTTTCAATCAAGAATGATACCTTCTTGCAGTATCAACTTAAAAATTCTTAAAAGTAGGAAAACCATTAGAAAAATGCTTTTGATACCAACATGTGGAATTCGCTTAGTTATTGCTGGAAGTTATACACTTTTAAGAAAAAGCTTTGATACCAACCTGCAACACCCCCATTTTTCACTACCAAAAAAATTTTGTTAAAACAAGTTGCGAAAGTAGAAAACACTTAGGAAAAAATGGAGTGTTACAGTTGTACCTGACATGGGATAGACGTTCGTCGCCTACCCCATATAGGATACAAGGCTAAACTGTTCAAACACTTAAATCAACAAAGTGCACAACTAATAATTTAATTGAAATAATTCCAAAAATGTTTACATCAGACAACCCTAATGTGTTATGATCAAATTGTTACAAAATATATACTAATAAGTGCAGGGTTACAAAACATGGGTTGGAGCTTGATATCCAAGTTAAAACCATGGTGTTCCATGGACCCCAAAAAAAATTAGGGATATCCTTGCTCAAAACCCCTAATCCAACTAAGGTAGGCCCTTTACTAACCATCCCCAAAAACCTACACATAGTCTTCTACTCATGGGAATAAGCAGGTGACCAAGCAAATGGGTGCATTAGTAAACTACGTACTAAATAAGCTTAGTTGCTCCCTCAATGTACACAAGCATGCTAATTTATCATTCATGAACATGATGTATCACATCCATTATAGTATAACTATATATATATATATATATATATATATATATATATATATATATATATATATATGAGTAAGAGTGTATAACAAATGCTATCATATAAAGTCTAATCATAGTAAAAACATCATGCTTAGGAGATCATAGCACTTTCACATAACCACTCACATGAGCATTAGTAGATAATAATCCAACAACCCCTAAGGTTATGTCCACTATCCAATTCCATTAAGATATGCCTTCCATTTATCCATGTAAGATATAGGCCAATCATATCAATTAATATTCTATTCCATAACCAAGTAGTCAAGTGCATAAACCAAATTTAACTATTTGGTCAATCATATCATTACTTCCATTTCATAGCTAATTGTTAACCATTTATTTGATTATCATTCATAATTATCAACCGGTATTTACTAACCATATTTTATTATCATTGAGTGATGGACTACGCACCACCCCATACTCTTATATACTATAGAAGGCTATCCAAGAAGGGGCATAAAGCCTAGGCTAAAGCTTAACACCATCATGGACATAAGTCAAGGGCGAAGGCAACCAATATAGACATAAGTCTAGGCTGAATCCAACCACCAAGGTAACCAAACACTTTAGTATTGATACCCCTTAGTATATCATCAGTGTCTAAAGTAGGTAAGTCTCTGAGACCTCTCAGGATCCCACCTAAAGGCACCAAAAATGCGCAAAGGTTGACTAACCCTTGGTAGCTAATCAAGGATTGGGTAATTCAAACCTATACTCAACTTAAATTTCTTTTAATTTATATGATTAGTGTTTCATACATAAGATGGGTGATCATACAAGGCCCATATAAGGCCCATCTATAGATTTTTGTATAACATTATTTGTAAGTGTCAAATAGTATTTCTATTTGATTTTTTGGGTTGAAACTTGCATTACGACACCTTTGGAATGTCATCTCAACACAAGATAGCAAACCCTAAAGCTCTTAGAGTCTCTTCTTCCAACCAGTCCCTAGCTAGTAGCTGTACAAGTTTTAAGCTATGTTAGTTTTATATGTCGAACAAGAGAAGCTCATTATCCTTGACAATACCATATTTTGTCTCTGTATCTTCTCTTGTTCTATCCTTATATATATATATATATATATATATATATATATATGGAGTCTTATACCTATTTTAAAATATCGATATTCATAATGCAACTATATTGTTTTTTCTCTCTCCTTCGAATTTTTCCATTAGAACCCCCTAGTCACTTAGTTTCATTTTAATTTCCCAATAGTCCTTTGGTTCAAAAAACACTAACAATAATTTGATTAACGAGATATACTACATTATTATTATTATTATTATTATTATTATTATTATTATTATTATTATTATTATTATTATTGGTGATGTTGTTGTTGTTGTCGTTATTATTATTATTATTTGTTAATAATAATTATTCATTTATTTAATTAAAATACCATATTGCATTTTCTATAATATAACTAATTAATATGTATCCAACAATACAAACTATCATAAAACACTATTCTCCAAGTGCATAATCTCTTCAACGTTGTCAACCCTAGTGGCATCTTCTAGCTCCACCAACAATGGTGTTGCAACATCACCCTCATCCATGTTATGGACCCATTCCACTCAACAATCATTGATTGTTTACTTGACAAAATCACTTTTGCCAAATCGCATTTTCAAATTTTATTGCGAAGTCATCTTTGCTTCTTGCTATGAAAGGTTTTGGCAGGTGGAGATGATTGAATGATGAAGAGATAGTACTTTTGAGCTTTAGTATTGTCTGACTTATGGTTTGTTTGAGGCTACTTATTAAAAGTAATTATCTAAGATAATTACTTATTTTAGATTTTTTAAAGCTAATTTTTTTAAAAATAAGTAACTATCTTGGATAACTATTTTTGATAAATAACTCCAAACAAGAACTTATTTATCTTGGATTCCTCGTGGGCCTGCTTGTCGGTCTAGTAACCATTTTTTTTATATATAATGTTTTTTATTAATCTAGTGTATCTAAAAAGCTTTTATTAGTCTGCATGATAAACTTTGTTTCATCTCTCTTATGTCTTTAGGTAGGAATTCTTTCTGCAAAGGACTTCAGTTTTTTTCATATTGTAACATAAGATAAGATTACCAATAAGAATATAGAAATAAAATGAATAATAAAGCATTTCATGATCTAGAACGTTTATAAAATGACTTGTTATAAAATTAGTTTAAGAAATAACTACAGGCCTTATATTATAAAATAGAGGTAATATTACATTTTTTTTTTCTCTTTTCTTTTTTAATTTTGAGTAAAAGCTGACTAGCCTTTTAAGTAGAGTTGGTATTACCGAGAGAGTTAATCGACTAGAAGCAACACTTGCACCCCAACAAAAAGGATATATATGGAAAACCGTCAATACTACCAACTCATACCGGCCTTGCACACATGCGAGGAATTGCGGCGTTCTCACCTTATTTCTCAATCACTAATTAACTTTCTACTAGAAATTATAAATATTTAACATAAATTAGAATCTCTTTTAATATTGTTTTGTTAATTTAGAATAGAATTATGTTTACTAACAATACGACAAATATTACATATAGTTTGAAAAAAAAATTGCTACTATTATAATTTGTGCTCATCATTAGTTTTCCTCAATGAGAAAATGTATATAATAAAATTAGCATAAACTTTACAAAAGTCCTACCTTCAGAATAAAAGTCATCACCAAAATAGGCTTACGAGAAATTCATTGATATATTTTCAACTGTAGGAAAATGTAAGGTTGATTAGTATATATCCTTCGTTGTAAAATTATTTCAATACGAGACTTTTGATAGGTAAGACCAGATTTTAGTGGCATATGCATTTTGATTATTGTGTATTTTGAACCATATTTATTCCATAATCGTTTTTTTCTTTTTGACATCATATGAATTTTTATTTTTTTTCAAAATCAAAATTTGAACAATTAGGGAGCGACATCCATTCTTTGTCGTGTTAAGAGCCGGACATCAACGGTACTTATAATTATGAATGGACGAAGTAAACTCCTAGATGCTTAATGTGGAATGGCATCCATTTGTACTTTTTTTTTTCTTTTCAATTTTTATGCTAATAATTGGTACAAATTTATTTGAATAGAGAAGTAACTTTTTTACCAATAATGGGCGGTCACCCATCTGATGATATGTTATCTATTTTATTCCTTTCCTCCTTCCTCTTATTTTAAATAAATTATACTTATTGAAAAGTATTTTAAACTTTAAAAATATTAAACTTGTGGGTAGTTAGATAGGCCATGTTTGCTTAAACAAATAGATTTTGTTCTTAGATTATGTCCGATAAATTAGTTGAATAAAATTAGCTGGAAGCTGGAAGGAAAAAAAAAAGCGAAAATTAGAAAAAGATACCTAAAGTAGATTTTAAAAACTACTTCTAATGTAAGTTAAAATGAAATAAATATATAAATAAACTTATAGCTGTTTCTAGAAAAAAAAAATCTTGGTAAGTTAATCAGTTTTTGCTTTGACAAGCACATGTTTAGTCTATAACTTCACTCGTAAGTCACAACCCTAATAGAATTTCTAGGAGAGAGTGAATTTGCATTCAAATATCTACGCTTGGGTTTCCCATTTTTCCTACAGAAGTCAGAGCGTTAAACAGAGAAAAAATGGTCAAAAATGTAAGGTATGGTACTGTGCAGCCGCTTACCAGTTACCAGTGGCAGCTCCTAAGGCCCCAAGCCCGGTCAGGCGGCCCCAAACTAAGCCACGTGTTACATATTTTCATAAACAACCGTCCCCGCCCCTTCCTGACCTGACCTCCGCTATAAATTCTCCCCTTCTCGGACGCTTCTACAAGCAAGCCCCACCGTTTGTTGTTTCCTCTTATCAATTCTATCACCAGCCCATAAAAACATAAAGGAGCTTTGATTTGATTTGATTTGTTCACAGGGCCAAAAAAGGGGAAAAGCATCCAAAAAAGAGGGAAAGCAAAAGGAAACAAAGAAAGAGAAAGATGATAATGAAGGTCCAGTTGTTAGACTGTATGTTGGTACCAGGAGGGTTGATGGTAATGGTGGGATATCATCTTTGGTTACTGCATAGGATCATGAAACATCCGACCAAGACTGTTATTGGCATCAACGCTCTTAACCGACGTTTCTGGGTTCATGCCATGATGGAGGTAATTGATCGGATACATATATTTGAGCCTTTTGTATATACGTAGTTATTTTTTGTTTATGTGCAAGAAATGTCATCAATTTCAGCATGCAATCCTTAGAATGGAAAATTGATCGCCATAGTTGATGTCTGCGTAATTGAAAAAGATTTGTGAAAGCGGCATCTGGGTTCATACTGCAGACATGCACGCACCTTTATTACTGTGTAAAAAGAAAGAAAGGTTCTTCATATGTGTATGACTGAAAGTCAATAGGATGAACGAATTTGAATACTCAAATGCCGAACTAAGCTATGACCACGGTTGTCTAAACATCACGGACCGTCTGGCCAATGCTGGGCATCACTCCCTCCCCTTCGGTTGCTGTTTCTATGAGTTCCCCCTGCCCTCGGGGTGTTTCTCCTCTTCTGCTTCACCGTTTGAACTTAGGGAGTAGTGTTTTTAAAACTGAAATGACCGCATGTGTCAATTGTGCTGGCCGCAAGGATCCTTACGACACAAAACATCTTTGGAGATATTTATTGATGCTTGCTCTTTTTCTCTCAACTGTATACTTACATCTTTTTGTGGATCCTATTCCTATAGCCAGCTTTATTTATTATTAGTACCGGCTCCTATGACCCATGAATTCTTAGACTCATGGCCAGTAAGGATCTATGTGTACTGTACATGTCAATGGTTTGATAAATAAATTAGTAACCTTCATCCATGAAACAAATCACTACTAATCAACGACGGTGTTTTCTGTATATAGTAGTAGGCATTGTTATAATTTGGTAAATCATCTTATTGGTTGTTTTATTTTATTTAGAAAGTAATTAATTTTATTAAAATTAGTATAATTTTTTTTTTAAATGTAGTTAAAAAATTATCTTGTGTTGAAAAATCTTGTATATTGTACTAACATCTAGAGAAAAAAAACACTTGTAGAATATCAATGAGATATTGTCGTTTTAAAATTTCACTGTAAACTAGTAATTAATTTATCCTTCTTTATTATCAAACATACTTTTTTTCCTTAAATTTTTATATTACTCAAAACGCGCGTAGTCATTAAATATCAGTACATGATTTTGAACCATGCTCATAGAATAAATAAATAATTATGAATCGAACTATTTGGAAACAGGACTCGAAGAACGGCGTGCTAGCGGTTCAAAGCCTGAGAAACAACATAATGGCATCAACTCTGCTAGCATCAACAGCCATCACGCTAAGCTCAGTTATAGCGGTAATGATGAGCGGAGGAGGAGGAACGGCCAATGAGTCAGCCGTCGTTATCGGTGATCGATCCCAGCTCGGCTTCTCAATAAAATTCTTCTGCATCTTGCTCTGTTTCCTCCTAGCCTTCCTCCTCAACGTCCAGTCAATACGTTACTACAGTCATGCAAGTATACTGGTCAATGTGCCCATCAAGAAGCTGAAATCGTCGCCTTACTTGACGGCCGAGTATGTTGGGAAGCTTGTGAATCGCGGGAGCTATTTTTGGTCGTTGGGACTAAGAGCGTTTTATCTCTCGATTCCGATATTTCTGTGGGTTTTTGGACCGATTCCCATGGTGGTTAGTTGTATTATTTTGGTGATTACGTTGTATTTCCTAGACGTGACGAGGGAGTTTGGGGCTGTTCATGGTGGTGCAGTTAATAACGACGATATTGATCAAGTTGTGTAATGTAGTAGTAATTAGCAAAGAGGACGCTTCTGATACTTTTTAGGTGTTACCAGTGACCCTGGCCTCTTTACATGAAGCAAAGAGGAAAGCCTAATAGTACTGGTGTATCGTGAGATAGAGACTGGAATAGTGGGGGGCTAACGTACTACATGCGTGTGCCGCAATCCAATTCAATCCAAGTTGAATTCAGATTGCAGACTGTAATGATAATAAAACGAGTAATTAAGCTCTTTAGAGCTAGTAGTAGTACAAAGTACACTATATGATCTCATCTGCCCCTATCCCTCCCACCCCCCCCCCCCCCGCGTCGGATAGAACATCCGCTCACACGGTCAAAGCACACGACATAACCTTGGACCGCACTCGGCCCAGTCACACTTCCAAACACCAATAGTATTTAAATAGATTTTAAAACGGTTCATAACTGTTATAGAATTCCCTATTTTTTAAATTTTAATAACGGTTATAAAATCGTTATAAAAAAATCAAAATTTATATCAAATTTAGTCAAACTACACATATTTTAATAACGATTATCGGTTAAAATCGTTTTTAAAACATAATGCTTTGTCAATAGTTATTTACTATAATTGTTATTAACACTTGTGGTTTTGTCAACGGTTATTAAATATAATTGTTATTTTAAGAAGGTTTTGGCTACGGTTATTCATTAGAATCATTGTTGAATATTATTTTAATAACGATTTTTACTAAAACTATTATTAAAATATATATTTTTTTTATATATGTTAGGCAGTTTGTTTTAGTATATATACACAGATATATGCTCAAATATTTATCAAATCTGTAATAAGTGAAACACTACCAATAACTTTGAAAATTCATAGCTATACCAGAAGTCAGTAACTCTATGCAATCCAAATTCAAAGTTCCTGGATCTACAATTCGAAACTCAAAGTTGGTAGCTATAGTATAATATACAAAGTCTTGCATATATACATCATCTATAGTGTCTTATATAATAAATAAAGTTAATACATTATATATCTAAAAATTTTATAAGAGGTTATATGCATTAATAGAGTAATATGAGTAAGAAGTATAGTAATATGTCAATTAAATGTTTCCCTTTCGAATGAATGATAGCAAAAGGTGATAGATATGCTTTATGTGATTTAAGTATGTCAAGCATATATTATGTCTTGTATGAACTTATAATTTTCAATGAAAAAACATGTTAGTATGCCTTTGGATTATATGTATGATTTTGAGTATGTGAAGGGTTGAATATGAATTTATGGTTAAAAAATATAGCTAATTTATGAAATTTCATGTGATTTTAGAGCATGCTATGATGTGTCTCAATGATAATTGATTTGGAGACTTGATTCATCAGTTAATTATTAACTAAATCTGTGTGAAGCTTTATGATCGGCTCTAATGACACATGGAATCATTTAGCTTTAATGCCACTTGAAATTGATCGGATTTAATGTCACTTGAAATGGATTGGCTTTAATGCTAGTTAGAATGGTTGTAATAATTTTATTATATTATGTGAATAGAAGTTATTTAAGTGTTGTTATATGGCTCTGATTTATTCCTGGTTATATCCTTAAATAAAAAAAAATTAATCAATTAATAGAAAATATCTTGAGTTGGGACTTGTACCTATCAGGTTAGCTATATAATTTAGGTGTGGTATTGACACGATTCCATTATGGTGTTTTCTATTCTATGTTCCTAGGTGCTTATGAGGCTCAGAGGGGCCCTCTTCAACTCTATTGGTGTCTCAATATATTTCACCCCTACAAGGGGTATACATACTTAAGTGATTAGGTGTCATATTTATTGGTGCTTTATTTATATTTATAGGTAAGCCACCTAAAGCTAGTACTATTTGAGTACTAGATTAGTTGTTACGTTTTCATTGAGTGTCCATCCTCAAGTTAAAATAATCAAATGGTTATAATCATAGTAATGGAATACAATAATAAAGTGTTCTTGTTCATTCGTTGGACTTTATATTTCATTATCCTATACTTGTTGCTTAGTTACCTTCCTTACAATTCTTCTCCCATATGATACATGTTATTTTCTTGTTATTTCATGATATAATACTTTAATTGTGTGAGGGTTTATGTGTCGAATTATATCTTTTAAGATAGTTGTGTTACACTTCATAAGTTTGTGTTTTATTTTACACTTGTACTCATGTCTTGCTATATACAATCATGTGTTTATAAGTCCTATTCTTTGATTGTTTGTTCTATCGTAAGATATCTCATGTACTTATGTATACATTCAATAAATATGAATATGATATTCCATGTTTGTTGGTGGTGGTTTGCAGAGATTTTGTGGTGGTTGATCCTTCTCTAAAGATGAAATCTTATGTGGGGCAATAGATTTTTCTAATCAAGCTCTCTTTCATTTCTCAATGCACTCTTTTGTTTTTCTTTTTTTCTATAGTACCTCTCTTTATCTTTCTACCTAGGAGCATTCTTTTCTCATTCCTTAATTCTTAATAATAAACAAAATATGATGACCATACACATACACACACATATTAGTAAGGTTTAAATAATATGGTATAACATTGACAAAGAATGTCATTACCTCTTCAATGGTAAGAAATATTTGGTTTATGGATGAAGGCACGAATCTTCCATGAGCTTCCATCATTATAGATGCCTCATTGCCTTTTTTATAACAAGGCAAGGGTGAATCTCCAATGATTGAAATGTCAATACTTATGGGCCTCATATTTAGAGCCAAGTTATATCTATGGGTTATTTGCATTTTGGTACCATGGTAAATGTATACCCTTCCTTTTGCTAAAGATTTAAAGGGTCATTTTCCAACAAGCTACATTTATACAAACTATAGTATAAAATATTACATCTTGTTAATTATATATGACACTTGATACATTTAATAGAAATTCATAGTTTGAAATAATTACCTCAAGAAGAGAAGAAAAACCTTTATCAGCTTCACAACTGTATCTAATGTTGTTTACATCAGGTATGTGAAGCATATCATTTGTAGCTAAATCAGATGGCTTATAACCTTAAGATCTGATAGATGAAAAGTATTTCTCCATTATGTCCATCTACTCAAATTCCATTTTTAATTTCTAAGTTACTAGATCCACTTTTTCATTAGTGTGACGAGATCCACGAGATCATTCACACATGATTATTCTTATGACCCATAATCTAAGGCCTCTATATCTTTTGAGGTATTCTTTAAATGCTATTACTTATCACAATATTATATTGATCCATACCCTCCACTAAATCTAATGTTTCAAGTTCATCATGTAACATGTACAATATAATTAAATGTAGAATATAGGAATACAAATAATGTAATAGTTTTCTTCAAGAAACCTAGGTGGGGTTAGGGATATCTTCAAACCTATAATTTTTTTAGCTGCATTGTAATACTTTGTTAAGTTGGGATTTAGAAATTATAAATTTATTGTGTTTAATGAAGCATAGATGAGGTTTGATCTTGATTTAGAAATATATTTTGGGATTCGATTTGTAAAAGAATTGGAAACGTTTAGAATATATGAAAGAAAATGAGTTTTATGGTGTATCGGTTGATAGGCCATATGAACCAATAGCAAGGATTTTGGTTCAAGGAAACATGTCAAATGGTCTAGAAAAATGATCAACTGGTCTATAGAATAGTTAGTTGGTTGATCAGCTTGATCGCTCAGTTTGTTGAGCCATATGATTTTTTAGCCTAATTTTTTTGGGAAAATACTTCTAAATATTTTAAACTTCAGTAATTCAACTCTAATATGTTTCTAAGAAATCTTTAACACTTTTGACCATTTACCGTAACTTTATCCTTGCTTTGAATGGATTCAAAGGTCTAAATTAACAAGAAAAGGGGAGGATGACCTCATCCCCTTATCTTTTTCTTCCTCTCTCTTCTATACACGCTTGGATAGATGATCTATTCCATAAAATTGCTACATGCCTAGGGATTTGTTTCCTATATTGATTTTCCTATTTTCTATTTTGTTTTCAACCTATTTTTTGAGAAATCTTGACCTACATATTCCATGAAACATCATTTGGGCTCTAACAAGAAACTCAACTATGTTCTTTATGAATCTGCCTTGATTGATCTAATTTTGTGTGGGATAATTAGGGTTATAATTTTTTACGCCTCTCTTTTTCACTTTTTAATGAATTCTTTATGTATAAATAACCTTAATTTTCTTTCTTCTTCACTTTCTTTCATCAATTGACATACCTTTTTCTACCATATTTATGTTTCCACTCTTCTTTTTGTGTCACTATCCTAATCTATTTACCTATTTTGATCCTTCCTTTAACTCCTTTTGTTTTTCCTTAAGCAAGGTAGGGGTCAGGTTAAGAAAAGTTAAAGTTCTTAGCTAATTTTTTTCTTTAAATCTTCTTGGAGGTGGTAAACTCTGGTTTTTATTTCTCAAATTTGTATTATTTTGATTTAAGAGATTTGAAGAAATATTTTGAAATTTCAACCTCTTATTTTAAGGTATTTTTTAGGCAGTATTCTCTGCTAAGGTTTTGTCATTTGGGGAGGATTTTTTTCTAAACTTAAAAGTAAGTCATTTTTTACCTTTGAATTATGGAATGTATGAGCATGTGAGATAGTGTAGGTTGTAAAGTTTGATTTTAACTTGTTATATGATTATGTTAGTGTCTTGGTTAATCATGCTAGGGGATATAAGTATTTTTAGAAAATATGATTTGATGGGAATATGTTGTGGATTCTTTATATGAAACGTGATTGGTATTTGAGCATGTTAAATCTTAGTTTTCTACAATGGTAATTTTATTGTTTTGATGTGGTTCAGTTTGGAGCTTTAATCATGTTTGAAATGCCTAGATACGTTGTTGTGAGTAGATTAATTGACTAGTTAGCCTAACGATAGACTTGGTTGTTTGTGGTAACTTTTGTTGCTCTCTATTTGAACCCATCGACTAGTGTGCCTAACCAATCCAATAGCTGTTAGAATAGTCCACTTGTTAGCCATATCAGTTAACTAGTTCTCTACTAATAATTCTAGATGGTCTCTTCTTAAACCCAATGATAATTCTAGGTGATAATTCTAGTGATTTTGATAGGAGAATCTAAGGTTTTGCTAAGTCAAACAAACTTACTATTTTTCCCAAACTAATCTATTGGTTTGGTTAAAGAGTACTCTTTTTTCCTTTCTTAACCTTGGAATGATTTAAGACTTGGGATTACAATATGACATGATTCTTCAATGATGATACCACATATGTTGGTTTGAATTAACTATCCTATTAGATGAATTAATTGGTTCATATTTCATGGTATTATCATTAAGTGCCTTTAGATGGTTTTAATTTGAAATATGGGCTAAACATGCTAAAGGTAACTCTTGAATAATATAATATAGTTCCTTGGCATAAATGAATTTACTTAATTATTGGATTAGACTTGGATAAGTACTGATGAAATTCACATCAAATTTTTAGAATGAAAATGATGGTTAAGTTGTAATAATGATGTGAATGTGATGCTTTTTTTGTTATATGGGTCTTTTGTGGTTCATGACTTAGCAAGTAAAATAGTAATCCCTTAAAGTGGAAAATGATGGAGCACTATATGACCTTAGTGACTTGTTTTTCCAAACCAACCAACCGGTTTAAGGAAAAGAAGGGTTTAGTCAAGTCAAACTAATCAACTGGTTAACCTAACCTGATTAAGTATTTGGTGTAACTAATTAACTTGTTAGGCTAGACCATCGACTGGTTCAATTGGTTTATATGATTTGATGCCTTTTGGTTTGGTTATACTTTGGGCTATGCATAAGATTGTTATATGATTATTAAGAGGATAAAATACATATTTTATCATGGACTAATGACCCTATTAATAGATTAAATGGATCATGATTTATGACATACTCAATGAGTATTGTATTGGATAATGGGTGTACTACTCATGAAATGTGATGTTCCTTGATAAATGAGTAATGAATCACAACATGTGCTTGAATAAAATAATATGATGGGCATGAATGATATTTGAAAAGGCTAAATAGAAGCCCCACATATGGTTGGGAAATAGAAAAGAGCAATATGGAAGAAACATGGGAATTCCTTGCTTAATCTTTATATAGGCCTTGTGTGATCACTTAACCTCATTAATAATGTACTAATCATGTAAAGCAAAAGACCATTAAGTTGTGTATGGGTCTGGGTTATCTGATCCTATATTAGCTACCGAGGGTTAGTTTGCCTTCAAGCATGATATTAGAGATCCCAGTGCGTTACCTACTCTAGACAATGATGATGTACTAGGGGATATCTATACTAAAGGGTCTGGTTACCTAGGTGGTTAGCTTTGGTATAGACTTAGTGTAATACCCCAAAAATCTAAAACCTAGAAATTAATAAATTACCCTCATTTAAGATAATTTAATTTTAAATTTATTTAATATAATTATTTTGTGAATTTTTGAGTATATAAAAATGGATATGAATATTTAATAAATTAAAATAAATATTATGTTATTTTATCATACTTATTTTATTTAAATAATTTTCCAAACAAATATTTTACAAAATTACCCTTTTTAAACCAATGTATTAAATTCTAATAAATTCAATTATTAAAGTAATTTATCTATTTTATTTTATTTTTCCCTTTTTCCTTTTTCCTTTATTCATTTTTCATTTTCTTCTCCTTTTTCTTTTCCTTCTTTTTCCTTTTTCTTCCTTACTTCTTCCCTCGAGTCACTGGCTTGTGGCCCTCCTTCCTCCCTCGCGCTAGGCCACTGGCCCACTTCCTTTCTCCTCTCCCTTTTCCCCGTGCGTCACCCAACCTACCTCCCCTCTTCTTTTCTTTTCCTTTATTCCCCCAAGTTGGGCCAACCCAAATTTATTTTCTTCCTTTCCCTCTCCTTTGCCCATGGGTTAGCCCACTTTCCCTTCCTTCCTTCCTTACCCAATTGGCCTACATCCCCCCTTCCTCCTTTCTTCTTCCCTTCTCTTTCCCTCTTCGATGACAAAGCTATGGCAGCCCACAACCGCCACCTGCCTCCCCTGCAACGTGCCATTTTTAGCCCTGCTCTCTCTCCCTCTCTCTCCTCCATCACTTTCCTTCTATTTTTGGACAAAACACAACCTTGTATCCCTTCCCTACATGCCCTCCTTTTTCCCTTCCTCTTCCTACCACCCTATGTGCCAACCCCTGTAGCTACCTAACCAGCAATACCTGCCCTCTTTCACTCTTCTTTTTCTTCTCCTTATCTTCCCCTTCACTGCCCATTTTCAACCTCCATCAACCCCCTCAACTCCCTAAAGATTCCCCCATCTTCTCCCTTCTTCCTCTCTTGTCCCCTCTCCTGTTTTCAGTTTATCACCTCCAATCGTCATTGCTACCACCCAACCTACCACCACAACCACCTCCCTCACACCCCTTCAATCTTCCTGCACCACCCCATCACCTCTACTTGCACCTACATCCCCCTTCCCTTCCTACCTTTTATTTCCTCTCCTTCTCAGTCTCCACCCTACACAACCACCGTCTGCCTCCCTCCTTCATCTTCCGCCACCTCCACAGCCACCAATCCACTCCCTACCACCTCCTCTACTACCCCACATCCTACCTTTAGCCAAAAATCCCCTAGAAACGCCTCCTTTCTCTTCTTCCTTTCCCTTCCTTCTTCTTCTCTACCCATCCTCTGCCCCATTTTCCAGCCTTGTAGCCATCACCTGTATAGTCTTGAGCCACCAAGCATTGACCTATGACCACCACCTACACCCCTTCTCCTTCTCTTCACCTAGCCACCACCCTAACTCCCCTCCACAAGCCCTCCATATCACCCCCAAAACCCCAACTCGAGCCACCCCTTCCCTTCTTCGACCCCTTCTTCCTTACTATCTTGCATACAGCTCACGATGCTCATGTAGCATAACCCTGTTGTCTCCCCTTTAACAATTTGGGTAATCTTGTTGAGGTATAATGATGGTTAATATTAGTATGTATTTGATTAAGTTTTTTATAACATTTATTCTTTTGATTTTCTACTTTTAAAATACTAATCAAAGTACAAAACTTTAACTAGGATATCGGTAAGGTTTGAGTATTTCTAGAAATAAGGTAACTAATAAACCTTACTAAAATGCATGGATGTACGTATGCTAGCACACTAGGATTTATAATATGTTTATATGCATGATGTATGTTGTTACATATAATATGGTTAATGGCATATGTTGATTTATGAAAAGAAAAACATGTTAATTTATGTACCATGTGTAGAAATAATGCTTAAGGGAAGGAGCCTTGTTATTAATAATAATGTTAAATGCTTATGTATGATATGATATGCTAATGTGGCTATTTGTTGCATAGATAATGCTAATATGAGCCCTAGGGGTATTTTGGTAATTTTTATTGTGCAAAAGGTGTGGCCTAAATAAGTGTGTGGTAGGTGCTAATGAGTATTAATGATAAATAATAATAGTTGGTGGTATTGGATGATGTATATGGACCATGTATATTTAATATTTGTGTGGTGAGGGTATTCTAGTAAAATTTGTATTATAAGGACAAAATGGTAATTTATAAGAGTAAAGGGGGTAAAATTGTAAATGAATAATTAAGTAGGGAATTTTAGTAATTTTATATGGAAAAGGGGATAACTTAGTAATTTGGCACAAAGGAAAGGCAAATTGGTAATTTAAGCTACCAAAAGGGTAATTTGGTAATTTTAATAAGTAAGATAGGCAACCTCGTAATTTAACCAACCAAAAGGGTAATTCTGTCATTTTAATATGTGAGCAAGGCAACCTAGTTATTTAACTAACGAAAGTGACAATTCGGTAATTTTAATAAGTAAGAAGGACAACTTGGTAATTTAACCAACCAAAAGGGCAATTTAGTAATTTTAATAAGAAGGACAAATTGGTAATTTGACTAACAAAAAGGGTAACTTGGTAAATTTAATGAGTATGAAGGGTAATTTGGTAATTTAACTAACCAAATGGGCAATTTGGTAAATATAAAAAGTATGATGGGTAATTAGGTAATTTAATAAGCTTGATGGACAGTTTGGTAATTTAAACAAGTATAAGTGGCAGTACAATAATTCAACCAACTGAAAGGGGTAAATTGGTAACTTAATAAGTATGAGGGGTAAAGTTGGTGATTTAATAAGTATGGAGGATAATTTGGTAATCTAACAAATGCAAGGGGTATATTGGTAATTATGTAAACACAAAGGGTGATATGGTAATTTGGCAAAGAAAAGGGGATGACTTGGTAATTTTACAAATAAGTGTCATTTTAGTAATTTTTTAAGGATGATGAGGATTAATTGGTAACTTGCATATAATGAATCGATGGATTAAATTAGTCGCCTTAATAAGACATAAGTAATATTGAGTAATAAGATAAAGGTATTTGATAAGTCGGTGAGTATCATAGGTGGGTATCACAAGAATATGGCATAACCTAGGGCTGGATGGATAATTAAGGATGTGATGTGGTGTTTATATCATAATAATACAAGAGGTTCTTGGTTGGTAAGTACGCATGGAAATGTGTGTTGGATATGTTCGAAGTATGTGTGAAATATCCCAAAATTTTAATTCTAGAAATTTTAGGTAAATAAGGATTTATTAGAAAAATTAATTAAATAAATTATTTTATTAAAATATAGGGAGCTATTTAGGGACAATCAAGGGAAAATTGATAAATAGGTTAATTAGGAAAAATTAGGGAGTAATGCTAATTTAAATGGGAATAAAAGAAAAATTATCCAAAATAGCCTAAATTAAGCTAAAAAGGAATTAATTATTATTTTATAAATATTATTATTCTAAATAACCCAAAAATACCAAAGTACCCAACCCACATATTTTTCCCTTTCTTTTTCTTTTTCTTTTCTTTCTTTTTCTTCCTCTTTTTCCCTTTTTCTTTTCTTCCTCTCTTTCCCTTTTCTTTTTTTTTTCTTCCCCCCCTCGACCTGGGCCAGGCCGCCGCACGGCCCAGCTTCCCCTGCACGGCCCAAGTCCGCACCACCTTCTCCTCCCTTTTTTTTCTTCCTTCCCGGCCGGTCTGGTTCTTTTTTCCTTTCTTCTTTTTCTCCCTCAGCAGCCTGGTCCCGACCTATTCTTCTTCCCCGAGGCGTGGTGTAACACCCCAAAATTTACACATTTTTTTTAAAACATAATAATTATAAATAAACTATAAATTCTGGGGATGTTACCGCCACACTTAGTACCAGACCAGTTCATCATACCGTTCCGGTACCAAGTGCTAAGGCTAAGAAGACACTTTTAGTAACAACATCAATAAACCGAATTTATAAAAAGGAAAATCAGAGTACGCACAAATCTTACGTAATTCGAAATACCGACTAATGTTTTTAAATAATAATTAAACAACATTGATAAAGTTGTTTATGCAACTTAAACATAATAAAAATAACATGAGTCATAAATTAAAAAGAGAACGGCCACGTCTCTCTAGAAATTGATCCATCCCAGCTATCACTCTGCCCCTCCTGATGTCCCGTAGACATCGATAGCATCAAAGTAAGTATCTCCTACCTGCAACAAATTAGACGGGCCTTCTGCTCGTGGGAATAAGCAGCACCCATGAAACGGGTGATCAGTACGCTACGTACCGAGTAAGGTAACTGAATACTAAGGCCGGCATATAACACATTAGTTCATGTAGGATAATGATCACATACAATTACAGCCCACACATATGATACATAGAAACATAAAGTGAAATCACTTATAATCAATAGGTCCATACGTAAGGCCCAAAAAGGTCCGGATTAATTATTTAATCTTTCTTTTATCAAATGTAGATACACACCATGTTCTTTATCAGGTCCATACGAGTACGGGAACCCCACTATTTTTGCCGGTGGATCGGTCTCCAGGGCACTTTGGCTCCTGGCCACTATTATAGCCGGTGGATCGGTCACTTAGGGTATACACCCTACCACTATTATATGCCGGTGGATCGGTCTGGCCCCTTCTCGCACGGTGTTCCACTGTAAGTGATTAATATCTTCTCATATCTTATCATCATATAAGGTTTGGTTCGTTGAGCTCGGGATCCCCCACTATTATAGCCGGTGGATCGGTCACTAGGGTAAAATACCCTACCACTATTAAGCCGGTGGATCGGTCTCCAGGCTACCGCAGTACCTGGCCACTATTATGCCAGTGGATCGGTCTGGGCCCGGCTCAACATCTTCCACTTTACGTATTTAATAATTTATGTATCTTATTCAGATATTCGTTTCAAGACATGCACATCCAGTAACGTATCCCACTAATATAACAACCCTAATTACCATGAAACCCGAACGCTACGTAAGTCATCTTCCCATGCGTGCCCTAGCTCCCATACAAACCCTAGCTTCATGTAAGCCCTAACTCCACGTAAACCATATCTCCATGCAAAACTCTAACGCACATGCAAACCCTAGCTCCACGTAGACATACTTCCATGCAACTCTAATCCACATGCAAACCCTAACCCTACGTACTACACTCTCATGAAATCCCAATTCATATGCAAACCTTAACTCCACGTAGACATGCTTCCATGCAAGCCCTAACCTCAGGTCATTTTATGCAAACCCTAACATCATACCATTCCATGCAAACCCTAATGTCATGTCATTTTATGCAAACCCTAACATCATGCCATTTCATGCAACCCTAACACCATGTCATTTCATGCAACCCTAACATCATACCATTTCATGCAAACTCCAACTCCTTGTCATTTCATGCAACCCTAACATCATACCATTTCATGCAAACCCCAACTCCTTGTCATTTCATGCAATCCTAACATCATGCCATTTTATGCAAAACCCTAACACATGTCTCAAGTCATATCATATATTAATGACATAAACATATGCGTAATTCTCATGTCACAGTATATTCATAACAACATACTTCCATTCCACAATCATGCCACATGCGCAATAATTAATAATAACAAACATAAAATACATGGCATATCAAACACATAGTGCATGCAAACACATAAATGGCCTTAGTAGACCCTTACCTAAAACGTCACCGGTCTTGGTGCACGCTCCTATTCCACTTGAGGGATTTGATTGGGTTCGCCTATTATATCAAAACATACTATGATTAGACCTTCTTATATAACTTTAACTTATTTCGAGGTTTGGTTTTAGGATGACATTTTACTATTCACTAATTAACTATAGGAACTAATACTTAAAAATACAATTAAATTATTATTTTCATTAGAAGAGGGTGGTGATCTAAGGGTTTCTACCCTTCACCAAAATATAATGATATTATAATAATAATAATAATAATAAGGTATAATATTATTAATGATACTTTTTTTAGTAGGATATTAATATTATTAATACCAAAATTCTTAAAATTAAAAGGTGGATTTTGAACTACCCTAGTTTAATAATAATATTACCATTAGAAATTTTAATAATAATATTAACATTATATATATTTATAATATAAAGTTAATAAAGATAATAATAGTAATATAATTAGAAATAATGTTAAAAATGTTAATAATAGTTGTAAAAAGCAAATGTGCGAGACTTAGTTAAAATTTTAGGTTTATAATCCTCCTGAAATAATTACAATATTAACTAAATAATTACACTAATAATAATAATAATATTATTATTATTATTATTAACATTAAGCATGTAAAAATTTAGTTAAATAAGTAAAGGCCGAGATGAATAATATATCTTACTCAATAATACTCCCAGACCTGTCAACAAAATTTATAAATTAGAATACAGTCGATATCAATAATAATAATAATTATAATAATAATAATTAAAGTTGAATTAACACTAAAATTTAGGCTAAAAATAGAATAATTATCTATAATTCAAAACCAATTGTTTAAAATGTCTAGGGTTTCACCTTGATTCGGAGGATGTAGGTGGAACCGGCGGTGGTTCCCGGAGGTGGCCGGAAAATGAATCTAAGAGGGGTAAAAATGAAGAAAAAGGGGTGAGAGGGGAGGAGAAAAATAAAATAATGTTATGGGTCGGTGGAGGAGCCTTAGAAGGAGTTATTGGTTGGCTTGGAAGGTGGTAAAAGCGGCGGATGTGGTGGTGGCTGGCGTTTCAAGGTCTCGGGTGGAATTTTCTGGCGAGATAACTAGCCAACTTTACACGATTATGGAGGCTTGTACAAGGTGAATCGAAGGTCTTGGATGGTCTAGTTAATTAGAGGGTGTTGCAGGGAAGATATTGGGATGAAGCGAAGGCGTTGAAGTTAGTCAAAGATGGAGGAAGAGTCGTCCAAAGAGGCGGTGGCGCACAGGTGATGCTTAGGGTTTCGGGGAAAAAAATCCCGAACCCAGGCCATAAGAGAGGTATTTATAATGTTGGAGGTTAGGTCCGAGTTGGGGGAGTTATCAGGGGGTCAAAGCTGGTGAGAAACGTGATGGTTATGGTGTTGATCGGGCGGTAAAATTTTCAAATTTGCCCGACCCTTCGCGAGAGGAATGGAGCAATCGTGGAGAAGAAAATGGAGATTGGAGCGTTTAAAATCAAACTTTGAGTCGAGAGGGAGAGAATGAGTGGGAGAAAGGCCGGTCACGCCACGTGTGGCCGGCAGCGCCATTTTCGGGGAAGGAAGGAAGGTGGACGGTTATGGCGTCGGGCGGGAGGAGGAAGAAGAAGATGAGGGAGGCTGGACCGGGCGGTTCGCGAGAGAGAAAAGAAAGAAAAAGGGAGGGAGACCGGGCGGTTCGGCGCGAGGTGGGGGAAGGGTTAAATAGAACGACGCGTTTCGATGTAAAAAGGGATAATGAACGGCGTTCCGAGGCTGTCGCGCAACGGTAAAAACGTGATGATCAAAACGCCGCATTTTAATGTGAGAAGGGAGTAAAACGCGACGCAGCGAAGGAGGGGGGTGGACGGCGACGACGCGCGGGCCACGCCGCCCTGAAGGAAAAGGAAGGAAAAAGAAATTGGGTCGGCGCAACAGGCCCAATTCGGCGAAGAAGAAGAAAAAGAAAGAAAAGGAAAGAAAAAGGAAAAGAAAATAAAAGGAAAAAGGGAAAAAGGAAAAGAGAAATAATTAGGTTGGGTCCAATTGAATAAATCTGAATATTTAGGATATTTAAAATTAATAATATTTAAATAAAATAAATTTTAAATCCCTTTTTAGGCTAAATAGTATTTTTAAAGTATTTTTCCAAAATTTTCATTTTAAACTAATAAATCCCTCAAATTTTATTTAATTTAATTAATTATAAAATTAAAATAAATTTGAAACTATTTTATCTTTCTTAATTTGAATAAAATAATTTATTTAAATAATTTCCAAAATTAAAATCCTTAATTTGATATTATACCAAAATTTCCTTTACTTAACATATTTATAAAATCTCTTATTAATTTGCCCTACTAAATTTCCTTTTATTTTAGTAAAAATAATTTACTAAATTAAATTTTCAAATAAAATCTTATTTAAATATAATCTTTAAAATTAGAAATTTTCGAGGTATTTCACGTGGGCAGCGACCAAGGAGCTGCAACCCAACACTCCGTCGGCCACCATCGCTGCCACCATCCTTCCCTCCCTCTCTTGTCGCTTCCTTTCACATTTTCGACCCCAACCAACCTATTCTCCTCTCCCGAGCACCCTGCCCCTTTCCCTTTCCGTCTTCCCTCGACTCTGCTGCCCCTACCATGGTAGAACCGCCTCAACTACCGCCACCAGGTAGCATGCCTGGCATCTACACCTCCCTTATCTTCTTCTATAATACCCCAAAAATTTCAAAAACCTATATTTTAATAAATAACTTTATTTGAAATAAAATTTGCTTGTAAAATTATTTATTTTAATTATTTTATGGATTTTAGAGTATATAAATTTGGATAAGATTATTTAATAAATTAAATATAAATATTTTGCTAATTATCATATTATTTTTATTTAAATAAATTCCCAAACTAATATTTTACCAACTTTATCCTTTTTAAACTAATATATTAGATTATAATAAATTAAATTATTAAATTAAATAAATTATCAAGAATATTACATTTTATGATTTATAAAATTAATTTAAATTATTTTCCCTATTTTACCATTTCCCTTTTTACCCTTTTCCCTTTTTTCCTTTTCTTCTCTTCTTTTTTTTTCTTTTTCTCCTCCTTGGGCCGCCCGCACCGGCCTGCTTCCTTCCTCCCCGCGCGACTGGGCCTTCGGCCCGCTTCTGCCTTTTCCTCGCTCGTGCCTGACGCACGTCCAGCCCATCCCTCCAGCCCGCTTCTTCCCCCAGCCACTCCTCCTCGCATGTCGTCCAGCAGCCCAACGTCCCTCTTTATTTTTCCTTTGGACCGGCCGGGCTGCTCTTCTTTCCTGCGCCGGTCCGACCGCCCGCCATCCCTTTCTTCTTCGCCTCTCTTCTTCTCCCACGCCCGACCATTTCTTCTGCAATGGTCGAGCATGTCGCCACCTGCAACCCGGCCACCACCTACCTCCCTCTCCCTCTCTCTCCTCCCCCGTCATTTTCTTTCTTTTTTTGAGCCAAACCGGCCCTGGACCACAGCCCTGCATGCCCCTCTCCCTTTCCTTCTTCTCCCCTCTCTTCCCCTGCCACCCGACCACCACCTGCCACCTGCAACACCGATCGCCGGCCAGCCCTGCCCCCTCTCTTCTCCCTCTTCTTTTTATTCATCTTCCAAACCTTCATTTCCCCATTTTTTCGAGCCCTACTCCCTTTCCCCGAGCTCCCTTTTCTCTCCTTCCTTCTCCCTCCATTCTCCTCCACGTTTTCTTATCACCGCCGCCCGCCGCCACCTAAACCACCTCGCCCAGCCCCTGCGCCGCCCTTTGCCACCGCCTACTATCACCCTGCACCACCATACAGCCCCTTCGAGCCCTACACTCCCTCCCTTCTCGACCCCTTTTCTTTTCTCCCCAGTTTTTTTTCCCTTACCGCCAAGCCACCTGCAACCGCCTCTACCGCTGCCGTCCGGCCACCTCTGCCGCCACCCAACCCACCGTTCGACACCCTGCAACCCCCTCTACAACCGCCATGCCTTAGTTGGCCGAAACTAACTCTTGCACCCCCTCCATTTTTCCCTCTCCTTTTCCTTCCTTCACAGCCCCTTCCCCTCGACCCTTCTCGGCAGCCAACTTCGCCGCCTTGCCGCCGCCGTCTCCACCGCCCTATGCCGCCGTGAAACCACCATTAGCCTCCACCTACACCCCCTCTTCACTTTTGTACCATTCCCCTGCCTTAGAACCTCCCCTAACCACCTTCTTTTCTAGCCCAAAGACCCCAACCTGAAAATGGCTTATTTTTCTCCCTTCACCCTCTTTGAGCCATTTTCTCCCCATGATTATGCATGAAACTCACGCTGCTCATGCAGCGTGAGCTCCCCCTGGTTTTGGATTTAATTTGGAAAAGTTTTGAGGTATATCCATATTTAATTAAAGTGTATTATTATTATTATAAATTTATTTTATAAAGTTTTATCCTTTTAACTTCTTATTTCTAACAATAATGATGGATATTGTTTTTAGGTGTTGAGTTGCTAATTATGCTTGGTAAGATTTGATATTTTGCGGGATTAAGGTAACCGTTAATCCTCCCTTAAATATATGGAAAAACGCATGCTAGCACATTTAGGGTTTAGTATGATTTTATGCATGTTTTGTATGCTTAGCATGATATGTATATGGTTCTTATATTGTTTGATAAAAAGAAAAAGCATGATAACTTTTGTGCCATATGTAGGTATGTTAAATAAAGAAGGAGTTTGAATATGGATAGAAATGTTAAATACTTGTTTATGATGTACTATGTTGTTAATGCATGAATGATGTTATTGTTTAAGGGTATTTTAGTAATTATGCTTATGAGGTATATAAATCAATGTGTGTAGTTGCTAATGAGTATTATGTTGAAAAATGACAAGTTGGTGGACTTAGATGATAAAAATGAAGTATTAATATCATTATTTTATGTAGTGTTAGCAAATTCATAAAAATGGTGAATAAAGGGGTTGAGTGGAAATTTTATAAGTGAAAAGGGTATTTCGATAATTTTTGAGATAAAAGAATAATATGGTAATTTTATAATTAAATGGCCAAATGATAATTTACAAGTAAAGGATAAAATCGTAAGTTGTGAGAAAGAAGGGTAAAATGGTAATTTTGGAAGTAGGGGTAAAATAGTAATTTTGGATGAAGGAGAGCATTATGGTAATTTTTGGAGGTAGAGGGGCAGAATCGTAATTTCATAAGTAAAGGGTAATATGGTAAATTTTATAAGTGAATGGTGAAGTGGTAATTTATAAGTAAAGGGGTAATATGGTAATTTGGAAAAGAAGGGCAAAATGGTAATTATGTAAGGAAAGATAAAGATGGTAATCTTGGATGTGAAAGGGCAAAATAGTAATTTGTAAAGTAAAAGATGTATGGTGGTAATTTTCATAAATAAAAGGATATTATGGTAAAATTGGATGTAAGGGGTAAAGTGGTAATTTTGTAAATAAAAGAACATTATGATAAACTTGGGAGTAAGGGGTAACGTGGTAATTATGATAACGACAAAAGATAATTTAGCAATTAAATTATGATTGAAGAAGGGCAATTGGATAAGTATGGTGCTATAGAAGGGTAATTTGGTAAATTAACCAATTAAAGGGCATTATGGTAATTTTAAATATGGAGAAGGGTAAAATTGGTAATTATAATTATGAAGAAGGGCAAATCAATATTTGTAATTATGAAGAAGGGTAATTTGGGATTTATAATGATTAAAAAGGGTAAATGGCAATTAAAATAATTGAGAGGGGTAAAATGGTAATTATGATAAAGGAGAAGGGCAATTTAGTAAATTATCTAACTAAAGGGGTAAAATAGTAATCATGATAATGAAGGAGGGTAATTTAGTAATTTATCCAACTCAAGGGCAATTTAGTAATTATAACATAGGAGAAGGGCGATTTGGTAATATAACCAACCAAATGGGGAATATGATAAGTGTAGTAATTATGAGGGGTGAATGGTGATCTAAAAAGTGTAGGGGATAATCTTGGTAATCTAAATTGGACAAGGGGTAATTTGGTAATTATGAAACCGAAAGGGTAATACGGTAATTTGGCGAGTAAGGAATGGATACTTAACAATTATATAAGAAAAGGGAAAATGAGTAGTTTGTACCTAACATGCCTTTGAGATTGTGGAATATTAATATGATTAAATAATGCTGATTAGCCAAGTAAGAGTATCTAATGATTAGTATGGCCTTGATGGTTTCTCTGTGACATCCTGGATAATCCTCTGAATAAGAAACGATTAATGATATTAGAACGATTGAAAGTGAATAAGTATCTGATTACCGTGCTTTTCGTGATCACCTTAATTAAGATACTATTACTTAAAGTGAAAGACCTCGAGATTGGGAATGGTGACTCCTTAGGGGTCGCTACCCTAAGGACGTGGTTTAGTCCACGATTATTCTGGTATTTGCTGGTGTGCCTTTGTGCCCCAGCCAGGCCCTACATCTTACTCTTCCTAGCTCTACGGACCTAGTTAGGGGGTATGCATACTTATGGATTAGGTGTCCTTGTCGGTAGGGTACTGAGTTAGCTTTATGCACCAGTACGACCAGGGTACCTTTGCGTCCTTGGGTTCATGGTTAAAGGGTACTGAGTAGCTGATATGCACTGGTACGACCGGTGTACCTTTGTGCCCCGGGTTATCGATCTCCCATTCGAGGCAAATAAATATGATTGATGTGCTGATTAAAGAAAGGAAAGATACTATTATTGAAAGTGAAATATTAATGAGCCGGGCCCAGATGATTATGATATTGAGTACCGGTCCACCGGTTATAATAGTGGCCAGGAGCGTTGTGCCCTGGATGATGAGTTATATATATTCCGGTCCACCGGTTATAATAGCGGCCAGGAGCGTTGTGCCCTAGATGATGATTCTTATATATCTCAGTCCACCGGTTATAATAGTGGCCAGGAGCGTTGTGCCCTGGATGATGAGTTTATCTGTATTCTGGTCCATCGGTAATAATAGTGGGGGTCCCGAGCTCAATAAAATCGGTTATGTATGTGAATAAGATTATAGAAAAATACTAATCACTTATAGTGGAACACCATGTGAGTCAGAGCCAGACCGGTCCACCGGCAAATAATAGTGGTCAGGTGCGTTCTGCCCTGTGTGTTTATCTTCCGGTCCACCGACAATAATAGTGGTCAGAGGCGTTCTGCCCTGAGTGTATACCTTCAGGTCCACCGGCTATAATAGTGGGGTTCTCGTACTCACATGGATATAAAATATGATATTGATGGATTAATGACGGAATAATGGCTTAAGGCCCGAATGTATTGATCTCACACTATGACATGGCTTAAGGCCTAAAGTATCGATCGTGACTTATAAATTATTATGTATGTTATTGTTATGCATGCACCTCATATTATTTATGTGTGTAGTTTGCATTATGTGTCGTATGCAAGCCTATCTTTAAGTGTGGTATTAAAGGGTTACTCAGTACCGTAGTACTGAAGGGATTCCCTTTATGGGGCCCCTGCCTATTCAATGGGCAGTGCCCTTGCAGGTTTTTCAGGTGCTACTCAAGTGGGCTACAGGAAAGAGAGTAAGGAGTTATCTGGTATCGTTAGGGTTTTCCCTCCTTCTTCGTTTAATTTCCTAGTTTTGATGTTATGTTGGTACTTTAACCACCATCGTGGATTTTATTCCTGAAAACGATTTGATGCGCTACTCTGATTTAAATATGTTGAAGTTCTTGCAATTTACTCTGATTTATGCATGTTGAATGTCTTTTGAATTATATTTCATTTTCTTAGCCTTAGCACTTGGTACTAGAACGGTATGAGTGAACCGGTATGGTACTAAGTGTGGCGGTAATACTCCCAAAGTTCACGTTTTATTTATCTGCTTCCGCTAATCTTCCTTTTAATTAACGAAATTTTTCAGTAGTGAATTTTGGGGGTGTTACATCTTCCCCTTGTCTTTGCCTAGCCAATCGATCTATAAATACCCCATAGCCTGCCTCAATTTGAATTTTGATCTCGAAAATCTATAAACAACCCTTCTCACTGCCGCCCCTTTAGACGAGCAACCCACAGCCGCCGCCCATCACTGCCAGCCAAACCACCCCCAAAATTGCTCCTTGCACCACCCTCTACCTAACCAAAGCCTCCTCATCTCTTGATTTCCCTTGAACGAGCCACCCCGGCCTTGCAAAGTCGCCCTCCCCAAACGACCAACTTCAGCCTTGCCACCCTTCGCACCGCCACCCGCCGTCAATTCTACCGCCACCAACGCCGCCTCTACCCTCCAAAACAACCAGGGGAGCCTCCTCTACCTCCCCACACCTCTCTTTCTCCCTATCTCCCCCTCCTCCTCCCTCCTTTCTCCTCCTTCCACCACCTCAAATTTCCACAACTGCCTTAAGTGGTTCTCTAACCTTCCCAACCCTTAAACTCACTTTATACAAATATTATTTATTTAATAATATTAATGGTATTATCTATAATAATAATAATAATATTATTATTATTATTATTATTATTATTATTATTATTACTATTATTATTATTATCATTATTATTATTATTATTATTATTATTATTATTATTATTATTATTATCTTGTTAATATTATTAATACTAACTTTATCCATTATCACTTTTATTATTAATATAAATATTTGGACACTTATATTATTATTATCATTTCGATTACTATATTATTGTTATTGTCATTATTATTATTATGCTTAACATTATTATTATTATTATTATCATTATTTTTTTATTATTATTACTATTATTATTATCATTATTACTTTATTATTATTATTATTACTATTATTGTTGTTGTTGTTAATAATATTAATATTATTTTTATTATTATTAATGTTATTGAAACTGAAATTGGCATATTACCATTTTATTACTATAGAAGAAGAATACCCAACCTTAGTATTATTACTATTATTATTATTCAAACATTGCTAATATTATTCCTAATGCCTTTGTTACTAACATTATTACTATGGTATCATTATTAGTTATTACTAATACTATTGTTATTATTTTGTTAATATTATTATGATAAAAATATTCGAACCCTTATATTATTATTATTCCAAATATAACTAATATCATTATTATCTTTAATAATATTAGTACTTTGTTAGTAATAATAATATTATATTATTATCTTATCCCTAAAACCATTATTAGCCTTAGCCTAAAAAAATAATAGGGCTTCTATTTCTAGGAACATTAGTATTACTATTATCATTATTATTACTATTTTGTTTTGACAAGTATTAGTACTATTATTAGAAGAAATAAAGTTATTAGATTTAATGATATAAATATAGTTATGAATAATAACATAAGTATATTTTGACTAGTAATATCTAGTAGGCTAACTTGATGGTAAAAACCCTAGTTTTCACTTATAAAACTACCTTTAATAATAACAACCCTAATCTTAGACTAAAATAAGAAATAATAGTATTTTTGGTAGAGGGGAAACTAATCATTAGTCTTACCCTCCTATAGGTGAGCCAAGCCAAAACTCTAAGGAGGCATAGGAGCGTGCTCCAAGCCCGACATCGATTTAGGTAAGGATGTAGCTAAGGCCCATGTGTGTTGTGTGACTTGTATGCCTTGGATGATTTATATCATGCTACGTCGTGTATTACATGATTGTTATTAACTTATCTTATGTGTAGCGCAGCTTGCAGTTAAGGTATGTTTGTATATGTTTTCTTGTGACAAGTGTGTTATATGTATATATGGTGATTATGATGTGATATGTTATGGCCCTCTAGGACATGCATGATAGGATCATTGATAATATGATATGGAAATGAAAGGACAAAAAGAAAGAAAATGGGGAGTGGGTTCACTAAGGGGGATATGAGGTTGACCAAAATACCTCATGATCCATGATAGGAAATTAGAGAGGGCGGAATGGCCAAAATGAATGAGAGATGGGAACCATGCATGGGAGTCTTAAATTTTGCATGGGGACTTTGAGAGTTTGTATGGAGTGAATAAATCTTGCATGGGGATGATCTTTACGTGAGAAAAGTTGCATTAGGGTGTAAATAAGCTAAGGGAAGAGTTGTGGAGTGATTGGAGACTTGGGATGAGAAATAGTACGTAGGTTGGTGTAAGGGTGTATAAGGGATCCAATTAGGGTTTTTGGGATAAAGCACTAATCCGAAAAATGTGGAAGTAAAAATGATTAAGGGAGAGTAGAGTACAGGTTAAGAGTGAAAATTTATTGTATAAGGGGTGATTATGGGTGCCATGGGAGAGGAGAGATATTGGGTGAAAAGAGAGAGGTTACTTATGGGAGAAGAAAAGTACTATGGTTTGAAGTGGCCAACTAGGAATTTTCCGGTCACATGTTTAATCAAGGAGTAAGGTGGCATGATTTGGGATTGGATCTAAATGAGATAAGGTGTGGGGGGATAAATGAAGTAACAGTTGTGTAAGTGAGAGAAAATTGGGTCACATAGGTCCAATTAGGGTTTTCAAGGGAAAACCCTAGAGGGTGATAGTAGGTAGAGTTGATGTCATAGGGTGTGGGGCCTAACCCACACCCGTAGGAGTTGGGTTTTTCATTAAGTGTATGTGTATAGGGAAATGGACGTCAGGGTGTGATAAGGGGTGCAGGAGTCTCAAGATATGGGACGGGCCCCCTTAAGAGAATTGAAGTAGAAGATAGTTGACATGCATGTCAAGGTTGAAAAGCTTTATCTAATAAGACACAAATAAGATACTAATCACTTAAAGAGTAAGATTGTTGAGCCGAGCCCAGACCAATCCACCGGCATAATAGTGGCCAGGTGCCGGGGTGCCCTAGAGACCGATCCACCGGCATATAATAGTGGTTAGGTGTGTTCTTCCCTATAAGTGACCTATCCACCGGCTATAATAGTGGGGGATCCCAAGCTCAACAAACCAAACATTATGTTTCCAATGAATCATGGAGAAGCTACTATGTAATTACAATGAAACACCATGAGAGTCGGGGCCAGACTAATCCACCGGCATAATAGTGACTAGGAGTATTCTACCCTGGAGACCGATCCACCGACATAAAATAGTGGTTAGGTGTGTTCTGTCCTATAAGTGACCGATCCACCGGCTATAATAGTGGAGTTCCCGCACTCATAAGGATTGATAAACACTATGATGTGAATTGACTATATTTACTAAAGATCTAATGAATGAGTCTACTTGGTTCGTAGCCGGCCTTTATCATCTGTATTACTACATGCTGCTTATGTGATTATGCCATGTATGCTATGTTGTATGATTTGTATGTTTGGCCTTAGCGCATATGTTACCTTACTCAGTATGTAGCGTACCGATCACCCGTTTCATGGATGCTGCTTATTCCCACGAGCAAAAGACCCGTCTGAGTTTGTGCAGGTAGGGGACGATGTCTTTGATGCCTACGACACCTACGAGGCATCGGGCGGGGCCGAGAGTTGAACCTAAACTTGGCTTGGGGGTCGAGAGTGATTGGTAGGACTCTATCTTACTTTTGCGATGTATCATTTTACTCTGTCGTACTGTGTTGATGTATTCGAAAAACTTATTTAACTACTCTTTGGGTTGTAATCCTAAACCACACTCTGATTTCTGTATGACTTGTGTTTTATTAATGAATTGTGTTTTTATTAATGACTTGTGGTTGATGTTGACCTTGTTTAGCCTTAGCACTTAGTACTGGAACGATAGGAGTGAACCGATCTGGTATTAAGTGTGGCGGTAATGCCCCCGAATTTACGTTTTTGTCATTTAGTGTTCGTAAAACCTTTTATTAAAATGAAATTTTTCAGTAGTAAATTTATGGGTGTTACAATGTGTTAGGGCATTATATATGCTATGATCCTTGAAATAGAATGCTTGATTCTATGGCTAATATATCTTTGTGTCTCTAGATTTGTGACATTTTCCCCTTCCCTCAAATTAAATAAATGAACTTGTTGAATAAGATATAAATAAAGTTTTAATAACGTAAAGTGAAAGATTATTGAGCCGGGCCTAGAATAATCAACCAGCATAATAGTGACCATGCAAGATGCCCTAGAGACCAATCCACCGACGAATAATAGTGGTCAGGTGTGTTATGTCCTGATGTGTTTCCGATCCACCAGTTATAATAGTGGGTGATCTTGAGTTCAATAAACTAAATGTTGCATATTAATAAATGATGGGAAAACAGTAATCACTTATAGTAGAACACCATACTAGTCAAGGCCAGACCGATCTACCGGCGAAAATAGTGGCCAAGTATGGAGTGCCTTGGAGACCAATCTAACGACGAATAATAGTGGCAAGGCATGTTCTACCCTTGGTATTGCCAATCCACCGGCTATAATAGTGGACTTCTCGTACTCACATGGATATAATTCAAGAGATGATTATTGATAATACAATGATGGATATAACGGCCTTTAGATTAATATGATGAGAAATAACTCTCATATGGTACGATACGACATCCCTTGGCAGAGACAAAAAAGGACACTAGCATTTTTTATTTTTTTAATTATTATCCATCGCTAAAGATCAAGGAACGCATTCATGATTATGTGAATAACATAGGATTCCTGGTGATTTCATTAGGATGGTCAATTTCAAATGATTTTTTTTATATATATTAGTTTGTATGAATTTTATATTAAAAATAATTATTTTTTATTATTACAAATAACTTTTTTAATAAATAATTTAAAAAAATAAACATATTTTTGGTCATACCTACGGTGGATGGAAGGAATTTCGTATAATCGCGATTTTCGTCCGTAATCTATATGTAGGAATCTCTTACTTTAGGAATCTCTTATTTTGATTAAAAAAAATAATTCCCCAACGTTTTATTATCTTCCTCTAGCGTCTCCTTTTTATTTTACTATGCTACGGTAACCAAATAAGTTACCCACTTTACTTTTTTTCTTTTACTTTGGTCCTATTAAGCTTTCTCGAGCTCCTGTCGTTATTTTATTAATTTCCCATTAAATCTGAAAGAAACAACAAATCGGTGATCTTTATATTAGAGGCTTAGTTTACAGACAGACAGGTGCATTCGTATTTCATAATGCCTTGAACATTGGTGGTCTTTATATTATAATCTACTCGCCAGTTGCCACGGACACTAGAAATATTTCGATTAATGATGTTCCTGCAAACAGGAAGTTTTTGTTTGGGCCATTTCTCAATCATCTATTTTCTTGTCGGTTTTAAACAAGTTATTTTTTATATAACTATTTTTATTCTTTTATATATGTTGATTATAGGAAGCCCACTATTCTTAAATTGGTGGAACGATCTGAAGTACTTTCTCATGTACAACACATCTGAGCCACTATTATCATCTGGTGGAATGAATCTGAAAACATCACCTTCTCAGGGTAGAGCGTTCCCGAGCCACTATTATCTCTAGTGGAACGAATATAAAAACATCACCTTGGTCTTAAATCATGTAATCTTCTATTTCAAGTCATTAGGGTCTTATCCATAGGATATACTGTTATATTTTCATTCACGATGAGTAGGGGAGCCACTATTCTTAATCTAGTGGATCTGAATAAAATACCTTCTTAGGACAAAATGCCCCCGAGCCACTATTATCTCCGATGGAGCATATATTTCAAAACATCATCTTCTAGGGATAGAATGCTCCCGAGCCACTATTATCTCCGGTGGAATGGATATAAAAACATCACATTTTCCCTACTCATGTACTCTTTTACTTTAAATGATTAGTATCTTATTCATGATTGACTCACAGACATTGAATACATTAAAGCAGATAAACACATCACGCAACAATTTAGATTTAATTTAGATAGACTAAAATATCATATATAAAAATAGTTCAGGAAAAATTATTGGAATTTGGGTAAGTTTAAAAATAGTCGGAAAGAGTAAAATAATCGAGAATAATTTTTTAGGAAATTATTTTTAGGTTACGGATCAAAAAATTATTAATAGAATAATTTAAAATAAGATTTATGGGAAAAAATTAGGATTAATTTAAATAACCAAATCTCTATCAAAATTTTAACCTATTTAAATTTATACTTAAACCGTTAAAATAATACGAAAAATAATAACACTTTTAAGATTAAGCCCTCTAAAATAATAATTATAATTAATTATACGATTATTAATTTATAATTATGGTTTTGAAAAACGGGGTATTACATCACTACCCCCTTAAAAACAGACTTCGTCCTCGAAGTCTACGCCGAACTACTCGAAAACGCGCTAGGATACGCAAGGTACCCGGGGGAGCAACTACCCCCTTAAAGCAAAACCTATTTACGAGAGAATGCCGTGAAAACATGCAAAGCATGAAACCAACATTTCGAATCAACCGAGGAAAAGACGGCAGCATACCAGAAGGAGAAACACCTAGATCGAGCACTTGTTGATTTGCTTCTTCTGGATTGGCCGATCGAATAGCTCCAAACATCAGGTCCTGCTGAACTCTATCGTGGGGCGCACTGTAGCACTCAAAGCTCCTATGCCCGAGTTGACCACAGTCGTGACACTGAATCAAATTTCCCATACAATCCTTGCCTGGATGATCTTGTCTGCAATGACGACAATGGTAGTGTCGGGTCGGTCTCTGACTAGCGCTGTTACGGGAACCATTTTGACCCTTTCGGCGTCAACCAGAAGTCTGATGTTGAATACTGGAAACTCTGGCACTATGGTGCTGACTCTTTTCTCTGGAATCCTGCACATTGGGTTTCCTCTGACCCAAAATCGATGTCTCCTCCTGAACCAAAGTGGCAGCGACACACGCCCGCTCATACAATGTAGCCAAGTCATGGAAGGTAACTACACCCATCATCTTCATTATGCTGAAGTGGAGACCTTGATTGAACTGGAAGACAACAGTAGCCTCACTAGCGGCTATGCCTGGAGCAAACATCAACAACTCTGTAAACCACGCATGGTACTCTCGCACTGTCAGACTTCCCTGAGTCAACTGCATAAACTCTTTGAGCTTGCCCCTTTTGAGACTCTCGGTGTAGAAACGCGAACGAAGTGATGTCTTAAAGTCTTCCCAAGATAATGGTGGTCCTCCTTGAACACGAAAACCTACCCACCAAGCGTCTGCGGGTCCTCGGAGAAAATACGCGACTATGCTAGCCTTTCGCTCTTCTAGATAATCGAGTGCCTCAAACATCCTATCAAAATCCCAAATCCATCCTTCTAGGATAACAGGGTCTTCTTCTCCGGCGTATGTCGGTGGATGATGATTCGAAACTCTCTGAAGCCAATCCTCTCTGATACCCTCCTGTGGGTGATACAGAGGTGGTGGAGGCTGAGGCTGAGACGGACGTTGAACGAACTCCATAAAAGCCTCAAATGCTCTTTCCAAATGGCCAACACATACACTTAAGGTCATGCTGAAGTAGCTATAAAACAAAAAACATGTTAAGAAAGATCCTATCTTACTAGCACATAACATATAAAGCACAATTCAATTACCACCTAGTCTACCCACACTCGAATACTCACAAGACTAATCCGGGTTTAAAATCACTAAAAGAAGGTAAATACATTTTTCGGTTAAAACATTTAGTACCGTGAGAACCGAATCTCTAACCGAAACCCAATTCTCAACAACCAAAAGCTCTGATACCAACTTGTAACACCCCAAAATTTACAACTGAAAAATTTCATTTACAGAGTTAAGTGCGGAAGCTAAAACAATAAAAATAAAGGGTGTTACCGCCACACTTGGTACAAGTCTGGTTTCCTCTACCATTCTCATACCAAGTGCTAAGGCTAAAATCATTAATCCACTTAAATTAATATCATGATTACAAAAATCAGGATAGAGAGAACGTTAGATAACTACTACTAATTAAAAGTGATATTAACAGTTTAAGAAACTCAAGAGAGAAATTACAGGAGGACACGAGGGTCCAAATACAACCAGAATTAAGATAGTAAAAGAAACACCGGATAGTCATACGCTCCCAAATCCAAACTATTAGCATTTGACTGAGCTTAGAGGCTGACCTGCAAATTCCACTACCCATTGAATAGGCAGGGGCCCAAGAAAATGAACCCTTCAGTACTACGGTACTGAGTAACCTTTTATACCAAACTAATATGATAAATCAGCATGGAACACATGCAAGGCATACAATTAACATGATATAAAATATATACATATACATACGATGATTGAGATACAATAATCACTCAGATGATCAATTTCCATCAAGGTTACGTACTACTCATTTTCATTCATCTGAAATAACTGAACTTATTAAAGAACATACTAGAGATACTATTACTCTCTAATGTAATAATTAAAGCCCAACTTCAGCATAATTCACGTCTCAGCATAAATTCCCAAATAATCACGTACATCACACGTATAATTTACTAAGATTCATATCATCCCAAACATACTTACAGGTACAGCATAATAAATCCATAACGTCACAGGTAAACTTACAGATATAGCATAATAAGATCCATAATATCACAGGTATGCTCACAGACATAAAACCAACATAGGTAAGCATGAAGGTCGCTACCAAATCCATAGGTAGGCACAAAGGCTGCTACTGAAACCATAGAAAACCTCAGGTAGGCACGAAGGCTACTACTGAAACCACAAAAAACCTCAGGTAGGCACGAAGGCTACTACCGAACCACAGGTAGGCATGAAGGCTACTACCGAAACCTCAGGTAAGCACAAAGGATGCTACCAAAACCACAGGTAAGCACAAAGGCTGCTACCAAACAATCTGATAATCCGATAATCATTATTTCCATCAAATCATATCATTTCCATTTTTATTTACTTTCTTGAGGGGAGATCAATCAACCTAGAGACACAAAGGTACTCTAGTCATACCGGCGCAACAAGGCAACACAGTATCCTACCGACTATCAACCCAAGGACGCAAAGGTGCCCTGGTCACACTAGTACACGAAGGTAACACAGTACCCTACTGACAAGGATACCTAATCCATAAGTATGCATACCCCCTATTAGTCTGCAGAACAAAATAGAGTAAGATGTAGGGCCTAACTAGGGCACTAAGGCACACCAGCAAAAATCCAATAGCAACCATGGGCTAAATCACATCCTTAGGGTAGCGACCACTAGAAGCCACCATTCTCGATCTCGATGTCTTTCACTTTAAGTATTAGTATTTTATTAAGGTGACCACGAGATCGCATATAATACAGATAAATTCAATTCTCATACTTAACCGTTCTTACTTATTTCCAATCATCCGAGACAACAATAATCAAGGTCAAGTTCGAAGACAACATTAAAATATACTAAGGCCATCCTAGGCACAATTATTCACATCTGGATACTTTAGGCTGAAAAGACCAAAATACCCTTAAGACAAACATTTCCAGATTATCATCTATTTAAAATACTAATTCCATTTTAATTTATTCACTTGCCATGAAAAGGCTAAAACACCATAAATAAATTATTCATTACACAATTTAAATTATCAGATATGTCAAATGACCATTTTGCCCTTATACATAATTTTACACATAAAATCCTTTTCCACACCTTTAATCCATCCAAAATACATACTCACATACTCAACAACAACTAATACATATTAGACATGATTTTCAAGATAAATTTCATAATACATAAAAATGACTTGATTGCCCCTAGGGCACACATCCATAATTAATTATTCTATAATTATTTCTAAGCATGCTCAACCTATTATTTTATACATAATTATCATACAAATTATTTTTCCATCAATAGAATCATTTTAAAACATACTTTCATATCCGGCATAATTTATATCATATAACATGCTCGTTTTATCTGTTTTCATAATAATGATAATTAACATATAATTATATCAATGTAAATCATGCTCAACATATTTCATCAACCAAAAACCCTAATGTGCTATTACGCAATATTTATAATTTTAGTAAGGTATAACGGTTACCTAAATTTCCGCAAAAATGTAAAAATAGCGGTATCCTACTAAATTTATCGGATCCCACTAATCAACCTTTCATACCTAAAAATAATACCGAATTTATCGAATTAATATCTATCAAGTAAAATAATAATTATAGCATAAAAATATTTATTTTTCTAAAATTGCCAAAATACCCTTACAATTAAAATGGGTACCATTATTATTATTATTATTATTATTATTATTATTATTATTATTATTATTATTATTATATATATATATATATTAAAAAAATTACACACAACTCATGCTGCATGCGCTGCGTGAGCCATGCACGCGTGAAGAAAAACTAAGGGCAGAGGGGGTTGGCGTTGCTGGCTGAGGTGAGAGATGTGTGCAGGGCGGCAGCTGGCTGTGGTGGTGGCAATAGGGTGGCGCTGGAGGCTGGGGATGGGTGACGGGTGACGGGTTGTTGGGAGGCTGTTACGAGAGGTTGGTTGGTCGAGGCAGCTGTGGGTGCTGCAAGTTGATCGAACAAGATGAGGGAGGGCTTGGGTGCTGCGTTTGGTCGAGGAGAATGGTGCACAAAGGAGGCTGAAGGGCGGTTGGGTTGGCTGCGGTCAGTCGATGGTTGGGTTCGCTCGAGGAAGTGGAGGTGGTGGTGACCGACACTAGCTCGCTGGGGCTGTGGTGGTCGAAAATGGAGGGGAGCAAGGGCTGTGAATGGTGGTGGAAGGCTGGCTTGACCCTGCAGGGAAAGGGTGCATGCAGGGGGCTATGGTAGGGCTGTTGGGTGACGTAGGAGGTAGACGGTGGTTAGTTGGCTGTAGGAAGGTAGGAGAAACGTGCACGGGGAACTACTAGGGCGAACGAAAATGGAGGGGAGATGGGATGGTGGGATGGTCGTTGGTGCTGCTCAGGATGTGGTGGTGTTACGGGACGAGAGGGAGGTGCAGGGTCTGCATGCGATGGGCATGAAGAGAGGGGCTGTTTGGGTGTGCTGGACGGGAAGGCTGGGTGTGGTATCTGCGGGATGGGAGCATGCAGGGGGCTATGGATCGAGGTAGGCAGGAGGAGAATGGTGGTGGGCTAGAGCTGTGATGGGCTGCGATGGGGGGGGAGCTGCTGGATGAGGAAGGCAGGATGAAAGGGAGAAGGGCTCGTTTGGTTGGTGGCTGCTGCTCGGGACGGGGAGTGTTGCTGGATGAAAGAAAAATAGGGGTTGTTTGGGTTGGGTAGAGTGTGCATCGTGTGTGGCGTGTATACATGTGTATAAGTGTGTAGAGGGTGTAAGTATGGCGTGTGTTAGTGTGTATAAATGACAGACGGAACAGGGAGGTGACAGTAGAGTGTGAATGTGTGTATAAAATGTACGAAGGGACAGAAAAATATTTAAGAAAGATATTTGGGGTAATCATAGAGGAGGGTAGATTAATAATATAGGGTAGGAATTTATCTGTTTAAATTTAGATTTAATTTAGATAGACTAAAATATCAGATATAAAAATAGTTCGGGAAAAATTATTGGAATTTGGGTAAGTTTAAAAATAGTCAGAAAGAGTAAAATAATCAAGAATAATTTTTTAGGAAATTATTTTTAGGTTACGGATCAAAATATTATTAATAAAATAATTTAAAATAAGATTTATGGGTAAAAATAAGGATTAATTTAAATAACCTAATCTCTATCAAAATTTTAACCTAATTAAATTTATACTTAAACCGTTGAAATAATACGAAAAATAATAGCACTTTTAAGATTAAGCCCTCTAAAATAATAATTATAATTAATTATATGATTATTAATTCATAATTATCGTTTTGAAAAACGGGGTATTATAATTATCATGTGGTGGAATGGATCTGAAAACATCACCTTCTCAAGGTAGAGAGTTCCCGAGCCATTATTATCTCTAGTGGAACGAATAAAACATCACCTTGGTCTTAAATCACGTAATCATCTACTTTAAGTCATTAGTGTCTTATCCATAGGGTATACTGTTATATTTTCATTCACGATGAGTAGAGGAGCCACTATTCTTAATCTGGTGGATCAGAATAAAATACCTTCTTAGGACAAAATGCCCCCGAGCCACTATTATCTCCGATGGATCATATATTTAAAAACATCATCTTCTAGGGTCAGAATGCTCCCGAGCCACTATTATCTCTAGTGGAATGGATATAAAAACATCACATTTTCCCTACTCATGTACTCTTTTACTTTAAATGATTAGTATCTTATTCATGATTGACTCACAGACATTGAACACATTAAAGCAAATAAACACATCACGCAAGATAAGATCCTTAATCTCTTTAAACCATAATTCCACACTCCTAACATCATTCTCTCATATTGATTATTCAACCACAAATTATAATATAATATTCTCAAATATCATCATTATTATCATGACCAAAATTCATGGTCTAACTCTTACATCATACATATAAAGTAAAAATCTTATCCCAAAGTACTACTTATTGAATTACCAAAACCCTAATTTTATAGGTAGCCATAAATCTTCCTATAAGACTCATATGAACACACATTCAATATATATTTCCATAATGCCAAACATTAGCAACATATCTAGAATTTTGGATTAACTCTAGGGTTTTACACATGGATTACTATGATTATAAATTTATATTACTATACTTTAATTAGATAATTATCTCTTTTTGAGGTGCCTAAGGCAAAAAAATAATGATTCTAAAACATTTCTCAATATATCATTTTCATATTTTAATCCACCTAACATATAACAATACCAAAATTTTCTTATTATCCCGTAATAACAAATATGCCTTAAAGGATAACCAATAAACTTTATTTTATAAAATCTTGTACTTTCAACAACCATTATTTTTTCAAATTCACCATTTATTATCATACCTCATAAATATGTTTATGTCCACTTATCATAGCTTATTTAGCCTATATTTTATGCCATAAAATATATGTCCATAAATATTTCATTAGCATAACAAATTCATATCCATACCTCTTACCTATTATTACTTTCTCTCAAACATACATTCCATATAATCACAACATATGATCAGCAACATATATCAGATCATATGGCAATAATATCATGGAAATTCACGTAACCATACAAGCAAATAACACAAAAATCCTAAAAACATCTATTAGTATACTTACCTTCTAGGAAACCAAACTCTAAGTACGTAAATAATAGACCTCCTCCTCTGAGATAACCAGAATATTACCATGGTCAAATGGAATCTTGAGATGTGTGGATTTGTTGTGGAATGTATGGTGGAGCTATGGTTAAAATTTTATGTTATTTGGATAAGGTTTGCGAGTGAAAATAGGGATGCACAACTGAAATGGGCTACTACATGGAAGTGCTGCATGCAGTTCACACCTAGGTTGAGATTTAGAGTCATGCACGGCCAGACGATACAAAGTAGCACGGTCGTGCTTAATCACTAAGTAGAACAGAGATGAGGCAAATAGATGTGCATGGGCATGCAATAGGATGTGTGTAGGTCATGCGAGGTGCACGAGCAGCTGTGATAGGTTGTACGAGCATGCGAAAAGAAATTTTAATGTTGCATGGTCGTGCTTGAGGATGTGCATTTTATAAAAATGCAACGAACGAGAGGAATAAGGGGGGAGAAAGGGGTAGTTCGACCATGACGAGGAAGGATGGGGCGACTCTGGGGGTTGGTCCACCGGTGTTGGGTGGTGTCTGGAAGCTCACTATGGTGGTGATGGTGATGGAAGTGGTTTGATAAGTAAAATAGGGCAGAGAAGAGGAGAAAAAGAAGGAAGGAGCTTGAGCCAATGGGCTCGACACAAATTTGACAAAAATGAGGCAAATCAAAAGAGGAAGGAAGGAGAGGGAAGTAGAGAGGTAGAGAGAGAGAGAGAGTGTGTGTGTGTGTGTGTGTGTGTTTGTGTGTGTGTGTGAGGCGTGCACGAGTGAAAGAAAATGAAGAGGATGTAGGGGGATGGTGCAAGTCGGTCAGCACGAGGGATGATAAGGAGGTGGTGGTTGTGTGTATTGGTGAGATTGTAGGTAGTACAAGTGGGAGATTGTGATGGGGTGTGAGTGTACGTTGTGTGAGAAAGAAAAAGAAATGGTAGGGGAATGGTGATGGTGTGAACACAAGCAAAGTCGGCGGAGTAAGGGGATAAGATATGGTGAGGGATGATGGATGATGGATGACGATGGCTGCAGTGAGGTGATGGAAGATGGTGCAAGTAGGAGGAGGCAGCACACACGTAAGAGTAAGTCAAGTTGCAAGTTGTGTAAGTCAAGCATTTTGGTTGAAGGAGGCGGGAAAAGGAGAAAAGGAAAAAAGAAAAAGGAGAAAGAAAGGGAAAAGGGAAAAGATTTAAGATTAGTTTTAGATAATTTTGGATTCATCAAAATAGATAGGATTAATGATAAATTTTTAGTGGATTTAAAATCGGATAACAAAATATGGATTATCTGAGTCAAAGATTCGTATTTGATTAAGATTTTGGGATTAAGAAATTTGGTTTAGGATAATAATAAGATTTCTTGATATTAAAATCAAATTAGGTTATTAATAATATGAAATTAGGCTAAGAAATTTTTTAGGATATTATAGAAAAAGGAAAGAAAAAAGAAGTATAATCCTAGGGAACGGTGTACCCCAAGGAAAAAAAGAAAGGAGAGATAACAAAAGGAAGAAAAATGAAATGAAGGAAAAGGAAGAAAAAAAAATAAAAAGGGAAAAGGGAAAATTTTTGGGTGTGGGGTTTAAGTTATATTATAGAGTTAAATATTAGTTTAGTACCAATAATTAAAAAATGAATAGAAATTGTGCATAATTAATTTAGGTTCATTATATAAAATAAAAATCTAGAAATGAGGTTAAATTAGTTTGTTGATAATTAAATTTTTAGATTTCAAAATTTCAGGATATTACACCTCCATTTTTTTTTTTGATAAGTTATTCCTCCATTTTTATTCGAGCTTTGATTTCTTTATTTTTCTTAAATATTTGCCAAGGTTATATTTTGTTTTGGTTCGTGTTAAGCTATGTTAGATCTTTTGATCTTGTAGTGATATTTAGTAAAGTTTTATAAGTCTTATATCAAACTTGAGTTATGTGATGACAACACCTACCTGACTTTTAGAATATGATATTACATTTTAGCCTTGCACACATCAAATATTGGTTATTGGTCGTACCTTTTCTACGTTGAATACGACGAGAACACCCTATATATCTTATTTAGCTTCCGCAAAATATCCTATAAAAAAAATGTGTCATTATATAAATGGGGATGTTATAGCTGTATTGTCTGAACTTAAATGGTTTATACGATGAACTTAAATGTTTTATGGTTGAACATAAAATCAAAAGATCATGAACATATAATATCAACAAGCTCAATATTGACTATTTAGAATGACACGAAATGTTGAACCTAAAAATTTAATGAACCCAAGTATGTTTTTTATTCATTGAATCTAAAAGATTTAGGTGATGAATATAAATATTTTATAGGTTGAATATAAAATAAAAAGATCTGGAATATATAATATCAATATATTCAACTTTAACTGTAAATAAAATGTCACTAGTTATTGAACTTAAATATTTTATTGAATGAGCCAAAACGATTTGTGTCATGAACATAAAAATTTTATTAATTGAACTTAACTAGTTTTGCTGCACTTTGATTTGTGTTTCTGATTGATTAGAGTTGACTTGATATTTACAACAAATAAACATATTGGAGTAAACAATTCATTATTTACCCCACAGCTCGATCACGAATTTGATTTTGCTTTTATTTTACATGATTTGTTTACTTGAATTAATTGATCAAATTCTACATGAGCAAATATCCAATGATGCTCCAATTTGACCGCAGTATTTGACATGCCTGAAAAGTCTTCGAACATCTTATGATGATGTTCTTCTAACATGCTAATATCAAAGGTTTGATGGGCATATTTATTAGAATGATTATTCCCACGAAAGATTTAGTGGTCTCGCATTTAATTTGATGGGTGGGGGTAAAGACGATATCGGGACATGGAATAAGAATAACGACTAACGAGTGGGTAAAAAAAGATTCTTTTTAAATTTGGGTTGCGGCACGTTCGATCTGATATCAACTTGTTTCACGCATTGTACAAACTAACTCAACGATTAAAAATTCAAGAATAATAATTGTAATATTTACAAACCATGGAAAAACCAGCCGAAGAGCACTTTGTACTACTTATTATGATTAATGTATACCCGCGCCCCCCTTAAAATCAGTGTACTACAAGAATATAAAATACTATTAAACAAGTTATCAAATCCGAATTCTCTTGATAGCCATTTTCTTGCGGTGCAAGACATGTGTACGGGTGCTTAGCTTTCTTTCTCAGGTCTGAAAATAACAAGAAATAAGAAAAGAAGATATGCGGAACATGTCACCCGTTACGTGTCCGGTGGGAATCTCAATTTATAGTATTTGTCGGGATTTAAATCTTAAAAGAACATGCAATATATTTATTATTATTATTATTACACCGATAGTGGCATCTGTCATGTGTTATATGTTTATTCATTCTAAAGAATATATGAATCGACGATCAGAAGTTATTTTTTCTATAGGAACTGATGTTACGTGTCATTTTATTTTTGATTTTTAGCAATGATTTAGATTAGGTACAAATCTAATAGTAAAAAAAAAAAATCATATCTAATGTACCTACTCACGTGTCTTATTTTTATTCATTTTCGGATATTTGATTAGATTACTTTAAAATCCAACAGTCAGATTATATTATTTTAGCCAATTTACTATCTATAGTACTATATATATATATCACAAATAAAATTTGACTCCTTGAAATAATGATGTTTGTCCAATTAAAATTTATAGTGGTGAGAATTTTTTTCCCACTTTGGTGTCAAAAACATTCTTTCGTTATTTTGTAATCTCCCATAGATATGTCTTTCACTTTAGTCATTTGGGGAATTTCTATATATATTATTTTTACATTGTAATTACAAATTATAGTACAATTGAATAAAGTTTTTCATCCTTTTTGTCATATTTATAACGTCATTTATCAATTTTCCTAGATTTTTTGTGACATTTGCCCAACTGATTTAAAATATTATTAAACAAATCCACTTTTTCAATTATCTTTGTTTGTTTTCTATACTATCATATATACACTGATATACTTAATTGATTGATTGGGCAATGTATACATACACTGATATATCCAATTATTTGTTAATAACATGTACATATAGAGAAATAGCGATGTACACGAATCTTAGAGAAATATATCCTCCAAAGAACAATTGGTGTATGAAGCTTCGACTCATAAGGCTTTACAATAAGCCTTCATTAGGCAACAAAAATAAGTCATACAGTTTAGAATGTGTATTTCATGACTCCGAGGTAATTTATTGACACCTTTTATCTTATTTCCTTACATTTTTAAATTGTAATATATAAATATATTTGATAATTTATGCTCTATGAATAAAACATGATAACAGAGTTCATGCTTCTATCAGAAAATCTCATGTTCAACAATATAAAGCAAAATTCATTGAAAGATAGCCATACCATGTTAAGAATTTTATAGTGGTAGACCAACTAAATGAAAATAAAAATAAATTTATTTAAATATGTCATCTACTTCAACAATTTCACACACTGTAATTTGTCAAAAATTATAGAAGTATCCCCAAGTCAATTATTCAAGTTTACATCATTTGAAGAATTAGCTATAATCCCACAAACATGTCTAACAAATAACAACCAGATTATTATAAATTATAAGCACCTTATTATTTTGTTATAACGAACATACTAACAACTAATTAAATGATAGACATTATTGGAAGAGTCTGCATAGTACATATATTAAGAGAGAAGGAAGATTTTAGGCAAGTCACAACATACATTGATTTTATTCCAGAGGATAAAAGTAAGACAATGCATATAAATACACACCTATAGTTATGATTTTTAAACAATTATCATTATTAACTATCTACTTATACACATTTTCAAAAGACAGTAAAATACACACTTTAGGGAAATTATGCTTATAGAACTATGCAAATATGTTGCAAATACAAATCCAAACCAATTTATTATTGTTCTCCAATTCTTTGAATTAGCAATCATGTCTCTTTATTGGGTTGACACATGAACATATATTATTATCTCTTGTAGCAAAAGACAAGTATCCAACGAGAAGCGATATAGACAAAATTACTTCAGCTGAAATTCCAAATAAAAGCATTGATCCTGCCTATTATATAGCAATTCAAGATTATATGATACATGGATCATGCGGTGTTGCTGCGAGGAGCTCCTTTTGCATGTTTGGTGGTCATTGTACAAAGCATTTTCCTAAAAAGTTTGCTGAATCAACAACTATTGATGATGATGGATATCTTGCCTATAGAAGAAGAGATAACAGGCCAATAGTGGAGAAGAACGGAGTTCCTCTTGATAATAGCTTTATTGTTCCTCACAATTGATATTTGTTGCTGAAGTATGGTGCACATTTGAATGTTGAGTGGTATAACCAATCTCCCTCTATCAAGTATTTATTTAAATATGTTAACAAAGGACACGATAGTATTACCGCATCTTTTTATGGAAGTACAACTGATGGCGAAGTAGCAAAAAAGGCAGACGGAGTTAAGATATACTATGATTGTAGATATATTTCATCCTGTGAAGCATCATGAATGTTATTCAAATATGATATTCAATTCAGAGATCCTCCGACTGAAAGGTTAGGCTTTCATCTTCCAAATCACAAAGTTTAATTTTTTATGATTATGATCCGATTGATGATGTTGTTGATCGGTTATCTAAGTAAAATATTTTATTGGCTTGGATGAAGGAAAATAAAGAATATCTTGAGGCAAAGGAATTAACTTATTCTAAATTTCCTACAAAATTTATTTGGGATAAGTATAATAGAGAGTGGTGACCAAGACATATGAGGTTCTTTATTGGACGGATTTTCTACGTCCCTCTGAGCAATAGAGTACTCTACTATTTAAGATATATTCTTAATGTTGTGCGTGGACCTACAAGTTATAAAGATATAAGATGTATTAATGGTAAGTAACATTCATCATATCGTGATGCTTGATATGCCCTAGGTTTGTTAGATGTTGGCAAAGAATACATAGATGGTATTAGTAACTTCCCCAAAATCATGAATTTTAAATTTCATTTTATGGAAGCGATGATTATAAAATAGTGGGTGTTACCGCCACAATCAACATAAGTCATGTCTTCTCAACTTCCTTATGTCAAGTTCTAAGGCTCAAAAAAATTCAAATCAAATAAAAGCAAAAGAAAGACGATATATAAACAAAGGTTTTGCAGATAAGAGATTATCCATACAATAAGATCATCTAATAAATAAGTGACATAGGAGCTTGAGAAAAACAGTCAACAAGGTCACACAAAGGTGCGACAGTGGTTTTCCCTTACACTCATCCGGTCCACCAAAATATTACAAGAAAAAGGGGAATAGGGACAGGGTCCACTCACTCCCTTAGTCTAACTAGTCATCTGGATGATGCTCCTAAAAAATCTTTTAGCCACTGTATGCCACGAATGTACTCTTCTAAAAAGTGATAGTATTAGTATGACTTTCTCGTACTAAGTAAATCACAACACCTCTATAGAAGTAGCATACCCATATGGTAATTAGCATACAAATAAGAGATTCTAACAAAATGCATACGATCACATGCAAAACCACAATTTTATAACACGAATCCATATTATAGTTGACAATACTAGTTAGATCAAAAATTCCTAGCAATGGTACTGAAAAAAAAATGCTTCGAATTTCCCAACAATTTCAAGGTATTAACAATTATACTTTAAACATAACAGGGAATGTTATTGATAATCCAAGCAATCCATCCAAGTTCAAGTCACGCCTAATCCAATTATTACATATGTATTATGGTAGATGTCTAATCTAGTTATATCATTCATATATCAATTCTCGAGTGGAATACATTCTCATATCCAAGACAATGATTATCAAGGAGGCAATAACAAATTAATTCACTCAATTCCAAGGTAAATCTTGCCAAGGAAGCCATATGACATATCAATCATCCATACTAAACCTTAGCACCCAAGTCCATAATTACGCGTACCCTCTATAGGGTGTATGGAATACCTATAGAGTAGAGGAGGGCCCCTTGAACCAAAGGGCCAACTATGCACTCCTTTCCAAACTCAAGTCTTCCTATTTAAGTCGTTAGTGTCTTATAAAATTCGAGGTTATTAATTCAAGAATACCAAGGTCCATAACAATACAATTTAGCCATCACTCAATCAACCAAGGGACTACAAGGGTCTCCACAATAATAAGTTATCCAATGTCAAATCCAAAGGACCACGAGGGTCACAATGATTCTAGGCCTACACGACCTAGGGTTAGGTATCATGACATAGCCTAAATAATTATCCAATTCCAACTATTCAACCAATTCATCCTATTATTTCCAAAAATTTTCTAAGGCCAACACTTAAGTCAACTAGTCCAATTATTCACTTTGAGTCACATATTTTCCCTAATGACCAAAATTCCCTCCAACCTATAACAACCACATTTTACTTCACTTTATTACCGGATTCACCCCTATAGGATATTTGTCATGAAAATGCTAAAATAGAATAGCTAACAATAATTTATCAGACATTAAATTTCTTCAGTACAACAAAAGATCATATTACCCCTAAGTATGGATATAACATAGTAAACATATACAATTCTAGTATGCAAATATAGCATATCATAATATTTATGCAAATTCCACGAATAACTTTAAAATACAAATCATGGTATATAAAATTTACATTTCTACCCCTAGAACATGTGACACATAATAATCACCATTGAAACATATCCATACTATGAAGCCAACATGCTATATGTCCAAATTTATCTAAAATATCTAAGAAACACATTTAACTCATTAGTAGGTCTAGCATAGAACATGACAAATTTTTTGTTGAACCCTAACCCTAAACATGCACATTTTGTTTAGCAAAAACCCATATATATATATATTATCATAGGCATATACTCTAAATTTTAGAATACTACCTTGGCATATAGATATTAGCATTGAAACATATATTAATCTATACATCATAATATTCATATAGAGATGAACTACAACATGCTTTCATTTTTGGGTAAAAATACAAATTATTTGATAACCTCAACCTAGTATAATTTTTATCTTAGGCAATTAACCTATCATTTCCGCACAAAATTCTACCATCTATGGATTAGTTGGATTTACCTCCAAGAAATGAAAATAATACCACAAAAAGCCTCTTCCAAGAACACCTTACGTAAGGTCAGGATTACCTAAAAATTAATAACACCATCCACATAATTATGTATGCATTAGTATCTATACTAGATAAAATAATTAGATAACAACCTATGGGAACTAATGCCAAAATAAGCTTAGTGGATTTTATTCAAGGTTGAGGGTACATGGCACTACCATATACCACACATGTTGGAGGGGAGGATACTTACGCCAGAGGGAGCTGCTACTTGGGTGAGGTAATGCACGAAGGAGAGATGGAGGCTTGGCAGGGCTAAAGATGGGGAGTTCTCGGTGGTTGGCTCGGTGGTTTAATGGAGCAAAGTGGAGGCTGTAGGCAAGGGGGACACTCAGCGCTGGAATGGGGGAAGGAAGGAAGGGGAGTACACAGGGGGAAAAGGATGAGAATCGAAAGAGAGAAGGGGAGGAGGAAAGGCTGCAGGTTGAAGCTAAAGAAGAGAAGGAGGATAGCAGGAAGAATGATGGGGTGTGCATGGGGAAGAGGGAAGGCTGAATGGTCTAGCTGGGGCTGGATAATGCTGGTTGGTTGTTGGTGCGTGTAGGGAGTTGTGTGCATAGAAAAAAGGAGAGTTGCAGGTTAAGCCTAGAGTGCAGGCTATTGCGTGGGGGAAAAGGAGTGGTAGTTGGATGGTTGGGCTGGGTGAGTCATGCATGTGTGCGGGCATAGGGAAGAGGAAGGCTACCCAAATTGGTTAGGGGCTGGATGGTTAGTGTGGCTGGTGCTGCAAGTGTGGTTGGGGTTGGGTAGTGTGGTCAGTTGGTTAGGAATGCTAGGGGTCATGGTTGCGTGCTGGGGAAGGGGGATAACAAGAAGAATGATGGGGCGTCTATGGGGAAGAGGAAGGGGTTGTATGGCTGGTTGGTTGCTAGGATAGGTAGGGTGTACAAGGAAGAGTGAGGTGAGGTGTGCGTGCATGCATGCATGGAGAAGAGGAAAAAAGGGCTACATGAGGGGGAGGAGGTGCCTGCTGAGAGGGGGGTTTTAGGTTGAATTAGGCTATGCTTAGAGGTGAAATAATGATGGAGATTGGATTAATAATTAGTTAACAAGTATAACAAATAACATTAGACTTTTAAGAGTATATTAAATACTAAGGAAGAATCCTACCTATTCAATATTTTATTAATACCATTATTATCATTATTATTACTACTACTACTACTCCTACTATCACCCTTTATTATTATTATTATTATTATTATTATTATTATTACTAATATTATTATTCTTACCATTATTGTTATAGTTATTATTTTAAGAGTGTTATTATTATAAGACTATTGTTATTACCATCCTTATTATTTTGATCAATATCGATACTATTCTTATTATTATTGTTATTACCATTATTTATTATTATCTTTCCTCTAATTATAAATACACTAGCTCAGATTATTATCACAATTTAATAATTATAGGCTTACTCACAATAATGAGACATCCAACCTAACATTATTCTGTTATGAATTACACATGCTAATCAAATTTTAAGTTTTGGATATTTAAATTAAGGTTTATTAAAATGGGATATAACAATATTATTGAGGTAAGTCATTAGGCTTCTACATCTTCTTTAAGAAAACTATTTATCACATTATTGATATCTAAGTCACTCATCTAGCCTAAAGTTGTTTGGAATCATTGTTGGATTTACATGGTTGATGAAATTTTATACAGACAACATTTATTGTTACAACATGAAGGTAACTTACCTTACTTATCTTATTTATTTTTTCACATTATTGACCTACTTATAAATTTTTCCAAAATTATTGAATTTATTTTCAAAACTTCATTTGGAAGATGATGAGATAAAAAAAATATGGCTTGGTAGAGGTTGAAAAGTTGTTACGAAACTATGGAAGAAGCTTAAGAGAGTTTGAGTCAATACCATTCCCATCATCTGAGTTTTTTTCAACTATTAGACATGCATTAATATGTGAGGAAATGTGTTATGATCAATCAATTTTTTTCTCCAGAACTCAATAAAAATCTATATGTTATGACCACATAACAAAGACATATATATAATACCATAACAGAGGCCAGAAGGTAAAATACAGGTGAATTGCTCTTTGTGTATGGGTATGGAGGTACAAGCAAAGCATTTATATGGAGGACATTATTAGCTGCTATTAGATGTGAAGGAGATATCGTGTTAAATGTGGCGTCAAGTGAAATAACTTCTCTTTTATTACCAAGCGGAAGAATAAGTCATTCTTGATTCAAGATTCTTATAAATCCAATTGAAAATTCAACATGCAACATCAAATAAGGTAGTCCACTTGCTAATATGATAATAAGATGTAAAGTCATAATGTGGGACGAAGCTCTAATGATACACATATATTGCTTTGAAGCTTAGGATAAACCATGAGAGATATTTTACGCTTCAACAATCAATTTAGTATTGACAAGCCATTTGAAGGTAAGATGGTTATTCTTGGCGATGATTTTAGATAAATATTAATTATGATTCCTAAGGGTTCTCGACAAGACATTGTTCATATAACTATCAACTCTTCATAATTATAGCGAGATTGCAAGGTGTTACAATTGACAAAGAATATAGTGTTACAAAATCTTAGGTTGGTCAATGAATGTGCCATGTTGAAGTAATTTGCTAACTGGATTACAAGTATTGGAGATAGAGCAATTGAAGGTCCTAATAATGGTCATGCAACAATCAAAATTCTAAGTGATCTATTAATAAAATATTTAAATGATCCAATTGCAACTATTGTGGAAATCACTTATCCAGAGTTCACTAGCAATATCTTTAATGGTACTTATTTTGAAGGAAGATATGTCCTAACACCAACTCTTGAAATTGTAGAGTCTTTTTAATGAACACATGTTGTCAATTAACTCGGATGAAGAGAAAACATATTTGAGTTTAGAAACAACATGCAGATTTGATTCAAATAATAATTTTTTGCAAGATCTACACACTCTAGAATTTCTAAATAATCTTAAGTGTTCTAGTGTCCCAAATCATATTTTGAATTTAAAGATCGGTACATTTGTTATGTTATTGAAGAATATCGATTATTCCATTAGGTTATGCAACGGTACTAGGATGGTAATCACAAGGTTTGGAGGTCATGTGTTAGAAGCAAAGATCTTAGGTGGAAATAATTTTGGTGAATGAGTATTGTTACCAAAAATATCATTAATACCATTTGATCCAAGGCTATCTTTCAAGTTCAATCGAAGATAATTTCCACTGGTTATATCATATCCAATGACAAACAACAAAAGTTAAGGACAATCACTTCATAATGTTAGTATTTTCTTAAAAACAACTATATTTAGTCATGGTCAAATTTATATTGTTGTCTCTCAAGTTACAAATCATATGTTTAAAAATTCTTATATGCGACACAATGATGTTGATGAGAGTTATTTAACTACAAATGTTATATTCAAAAAGTCTTTGAAAAAATATAATTATAAAATTTCTTTGAATAGTTATTTATTAATATTCATATTTTATTTCAATCCGTTTACAATTAATATCTTCTTATTACTAATTGTATAATACTTATTTATCCTAATTGATTCTTTATTGAATGTTAATTAAATCCAAGAGTATTCATGCACCCGAATCCTTCGTGTATGGCATAGGTGTAAATCTAGTTTTATTAATGTAAGGAAAAAGTAGGTAAACTATGATTAGCCAGAATAATACTTTTATAAAATTAGTTTTATAATATCTGTATTCCAAATTAGTTATTTTTTGAAGTAGAATTTGTAAAACCGCAAGAGTTAACCGACAAGCAGCGACACTTTGACTTTGAGTAATAACATTGGAGAATCTTTTAAAAAAGTAGAACCAAAAGCACCATGGGGGCAGTGAGGGGCCGGGATGTCGTCTATTAGGGATGACGTGTGGGGAAGGTTCGCAGGGTGGCGGGGGGTCACCGGCAATAAGGTGGGGCAGATGGAAATTTTGTTTTGTTTTTTTTTTTTTTTTAAATTTCAAGATTTAAATAATTAAATAAATAAAATAATTACACTAAAATAATTTTGAAAAATTTCTACGCAAATAAAATTCTACAGTGATATATTTCAAATGTTAAAATTTATTATATATAATATTATATTTTTAAAGTAAAATATATAAAAAATAGATTTAAAGTGTAAAAAGCTATAATTGTACATATAAAATTGGATTAAATTTTCAATTGGTTCCACTTTTTTGCAGTAAGGTAACCAATATTACGGAACACCAGTGTTAAAGCACCGTGATATTAAATTTAATCATTTTTAACCAATAGTAACTTTAACCATTTTTTTAATAAAAAGGAAAAAAATGAAGAAAAAGTTCCAAAGTTACTCAGACGCTAAGGCAACAAAGATTACATTACAATAATGATATTAAATCCAAGTCTCTCTACATATAAATCAACTTTATATATATATTAATTTAACATCTTATATTTGTAATCTTTTTATGTGTGTCACCCCCACTTTAACTCTTCAATTTATATTATGCAGCACGTTGCTTGATGCATGGTCGACTACCATGTGACAGTTGTTACCTTACTTTTATTTTTTATTTTTTATTTTCTTCTAATTCACTTATTTTAAGGTAGGCTTATTAAAATATTTATATTATAATGTCTCTTAAATAGTGCTTTATAAATAGAGATTTATATAAATATATTTTCAATAAAAAAATTAATGAAAAATTAATTCATAAGTAGCAAAATATTGGTTTTAAGTAAGACAATGATGAAAAGTCATATCGCTAGTAAAAAATCAGTACATAGGAGATAAAATAATAATTTTAAGTAAAATAATAGTAAAATATTAACTCACTGCTAAAAAATGGACACATTAGTAATAAAAAATTAATTTTAATTAGAATAATGGTAAAAGATTAACTTATTGATAAAAAAAATAATGCATTTATGATGAAAGATCAGTCTTAAGAAAAATAATGGTAAAAGATTAATTTGTTGGTAAAAAATATATATATACTTGTAAAATCCTAAAAAGTTACAAAGTGATAGTGTTATTTTAAAATGAATTTGCAAAAGCTAAAATGATAGAATATAAAAGTGTTACACTAAATCAGAAATATAGGAGGTACTTCCTATACCTAATATATGTTGGGTGCATCATCATCAAAGAGGATATCATCACATGGTGGCTTTCACCCAGTGCTAACTTCTCCATGAGTTTGGCTTTCAAATTATTTCAACAAGATGATCTTCCTACTAAGCCAAAGTGGAAGCATCTTTGGAAGCTGAAAGTGAGACATTAGATTAAATTCTTTGCTTGGCTAGTGGCACATGGCAAGTTATTGTCAAATGAAGATAGAGTCAAAAGAGGCATGGAAGTAGATATGACCTATGATGCTTGTCATCATCCCATTCGTTCAATTATACTTGTTATCAAATATTGCTACTTAACCAAAGCAATTTGGAAAAGATTAGTACAATAAGCGGAGTTGAGTTTTTTCACCGGTAGTGATATGAATGACTAGTTATGGTATAATGTTTATAAGACTCAAGCTTCTAATAATGATGATCCCCATGGGTTGTTATTTTATTATCACTTGCGGGAACTTGTGGTATTGACATTGAAATACCCCAAAAATCCTAATTATGGAATTATGGCAAAATGATGATTTATAAGAGAAAATTAAGAAAATATATTACTTCATTAAATAAAGAGGAAATTAATTGAGAAAAATAAGGAGAAAATAATAAATAAACTATTTAGAAAAATTTGGACATTTTACTAATTAAAATGGAAGTTAAGAGCAATTTATCCAAAATAGCCTAACTAATTTAAAAATGGATTTAATTATTATAATTAAAATAATTATTATTAAAATTAAATATCTAAATTAATTATATAAATAAATAAAAACCAAATACCCCCAACCCAACTTACTTTATCATTTTCCATTTTCCTTTTTCTCCTTTCTTTTCTTTTTCTTTCTTCCTCCTTTATTTTTTTTTTCTTCTTCTTCTTCTCCCGGTTTGGGCCAGCTCGCGACCCAAACTCTCCTTCCTCCCCCCGTCAACTCCTTCGTCGCCCGTTGCCCCCAGCCGGCCGAACCGCCCTCTTCTTTCTTTTCTTTCTCCCCTGGACCAACCGGTCTAATCGTCGTCTGCCTCCCTCCCAAACCCCGATCTGCAACTGCCAAACCCTGTAGCCCTGCCGCCGACAGCAGCACGCCGTCCTCACCTACCCCTCTCCCTGTCGTTTTCTTCCTCTTTTTGACCCCGACCAAGTCCCTCTCTCCCCTTCCCGCGTGCCCACCTCTTTCCCTTTTCCTCTCCCCTTCCCCGACCCAACCTGCCATGGCAGGACCTGCACCGCCTGCCACCGGTCGGCCATCTACACACCTGCCCCGCACGCCTCCTTCTCCCCTTGTCGTTTTCCCCTTCCAATTGCCTATAAATACCCCCCATTGGCAGCCCCGATCAGCTCCCTTTTCGATTTTTGCCCCGAAACCCTGCCTCTCCGCCGCCTAAAAAAGATGGGCTTTTTGCCATCACCGGAGACCGCCACCACCACCTCTGCCCACCTTTATCATCCCTGCAACTCCCTCGACAAAACCAAGCCACCGCCACCCTCCGCCTTGCCCTGCACGTGCCGCCCTAGCCGTGCAAAGTTCCTATCCCAAAAACCATCACCCCCGGCCTTCGCCGCTCTTGCGGCGCCTTCCACCGCCAACCCAGCTGCCACCAGCACCTCCTCCAGCCTCCAAAACACTCAAGGAAGCTTCCTCTACCTTCCCCTGCCTTCAACTCCCCCTGCCTCCCTCTCCTCCTTCCTCCCTCATCTTCCCCCTCTCTCCACCACCCTCGGCCGCCGTGCCAACCACCGCGCGCCGCCACCCCTTGCCACGCCACCACCCTCACTCCACTCCCCTTCACCTCCTGTCTCTTTCCCCCACCTCAAACTTCTCCTTTCCCCTCCCATCTAACCACCACCTCCATCTTTCCCCCTCTTCTCCTCCTCCACCACCGACCCTAGGTGGTTCTCCACTCATCCAAACCCTAATACCCCTTTTATATAACTGCTACTATTTTCTACCAATATTAATACTACTATTATTATTATTATTATTATTATTATTATTATTATTATTATTATTATTATTATTATTATTATTATTATTATTATTATTATTATTATTTCTTTCATTATTATTACTATTATTATTATTATTATCATTATTATTGTCTCTATCATTAATGTTCTTATTTTCTTACTAATACTAACATCCCTTTTAAACCCTAACTTGTATTATACTTAACTTTGGTCTTATTTTTATAATTATTAGTATTAACATTTTTATTATTATTATTTCTATTATCCTTACTATGGTTATTATTACTATTGCTTAACCTTACTTGGTTGTATTATTATTAGTACTATTATTACTATGATTATTATTATTATTATTATTATTACTATTATTATTATTATTATTATTATTATACCTAACACATTTATCACTATTATTAATAATAATACTACTTTTGTTCTTATCCATGTTACTTAACTCAAGCTAGTAAATATCATGTGGTTGTTAACTAAGAAGAGTACTTGAACCTTATTACCATACCACTTAACATCAACCCTAACCTCATTACTATGACACTATTATTAGCTATTACTATTACTACTACTATCACTACCTTATTGTTGTAATCAAAAGCATTTGAACCCTTTTATTATTCAAGAATATACAACTATTATCATTATCACCCTTAGGGATAGTTACTTGTAATATTGTGACCTTATAATATTATTATTTCAAATATAACGCCATTAATAGACTTGGCCTTAAACGCTAGGGTTTCTATCACTAGGCATTAGTGTCACTATTTTATTAATACTAACACTATTTTCCTATATCTAGCATGAACCCTATTACTACAAGATTAGAACCAATGGGTTTAATAAAATAAGTGTAACAATAAGTATCAAAAATAAATATATTTTGACTACTAATATTTAGTATACTAATTCTAAGGTAAAAACCCTAGTTTTTGTATAATACCCTTTTTAGTAATAAAAACCCTAATCCTAAACTAGAATAAGGGTTGATGGTACTTGTAAGGGAAGCTAATACTTAGCATTTTCCCCTTTTATAGGTAACCCTGACCAAATCCCTAAGGAGCTAGAGGAGCGTGCTCCAAGCCCGGTGCCTACCTAGGTAAGGACGAAACTAATGGCCTTGTGCTATGTGTGACATGGATGTGTTGAATGTTGTGTATGCCATGCTATGCCATGTATTATATGATTTGTGTATAACTTGTCTTATGTGTAGCGCAGCTTGGAGATTGAGGTATGTTGTATGTGCTTCCATGATATGAGCATGACATGTATATGTATGATGTTTATGATATATTATGTTATGGCCCTCTAGGACATGCATGTTAGGGTAAATGGTAATATGAGTTGGAAATATAAGGATGACCAAAAATAAATGGGAAGTGAGACCACTAAGGGGGATATGAGGTTGACCTAAGTACCTCATGATCTATGAGAGAAGATTTAAGTGGGAGGAATGTCCGAAATAAATGAGAGTTGGGAACCATGCATGGGAGTCTTGAAGTTTGTATGGTGGTATTAATATTTTATGGCGGTATTAATGGTTGCATGGTGGTATTAATGGCCGCATGATGATATTAGGGTTTGTATGGTGGTATTAGTGATTTCATGGTGGTATTAATGGCTTACGGTGGTATTAGGGTTTGCATGGTGGTGCTATGGTTTGTATGGTCGTATTAATGTTCTATGGCGGTATTGATGGTTGCATGGTGGTATTAATGGCCGCATGATGATATTAGGGTTTATATGGTAGTATTAGTGATTTATGGTGGTATTAATGGCTTACGGTGGTGTTAGGGTTTGCATGATGGTGTTATGGTTTGTATGGTGGTATTAATGTTCTATGGCGCTATTGATGGTTGCATGGTGGTATTAATGGCCGCATGATGATATTAGGGTTTGTATGGTGGTATTAGTGATTTCATGGTGGTATTATGGTTGGAATGGTGGTATTAGGGTTCGCATGGTGGTATTAGGGTCGGTATGGTGGTATTAGTGATTTCATGGTGGTATTAATGGCTTATGGTGGTATTAGGGTTTGCATGGTGGTGTTATGGTTTGGTGGTATTAATGTTTGTATGGGGTATTAGGGTCTGCATGGTGGATTTAGGGTTTTGCATGGGAGTTAATGATTGTATGGGATTTAGGGTTTGTATGAAAAGTTCGAGAGGTTGCATGGGATGTGTAACGTTTGCGTGGGAGCCAAATTTATGAATGAAAGGTTGATTTGGGATGTAAGAAAGGTAATGCAAGTATGATCTGGGTGTTTAACTGTTTTGGACGGAGAATAGTACGTGGAGTATTAAAAGGGTATAGAGGAGACAGAATTAGGGTTTGGAGTGATTCACTCTGGGTCGTCGTGATTAAGTAAGGTTGGAGTAGCTAATTGTGATTTGTTGAGGATAATTGAGGTTTGAAATGGCTAGGTATGGTTGTTAGGGTAACATAGGGTTAAGAGTGGTTAACCACGGTTTGGCGTGGACAAGTAGGGTCGGTTATGGCTGCTTAGAGTTGTTGGTGTTATCATGTGTATTTATTGATTAAAGTGTAGTTATGAATGTGGGATTTTATTAGTTGTGATGTGTACAGTATAAAGAGAATGATTTATGCATGCTAGGGGTGTGATGTGATTCAATAAGATACGGATAAGACACTAATAACGTAAAGCGAAAGACTGTTGAGCCGAGCCCAGTCCGGTCCACTGGCTATAATAGTGGTCAGAGGCGTTCTGCCCTGTGCGTTTCATTCCGGTCCACCGGCTATAATAGTGGTCAGAGGCGTTCTGCCCTGTGTATTTCGTTCCGGTCCACCGGCTATAATAGTGGTCAGAGGCATTCTGCCCTGTGCGTTTATTTCCGGTCCACCGGCTATAATAGTGGGGGCCTCGGCTCGATAGACCCAAAGTAAATAAGTTAAACCACGGGAAAAATACTAAATACTTATAGTGAAACACCATGTTGAGGCGGGGCCAGTCCGGTCCACCGGTAAGAATAGTGGTCAGAGGCGTCCTGCCCTGTGTTTTTATTTTCGATCCACCGGCTATAATAGTGGGGTCCCCGTGCTCACATGGATTATTGAAGAATGTGTGAAATGGACTTATTATCATTAATGAGAATAAAGAATAAGTCACGAGAGAAGTATTCAGACCTTATCTTGCGGGTTATCGCATGTTGTCTATATGATTGTGCTATGTGTGCTATGTGGTATGATCGTATGCTTGGCCTTAGCGCACCAGCGCCCTTACTCAGTATTGGACCCGTACTGATACTACCTTGATTGAATGGGTCCTGTGATAATCCACCGACGGTGGGGAGCATACCTCCTATGCAAGTTTGATCGGTTATGACATTGGGGTGGAAGGCTTGGCTTGAGTGAGTAGGCGATCCGGATATTGGTCCCTTGGGATCCGTCTTATTAACTATATGTTGTACTACGTTTCTTGTTTTGAAACCGTACTCTTAAGTTGTATTCCTAAACGATATTCTAACTGTTGTTGACTCATGTTTTCGTGAACGACCTATGTTAACTACGTACCTATGTTTTGATGATGGTTTAGCTTAGCCTTAGCACTTAGTATCGCAACGGTAGGAGTGAACCGGTATGGTACTAAGTGTGGCGGTAATACCCCCAAGTTTACGATTTTAATTCTTTCGCTTCCGCTAAAACCTTTGTCTTAAACGAAATTTTTCAGTAGTAAATTTGGGGGTGTTACAGACATAATAAGAGATTTTTTTTGTCCTAACTAGCAGGTCGAAAGAACAACTCAATGGTTATGGAGTTTTGTATGTGATGAATTCATGGCTTAGAACATATTCAATAGTTTGCAATATATCATAAGAAGTTCGTAGAATCATGATTTATGTTGGGAACCACCATCTATAGATATTATAATGATCAATGTAGATGGGAGTGATATCACGAATCTAGGAGCCATAATAGTAAGGGTGTGGCACATGATGGTTGTGGATATTAGATTTTTTATTTCTTCACTAACTTGGGATTTGCCTCTGTCTTGTTAGCAGAGCTGTGGGGAATTTATTATAGGCTAAATGATGTAGTGAAGAGAGATCTCCATCGAATAGAGGTGTGTTGTGACTAAGCAGTATCAGTGAATCTTATAAGGTCAAGAAGCATGGATTATCATCGAATGGCTCCCCTAGTGGATGCTTAAGGACACTTGATGACCTAATTCAGTCACTGTAGAATCATTCATAATTATAGGGAGACAAACAATGTGGAGGATGTTATGGCTCACATTGGGCATAAGAGTCCTTATGGTTTGTATATTTTGACCCACCTCCCCTAGAGATTGAGGATCACATTCTTTTTTATTTTGTTAGTGGGGTTAGTTATCATGTGATTGGTAATTGATGTTTGCATTATATTCCTTGGTTGGCATCCTTCACAGACAAGTAATATGTGTGTGTGTTAGGTGCAAGGAAAAAGTAATATCATGTATAGGGATCATGTGTGAAAGGTACTTTATCTTACCATAATAAAGGATACAAGACAAAGAGAAGAGAACAAGTATAAAAAAATCAAAGAACATAAGAGCTTGGAGAGAGAGGTATATTTTTTATAACAATACTTATAACACCCTAAATTTGTGTAACCTTTATTTTTAGGTGTTTAGCTTTTTATTCAAACTCTAACCTAAAACATCAGCATCATTACTTTTATTGAACCTTGATTTGTAACCCAAATAAAATTTTAAAATAAATTATTCTAATTATTTTTACAATTTTCCTTTCCCTTAGCCTACACATTTAACTAGTTAATTGTTTGGGTTGCTTTTCTAACCAAATCTAATAAATGGTGTGTTTCACTATGACACCTACCATACTATGGATTTCCAACATCTATTCTTCCCACCTGCAATTTGACCTTCTTGATTTAATCCATCAAGATCTTGAGAAAATCTCTCAAGTCTTCCCTTGGTTATCCATCCTTCTCCTTATCAATCGCACAAAAAACTCCCAAAAATGCCCTTAAGTACTTGGTCCTCTTTTTTATTTATGAATTATTATATATTCTTGAATATGGAACACTTTTTTGATGAATCTTGAAGAATCTTCAAAGAAATATTGAATCTTGATTGCAATTCCACCAACCTATGGCTTTGATACCAAACTTGATGTGCGTGGGAGGGTGTAATCTTCAATTATGTGGAATTAAAGTTTGAATGGAGTTTAGATAATATGATAGAGGCTTGGTGATGGTGAATTAAAAGATTAAAGCTTTAAATGTGATGTAATAAAGATGATGGTGGCTCGAATATGGTAGAAGAGTGATGATGATGATGATTCGGTGATGATGGGGTTAACAATGATGATGGTTCAAATGGAACACATTAATTAGTTTATGCATTCAATGATGGATTGATTATTTTGTATATTTTTGAAAGATAGGTTTTGGATGCAGGTTAGAATCGTGGTTTGAGTTGGGGTTAGGGTTTGGATCGAAAAGGGGGAGATAAGGTGGAGTTTGGTTGGTATGGATGGTTTAGGGTTTCGAAGGGATGATTTATGGATTCGGTATTATATACCAAATTAGTGATTTTTTAAACCATGAATTAGAGTAGGATTTTGATGGTAATTAGGGAAGTAAAATATAGATTAAGAATAGTATAAAAGATATAGATTAATCTCTAATTTACATAGACAAAGAGATTAAAACTTTCAAGCCAAACTGTTCATACATATTCGATTTGCTTGAGCTTGAACTCACACAGAATTCATTCAATGTTGATTTTCAACTTTAATTTTCATTCTCTAATAAATATGCTCGAAATTCATACAAAATACAACCTTTCTACCACTAGCTAAAGCATATTTCAAAATATTCCAAGCTAAAAGATATTATGCTACATTTATGCTAACTTTATTCTCCTACTTTATTACTTAATTAATAAATTAGATAAATCACTTAATCATGCTCATAAATCCTGCCAACATACTTCTTATGCACGTCGTTACTCCCTTCTTGCATGTCATGCACATGCACGTAGACACTTGATTGCTTATTTATTATATTTCAAGCAACGTAACCATTCATTGGTCTTCAAATTTATGAGTGAAACTTTCCAAATAAAGAATAGTTGGTTCTACAATTATAAAAGCTAATTCTTTAGTGTTTTCTCCTACATCAAAGATTATTTTTTTACTATTTTTTCTAGCTAAAACTAATCTTTTACCACTAATATATTATTTTTTCACCAATATTTTGTTAATGAAAAATAGATTAATATGGACATCTATTTATAAAGAGAAATTTTAGAAAATTATGGTATGATTTTTTTAATAAACAAAAATTAAAAATATATTTTTAGAAAAAATAGTACTATATCACCTATTGTATAGTGCTAAACTAAGCTATAGGTTGCACATTATTAGCAAAATAAGGGTTACCCCCGTATATACAATATATAGCACCTTAAATCATATATTACAAAATAGTATCACATATATCAAGATATAGTTAGTAATGTACCTAAGAATAGTTAGACAAGTAAGTAGGTTACCTTAAATGTGATTTGATCGTTGTATACTTACTAGTCACTAATCTTAAAGCTAATAATAATATATTATTAATGATAGGTGAAATATATTAGATGAATGTATTATAATTATATGATGCTCAACTTATCAAAATCCTAAAATTTAATAATCTTTGAGCCTATCCGCTAATATTTATATATAATCCCTTAATTCTAGACTAATTTAGGGGCATGGAATTACTCTAATAAATAAAGTGTTAATTGATCATTTACATAATTATTTAGTTCCAAATAAAGCTTATAAATTTATACTTGATAAAAGATAAATTAATTTAATACTAATACTTGCTACTAAGTCATAACTATTACCCGAAAACTAAAATCAATGTGATAAACCTTGCTGAAGGCTATTATTACATACATCAATCAAATTGAAATCTCAAAAATAATTCCAAAGGCTAGGACTTCATATTCATAATTGCCAACTAACATGTGACATCATAAGTGCAATTGTTACTCTTTTTTTATTCATAAATAAAGTCATCTATTTGTCTTTATATAAAAATTCTATTATTTTCTATTATAACTAATGAAACGTCATAGTTAGATGAGTAGAAATCATGATTTGATAGCTCAGGACTATGAATTAAAGATGCAAACACTACTTAAGAAATACAAAAAGGAGAGGTGTGGTGCACATGACCATTTGATTTCCCTTAACCTTTTTTATTCATGTAAATAATATAAAACTATTATTAATTGTATCTACAAAAGATGTTTGGAAAACTACGAACCTAGTTCACTAATAAAGGATGATATCATATGCTGCCATACATATAGTAGTTCCATATTAAAATAATAAAAATGGATAGAATGATATAAGCAAACAAGCTTTAAAATATCGATTAATATGAATATTATGTGATATTGTAGTTCTTACCTCGTACACCCTCCTCCATAATTCAAGTATGGTAGTGTTGGTTCTTATATTTTGTTTTTCTTGGGTTATGCCGGTGCTATATTGATTATGGAGAAGGTTATAGTAGAATGTATCTAGTAAAGTGTAATTTCTAAAATTTGTTTATTTATCATAAGGTAATTGTTTGCTAAATATAATTTAAAATGATCCAAGCTTTATTCATTGTTAAATTCTATTAACAACGTAAATTATTTGATAACTATTTACTTGAATGAATATTTTTTTTATATGCAACTAATTACTTGTATAATTAAATAAATAGACATGTGTGTAGACCTTTATCCTTATATATTATTATTATTATTGTTATTATTATTATTATTATTATTGACATACTAATTATTATAAATATAAAAGTTATAATTGTAAATAAAATTATTATAATAATATGTATCATTATAATAACAATAGTAAATTTTATATTTACATTTCTACTAATAATAGTGACTATTATATTTCTAAACATAGCAACAACAACAACAACAACAATAATAATAATTAACATGATAATTATAATTACAATAACAATCATTATTATACAATAATATTTACAATTGTATTTATAATAATAATAAATTTTTTATTATTATTGCATATTTTATGATTGTAATTTTAATATCATTACATATGCTATGATAAAAATTGGTATGATAATCATAACAATAATAATAAATCACAAAATTAAATTTATTAATTATATTTAATTGACAACATACAATGGCACACTACTAATTCTAAATTAAATTGACTTACTCTAATCCTAATATGACCCAGAGTTTATAGAATTTCTTCAATCCAAATTTGATATGATCTGAAGTCCATAGACCTAAATCAAACTCAAGCCCAATAGATTAGACTTGAATATGAAGTAACCCGATTTAATATAGACTCTATCCAAGTCACTGTTATACAAATGAAGCCCATATCTAAAAGACACCCGATTCCGATCTAATTGTATAACAACTCAATTTTAACCTGATCCAAATTCACAAACCCAAATCCTAACCGTATGACCTATTTGCCATTTTTAGGCTTTACTTCTTAGTTCTAACAATTCTCTTCATGGATTTGAGAACTTGCCAGAAATTTTCTATTTAGATTTTGGAAAAGATTTTGATGGTTCTTATTCAAAATTTTTTTTAGAGATAGGGTAAGGACATGTTTGGGGATCCTACATCTGCCTTGAATATTTATTTACAAGTTTTTTTTATAAAATTATAATTTATAAGTATTTTGTTAAAAAATAATATTAGGTATCGAAGATGATAATAAGTTTTAAAAATGGAATTGGATTTCGAGTTAAAGAATAAATTAAGAATGAAAAATGAATTTAAAACGGCAAGATTTTTTGATAAAAAATTGAAGATTAAAATAAATTTGTAGATTATTTTACTTATTAAATTCATGACACACTGCCAACCTTTTCAAAATAAATAAAGAAGTGTCGAACTACTCTTTTGCCATCGAAACAAACTGCCATTGTTCTTGCTCAACAATCTATCCGCACAACTCCAAAAGCCATTCCTGGCCAACACTACAGTAGAGGTTTTTACAACAAAAGAGAAATTAAAAAATAAAATTGCACCAAAAACCATAGAGACTATCCACTTCTGGTCTGCACACGACATGAGGGGTCTCATTATTTCTTAACAATAATGAACATTTTACTGTAAATAATAATTATTTGATGAAAACAATATTGTAAAATTAATCTATGTTATATAAATTAGAAATCATCAAATATTCTGGGTTAATTTTCAATACAATAATATTTCTTTAAATAATATGACTGATATTATTATCAGGCATATATACCGGGATTTTTTTTTTACTTTTAGCTGTTACAATTTACTATTTTTCCTTATTGAAAAGATGTGTAATAAATTTAGTACACATTTACTAGTTTGCTTTTCCAAAATAGGCCTTAAATAATTCGGTTAAGTTAATTTAATATTGGGGAAATGTAAGGGCTATTAGCACATATCATCAGTTGTGCGATATCTAGTGGAATAAATTTGAATGCTTCTTACGCCATAGCTTCATCGATAACCCTAAGTCAATGTTTGGGTTATTATTATTATTTTTTTTTTCAAATGAAAAAGAAAAGTAATAGAAATATAATAATGACCCACTTGGAAAATTATATAATTATAAATTTATTTTTTGGATTAATAATTTTAATAAAAATTTTCATTTTTTTTCTAGTTAATATATTTTTATATTTGGAATTAGAGTAGATTATTTATAATATATTTTTTTATATTCACTTATGGACAATGTAAATATACTATAAAATTATTTTAAATATTTATATGGTAAAATTTTAATATAATCTTTAATAGTATTAAAAAGTATATATATATTTTGATTTTAGAATATCTAAATAAAATGATTGATATAAACGAAGCCTAAATAATTTGTAGAATTGTTTGATTTTGCATTCAAATGTCTGCGCTTGTGTTTCCCAATTTAGTTATGGAAGTCAGAGCTTTTAAAGTAGGGATACAAAAGAATATATAAATGTAGGGTTTGGTGTTGTGCAGCTGCTTACCACTTGCAGTTCAAAGACAAAAAGCCCACATCCAAGCCCGGCGGCCCCCAACTCAGCCGCGTGTTAAATTTCATAAACAACCTTCCCCGCTCCTTCGTCCTGATTCCCTCCACCCCTCTCCTCCTCTCTTATATATACAGCCCTTCCTCACGCACTCATTCCAGCTATCACCAAGCGAACCCCACCGTTTGCCGATTTCCACACTTTTGGCTTAATTTTCGGTTATCTCACCAACCCAGAAAAACATAAAGGAGTTTGTTTTGACTGGAACAGAGGATCAAAAAAGGGGAAAAGAAAAGGGAAACAAGGCAAGAAAAGGACGATAATGAAGGTCCAGTTCTTAGATTGTATATTGGTACCAGGAGGGTTGATGATAATGGTGGGATATCATCTTTGGTTATTGCATAGGATCATGAAACATCCAACCAAGACTGTTATTGGTATCAATGCTATTAATCGAGGTTTCTGGGTTCATGCCATGATGGAGGTAATTCAGTAATTTTTTATTTATTATTTGATTGTGTAAATAATTTATCTATTTAATGTGCCAGGAATGTCATCAATTTTCTGAAAAACTTGTTGTAGCTAGCCAGGTTATTAATAATTGAATTCGGAAAAGGAGATTGATCGGCTCAGTTAAAGCCTACATAATTGAAAATGGTTTGTAAAAATGGTATCTGGGTTCACACCGCATACGTGCACACGATTATTAATGTGTACAAGATGGAAAGTTGCTTCATTTCTGTAAGGAAGAAAGTCGATAGGATGAACGTATTTGAAGACCCAATTGTCGAACAAAGCTACTAACAACTTTTTCCGGGCATATTATATTATTCCACGCGGTATTAACGGAAGAATAATTATATATATATATATATATATATATATATACCTTGTTATTTTTCTGAAATCAAGCTGTTTTAGCTTTTTCTACCCTTTTTTAGAAGGCAAAACATTTATCTTTAATATTTAATTCCCATCGTCAAATTAACAATGATATTACAATAATTGGATACATGAAAGAATAAAAATTAAAATTAGGCTTTACATTTTTTAAAACGTCTTTAAAAATAAAATAAAATCTATCCTTATATGGCCGCCTATACCTCAGATGCACTTTGCCAATTAGGACGCTTACTAAGTAATTTGGAGAATATTGATTGATGTCTGCCCTTTGTTCTCAACAACTAGCATGTTTTGTGGATCCTATAGCAAGCTTTATTTACCCGGTGGAATCTTAGTCAAGTGCTTAGATATGGTATATGTTTACGTATCATTTGTTCGGTCGAATCCCTCTTCGTACGTACAACGTGTTGTAATGCTATATATATATATATTGTATTGTTTATACCAAATATTGAAGTCGTGTGTTTTATTTTACTATCATTTCAAGACCTTGACACGAATATCTTCTTCTTCCATGAAAATATTTACTACGCATTTTTTGGGTAAACTATTCTTGCCTCGTAGATCCTTTTATTTAATGATTAAAATTTACATAAATATTTAAAAAATGTTGATTTGTGGTGCAATCATCCATGCGCACAATAGTATCGAAAATATCTAGATATTTTTCAAAAATTTTGAATTATAAATTTTATATATTGAATATAATTTTAGAATTATGTGGTGCATTACTCATTCAATATATATATGTTACTTATTTTAAATCGGCCCGAGGTAAAATTAGCAGCGCATATGAGATAATTAATTATGATGATCATAAGTTCACCAATAATTAATAAAGCAGTATGAAAACAGGACTCGAAGAACGGCGTGCTAGCGGTTCAAAGCCTAAGGAACAACATAATGGCATCGACTTTGCTAGCTTCAACAGCTATCATGCTAAGCTCAGTCATAGCGGTAATGATGACCCCCGGGCGCAGCAACGGAGGCGGAGGAACGCCCAATGCGTTTGACGTCGTTCTCGGCGACCGATCCCAGCTCGGCTTCTCGATAAAATTCTTCTGCATCTTGGTCTGTTTCCTCCTGGCCTTCCTCCTCAACGTCCAGTCAATACGTTACTACAGTCATGCAAGTATACTGGTCAATGTCCCCATCAAGAAGCTGGATTCGTCGCCTTACTTGACTTCCGAGTATGTCGGGAAGCTTGTGAATCGGGGGAGCTATTTTTGGTCGTTGGGATTAAGAGCGTTTTATTTCTCGTTTCCGTTGTTTCTGTGGATTTTTGGACCGATCCCCATGTTCGTTAGTTGTGTTATTTTGGTGTTTATGTTGTATTTCCTAGATGTGACGAGGGAGTTTGGGGCTATTCACGACGGTGCTGTTAGTAATCATGATATCGATCAAGTAGTCTAACACAGTAATTAGCAAAATTAAGAGGACGCTTTTGATACTTTTTAGGTGTTACCGGTGGCCCCGGCCTCTTTATACATGGAGCGAAGAGGAAAGCCTGATTAGTAGTATTAGTTTATGATTTAATGGTTACGAGCTGTAGTAGTACTACTTGTGCCCCAATTCTAATTCAATCCAAGTTGAATTCAGGGTGCAGGCTGTAACAAATAACAATAGGCTGGCTCTGTAGAGCTAATAATAGCAGTGAAATTTTTATATATGCTTTCATTTCATTCTACCCTCTTGAACATTTCCTCCTGCATGCGGGGTTGATTGAACATTCATTCACGCCGTCGCAACACATGGCATAACCTAAAATAAAACACTCGGCGGTCCTCGAAGTAACGCAGATGACACGCGTCTACTTAACTTACTACGTATTGTTATTAAGATAGTATAATAATGAATGATTTAAACTTCCATACGCTTCGAAAAAGCCATAGCTCCTATAACAAAAAAAAGGTTAAAAGTATAGTGTACGGATCAATTATCGTAAATGGACGTATTAAGAACATGCTACTTATTGCATTTAAGATGGTAAATAAGTTGTTACACCGGCTTGCAAGTTGGATAAATTTTATTCTTTATAAATTTAGTTCGATTTATTATTTATTTAACTTAAGGAACTAATTTTACGTCCTACTTTTAGGTTTATTAAATGAGATAAATATGTTCCTAAAAAAGTTATTTCTAACTTAATTATAACATAAGATCGCGAGCTTGATTTGAATTATTAAAAGTTCGATTCTTCCTATTTATTTTATTAAACAAACCGAGTTCAAATGTCAAAATGTTTGTTCTACTTAATTAACTTATTTATTACTCTAACTGCATAATTAATTATTATGTTTAGATGTATTTCCTTTTACCAAGGGAATCAATGATCAAAATTCTATGAAATGTAATGGTCACTCAACTAAAATTATAAATGAATTATTGAGCAATGAAGATTTAATCTTAAGATTTTTTTTAAAAAAAAAATACAAATAATTCAAGGAATAAAACTTAATTGGAGCATTGTTTTTTCATCCAAAAGTATAAGCCAGTAAATCAATTACGACGAAAACAAAGACAAAAAAAGCCAGCGTAAAGCATGTCGTCACAATTCCCCACACTAGCTACGCATTAACACCGCTCTTCTCTTATAGGTGAGCTAAGCCACGTCACCCCTTCCATCTGCGTCTAAGTACATAAACAAGAGCAAAAAGACAAAATCAAAACGGAAAAACACACACACCCACCAGAACCAGAGAGACTACCGAGGCCGGTCTCCTCCATGGACTCTTCTTCTATGAAAGAATACGCAGTTTTCCTGACCTTTCTGGGTCGGACAAACCAAAAGTCAAGCATAGGTACATCGTCTCATAGCACCTTACAGTGATAGGCGTTTGCAGTTAAGCTTCATGTGAAAGAATCTACGGTTGGTGGTTTACGTCGATGTTTTGTATACTTGATCGAAAATTAATTTGTTCGAGTTTACGGTATATGGTCCAATTAATTCTATAGCAGTGTACATAAAAATTACAATTATTTCAAAAATATCTGATATAATTGGGTTCAATTCTGGGTCAAACGTTTAGACGGGATCCTCTGCCATTGAATTTTTTCTTCCTATAATTCAAAATGATAAGTTTAATGCATACCGAATCCAACTAGTTCGACCCTATTTTAATAGTTCAATCCCATTTTTTCTAGGTTGCTATGATACTTTCAAAATTAGATAATTTTATATCAATGGGTATATGTAGTACCCCAACATCTTATAAAATTTTAATTTCAATTTATCAGACATATTAATTTAACCTAGTTCCTAATATTCAGCTTTATCTCATTTTATTTTAATCTAACCCCAATCTTTAAAAAAATATATAGATTAAATTTTTATATTTACATATCCAATAATTTAACTTTAAGCCTAAACCCAAATTATAATACCCTAAATTTTTATTTAGTCTAATCCCATATTATTAATGCCATAGCTTGATTTTAGTATCAAGAAAAGTATGTTTTAGCCTTTACCCAATTTTTTAATTCTAAAAGTTTAACTGAATCCAAATATTTGACCTGAGTAAACTATATTTTATGAACCGAATTCAAACTCGCTAAAATTTCCACTGATCCAAACTATCTTTGGCTATAATCAAAACTTATCAAAACTAATCCCTAATATTTTTTTTTCTCTCTCTTTTTCCTTTTCCTTTTCTCCTTTTCTTTCTTTCTTCTCCATCTCCCACCGTAATCTTGATTTTCCCTGTAAGTCGCCTTGTAACTTGTGCCCTTTTTCACTTGCACTATCATTCATCACCTTTTCTATAGCCATCCATCATTCATCACCCTGCCTTCTTCTTCTTTTCCTTCTCTCATCAATGCCGATCTGCACCATTATCACCTTTCCTTGCCATTTCTTCTTCTCTCTTATCCTTACGTAACATACACATAACCATCACCATCCCCTACTGCACCCTCTGCCATTTTTCACCACAACACACAACCATCATTCCCCTGCACCATTTCACGCATGACTTTCCCTCTCTGTCTCTATTTCTTTTCTTCACGTTCACACTTCACCCACACATGTACACACACACACACAATATAATTTCCTCCCCTTCTCTTTTGTTTGACTTACTTTCTACCCATTTTGTGTTAAGGAAATACTGCCCGAGCTCCCCCTTTTCATTCTCCTTTATTCCTTCTTCTTTTCCTTCTCTTTTCTACCCTGTTTTTACCCGCGCACCAGCATTTCCACCACCAACACTACTGTACACCGCCACTTATCGCCCATTGACCTATGAACTGACCATTGAGGTCACCCCAACCTTGCCCATCACCATCGCTAGCCATCGCCGCTGGTCATCGCTTCTTTTTCCTTCTTATTCTCTTCGCTTATAGCATTTTTAGGAAACACACGACTTTAAGCACATCCATACAACACTAAAAATTCCTATTGCAAGCCCATATAACCTAGCATACACTACTTGTGCAACCTCACACGCCCGCGCATGACCCAAACGCACACTTATAGGCACCTATTTGACTTTGTAACCTATTTACCAGTGATCGAGCATAGCCATGCCACTTTGCAACACCTAACCATGCACGATCCTTCCTCTCGACCTGAGTGTGTATTGCCTACAGCAAATCCATGCAGCCACCCCATTTTGGTTTTGCACCCCTATTTTCACAACCAAAACTTGTTGTAATACCATCAAATTTTTACCATAACTCCATCACACATTCCACTACACATCCACATGTCTCAAGCTTCCATTTGACAATGGTTATTTCCACTTTCACCCTCTTTACCTTAATTTCTTCCTTGGTTATACTATTCAAGCGTAATCATGGATTTTATTGTTTGTTGTAGGTGGTATTCTGCTAATCTCAAAGGTGAATGTCTATGATTTATGTATTCAGAGCCTAGTTTCCTAATTAATAAGGATACTATTTGATGTTTAGTGTTTTTGTGTTATTTGCTTGTATGGTTATATGTGTTTTTCTTGATATCATTGATATATGATTTAATATATGTTGATCATGATATGTTGTGATATTATGAATATTATGTTGGAAGAAAGCAAGGAGGAGTATGAGGTATAGTTATGATTTTGTTGTGATAATGACATAATTATGGGAAATAAATCTTATGGCATGGAATATGAGCTAAATGAGCTTTAATAAGTAGACATAATTATTTTTATAAGGTACGATGCTAATTGGTCGATTTGGAAAATAATGTGTGTGGACGGTACAAGATTTTATTAAATAAAGGTTATTATTTATCCTTAGGGATATTTTGGTCATTGTGGGATCATAAGAAAATTGTGGCATATTACATGTTATGTGGATTAAAAAATGATAATGGTATCATGAGAAATTCTTGGAAGTATTATTATTTGTTTGGGGTCCATCAATAAAATATTGGTTAATTAGGGTATACTAACTTATAATGATAAGGTTATCATTTCATAGGTAAAATCAAGAGTTTATTCGGATTCTAATTACATTGCTAATGATTGGCCTTATAAGGTTGTTTATTGGACTTAGTAATCATGTAAATTTTTATGGGGGGAATTATGACTACTTAGGGATTTTAGTAATTCTATGAATGAAACCTTGTATAAGATTATTAACTTACGTGTATGATGTAGGTGTTAGACCGTATATTATGGGTATGATAATAATGGTGAGATTTAAGGATGAACTAATATAATTTATGGTGTAATAAACAATATAAGAGAATGAATGCTAAAGGGTATGTAATTAGGGTTTGAAAAGATTTAAGGACTATGACTTGAGTTATGTGTCTATCTACCCTAATGTGTTTGGTGCCTGAGAATTTATCTTGAATAAGATACAAATCACTTAAAGTGGAAGAGCACATGAGTAGGGTAAAGGTGATATATATGTATATATATATATATATATTTGTGTGTATGTATATTTATATATCCCGGGTGTGCGTGTCTATATATATATATATATCCAGTTCCACTAGGGAGAATAGTGGCTTGGAGAATTTTTCCTTTAAAAGGTGATATCTTTAATCTCCGTTCCTCCGGAAAGAATAGTGGCTCAAGAGCGTTTTTTCTTGAGAAAGTGTTTCAGTCCATTCCACCATATTAAGAATAGTGGGCCCCTACTCATTGTGAAATAAAAAATAATAGTATAACCTATGGAAAAGACATTAATGACTTAAAGTGAAAGAGTACGTGAGTTAGGACCAAGGTGTTATTTTTATATTTGTTTTATTGGAGAGAATAGTAGTTTGGGAGCATTCTACCCTGAGAAGGTGATGTTTTTAGATCCATTCCATCGGCTTAAAAATAGTGGATACCTAGCACTCAACGTATACAAAAGAATGAAAATGGATTATTGAAATGCCCCGAAAATTCCTAATTCTAAATATTATATTTAAATGAGGTTTTATCATAAATATTAATTAAATAAATTATTTTAATTAAAATAAAATAAAATTAATTAGGGAAAATCAAGAATAAATTTACAAGTATTTTAATTAGGAGGAATTTGGGGTATTTTAACTAATCAAGGATTTTAATTTGGGAATTAATTAAATAAATTATTTTATTTAAAATAAGAATTAGAAAATCGTTTTAATTTAATAATAATTTTATAAATAATTTAATTGGAGGAATTTAGGGTGTTTTGATAATTAAAATGGAATTTATGGAAAATCTTTTAAAAATCCTAATTTAGCCTAAAAGGGATTTAAATATTATTATTTTTAAATATCCTAAATATTCAGATTAATTTAATTGGCCCTAATCTAATTATTTTTCTCCTTTCCTTTTTTCCTTTTTCTTTCTTCCTTTTTCCTTTCCTTTTTCTTTCTTTTTCTTCTTTTCCTTTTTCCTCTTCTTTTTCCCCAGTTGGGCTGCCCTCTCCCGCGGCCCAATCTTTTTCCTCTTCTTCCTTTCCCTCGGCCCAGCCCGCGCCCGCACGACCTCCTTCGTCCGACTCCACCGTGCCGCGTTTTGGCTCCGTTTACACCGAAACGCGTCGTTCGGTTTAATGACGCCCTCACCGCGTGCGAACCGGCCCGGTTCTCCCTTTTTCTTTTCTTTCCCCGGCCGACTGGTCCGCCTCCCCTCCTTCTTCCTTCTTCCTCCTTCCTCCTCCGTCGCTGCGACTCAAGCTTCTGACCCCGTCAATGGCATCTCCGTTTATGGTGAATAATACCGGTTGTTTCTTGTCTCATTGCCTTCCTCTTAACTCCAGAAATAAATTGACATAACTATCATGCGTTAAATCTTGCCCGTTTCCTCTCCCCAACGTCGCGAACCTTCGAACCAACCCAAACGATACCCGACCGTTTTCCGCCGCCGGCTGCCCAAATTCTTACATTTAAAACTTCCATGTCGACCTCCAGCTCCTCATTATCCATTCCAACATATATAAATAGCCTAGTTGTAGGATTTTTAAGATTTTTCTTCTCCGAAAACCCTCGGCCCGAGCTGCTGCCACCCCAACTTCAGACGCCTCTTCCGCCGCCGTCAGACAACCTCAGCGCCACCGAAACATTCCATTCTCCTCCCTGAAAGTTCATCTAATTAGCTAAACCATTTTCACCTCTCGATTCTTCTTGTACGAGCCTCAATAATCATGCAAAGTTAGATGCTCGTTTCGCCGAAATTTTGACCCCGAAGTCTTAAACCGCCTTCCACCGCCGTGCGCCACCACCACCATCATTTTGTCCCTCTCCTCCTGGGCAACAATAAACACCTCTTATATCACCTCAATTCTCCCTATCTTTTTCCCAACATCCATCTTTTTCTATGTTCTTCTAATTTTTCCGGCCACCGCTGGTGCCGCCGTGAACCACCGCTGGTGCCGCCTATCCCCACCAGCTTAAGGTTGAACCCTAGACCCTCTCAACCATTTTTCATATTATTATAAGCCTTTATTTAATTTATTTCAATTATTTGCATATAAATACCATTATTATTATTCTTAATATTTATATTCTTAATATGTTTTATTATTATTTGATATAAAATTTATGCTGAATTGTACTTGCAGGGTGGAGAGTGGTAATAACATAATTTTATTGTTAGTTTCGAATTTTAAGTTATTAATTGAATGATTATAGGATTATTATCATTCTTCTCCTTATTATTATTATTAATATTATAATTATTAGAATAATTATTATTATCATTTTATTAATTATTCTGGAAAATCTTAGGCCCTAATTTTGTATTAACATTTGCACTTATTTATTTGATTATTATTATTTCTACTGTTCTTATAACCATTAATAATAATATTATTATTATCTTTATTATTTTAATGTTATTATATATGTTAGTAATTTTATTATTCATATTTAATAAGTGGTAAGTCATTAGTTATAAGTAGGGTCGAAACCCCACTTTAAATTTTAAAGCTTATTATTATTATTATTATTATCATTATTATTAATGCAAATATTTTACCATTAGTATTGTTATTAATGTCATTATGGTTATTATTATTATTATTATTATTATTATTATTATTATTATTATTATTATTATTATTGTTATTGTTATTTAGATTCTCATTGAAATTAGTTTTATTAATTTTGATATTATTATATTAGCATCATTATTATCATTAGGGTAAAATCTTTAACCCTATATTATCAAGGTTTATAATATCTCTATTATTTTTATGTCTTTAGCAAAGTTAGAATTTTGTTAAGGTTATTTTATTAGTATGTTATTATTTGGTCAAAGCTCTAAGGATGCGTAGGAATGTGCTCCAAGACCGGTGTCATTTTAGGTAAGGGGTGCTAAGGCCTTTTATGTGCTTATGGGCATTATGTGCTTCGCATGCTATGTATCCTATGTATTATTATGATCATTCTGTATGTGATATAACGTAGATGATATAACGTGGAGTTGAATAATGTTTTGCATGGCATGTGTATTATTTATGTATGATGATATGTGTTGTGATACTATAAGACATGCATGTGAGAATGTCGATGTGGTTGTGTGGGGAAAAAGGATGAAAAATAAGGATGGAGAAAGAAGTTGATCAAGAGGTATGAGTTGACCTAAGTATTCCATTGATTCATGAGTAAAGGAATAATTCATGAGTTGACCTAAGTATTCCATTGATCAAGAGGTATGAGTTGACCTAAGTATGAGAATCTGATTTATGATTTTTGAGGTTTTGTATGGAGAATATAATTTATGGTTTTATATGGGGAATTTTAATTTATGGTTTTGTATGATTTTGTGTGAGAGAATTTAATCTATGGTTTTGTATGGAAGAATTTAATTTATGGTTTTGATTTGGAGAATCTAATTTATGATTTTATGTGGAAGGATCTAATGTAAGGTTTTATATGGATGAATCTCTTGTTTGATATGGTTCAAATCTAGGGTTTGGTATGGATGAATTTTTGGGTTTTATTTGGTTTGAATTTAGGGTTTGGTAAGGGTGAATACTTGTTTTGGTATGGATGAATCTTTGGGTTTTATATGGTTTGAATCTAGGGTTTGGTATGAATGAATCTTTGGGTTATGTGGATTGAATTTAGGGTTTTGTATGATAAAATCTTGGGTTTTGCATAGTAGTATTAATGGTTTCATGGTGGCATTAGGGTTTTCATTGTGGTATTAGGGTTTACATGGTGGCATTGGTGGTTGAATGGGGAGATTAATGTCTGCATGGGTATGAAATTTATGTGTGGAAAGTTAATTTGAGATGTAAGGAAGGTCATGTAAGTGTTGTTTGGGCGTTTGAGCACTTGGGATGAAAAATAACACATGGAGCAAATTAAGGGTACAGAGGAGACTAAATTATAATTTATTGAGGTTAATGGTGGTCTGTGGTGGCTGCTTAGGGTTTTTGTCGTATCAAGTATATTTGGTGATTAAAGTGTAATTGTGATTTGTGATGTGTGTTGATTCATGCATGTCCAGGGCAAGCTTTGAATAAGATACTTAAGACACTAATTATTTAAAGTGGAAGATCGTTGAGACGGGACCAACTGATCCACCGATTCGGAATAGTGGTTAGGGTTTTTACCCTATATGTGACCGATCCACCTGTTATAATAGTAGTTAGGGCGTGATGTCCTATGCGTAACCGATCCACCGGTTATAATAGTGGGGGTTCCCGAGCTCAACAACCGCAAACCAGAGTTTTGCTAAAATGCCTAAAAGATACTAACTACTTACAGTGGAACACCATGCAAGCCAGGGCTAACCGATCCACCGGTTAGGAATAGTGGTTAGGACGTGTAGTCCTATGTGTTTCCGATCCACCGGCTATAATAGTGGTAAGGGTATGATACCCTATGTGCCTCCGATCCACCAGCTATAATAGTGGGGGCTTCTGTACTCGCATGGATTTGATATAAAGCTTGGTATGTATCGACTTCCGATAAAAGATTAAGTAAATAATTAATCTGGATTATTTATGGGCCTTTGTGTATGCACCTGAATGTTTGGTCGATATTATGATATGATGATGGTCCTTATGATCTTTTATTCTTATGCATGTTTTTATGTGCTTATGTGTCGGCCTTAGTGCTCGGTTACCTTACTCAGTACGTAGCGTACTGATCAACCTTTTCATGGGTGCTGCTCATTCCCATGAGTAGTATGCCCTTCTGGTTTGTGCAGGTGGGCGAGCCATCAGTCGGGGCTAAGTGTTGAGCATGTTTGGCTCAAGTTCGAGAGAGTTGTGGTCGTATTTCAGTCTTTATGTAATTTTATTTCCTGCTATTATTTCTTTGTGTTGGAGTATTTATCCTCTTTGATTTCGCACTCTGATTTCTATTTTATTACGTTTATAAACGTTTATGCGTACTCTAATTTTAAGGTATGATCTTTCGAGTTCTTTTATGAACCGTTGATTTGAATTTAATATAAATCTCTTCTTTAGCCTTAGCACTTGGTACTGGAACGGTCGGAGAGAACTGGTCTAGTACTAAGTGTGGCGGTAACATTTCCAGAATTCATGAGTTTTAAGTATTTCTATTATAATTGCTTCTGCTTGCAAAAAAATAGTGAATTTTGGGGTGTTACAATTATATCTAATAAAGATATCTAGATCATTGTATGCCTTATTAGACATTTCTTTTATCTGCTTATATACCTATTATCTTTTGTGAAAGCATGTGCTAATTATATCCCTATTTTGATAGTACTATTTCCTTACTCAATACGTAGCGTATTAACCACCTATTTTATGGGTGCTAATACTTCCCACATGTAGGAAGCCCTGATTCTTATGTGTAGGTTTTAAAAGATTACCTAAATGATTATGCTTCCTATAATGCCTTATGTGGGGATGAGTGATCCTATCTATATTGGGTGTTTGGGTGACGAGTAATGTTTTCCAATAGTTGTATTTACCTAGATATCGTTTTTAGACTCTTAATTCATGGTATTCATTTTTTTTTTGTATTTTGTGTATTGAAACTCGGAGTTAAACTCCAAACTCATTATTGAATTATAAATGTTTCTTTCATTTCTAATTTTCTTACATTACTTTAAATGCTTTAACCTTGTGAGTGATGTAAGAATGGTTGAATAAACTATAATTATGTCAATTATGGTGGTAACCCCTAAATTTTACTTATATACTTCCCTTGTAACAAGAAAAATTTTAGTAGTAAAAATTAGAGTGTTATACAAATTCTATACTCAAAATTTTCCCTTTATGTTTTTCCCCTTTCTTCCTTCCCTCTTTACCTTTTTTTTTATTTCTTCTTTCCTTTCCATCCTTTGTCTTTTTCCTTTTTCTCTCCTACTTCCCACGCTGCAGCAACCAACCCAACTCCCTCCCTTTCTTTTTTTTCCTCTCATTCTCGGGTGGCATCTAGCCCACTCCCATTTCCTTCTTTTATTCTTTCTTTTTAATTTTTAATTTTTTTATTTCTCTTATTCTTCCCTACCTCCCATCTCATTTCCTCTTCTCTCTTAAACAGAGACATACCATTCCCTGTTACCCCTCTCAATATTGCAACCCCCGCCATGCACACCCCACCACTCATCGCCCTGCCACACCACCCTACACCCCTGTACCACCCTAAAATCTTACACCTTATACCCTTACACCCTGCTCCCCAACCCCTTTTTTCTTACATGGCAAACATGCCATCGGGCGGGACTGAGAGTTGAGTCCGGACCTAGCTTGGGGGTCGAGAGTGACGTGGCCAGAGTATATCGTCCACCTTATCTTTCCTAAACTGTACTCTGATTCTGTATGACTTGTGTTTTACTAATGATTAGTGTTTTATTAAAAACTCGTATTTGATGGTTAATCTTGTTTAGCCTTAGCACTTAGTACCGGGTCGGTAAGAGTGAATCGATCTGGTACTAAGTGTAGCAGTAATGCCCCTGAATTTACAGTTTTATCTTTTCGTTTCCATTAAACACTTTTAAATTAAAAAAAAATTTTAGTAGTAAATTTGGGGGTATTAAAAGTTGGTATCATAGTGTTGGTCCTCGAAACCACATTTGTTTCTTTTCAAAACAGAATTATTTTACAAGTTTTACCTAATTTAGAGTGTTTTCATACTTTAGAAAAACCCTTCTATTTTAATGATTTTGAGTCTGGGCCAGAGTGAGGAACGTAAGGGTAGATTAGGGGTTTTTCCAAGAAAGGGGGAAGCAGTATGTCATGATTATTGTGAACTGGTGGGTTTGCTTCTAACCTTGCCTTTTATTTGATGCAGCTTCCAATGACGACGAACGGCTGAGTAGGAATTTTGGAGGAGGCCTTTGAGGCCTTCATGGAATTTGTTCAGTGCACCCACCATCTAGAGGGTGTCGGTGAGGATTGGCTTTAGAGGGTTACCGGGCACCACCCTCCTACGTACTCCGGTGAAGAGGACCCCGTGGTCCTCGAGGGGTGGATCTGAGATCTGGATCGCACTTTTGAGGTAGTGGATTTCCCTAAAAATCGGTAGCCCCGCATAGCTGCCTTCTTCTTGAGAGGCGTGGCAAACGCCTGGTGGGTAGAGCACCGAGCCTAGGTTGGTCCTCCGGCAGATTGGGAGGCGTTCAAGGCTACCCTTCGTTCCAGATTCTACCCGAAGAGCTTGAAGAGGGACAAGCTTAGAGAATTTATGTAGCTTACCTAAGGGTTGATGATGGTGCGATAGTATTACGCTTGCTTCACCGTGCTGCTACGTTTTACCCCCGGGATTGCTGCTAGTGAGTCGATAGTGGTATTTCAGTTCGATCAGGGGATGAACTTTGGTATCCGTAGGATGATGGGCTCAATACCGTTCACTGATCTCGCTACACTCTATGAGCGCGCCTTCCCTGCCGCCACCCTAGTCCAAGAGCAGGCCATCATCCTCGGGAAGAGGAAACCTGAGGGCCAGAGTCCTGGGGGTAGGACCCAACTAAGGTCAGGAGGACTGATGAGACCCCCACTGAGAGATCACACTAGAGGCTCGAGACCCCAGAGAGGGAACTCATGCAGACAGTGTGGGCAGAACCACCTAGGGATGAACTGTGGAGGCAGGTTGGTGACCTGCCTAAACTATGGAAAGATAGGCCATAGAGCAGTCGAATGTTGGAGGCCATTGCGCACTCAGCAATATCAGTCTCATCAGACACCACAAGGGGGAGCCTTGATGCCCCAGCAGCAAGCCTATCAGCAGCACCTCCGGACCGCACCATTCGTTCTCTGCCGGTGTATGTTTTGTTTGACTCGGGAGCCACCCTATCCTTTATTTTGTCTTCTTTTGTTGCTAAATCTAGTCTATCACCTACCGCTAAAGTAGAATTGTCTGTGATGCTTCCTTCCGGTGATAAAGTGAGATGTAGCCAGCTTTATTCTGATGTGCCCTTAGTCATAGGCGGGGTAGATTTCCTAGTGAACCTGGTCGGGATGGAATTGAAGGATTTCAATGTGATTCTAGGTATGGACATGCTGGGGAGATATAAGACTATAATTGACTGCGCCCAGGAGCACGTGATCTTACGGGGCCAGAAGGGAACTAGGGTATCATACCAGAGGACCCAGCCTAAGCCCGTTACCAAAGTGGTAACGGTAGTGACTCTGTATTCCTTGGTTCGGAAGGGGTATCCCCTATATGTATGTAGCGTACAAGAGCTGAACAAGGACTTGGCTGATCTAGACAGTATTCCGGTGGTCAAGGAGTTCCCGAATGTGTTTCTAGAGAAGATACCGGGTATGCCCATAGTTCGAGAGATTGATTTCAAGATCGAGTTGGTGCCAGGAGTTGAGCCCGTCATAAAGGCACCATACCGAATGGCGCCGGTCGAGTTAAAGGAGTTAAAAGCCCAGCTAGAAGAGCTGCTGGAGCATGGATACATTTGATCGAGCGTGTCACCTTGGGGAGCACCGGTCCTGTTCGTAAAGAAGAAGGATGGTAGTCTCCATCTCTGCATCGACTACCGAGGATTGAACCAGCTGACCGTGAAGAACCAGTACCCACTCCCAAGGATAAATGACCTTTTAGACCAGTTGAAGGGTGCCACAATGTTTTCTAAGATCGATTTGAGGTCGGGGTACCATCAGTTGAGGATCGCCGATGCTGATATTATGAAGATAGCTTTCCAAACTTGGTATGGATACTACGAGTTTACGGTGATGCCGTTTGGACTCACAAATGCGCCTGCGGTTTTCATGGATCAGATGACAAGGATATTCAGGCCATTCTTGGATCGATTTGTTGTGGTGTTCATTGATGACATACTGGTGTATTCCCGAGGGGATGAAGACCATAAGTAGCACCTCCGCACTGTTTTGAATCTCCTGCGAGAGTATCACCTGTATGCAAAATTGTCGAAGTGCGGATTCTGGCTCCAAGAAGTGGCTTTCCTGGGATACATTGTATCAGCAGAGGGAGTGGCTGTGGACCCAGCCAAGATCACAACCATCACAGAGTGGAAGCCTCCTACGAATGTTGCTGAGGTTCGAAGTTTTCTGGGATTGGCAGGGTACTACAGAAGGTTTGTACAGAATTTCTCCCTGATTGCCCGACCATTAACCAACCTCCTAAATAAAATGACAAGGTTCTAGTGGGACGAGATTTGTGAAGAAGCCTTCCAGGAGCTAAAGAGACGGTTGACCACTACACCCGTGTTGACCCTACCAGAGGGTATCAATGAGTTTGAGGTCTATAGTGACGCATCCAAGCACGGCCTGGGGTGTGTGTTGATGCAGAAGGGCAGAGTAGTCGCATATGCCTCCCGATAGTTGAAGTAACATAAGCATAATTACCCCACGCACGATCTGGAGTTGGCTGCCGTGGTATTTGCTCTGAAGATTTGGAGGTACTACCTGTATGGAGCAAAATGCAGATTCGTTACGGACTATAAGAGCCTCAAGTACATTTTCACTCAAAAGGAGGGTCACATCATATAACATCGTGCGCACAACATATAATCATCATCCACATGCCATAAGGAAGTCACATAATCATACATCCACTCCAAGTTATGCTACAAATGATTAATTATTAAGTATAAAGTACACAATATGGCATAACACATGACACACAAGGCACATAACACACACATAGTTGTTCTAAGCCACATCCCTACTCGGTTTGGGTTACCAAGTTATCTCCCACACTTATTAGGTCACCAATCACCCTTTATAATTATTACACTTATCATATTTCCCATTTGGTTGGTTAAATTATTGACTTGCCCTTCTCCTATGTCATAATTGCTAAATTGTCCTTTAGTTGGATAAATTACCAAACTACCCTTCTTTATTATCATAATTACCAATTTACTCTTCTTCATTATCATAATTACCAAAATGTCCTTCTCCATTATCCTAATTACCAAATTACCCTTCTCTATTATCATAATGACCAAACTACCCTTCTCCATTATCAAAATTACCAAATTACCCTTTAGTTGGTTAAATTACCAAATTTCCCTTTTCTATTATCATAATTACTAAATTACTCTTCTCCATTATCAAAATTACCAAATTACCCTTTAGTTGGTTAATTTACTAAATTACCATTCTCTATTATCATTATTATCAAACTACCCTTATCCATTATCAAAATTACCAAATTACCCTTTTATGACAAAATTACCATTTTACCCTTTTCATTTACAAATTACCATTTTGCCCTTCAATTATGAAATTACCATTTTACCCTTTACATAAAAAATTACCATTTACCCTTTTCACTTACAAACTACCATTTTGCTCTTTGCTTATAAAATTACCATTTTACCCCTTACCTCTAAAATTACCATTTTACCCTTTACAAAATTACCATTTTACCCCTTATTACACCACTTATATTAAATTATCATCACTACATGAAATATTAATATTAATACCCCATTCTCATTATCTAACTCCACAACTATTATATTTAATATAATACTCATTAACACCCACACATATTAGGCCATATTCTTGCACAAGACATATTACTAAAATACCCCTAAGGCTCACAATAATATTGACCATGCATTAATGGTCACAACAACATAATATAGCATGGATAAGTACTTAACATATTCTTGAATAACAATTCTCCTTCCTTAAGCATTTCTTCCATACATGGCATATAAACTAGAATACTTTCCTTTTTATCAACCAACACAAGAAACTACATATATTATATTAAACAAAATATACCAAGCATAATAACATATTAAAAAGCCTAATGTGCTAACATACGTTTATCCATGCATTTAAGTGAGGTTTAACAATTACCTTAATTCCTACAAAAACAAACCTTATCGGTATTCTGGTTAAAGATTCAAGCTTTGATTAGAAAAACCAATACATAAAATATAATATCAATGTTTATTATATTAGAAATAAGAAAAACCAAAGTACAAGACTTTATAACACTTAATTAATGAAATAATTCACTTAAAATATTATTATACCTTAAAATTTATTAAATAAAACATACTGAGGCATGTGACAGCTCATACTACTCATACAACATGAGCTGCATACAAAGAAATGGGGGGGGGAGGGGCTCAAAATGGCAAGAAAGGGAGGAGGGAGCGGTATTTTTGGGTGAAGGTTTTGGGGCTAGGAAAGAAGGTATGTGGGGGAGAATTTAAGGAAAAGAAAGGGTGTAGAGGTGGAGAGGGGGTGTAGGTAGCGGTCAGGGATAGGTTGACAGTGGCTAAGGGCTACGGCGATGACGGCAGCGAGGCTGCGATTATGGCTACCAAGGTGGAGGGGGTTGAGAAGGAAAGAAAAGGGAGGAGGAAAAAGAAGGGTTGCAGGTGGTTGTTTTGGCCAAAGGGGGTATGGGGTTGGTAGAGGAGGTTGCATGGATTGGTTTGGTGGCTTAGGTTCCGGTAGAGGCGGCGGAACGACGACAAAAAGAGGAGGTGCAAGGTGGCTGTCGAGAAGGGAGAAAAAGAGGAGAAAAAGAAGAGGGAAGGAAGAAGGGGGTTGTAGGGTGGCTTGAGAGGTGGTGTGGTGGTTCAGGGGTGAGGTAAAGGGTGGCAGGGGTGGTGTAGGTGGTTGGTGTGGCAGTGGAAGTGGAGGATTGTGGCAATGGTGCAAAAATAGGGAGGGCAATGGAAGGAGAATAAAGGAGAGAAAAAAGGTCGGGGAAGGGGAAGGAAGGCTCAAAAATGGGCAGGATGAAGTAGGGAGGGAAGAAGAAAAAGAAGAGGAAGGGAAAGGAGGGGATAGGGGGCTCGATAGGATAGCGGTAGGGTGGTAGGAGTATGGGAGTTGCAGGGAGAGGGAAGGGAAATGAGGGGCATGGTCAAGGAGAGAGAGAGGTGGATGGGCTTAGATGGGGTAGGAAAAATGGTGAGAGAGAGAGAGAGAGAGATAGGGAGAGCAGTAGGGGGAGGAGGGTTGTAGGTAGGGCAGTTGGAGATGGCGGAGGTGGTTGGGTATGGCGTTGGGGAAAAGGAAGAAGAAGAAAGAGAGAAGGGGGTGAAGGGGAAGAGGGGAGTGGGTCGGCCTAGTCGGGGGAGAAGGAAGGAAAGAAAGGAAGGGAGGCTGGGCTGGGCGACGCACGCGGGAGAAGGAAGAAAAGAAAATGGGGGGTCTAGGCTAGATGAGCGAGCGGGAGAAAAAGGAAAGGAAGGAAAGAAATGGGCTAGTAGCCCAGGGGTGAGGAAGGCAGGACATGCTAGGAAAGAAAGGGGAAGGAGGCGAGAAAGGGAGTGATGGGCCAGCGGCCCAATGCACAGGGGAAGGAAGGCAGGCCAAGGCCTAGCGACCTGAAGGATGAAAAAGGAAAAAGAAAGAAAGGAGAAAAAGGAGAAAAAGGATAAAGAAAAGGAAAAAAGGGAAAAAAGGAAAGAGAAAATGAGGAAAATAAAATAATTTAATTTATAAAATAATAAAATTCAATATTTTTGGGTAATAAATTATTTTAATAATTTAATTTAATATAATTAAATATATGGGTTTAACAGGATAATTTTATTAAAATATTGGTTTGGAAAATTATTTAAATAAAAAGAGTATGATAAAATAACAAAATATTTATTTTAATTTATTAAATATTTATATCCCATTTTATATACTCAAAAATCCATAAAATAATTGAATTAAATAGATTTAAAAGCTATTTTATCCCAAATAGAAGTTATTTATTAAATTATAGGCTTTTAAAATTTAGGGGGATTAAAATTGATATGTAGTGACTCATGTCTTGCAAAAAAATATATAGTCACTTCATTTTGAAGACCTTCAATTCGATGTTGCTGCACTAAAGGTAGGAATGAGTTGCATGCATTCAATGAATAATATGCAAATAATACACAGTAACGAGTTGCAATGACATGATCAATATTAGGCATTTCGATCTAGTGTGCCATCTAAGCTAGCCCTTTCTAGTGGGCAATAGTATTAAGAGCTTGATCAATGCTGTCATATATGATTACATTCATGTACAACTGTTTTCTCGCCAATATCTTGTGATATAAGTTGGTACAATATGAACCCATTGTTCCTCATCTCCTAGTATAATAGAAGCAAATATTTTAAAACCATAGTTTCCATCTGCTAACACATTGCACCAGCTATTAATTTAAGGAACTATATGTCGATTCATCTAAGTCACGTACATAAATTGTAATTTGCTTGATGATATAAATGCCGATTGTAATCCTCGACTTCGACCATGGCCCCAATGTTATGTTGATCTCGAACGACTATAAAATTATTATTCTATATACTCCTAACTAAATTGTTTCCTTCTGGTAGAGTTCCTTGGGTGGCCCCTATGCTAACGTACTGATGGCTCATGGAGAGGTATTCTATGGGGAACTACAATATTAAATATTTCTCTAACTAACTGATTCTGTATTGCTGGTTGCTGGCTCATAACAGTTTCCATGGAAATATGGAGTAAATGAGATGTAACCTCTAATGGTTCTTGGGGTGTCGGTGGATTAATTGGCCCATCTATGTCAAATTTCTTCCAAAACGGATGAATAATCGATACGGGGATTGGCATGTAGTTATGAATGTATGTATTAATCTCATGCGTATGCCGCATATAATATCTGCATAAATCATCATTGGTACCTACATAATCAAGTCTTTGACACTCTTTTTTGACCAAATCCATTACATATAAAGCAACATGACCTCTCAAATTAGTATAAAGGGAACTTGTAGCAAAATGAGGGGTATTGAACTGAGACCTCTCTAGCGATGCTTTTATCTTATTATACTACAATTCCAGGAACGTGTGCATTTATTTGTATACTGTATTAAAGCTATCTTGTGATGTCTCTAGAAATATCTTCAAAGATCCATGAGCACCTTCAACCCTATTGATAAAAAATATTAGTATTTCACTTTATTAGCAGAAAAGAAGTAAAAGAAACTATACTAGGAGATAAAATATAAATAATACCTATTCGTTGTATCTGATGGATATGAAATACATCACCAAAGAATGCAGAAACGATTTTATGTTTATATAGTTGTAGCCAATTTATCTTTCGACACGAAATTAGGCTCGACATGTTTGAGTAATCTTTCTTTAATAACAATAGTCATTCCTTGTATGTTTGTTCATTTGTGGCATCTATCACATTTTTTCATCATGATATAAAACCATATGCGAACGATGAACGGCTAGAGACTTTCTTACACCTTTCCTTCACATTCTTATTAACATGAAACCTACATAATAAATGTTTTGAAATAGAAAAATATGTTCTACAGCTGAAAAAAGAGTAAGGTCTCAGTTGATAATAATGGTGGTTGGAAGCATAGATGGATCTATTAAGGTCTTCAATCTCTCAAGTACGCACAAATAATTTTCCTTCTTCTTAGATGACATGTATGCACATACAATTTTGAAATTCAATTGTGTTGATGTTAGGCTACAAATTTTAAGTAAAGGTATTCCATATCTATTCGTCTTATACGTGCATTCCATTTGTAAAACAAAAGAAAATACATGTAAAATATTAACAGATACGATATGTGCAAATAGATGTTCACTTATTACATTTGATTCTGGCTCACTTTGATGACACTAAAAATAATGATTATCAACTAACATACTCATAACATACTGTAACATTATTTGACTATCCATTTCTTCGGACCTAAGCTTTTGTTGGGTATTATAAATATGCCTTCTCATACTTACATTTCCTTCAAATTATTTTTGAAGAAGCAGTATGATTTGTCGTGACTTTACGTTAGCTGTGATAAGTTTATCAACAAATCGAACTTCATTTTCTGTCAAATTACCAAGAATGACATGTCTTTGGTCATAATTTGCTAATTCGTGATTGTGTGTCCCGTTCCTAACTATTATTTGCCATCCACCATTATTATTTTCAACAACAACAATAATAAAAGGATAATCATTCTTGTGAGAACATATATTACGTGCACATTCGGTATCTGTAGGTCTAGTATGGACATATGTTTCACTTCTTTCACATCTTATCGAGACTCTATATGCCCCTATACCATTTCCTTTTTTTAAAGCCTTCGATAATCAAAATCATCCTATGAGTTTTACCAATTTTTTAAACCCATGTCACAAGTTCTTCATAATTAAAAAAATATTTGTTCTATTCTAAAAAAATCTCTAATAATTTTGAGTCGTAAAGTATGTATTCTTCATATCCTAAAAAAAGAGTTTACCATAATAATATACTAAAAAGAAGTATTAATTTCATCAAACCAAATTTGTCAACATAATTTACAATTAAAAAAAAAATTTATCTCTTCGTCTAACTTGTAATTAATATTAGGAGAATCCATTTGTATATCTTTTGTGTATCAATAGTTTATTGGTATTGTAAATATATCATCTTAGTACGATGGGATTATGACTCCATCTTTGTAGTTCATCGGAGTTTTGAACTTATCGTACCTTGTCGGAGTTCCAAACTCTTTGTAGTTTGAAAAACTTATAAATTCATTATTCATTGTGAGTGTTTTAAAAAAATTGTAAAATTTTATCTTAAGATTCAACAAAGAAATTCTAATATGAAGAATAAAAACGGTGAAGTTGTTCGTTTATATATAAGGGATTTGACAGAAACTAAAATACTCATACACATACCTATGCTGCACCCTATATTTCTGACATAAATTTTTTTTTGTCCTACTTCAACCATAACCACATATTCTGTATAATAATTTCGATCTGAAAGATTTATGGTAAAATATTGAGAATGAAAAATTTTGACGCTTATTTGTAAAGGAAGGATATAAAATAAACGAGATAAAAGATACTATAGAATATCTATATCTATATATAATTTATATATTATACATATATTTATAATAGATATTCGATAGAAATAGAATATAGATTATTAGATATTTTTATTTATAAATTATTTAAATTAGATAAATTTTTTTTTGAATATTTAAGGTAAGAACTGTAAAATTTACCCGTGTTGGAGGGATGAAAATGACAAAATTTACCAATGTTGGTATGTGAGAGCGACGGAATATACCGGTGTTAAACTATGGGAACAACAAAATATGCTGGCACTGGGCATTTGGCCGGTGGTGGGGGATGAGAACAGCAAAATTTGCGCCGTTTGTGAGGGTATATCCGCCTACTTTTTTCTACGTAAGAAAAATTCTAACTTCAAATAACAAAACTCTACGTTTGTTTAAAAGAAAATTTAAAGCTAAAAAGTTGACAAGTGACCTGTCCGTGACACTGAAAGGCTAAAGGAGGCCTATCAACATCAATTTGAAAAAAAAACCCACACGAAGAGAATCGATGCAAGTCGAGTTGCTTGCCTTTTTCATCCCTGGATTATCCGTCGATGATTTTTTATGTCACGTCATTCAATGACAGGGATAAATAAATGTTACATAAATAAATGATTAAAATTAATCTAAAAGTATTATAATAATGAAAAAGAAGAAGAACGGTTCCATATTTGAAAATTTTAAATTCCACAAAACAAAGTTGGATAAACCTCTTCGTTCCATGCTTTTTTTTTTACTAGAACAAGTGCAAAATTAAATAGTAATGGTATAGTTAGTATGAAATATTTATAATGTTTTTTATAACTGTCCTAAAATTTAGATCCACATATATAATATTAATATATAAAATTCATACATCATAAAATAGCTATAAATATATTGACAATAAGTTTAGCATTTTTGAAAACGTGTAAATTATATGGACTTATTGTGGGCTCTTTCTTCTTGGGAGCTTAGCTCCCCCTCGGCCCCCACTAATGCATAAGCGGGCGAGCCGTGAGCTTAGTGTCATTGCACTGCACATACACAGAACGACCAGCATCTGTCTCGGTAGCTCGAGCAATAGCAGTTGTAGTACCTCTTGGTTGTTGAGATAAGAAATGGTGTCCGGGCGATTCATCTCCATTGTTTTCCTCCTTTTCATGGCCACATGTTTTGTTCTAATCCTTCTTAGTTGCATTCTAATTAGCTGATATTTCTAGTTAACGCGCAAGCCACGTTAATGTGATCTGTATGGATCGTACTTCTAGGTGTATGCATAAAATTAACTCATTGAGTATTTCTAATTCGCTGATACTTCTAGCACATAGTATTTTTTATTTTTATTTTATTTTAATTGAAAGGAGTTCGTAACCAGAAGGAAGGGATTAAACATCATGCCTCTGTTATGTAGAAAAGTTTTTTATTGAATTTTAGGGAATCCGATTTTCGATCATGTTCCTTAATCTAGAATTTGCTGAGTATTTATACAATTTAAAATATGATACACAAGGCCTAGGCCCACTATATTACAAGACTAATTACAGCCCAAGTAAATTACACAAAATAATCCTAATACCCCCCTCAAGTTGGAGTATGGAGATCACAAATACCCAACTTGCGGAGTAAGTATAAAAATTTCCGTTTACCCAAAGCCTTCATGTGTAGGCACATGACTAGTGCGAATAATCCCTTCTTGTATTGCATCCCGAATATAATGACAATCGACTTTAATGTATTTCGTACGTTCATGAAACACCGGATTCTAAGCAATGTGCAATGTCGATTGACTATCACAGTAAAGACTCATAGTACGAGGATGCTCCACACCAAAACTGCAAAGAAGAACCTTCAACCACTTGATACTATGTTGAATTTTAGGGAATTCGATTTTCAATCTTGTTCCTTAATTCAAAATTTGCTGATTATTTATACAACCTAAACTATGATACACAAGGCTTAGGCCCACCATATTACAAGACTAATTACGGCCCAAGTAAATTACACAAAATAATCCTAATATTATCATTAACAACGCTAGACTTCATGAGCTATGCCTTCAATTTGAAGTTACATGTTGAATACTACTTTTATATATGAAATTAAAGAGTTGGGGCCATCGGTTGTGGAAGCTAGGACATGTGAGTCCTTGAGCGGTTGAGCCTATGTGTGCGAAAATCCAATTGTGGCGCTGTTTGTCAAACCGAAGGGTTTCATGGAGGTCACTGCCGAGGCTTGCGTCGACGTTGCTTCTGTACGAAACACTGCTAATAGTGTTACTTTTTAACAAAAGTATTATAATTTCGGAAAGCTGCCTGCGTCTGGCTCCCTGTTCTAATTGAAGTGTTCCTTTTTTAATTCATGAATGATAAGAGCTTGTTACACCTACTAGCTGTAATGTGACAGACTTGACTGTTGTATGTTCAAATTATGAACAGTTAGCTATCTATTTTACTTTTGCTAACCCTCCCCCACGGTGGGCCTCCCCTCCTCCCCGCCCCCCGGTTTTTTACTATTGATATGAAGATGGGCTCAAATGTTATCGATATACCTGTAATGTTACCCGAAAATTATACAAACTGTAAGTCGATATTAACCTGCAAGTTAATAACCCAAACTGAATAACCTAAAATTGTAGCTGGCATCGAAACATCGATGTTGATTCGAAATCCAAGACAAGCCCAAGCAATCTAAAACCAACCCCAACAACCAAAACGAACAGATTTGAAATATAAAATAACCCAAACCAAATCCTACTCATACCAAACATGTATAATTAAACCTTTAGTAAAAGGTGAACTTTCCTCTATTCCAATTAGCGGTTCACCAACACAGCATACTACTTCAAAATATGTTTCTACCGAGTATCTATAGGCTCTCTCTTTGGTTCAGTTTTCCCATTATAGGCACTACATGAAAATGCAGAAGTTAAAAAAAAAAAAGTGTTTGAAAGTTCCAAGTACCAGCGTTAACTTGTTGATGCTGATAAAGATTAGTGTTAGTTTTTCGATGAAGGGTGGGCACCGGAGTTATGTTTATAGGGTCAATGGTATTGTCTATCATGTTTAGTCGCTCTTTAAGGGGGTGCGCGTGGTTGCTTTATATTTTTACTTGCGGGTTGGAGGGTTGTGGCAAGATGATCGTTACCGCCGGCTCATTTGTTTCTGCTGGGTGTTGTAGCGTTGTCTGAGTTTTGCTTATGTCCTCAAGCCGCTCATGCATGGTATCTGGGTGGCTCTTTCCCTTGCTGGTTTTTATGGTCTGGATGACTCTTTTTGACATCTTATGCTCTCTTCTATGGATGGTTATTTATGTGTTCTTGGAACACGAGTTGGTTGTAACCATCTGCGTTTTTGTTTGGTTTTATGTTGGTGAGCCTTTGTGAATCATTTATCGATTTTTGTATATTTTATATCCTTGTTAATTAGATATGTGAGAAACATATGATAACAGACCTATACAAAAATAAATAAAACTAAAGTAGTGAGACTATATATGATTTTCTTGTCATTTTCTAACTCCTCAAAAGTGAGAAAACAAAAGTATAAGAAAAATAACATGCACTATAAAATGAAAATTAATTAACCAAACTAGTAATAATATTAATAACAATAATAATTGTCACTCTCATCTAATAATTAAATACAAAATAATAATAATAGTTATCTCATCCAATAATTAGACCAAAGAGCAAGTACTATTAATATTAACAATCATTAATTCACATTTTTTAACTATAAATAAATAAGAATATCCAAGTAATTATATATATATATATATGCCAAGGATCTCGGGATTAGTTCGTGAGAGGGGTAAGTGTGTCTAGTCAAACTTCTTATTTTGTGTAGGCCGTTAGGTAAGCTCCTGCTTCTAGGGCAGAGTAAGTCCTGTAAGTCCAAAGGTTAGGCAAGGCAGTAGCCAGGCATTGGAGTCTGAAAGCCGTTTATGCAAAAATAAGATAAGCGACATGCATTTATTTTCTCGATCCTCTAGTTCTTCTAGTTCTATTTCCAGAAATGACGTAGGACCTAGAAATTCAAACAGACAAACGGAAGAATATGAATTCGAAAACTTTGAGGGATCCATAGATACGTGGAGACTTCCCAAACTTCAAAAGGAAATGGTTTATAGGACATCAAATTGGTCTTTATTGCCAACAAACTATGTCATCAAAACCGAAGAAAGAGACCTTCAAATCTGCAAACCTCTAGAGACCATTCAACTACTTAGTCAAAAGTCTCTAGCAAAACATATCAGAAAGGGCTTTAATTACATCCACTTAGGATTAGTCCAAGTAGGATTCAAATCCCTGACAAGAGAAGGCCTAAACACATCAATCTTAGCAGTACTTAGAGACGCTAGGATGCTAGATTTCACGGATTCTTTAATAGGGACTGTAGAATCTAGTTTGTGTTCTGATCCGATATTTTTTAATTGCTTTCCAAATTTTGCACCTTCATTAACTGATCCTAATATCTTGCATGCTTTAACCCTACAAGTCAAAACGCATGGATATCAAATGTTAGCCGGATATGTTCCTGTAGCAATAATCTATAGGATTCATTATAAGGTAGCAAAAACAGCCTTCAGCACTGAAGCAATTAGAAAAATTGAAAATGGTGAGACCTTAGTTTTACAAACTGACTTAACTAGGTCTAATATTGTTATCCCTAAAACCATCAAATGGAATGAAATAGAACTCCCTGAGGAATGGACCTTAGATAAGGCACAACCAGCCCATGAAGAAATTAAAGAACCTGAGATTCCAAAACCAAACACGAATCTTAACAAAATAACCCAGTTTGATGACGGAACTGTCAAACTTAGTTTTAGGAGGAATAAAGGCCTTAGAATAAGGGACGATGCCTCTAGCTCTTCCACCATTAGTTTAGGAAATGTTTCAAACCTTCCTAAAAACATAAATTTGGAAGACAAAATTCAAAAGAATAGGAATTCGATGGATCAAACTCCTAGACATTCGTTTAAGGAAGCAAATTATCAAACTAGAATTCCTAAGGCAAATTACAAAAGACAGGATGATAGGGAACATACTAGCGAAGATGAAATAGATTCGCCTCCCCATTCACCCGGAATTTTCGACATAACCGATAACCAACTAAACGTCATAGAAAAAGAATTTTCTATTGATAAAGAATTCTATAGAACTGACTTTTATTCCAAAAAGAATACAGACAAACGAAATTGGTTTATTAAAACCCTAGCAAAGGAAAGTCGCAAACTTCAAGAAGAATTCTACAAATTCTTAAATGACAACAAATGCACAATAATGTTCTTTGATTGGTTAGTGATAAGGATGCTAAATAATGGTGTTAATTTGAGAGAAGTAGAAAATTCGCCATTTAAATCTGCAAAACCCATAACCAGTCGACCAAAAATCAGAGCCTGGAAAACAGAAAGAGGAACAATTGAAAATGAACACCCGCCTCTTCAAAACATTCAACTGCCTGTAGGAGAAAATACCTTAGAATTAAAACCTCTAAGAATGCCAAAAGAGGATGAACTAGAAAATTCAAAAAATATTGTTTTACAAAACAATTATACTAATGTTCATCTTAACACCATAGGTACGCAATTAACAAAACTGGATAAAACAATTCAAAAAACAATACTCCCGGCAATTCAAACTGTTTCAGATAATAAACCTGAACAAAAGCAAATGCCAGTCTTTAAACCTTTTGAATTATCAAAATCCAGTAAAAAAGAAATCAAAACTGAAAAAGACGAATTTGTTTCGGCGATAAAAGAAAAATTAAGTTTAATTACTCAGTCAACCTCGTCCAGTCAAAACCAAAATCAGGTTCCTGATACACCTGGCCAAACAGCACATATCCTAATGATTAATGAAGATGACCTCACCGATCGAAGCCAAACAGAGTCTGAAGAAGCCCAAAAATAGGTTCCTGTAGTAGCCCATTTGGACATACCGTCATCCTCTAGATCAATAGTACAAAAACAAGCTACTCCAGACCTTAGTCTAGAAGTTAGGCCTAACAAACTAGTACAACCCAGCTATAAAGCCACCTCACTTTATGAATGGAACATAGATGGACTATCAGAATATCAAATTTTAGGCCTATTACAACAAATGACTATGGCAGCAAACGCATACAAAGCCCAAATGAACACATCCGACAAAACCATAGCAGAACTCCTGATAGCAGGGTTCTCAGGACAATTGAAAGGATGGTGGGATTTTCATTTGACTTCAAACGAACAAATAGATATTTTGGACGCCATTAAGATAGATGAAAACGACGAAATCATCCTAGATAATAGAGAACCAATATCTGATGCCGTAGCATCCCTTATTCTGGCCATATCCTTACACTTCGTAGGAGACCCTTCACACCTTAAGGACAAAAATGGAGAATTATTGTCAAACCTTAGGTGCAAAAGACTTAACGACTTCCAGTGGTACAAGAACACTTTCCTAACTAGAGTTATGCTTAGGGAAGATTCAAACCAACCGTTCTGGAAAGAAAAATTTTTAGATGGCCTACCGCCCGTGTTAGGAGGAAAAGTGAGGAACAAAATCAAGGAAACTCATAACAATCAGATTCCTTACAACAAATTCACTTATGGTGAATTAATAAGTTTCACACAAAAGGAAGCTTTAAAAATTTGTCAAGACTTAAAATTCCAAAAACAACTCAAAAAAGAGTTAAATCAAACTAAACAGGAACTAGGATCATTCTGTAAACAATTCGACATTGTAGATACTTCAAACAAACAATGTACAGGAAACTGCAGACCTAGTCATCACAAAAAATCAAAAAGAAAATATTTGCCAGCCCCTCAACCACAGAGACAAATTCCCTATTATCAAACAACCAAAAAAGAGGAAAAGAAAACAGCCTATAAAAACCCAGCTTGGGAAAAAAGATTCAAAGAATATCAATGCTACAAATGTGGTAAAAAAGGACATACTTCAAATTATTGTAAAACTAGTAAGAAAATTCGTGAATTAGACTTAGATGATGAAACTAGGGAAAAAATTCAAAACTTCCTAGTCTCTTCTGAGGATAATAACGAAAACCCAGAGTTAGATGAACTCCAAACAGAGTCGTCTTCCTCTTCTAGCAGTTCTTCTGACCCAGAAGGAGGACAGATAGGTAGCCAAATGAATGTTCTAACAAAACAACAAAAAATGGTTTTAGACATCGTTCACTTAATTCTTGACCCCTCAAAACAAGCTGAATACTTGGAAAAATTAATGGAGTCAATTGAAAAGGATGAACCACCCAAACCATTACAACAAAACATTCCTTCAAAACCGGCAAATGCTTATGATTTGACAAAAATTCTTAACAAACAAAAGAAATCAAAAAATTCAACTCCAACCACTTCTGAACTTCAACATGAAATTAAAGAAGTCAAAAAAGAATTAAAAGAGTTGAAATTAAAACAAGAATCGGATATTCAAACCATTCAAACAATGTTGACTAAACAAACCCAGAGCTCATCTCCTGACCCGAGTGAATCTGAAAAAACTGAAGATGACCAAAATATTGATAATATCTCAAACGAAATAATTTCAGGAAAATTTCTTAATGTTCTAAAAGAAATAACCTCCCGTAAATACATCATCCAAATTACCCTTAGGTTAGATGATGGCTTCCTGATAAACACAGTCGCACTGTTTGACACCGGCGCCGACTTAAACTGCATTAAAGAAGGAATAATTCCAAAAAGGTACATCTCAAAATCAAATGAAAAACTATCTGCAGCCAACAGCTCCAGACTCAAAATCAAATATAAATGTGATGCAGAATTAATCTGTAACAATTTGCAAATTAAAACGACCTATTTAATAACCCCGGATATTAGTCAATCGGTTATTTTAGGCACGCCCTTTATTAATTTGATCACTCCTTACAAAGTAGGGTTGTCCGGCATTTCATTTAAAACAAAAGGGAAAAAGCATAGTTTATCCTTCTTAGAAATCCCCAGGACTCGTAACCTGAACTTATTAAAGGCAAACTTAATTTATGAGGATCAAATTAATCATCTGATAAAAACAAAACAAAATGATTTAGATTTCCTAAAACAAAATGTCAATTTATCTCGGATCCAACGACAGTTAGAAACAAAACCTGTTAAGGAAAAAATTGACCAGATTAGGAATCAAATCGAAAAAGAAATCTGTTCCGATCTCCCAAATGCTTTTTGGTCTAGAAAACATCACATGGTAGATCTTCCTTACGAAGAGAATTTCAGTGAGAGAAATATACCAACAAAGGCTAGACCCATTCAAATGAACTCAGAATTAATTGAACATTGCAAACAAGAGATCAAAGACTTAGAAACAAAAGGGTTAATTTCAAAATCTAGGTCACCTTGGTCTTGTGCTGCTTTTTATGTCAATAAAAATTCTGAAATAGAAAGAGGATCCCCTAGGTTAGTTATCAATTACAAACCTTTAAACGATGCTCTCAAATGGATCAGGTATCCAATCCCAAATAAAAAAGATTTGCTTTAAAGACTATATTCGGCAATTATCTTTTCAAAATTTGATTTGAAATCGGGATTTTGGCAAATACAAATTAAACCATTTGACCGATATAAAACAGCTTTCACGGTACCGTTTGGCCAATACGAGTGGAACGTAATGCCTTTCGGGTTAAAAAATGCACCATCAGAATTTCAAAGGATTATGAATGACATTTTTAATCCATATTCAAATTTTTGCATAGTATATATTGATGATGTGTTAATATTTTCAAATGATCTAAATCAGCATTTTAGACACCTTAGGATCTTCCTTAGTGTCGCCAAGCGTAGTGGACTTGTTGTCTCTAAGCCCAAAATAGATCTAGCCCAGACCAGGATTAGGTTTTTAGGACATTATATAGAGTCGGGCAGAATTAGGCCCATTGAGCGGTCAATAGAATTTGCGTCTAAATTTCCAGACCAAATCCTTGACAAAACCCAACTCCAAAGATTCCTTGGAAGTCTGAACTATGTTCTAGACTTCTGTCCTAATCTTAACCAAATCGCAAAACCACTTCATGATCGGCTTAAAAAGAATCCAAAACCTTGGACCCAAGCCCAAACCAATGCCATCAAAACTATCAAAGCCCAAGTCCAGTCCATACCCTGTCTGACCTTGGCCAACCCAAACCTCTTCAAAATTGTCGAAACAGACGCCTCTGAGATTGGTTACGGGGGCATCCTCAAACAGTGTCAAGCCCAGACTCTTGAACAGTATCTGGCCCATATCAAAACTAAAGCCCAAAGTGAGGTAGTAATCCAATATACATCCGGACACTGGACCCAAACACAACAAAACTATTCAACGGTCAAAAAGGAAATATTCGCAATCGTCCAGTCCATTACAAAATTCCAGTCCGACTTATTAAATCAGAAGTTCCTGTTACGAGTCGACTGTAAATCAGCAAAGCAGATACTCAAAAAAGACGTACAGAACGTTGCAAGCAAACAAAATTTTGTCAGATGGCAAGCCTTACTTTCGGTGTTTGACTTTGACATCGAATATATAAAAGGTAAGGACAATTCATTACCGGACTTCCTCACACGTGAATTCCTTCAAGGAAGCTCTCTTTCAGATCATGCCTCCACGAAAGAAAGGAAAAGAGAAAGTCTAGGAAATTCTGGCAGCAAAGCCAACAAAAATCAAATCATGGTACGAAGCGACCATAGAAGATGAAGCAGCAGCTTCATCACCTCCAAAAGATGACTCCAGAACAAATGTCCAAAAGTGGGTGGATAATCTCACCCAATCACCTGAAGTGTTCAAAGCACTTCAACAGATTACAGAACATGTTTAGAGTTCTCAACCTAAACGCAAAGGTATGAATTCTTCAAACTCTGTTTACAAAACTGAAGGAGGTATTTTAATTCCTCTCGCTCCTTCAAAAGAAATTTCAAAATCAGTTTCTAACAAACCAATTTGCAAAATTTCGGCCCTGAGATCAAGGATTTCAAGACTTGAAAATGTTTTGGACACAAAACCAGCTTTTCACAAGAAAGCTGAGTATTTTACTAAAAAAAATTTTCAAATCATTTCAAACCTCGAAGATGGATTCCATCATTCGGATCCCTTCGTTGCCCTTCGGAAAATGTTTTCTGGTTGGGATTTCAAACCATGGGATGTGACTGCACCCCATGCATATTACAAGTCGATTTTAGAGTATACAGGTTCAGCTTCATTCAAAACCTTCAAACTACCCCAAACAAAACATGAAGTTGCCTACTCAACCTGTCAACTGCACAGGGTTATTCTTCCCGCGGACTGGGGACAAAGCCTCGAACTGCCTCGCAGGCTCCCAGATTCATACAAATTTAGCCCAAACTCAAAAATGAATTTCAATTACTGGGACTACCAGCAGGCTTGGTGGAATGTCTTCTTTATGGAGAATTCCAGGAAGTCGCACTCCTGGTTATTGTTTTTCAAAAATTTCAAACAAACCCATTACCCTATTTGGTTCATCAGATGGTGGAGAGACTTCGGCGCCATCCCATATATCCTACCCGAGCAGGTATCAAAGTCTCTTAACTTGTTCAAATCCCTATATAAACCCACAAAAGATGATAGGGTGTTGCCCCCTATCTTTGCCTTCTGTTCAAAACTATTCTGCCCCTGGGTATTCGCTTGGTCAGCAGAAATAAATAAAATTGATGGAGTTCTTACTTTAGTCCGCCGATTCAAATTCAAGTGGTGGTCAAAGTACCAAACATTTGAAAAAATTTCTGAACAAGCCGTCTACAAACTTATCACAGATATCCAGCCGGCTTCTTCCTCAACAAACCCAGTCAAAGCCAGCCCAGAAGACTCAAGGTTTCTGGCCCAAAAATCAGTTACGGCAGCCAAGCTCGCTGCCGCAAAAAATAAAGATGAATACTTAGCCATTCTCGGCGAAGTATTCTCGCAAGGTAAACAAGGTTAGTCAACAGCCTCGTCAGTCACTCCAGAGATAGATTTGGGCGACGAAAATGAGGATGAGTGTTACGGGATACTACCTCCTATCTGGTAGACAGTACAGATACAACTATCATCAGTGGAGGACTACGCATCCACATGCGTTAAAGATCATGGCAGACAAAGAATATTCCTGCCAGCCAAAAGTTCGTGTCAAAGCCAAAAGTGCCGTCCTCAAAAGAAGTAAGAATCTACTTTCGGTGATTGACATTTCTACCATGGTGAAAGAATAAAGTAAAAGCAAAAGAGAAAGACGACAAAGGAATCTACAGCAAAGGATGATCACGAGGATTACTGTAGTTTTTCTAGATTACCTTTTACTATATGTACTTTTACCTTGTACTATTCAAACTTTTCCTGTAGACGGTACTGTAGGCAGTACAAATTTTACTGTTTACTTTTTACTGTTTACCTTTCAGTGGATTCCCGAATCCACTTTTCAAATTAGTAAGTACCTGACCCCCTCTATATAAGGGGGCGGAGGACTTCATTGTTCGGGGTCGGTTTTCCGGACTAGAATTTATATTCTAAGAAAGGAGCGATCACTCAAAACTCTGTATCAACTTCAAAAAGAATAAATTTTCAAACTTTCTTATCCATTTCCCTTCTTTCTCTTGAAATTATCTTCTTCTTTCTCTAATTATCTATCTATCCTTCCTTGTTTTCTTGTTCATATTTTCAGGTTGCCCGTTTGCATCCCGAGATCCTTGGCATATATGGTATCAAAGCTTTGATACCATTAGTACCATGGTCAAACTTCTTATTTTTAGGAAGTGGTGGTCAAAGTACCATTAGTACCATTAGTACCATATATATATATATATATATATATATATATATATATATATATAATTTTCAAAAAAATAATCTTAACATATGATTATCTTAGTATCTTATAAAACTCATGACAAGACCTTAGTCGAGTTTATACTAGTTAAAGAACATATAAAAATGAAGGGTAAGGCCATGTCTAGATATAAATTATTTGATATTATAATATCCTATTTTTAAGGTGTATGATGTATGATAATTTATATGTTTGATTATGATTCAAGTATGATTAATCATGGTTTAGATGTGTGCTTGATTGTGATTTAGGTGAGTTTAATTATGATTTATATGTGCTTGAGTTTGGTTTTCAAAAAGGACTGGAAAATGATTTGAGTTTAAGAGACTTGGTTTCTAGTAGATTGGTTTGGCTATACTAGTTGGTTGACTCATCTATTTCAAGGTTCCCTAATTTTGAAGAACCTTTCCAGTATATCTAATATACCAAGTAGTTGTTACACCCCTATTTTTTATACTTATGATTTTGTTTCAAATAGTTCATTATGAAAGTTAAATTATTAAAAATGCAGAATCGACTTATTGCCATACTAAGTGTAAGTATGATTTTACCTACTATTTTTACACTAAGTGCTAAGAATAAAAATGTTATTCTATTTAAATTAAGAATAATAATCATAAGAAATAGGTGAGAAATTGTGCTACATATTATTATTGTTTCAATATTTTAAGATTGGACAAATGTTACAAAGTTAAATGAAAAGAAATACAAATGGAAAAAAGACTTTAGAGATATCCTAATAAAAAAATACTACATTAGACACTGGATAGTCATCACTCTCAACCCTAAAATGCTAGCCAACAAGTTGAACTCACGAGCGATCCTATAAAGTCACAACTACCCATTGTAATATTAAGAGAACATAAAATGAAAACAATCAGTATAACGATAATAAGTAAACCACTACATATGAAGCACATAAAATGTATCACAAAAATAAAAACATGCCATAAATATATTGAATCATACATGTGATAACAAGGTATGATAACATGCTCGAATATCATTATCACTACAGGCACATGCTCAACTTACCATTACACTTAAATTGTAATATGAATCTTAATGAACTAGAGTATGATAAAGGTGTTCTGCAAAGGGAATGCTGCAAACCATTTGTATTCATCTTCCATAACAATTACATCATATCTCATAAATCCAACTAACTATAACAACAAATTCCAAAGCACCACAAGTAGGGCATAAAAACAACTACTAAATATAGGTAAGGTATAAAGGCAAATATTGGGCACAAGTAGGGGACACGGGTAACTACCAGCCACAAGTAGGGTACAAAGGTAACTAACAACCACACCAATCTAATTTAATTCCAAAACCAAATAACAATTACTTCCATCTTATTTACTTGAGGGAAGATATGTAATATCCCAAATTTTAGTTGATCTAATCATGAGTAATTAATCTCTTAACCTAATTCTTATCTTGAGAAATTAATATTTTTACATTACCATAACTCCCTAATCCTAAACATTAACCTAATCATAATATTTGTTCCAAGTTATTAATTATTTTAACCTAAATGTAAACCCAAATGACTGATAATTAATTTGTCCTAATATCCTAATCTAAATTATTTAATTAAGTCCTAATTCCAATCCCACATTATTTTCCTCCCTTTTAAGCATTCTGGTTTGTGACTGTTGAGCTCGGGAACCCCCACTATTATAACCGGTGGATCGGTCACACATAGGACATCATGTCCTAACCACTATTATAACCGGTGGATCGGTCGCACATAGGGTAAAAACCCTAACCATTATTTCGAACCGGTGGATCGGTTGGTCCCGTCTCAATGATCTTTCACTTTAGATAATTAATATTTTAAGTATCTTATTCAGAAGCTTTCACCATAGACATGCACGAATCATTAACTCATAAATTCCATATTCATCATCATACTTTATTCACCAATTACACATGTGCTACCACCAACCCTAGATATGCACCACATACCCTAATTGACCCCCACAACCATAGTCAATCACTCCAAACCCTAATTCAGTCACCTCCATACCCTTATAATGTCTTACGTATTATTTTTCACCCAAAACATTCAAACACCCAAATAACTCTTCTATTTCCTCCCTTACATCCCAAATCAACTTTTCACACGTATATTTCACTTCCATGCAAACACTAATCTTTCTATGCAAACCTTCGAACCTTTTTCATGTAAACCCTAAAATTCCACGTGAAGCCCTAAATTCAACCATGCAAACCCTAATACCACCATACAACCATCAATATCACCATATAAATCCTAATACCACCATACAACTATAATTACCACCATACAAACCTTAATATCATCATACAAACCCTAATACCAACATACATCCATTAATACCACTAGGTACACCCTAGATTCCGTCATACAAAACCCTAAATTCAAACCATATAAGACCCAAAGATTCAATCATATAAAACCCAAAGATTTGTCCTCATAATATAATTGATTAGAATCTCCCCTTCCATAATCACAAATTAGATTCTCCTATACAAGACCATAAGTTAGATTCTTCCACATAAAATCATAAATTAGAATCTCCCAAGCAAAACCATAAATTGAATTCCCCCAAGCAAATCATAAATTAGATTCCCCCATATAATATCATAAATTACATTTTCCCAAATAACATAAAAAAAATAGATTCTCCCAAACAACCATAAATTCGATTATTCCATATAACCTCATAAATTACCTTCTCCCAATTAACATCCTAATTTAAATTCTCCCAAACAACCATAAATTCGAATCTCCCATATAACATCATAAATTACCTTCTCCCAAATAACATCCTAAATTAGATTCTCCCAAACAAACCATAAATTCTGCTCTCCCACACATAAAATCATACATTAGATTATTCCTTATAAAACCATAAAATTAGGTTAACTCACTTCCCTTAATCAAATTCTTTCCCCATCCTCCTTTTTCATCCTTCCTCTCACACAAACCACATCGACTTCCTCACATACACAACACATATCATCATACATAACTAATACACATACCATGCACAACATACTTCAACTCCAAGTCATACCACATATAAAATATTTAATTATAATAAACACTACATGCGAAACACATAATACACATAAGCACATAAAAGGCCTTAGCACTCCTTACCTAAAACGGCACTGGTCTTGGAGCACGCTCCTACGCCTCCTTAGGGTTTTGACTGGTTTTACCTATTTTGAGAGAAAAGCTAAAATTAGACTCTCTTCTATCAAAATAATATTAAACACTAATTTAATATAAGAATAGTTTTTTTTATAAAATAATAATAAAAAAATACCAAAATAATATCAATATTAATATTAATAAGAATAATAAAATAGTAGAAATAATAATAAAAAGGCATTACTCAAAAATAAAGTGAAATAAGGGCTTCAGACCCTTTACCAAAATAATACTAAAAAGATTATTTGTAAATTAAATAACCCAATTCAGAAATAATAATAATAATAATAATAATAATAATAATAATAATAATAATAATAATAATAATAATAATAATAATAATAATAATGATTATGATAATAATAATAATGATTATGATAATAATAATAATAATAATAATAATAATAATAATAATGATAATAATAGTAACATTATTAACAAAACTAATGTTAAAATATTTGTATTAATAATAATAAATAAGAATAATGGAAATTTGAAGTAGAAAATAATAATAATAACAATAATTATACTTATAACATTTTAATATTAATAATAGTAAATATAGAAATAATAAGAAGAATAATAATAAAATCGAATTAAAATATATTAGGCTTCAGCCATCAACATAAATAATAATAAAATATTAATACTAATAATAATAATAATAATAATAATAATAATAATAATAATGCATATTAAAATATAAATATTAAGAATAATAATAATAGTATTTATATCTAAATAATTGAAATAAAATAATTTAAGGGTTATAAAAATAGGGAAAATAGCTGAGAGGGTCTAGGGTTCAACCAAATGTTGGTGGGGATAAGCGGCACCGGCAGTGGCGCACGGCGGTGGCGGCAGTGGCCGGAAAGAGGAAAGAAAGAGGGGAAAGTTGCATGCTGGGAATAAGATAGGAAGAATTAAAATGGGAGCTGGGGTGTTTTGAGTTCCCCAGAAGGAGAGGGACAGAATGAGGGTGGTGGCGGAGCCAAAGGTGGCGGCGCACGACGACGGCGGTGGTGGCCGAATGGAGGAGAAGGAGAAAGAAAGAGGAGGAGAGGGAGAAAGAGGAAAATAAAGGTATGGGGAGATAGAGGAGGTTCTGAAGAAGAGAATGGGAGGAGAAATAGGCGGCAGAAGCGGCGGAAGAGGTGGTTAATGGTGGTTCGAAGGGCGGCGGAGGTGGAAGAAAGGGTTGATAGGGAAGGGAAGTTTGCACAGTCGGGGAGACTTGTTCAAAAAGAATCGAGGGATGAGGGAGGTTTGGTTAGCTAGAGGGCGGTGCAAGGAGTGCACGGGTTGCTAGAGAAGGCGACGTAGTTGGCCGGAGGCGGCGGAATAGGTGTCTAAAGGGGTGGCGGCGACAAAGGAAAAATTCTGGGTTGGAGGATTAAGAGCTCGATATAGAGCTACTTACGAGGGTATTTATAGGCTTAGAAGGGAGGCTAGGGTTCTATGGGTCGGCTAGTAGATAGGGAAGGTAGGGTTCCGATCGCCGGTGGCGTGGTCGGCCGGTAGGAGTCAAAACGGGGGAAAGGGGTTGGGCAGGAGAGAGAGTATCACGCGACAAAAGGGAGAGTTGATAGGGTTTATGAGGCTGCCGAAACGAGGAGAAGAGAAAGGGAGGAAAAGGCCGGTCAAATCGGGCTAGATCGCCGGCGAAAAACCAGGCTCTGGCAACGTTGTTGCAGGTCGGTGGCGTCGGGCTGGTGCGAAGACTGGGGAAGAAGAAAGGCAGGCGGCTGGACTGGTCGGTCGGGAAAAGAAGAGCAAAGAAAGGGAGACGGGCGAACCGAGCGCGACGGGGAAAATTCATTAAACAAAACGATGTGTGTTGAGTGGAGAAAAGAAGAAATGCGGCGCTTCGAGGGGGACGAAGGGTGCGCGGCGCGGCTGGGTCGAAGAAGGAAGAAGAAGAGGAAGACTGGGCCGCGAGCTGGCCCAATTCGGGGTGAAGAAGAAAAAGGAAAAGAAAAGAAGAAGAAAAAGAAAGAAAAAGAAAGAAAAGGAAAAAGGAAAAGAAAGAAATAATTATCTTGGGTATTTAAATTAATTAAAATATTTGGGATATTTAAAAATAATAATATTTGAATAAAATAATATTTAAATCCCTTTTTTTGTCTAAATTAGGATTTTTAAAAGATTTTCCATAATTTCCTTTTTAATTAGCAAAACACCCTAATTTTCTCCAATTAAATTATTTATAAAATTAATATTAATTTGAAACTATTTTCTCCTTCTTATTTTAAATAAAATAATTTATTTATTTAATTTTTAAAATAAAATTCTTAATTAGCTAAAATATCCAAATTCTCTTCTAATAGAAATACTTATAAATTTCTTCTTGATTTGTCCTAATTAATTCAGTTTAAAAATAATTTATTTCAATAATTTTTATAATAAATATCCTTAAATGTAGTTTATAAAATTAGAAATTTTCGGGGCATTTCATTACTACCCCCTTAAAAACAGACTTCGCCCCCGAAGTCTTTTGCGGTTCTTCTAGGGTTAGGGTTAGGGTATTCTAATATTCTATTTTAGCACATCATTAGCTATACTTAAATTAACTACCCCCTTAGAGACGAACTATGGTTTGTTGTACCTGGGCATAAGTTCAATTTAAATACTAAATATCAAATATTAATATTGGTAGAATTTAATCAAAAATTTATTTATCGAAAATTTATTTCGAAAAGATCCGAAGGCTCAAAATTAATAAAAGAGTTATATAAGAATTTTGGAAAACACTCTCGGAAGGAATTACCGATGAACATAAAAAAAAATATATGTATTATTTACGGAAATATATCATAAGAACTCAAAAATTTATTTAAAGCATATAATAAAATATTTAAGTTGAACTCTAACACCCCGAGACAAATTTAGTCATGTCCAAAATTATTTTTCTGTAAAAAAAAAAGACATACAACAGAATACAGCTGATTTTGGAAAGAAATTCATGAATACGTCTTCTAAATTTAAAACTTTCCAAAAATATTAACGATTGAAACGAATAATTTAGAGTCGAAAATATTTTCTAATGATAAAATCATTACAATAAATTTAACTATTCAATACAAATTATATAATCTAAATAATGTAATTTGTCAACAAAATATAATTCAAAATAACGTCGTAATCATATGACAAAGTTATAATAAAAAAAATAAATCTAAAATATAAAAATACGAGAAAGAATAGAAATATATATTATTAACCAAAAATCGAACTCATAAGAAATTTAATTAAATTTAACTATGAATTTGAATCGTCGATAAATCCATAAGACAAATCGAAATTAAAATAATTAATTATGTATATCAAATTACGTTAATAAAATCATTAAACTTAATAAATCTGGATTTTAAAAATACGGGGTATTACATTACTACCCCCTTAAAAAGAAACTTCGTCCCCGAAATTCAGGGAAAATCTAAGTAGTGTAAACTTGACAAACGATTGCATAAAATATTGATCGCAATAAATAGGTTAAAAGTAACTCCGAAGAAAATAAAATGATGTTTACAAAAAACAAAACCAAGTAAAGTTGGGTTCAGCAAGGTACGCCTTAAGGTTATCAATCCACTAAACCTGTAGGACTAGGGTAAACCTAGTGGGGTTACTACCCCCTTAAGGACGAACTAATTACAAGACCATAATCACAGTAGCAAAACACAAAGTCACTTACGCTACCCTATCGTACAATCCTCACAAGCTAATCCGGATTTTAAAATTTACTTGAAACAAGGTAAATACATTTTCAGTTAAAACATTTAGGATCGTGAGAACCGAATCTCTAACCGAAACCCGATTCTCAACAACCAAAAGCTTTGAATTATTATTTCTATATTTACTATTATTAATATTAAAATACTATTATTATTTGAAAAAGGAAAAATAATAATATTTGGTATTTAAATTAATTAAAATATTTTATATATTTAAAAATAATATTATTTAAATAAAATAATATTTAAATCACTTTTTAGGCTAAATTAGGATTTTTGAAAGATTTTCCATAAATTCTATTTTAATTAGTAAAACACCCTAATTTTCTTCAATTAAATCATTTATAAAATTATTATTAATTTCAAACTAATTTCTCCTTCTTATTTTAAATAAAATAATTTATTTAATTAATTTCCAAATTAAATCCTTAATTAGTTAAAATACCCAAATTCCTCCTAATTAATATACTTATAAATCCCTTCTTGATTTTCCCTAATTAAATATCCTTTCATTTTAATAAAAATAATTTATTTAAAGAATTTTTCTAATAAAACCTCATTTAAATATAATTTATAAAATTAGAAATTTTCGGGGCATTTCATCACTACCCCCTTAAAAACAAACTTCGCCCCCGAAGTCTCCGGGAGCGCTTAAGGTTAGGGTCGAAAGGTTCTAAGCGGATAGGGATACCCTAAAAAAAAATAATGCTTATAAGAAAAAACTACCCCCTTAAGAATAAAGTTACTAAAGAAAACTTAAATAAATGGAAATAGGGACACCATACGAAAAATAATACTTATAAAAACTACCCCCTTAAGAATAAACTTAATAAGAAATCTACCCTTCAATTCTCACCGTGGCCGGAATGAAAACGTTTTAAAGTAAATAAATCCTTTTTGGTTTAAAAACGACTTCAAATCAAGGAAAACTTTCTAATCCAAATTCTTTTTGAAAATGATACCACTTGTAGTATCAGCTTAAAAAGGTTAAAAACGAAAGAACGATCGAAACACACTTTAAAATCCGATAAAAATTTCGTAACCAAATTTAATTTCAAAACAAGCGTGGTTAAAATTTTAAAAACGAAAGAGTGTGGTCGAAACCAGCTATGATACTAACTTGTGGTATCAACTTAAAAATTTTAACATCGATAGAGCGTGATCAAAACTGCTTTTGATACCAAATTGTGGTATCAGCTAAAAAATTTTAAAAACAAAAGAGTGTGATCAAAAGGATCAACCGCTCAAATACCAACTTGTGGTATCGGCTTAAAAGATTTTAAAAACAAAGGAGTTTGGTCGAAATCAACTTTGATACCATCCTGTGATATCAACTTAAAAGTTTTAAAGAAAACGGAAGAGCATGGTCGAAACCTGCTCTGATACCAAATGGACCCAGCATGCAACTTTCCCCTCTTTCTTTCCTCTTTCCGGCCACCTCCGCCACTGCCGTGCGCCACCGCTGGTGCCGCCTATCCCCACCAACATTTGGTTGAACCCTAGACCATCTCAGCTATTTTCCCTATTTTTATAACCCTTAAATTATTTTATTTCAATTATTTACATATAAATACTATTATTATTATTCTTAATATTTATATTTTAATATGCATTATTATTATTATTATTAGTATTAATATTTTATTATTATTTATGTTGATGGCTGAAGCCTAATATATTTTAATTCGATTTTATTGTTATTCTTCTTTTTATTTCTATATTTACTATTATTAATATTAAAATGTTATAAGTATAATAATAATAATAATAATTATTATTATTATTTTCTACTTCGAATTTCCATTATTCTTATTTATTATTATTAATACAAATATTTTAACATTAGTGTTGTTAATAATGTTACTATTATTATCATTATTATTATAATCATCATCATCATCATCATTATTATTATTATTATTATTATTATCATAATCATTATTATTATTATTATTATTATTATTATTATTATTATTATTATTATTATTATTATTTCTGAATTGGGTTATTTAATTTACAAATAATCTTTTTAGTATTATTTTGGTAAAGGGTCCGAAGCCCTTATTTCACTTTATTTTTGAGTAATGCCTTTTTATTATTATTTCTACTATTTTATTATTCTTATTAATATTAATATTGATATTATTTTGGTATTTTTGTTATTATTATTTTATAAAAAAAACTATTCTTATATTAAATTAGTGTTTAATATTATTTTGATAGGAGAGAGTCTAATTTTAGCTTTTCTCTCAAAATAGGTAAAACCAGTCAAAACCCTAAGGAGGCGTAGGAGCGTGCTCCAAGACCGGTGTCGTTTTAGGTAAGGAGTGCTAAGGCCTTTTATGTGCTTATGTGTATTATGTGTTTTACATGTTATGTATGTAGTGTTTATTATAATTAATTATTTTATATGTGGTATGACTTGGAGTTGAAGTATGTTTTTGTATGGCATTTGTGCTATATGCATGTGACAATATGTGTTGTGACCTTGTAAGACATGCATGAGAGGACGTCGGTGTGGTTTGTATGGGAAAAATAGATGAAAAGTAGAATGCGGCAAGAAGTTGACTAAGGGAAGTGAGTTGACCTAAATTTTATGATTTTATAAGGAATAATCTAGTTTATGATGCTATTTGGGAGAATTTAATTTATGATTGATTGGGAGAATTAAATTATGGTTTGTTTGGGAGAATCTAGTTTAGGATGTTATTTGGGAGAATGTAATTTATGATATTATATGGGAGAATCTAATTTATGATGTTAATTGGGAGAATCTAATTTATGATTTGTTTGGGGGAATCCAATTTATGGTTTTGCTTGGGAGATTCTAATTTATGATTTTATGTGGAAGAATCTAACTTATGGTCTTTTATGGGAGAATCTAATTTGTGGTTATGGAAGGGGAGATTCTAATCAATTGTATTATGAGGACAAATCTTTGGGTTTTATATAATTGAATCTTTGGGTCTTATATGGTTTGAATTTAGGGTTTTGTATGACGGAATCTAGGGTGTATCTGGTGGTATTAATGGATGTATGTTGGTATTAGAGTTTGTATGATGATATTAAGGTTTGTATGGTGGTAATTATAGTTGTATGGTGGTATTAGGATTCATATGGTGATATTGACGGTTGTATGGTGGTATTAGGGTTTGCATGGTTGAATTTAGGGCTTCACGTAGAATTTTAGGGTTTACATGAAAAAGGTTCGAAGGTTTGCATGGAAAGATTAGTGTTTGCATGGAAGTGAAATTTACGTGTGAAAAGTTGATTTGGGATGTAAGGGAGGAAATAGAAGAGTTATTTGGGTGTTTGAATGTTTTGGGTGGAAAATAATACGTAAGACATTATAAGGGTATGGAGGTGACTGAATTAGGGTTTGGAGTGATTGACTATGGTTGTGGGGGTCAATTAGGGTATGTGGTGCATGTCTAGGGTTTAGTTGTAGCACATGTGTAATTGGTGAATAAAGTATGATGATGAATATGGAATTTATGAGTTAATGATTCGTGCATGTCTATGGTGAAAGCTTATGAATAAGATACTTAAAACATAAATTATCTAAAGAGGAAGATCATTGAGACGGGACCAACCGATCCACCGGTTCGGAATAGTGGTTAGGGTTTTTACCCTATGTGCGACCGATCCACCGGTTATAATAGTGGTTAGGACATGATGTCCTATGTGTGACCGATCCACCGATTATAATAGTGGGGGTTCCCGAGCTCAACAAACACAAACCCGAGTTTTGCTGAAATGCTTAAAAGATACTAATTACTTACAGTGGAACACCATGCGAGCCGGAGCCAACCGATCCACCGGTTAGGAATAGTGGTTAGGACGCGTAGTCCTATGTGTCTCCGATCCACCGGCTATAATAGTGGTTAGGGTATGATACCCTATGTGCCTCCGATCCACCGGCTATAATAGTGGGGGCTTCCGTACTCGCATGGATTTGATAAAAAGTATGGTGTGAATCGGATTCTAATAAGAGATTAATTAAGTAATTAATCCATATTATTCATGGGCCTTTGTACGTACTTTTACCCGGTTGATCATATGCATTTATGAATATGCTCTTTTACGTCCTACATGATTTATGTATTTATGTGTTGGCCTTAGTGATCAAGTCACCTTACTCATTACTGGACCCGTACTGATACTACCTTGGTTGATGGGTCCTGTGATGATCCACTGATGGTGGGGAGCATACCTCTTGTGCAGGTTTAAGATCAGAGACTGTTTTGGGGTGGCAGGCCTGACTTGAGTGAGTAGGCAATCCGGAATTTGACCCATCGGGTTTTATCTTGTTTAAATGTATTTCTATTTGGAAGTTACAAGTGTTATTTGAAACTTCAAGGGTATTGTAATTAACTCTTAATTTCTCGTACTCTGATTTTGTTGTATGATCTTTCGAATCCTTTTATGAATCGTTAATTTGAATTTAACGTAAATATTTTCTTTAGCCTTAGCACTTGGTACTGGAACGGTTGGAGAGAATCAGTTTGGTACTAAGTGTGGCGGTAACATTCCCAGAATTCACAGGTTTTAAGTGTTTCTATCTTAATTGCTTCCGTTTTAAAAAAAAAAAATTTAGTGAATTTTGGGGTGTTACATACATTTTCCCCTTTCCTTTCCTTTTCTTCTTTCCCCCTTACTCAACCATTTTTTTTCTTTCTTCTCCCCTTCTTTTTGCATGAACTATTCTTGCCAACCATGCCTTTTGCCATACATCTATCACCTCCACCCTACCTCATCCTCACCCTTATCCAGTGTCCATGGGTCTTGGTTGAAAATTTTATTTGACCATCATCCCCTTCTCTCTTTTTGTATGCATGCAAGTGTGCATGCATATATATATATACACCCACAGACTTGGCACATTTAATGTCCCCAACAACCTCCCTTCTCCCTGTATTTTTTTTGTCAAAAAATAGCACAACAAACTGGAAGCTCTTCTTTCTTCTCGTTGTCGCCAAAAATATTATGAAAACTAAGCATCGATTCTCCTTGCTGTACCTCTCTTCTTTGCATCAACAACCGTAGATGTTCCCTCCCCCAAACACATGCCACTTCCACCCCAACCCCCTTTAAGCAAAATCACCAAACACCTCCAACCCCCTTCGGCTAAAACCACCAATCCTCACCCACCACATTTAACATTTGTCATCATTACAAACCCCTTAGCAATGGAACTAAATTTCGTTGCTCCCCTATTTTTTCAACACATTTCCTTTTTACCCTTGCCTTTAGTTGCGTAAAATTTTGTTGGGACACATTCGAGCCTTAAATTTGGTTTTTTCTCCATTCTTTTAATCACCTTTACCTTATCCCTTCCTTGTTATATCATTAATATCTACTTTTTTTCTTCTTATTATTGTTTCTTAGGTGATTCTCAGAGGTTCCAAAGGAGATGGGATAAGATATATGTGCTTAGAGATCATTATCCTTTTTAGTAAGCATATAAGTTGTAATAGGGTCCATATGCTACATTTTATGTATGATTGTGTGGATTATCATATTTTTTATTATTATGTTGCTAGCTTCATGATTGTTAATATTAATATGTGGTGGTGTGATATTATATGATGAAAAATGAGTAAGTTGATAAGCACGCGATATATTTATAATAATTACTATATTAAAAACCCTAAAAGGACCAATATGATATATGGTTATAATATGGGATTTATAAATTATGATAATTGGTAAATAATTATATTGAGGATTTCAAAATAATGACATCACACATATAAGGTTTTTATGAAATAAGGGTATTCATTAATCCATAAAGGCATTTTGGTCAAGATATGTTAAATATAGAAAATTTGGTATCATAATGTGTTAAATGGTTTTTAATATACTAATAAAATAATTTGGAATGTTTGGATTAGTTATAAATTGCCTAACTCTAAATAAAATGAGATAATGACTTAAATTGGGAATAGTAACCCTTAAAATGAGGTTATTATCGCATGTGTAATTTGTTAGATTTAGACTATGATTTTCAAATCATTTTATAAATTTATATTGCATTCTTTGATTTTACAAGTTATTTCAAAAAAGTTGTGACTTACTTGGGTAATTAGGGTTTTGTAATAATGTAAATAGTAACTCTTGAGATAGGGTCGTTATTGTATCTCTAAAATGCTATAGTTAGTCATTTACTTTTGGGTATGTTCATAATAATAATATTTGGGGAATTTGAACTAAATTTGGTGGATAAATGACCAATATAGAGGAAGTTATGCCTATAATGTGAAATTAGGGTTTCTTAGAGAGATTATAGACTTATTCCTTAAGGACTGCTTTGATAACCTTGTGTTTGGGCTTTATATGTTTCAATTAGGTGTTGTGCATATAAAACCAATTATTAATAATATATAAATCACTTAAAATTGAAGGTCACATGAGTTTGGCTGAGGCGTCTAATGGGTTCGTTCCATTAAATAATAATAATGGCTCAAGTGTATTTTTTTTAGAGAGGTGCATTAGTTTGTTCTATTGAATTAAGAATAATGGGGCTCTAAACTCAACATTAATAACAATATGATTTGAAATAAGTAAAAAATGGATAAGATATTAATTATTTAACGTGAAAGATTACTTGAGTCAGGACTAAGAGGTTGGGTCTATTCCACCATATAATAATAATGGCTTAGGTTTGTTCTTCCTTGAGAGGGGTTTTAGTTTTTTCTACCGATTTAAGAATAGTAGTTATGAGTGTGTTTCACTGGTAGAATTTTGGTCCATTACACCAAAAAATAATAATGGCTTAGGTGTGGTATTTGAGAGGTACTTTAGTCTCTTCCATCAGATTAAGAATAATGAGAGTCCCCAAATTGAATATAAATAAATGAACAGAATATATTATATCCAATAATGAGATTTGGAATTAGTAAATACCTTACATTATTTTATTTATCATACATGCATACTTATTCTCCGATGTGAACTCATGTAATTCTTTATATTTCTTACTCAATACATAACATATTGATCATCTTTTTCATGGGTGCTATTTATTCTCATAAGCAAATGATCTGGATGATTTTGTGTAGGTCAACTAGGAACCATTGTATCGTTTTGATGCTTACAATACCCTATGTGTGGAGGAGTAATATTATATATTGGGGTTTGGGTGTAGATACTTGTTATCCATATGTTAGTTTACTCGGATACCTTTTATGGAACTCTTAGCTCTATAGTATCCCTTTTTGTAATTTTTGATATTATACTCGGAGATAATCTACAAATTGTATTTATTTTTATGAAGCTTCTCTCATTTTTTATTTATCATGTTTTAAATTCTAATCATTTTTCCTTGTGATTGCCATAAGGATGGTATAGTAAGTTAGACTTGTTTAAATTACAATGATAACATCTAGTTACTTTGGTATTATGCATCCACTAAAAATGAAGTTTTTTAGTAGTAAATCTTTAGTGTTACAAATTGGGATCATAGCTTTGGTTTTTATTATCGTGTTTTGCTTTCAAAAATTAAGTTTTTAAATGACCCCACTGTAATACCCCCAAAATTTACTACTGAAAAATTTCATTTAATGATAAGTGTTAAACAAAACCGAGATGACAAAACTATAAACTCTGGGGTTATTACCACCACACTTAGTACTAGACTAGTTCACTCCTACCATTCCATTACTAAGTGCTAAGGCTAAATAGGATTAACTTCAAACACAAGTCGATAATTGAAACAAGCTTTTATAAAATAAATGATAGTGTTCACCATATAGAAATCAGAGTGCGGTGAAAGAGAGTTACAACTCAAGAAGTAATTAAATAAGCATTTCGAATACATCAAACATAGTGCGACAGAATATGACTAGAGTAAAAAAATACATAGTAAAAGTACGATAGAGTTTGACCAGTTACTCTTGATCCCCAAGCCAAGTTTAGGCTCAACTCTCGGCCCCACCCGATGCCTCGTAAGTGTCGTAGGAATTGAAGATATCGTCACCTACCTGCACAAACTCAAGTGGGCTCTCTGCTTGTGGGAATGAGTAGTACCCATGAAATGGGTGATCAGTATGCTACGTACTAAGTAAGGTAACCATGCACTAAGGCCAAACAAGCAAAGCATACAACATGACATGATCATATGAGCAACATCCAACAACACAGTTTTCTTAATTTACTTTTTTTTGAGTTTGGTTATGAGTGGAATTATATCATGGTTATTAAATGCATAAAAAATGGTTTCACCATAGACTATTGACATAATTAATAGATCCAAATGGATCATGTGTTATGGTATACATTATAGGTAACAAAATGACTAATTAGGCATTTAAATCATGATGAATAATGTAGATAGAAAACAAATCTATCACTCGATGATAATAAAATATGGTTAGTAAATATTATTTGATAATTATGAATGGTAACTAAATGAATGGTTGGTTAATGGGCTGTGAAATGGATGTAATGGTTTGAATGACCCATATAAATAATGCTGGTTTAAGCATATGACTAATTAGTTCTAGAATGGAACATTGATTGAGTGATTAGCCTATATCTTATATGTGAATAAAGGATATCATATCCTAAGAGAATTGGGTAATGGGATCAGCCTTAGGGGTTGTTTGGATATTCTCTGCTATTGCTTATGTACGTATTTTGTGAAAGTATTATGATTCTTAAGCATGGAGCATCCTACTGCGCTAAAATCGTATATGATTGTATGTTTATGTACTCTTACTTATTTATATGGTCTTACTATAGTGCATGTTGTATATTAAATTCATGGATGATAAATTTGCATACTTGCATTACATTAAAGAAGCAACTTAGCTTACTCAGTACATAGTGTATTGACGTGTCTATTTTCTTAGTCACTTGCTCATTCCCTCTAGTAGAGGACCATGCGTAGGTCTTTAGGGATGGCTACAAAAAGGCCTACCTCAACTGGGTTGGGTTAGGTCTACTGGTCGATGATTCTTGGAACGAGTCGATGAATTTGACCTAACTAGGAGATTGGTCTACCCTGATATAGAACCAAACAATGAATTCCATGCATATTCTTACATATAAATCCTCTTTAGCAATACTAAAGCTTGTATCAACATCAACTAGCATATTTATAACAAAATTAACATGTATTTCTAATCATAACATCATCATAGCCTACTTTTACCCATTTACACTCTTTTTACTCAAATCATGTCATTTAAGCATTCATATCACACATACAATGACATTTCCTCATGCCAACCTACATCAATCAACTAAAGAGATCACCTATCAAACATGAACTAATACTAAGCATTTTAATAGTAAGAATCACTAACTTATTTAAGGAAAAATCTTTTCAAAAATAGAAATTCCAACTATGGAAATTCTCAACTTTTAAATCCTTAAAACCAAAGTCTCAAACTCATAAAATATAAAAAAAATTCTTATCAAATTCTAAAATCTTAAAATAAGAACAGAATAGAAACATACAAACTTAAGGTCAGAAAAGATAAAAGGCTAACTAAACTACTCATTCTTTTCCCAAAATCTAACTCTGCCTTGATTGAGAATTGAAATAGGAAAGAGCTAGAGATAGCATTAGAAGAGTATGTGGAAGTAGATTAACAAGGCTCAAAATATGGGAGGAAGAGAGGGAAAGTAAGACATAAATGAATTTAGTGGCTAAAAGAAAAGCGAAATGCTGGGATGATTGGGGTTATTTATAGCCAAGCAATTGAAACAATTATTGAGAGTTTGGAGGTTGACTCAAAACCCTACCATTGACAGTTTAAATTTGATCATAATAGGCAAATTTGTTAAGGATTTACTAACATCTTCTCTAGAGTTCAAATGCTTTCTTTGGATAGTTTAGGTTAATTAGGCTAGAAATCACAGTAACAAATGAAGGAGTAGGAGGTCAGCGTGGAAGGAATCTTCCAACTACTCAGAAGCATGCTTGAGATTGAATCATTCAATCATAGAAAAACATAGAGGATAGAGGAGGAAGAAGATAATTTTTTAGGTCATCTCTTCCCCTCTTTTCTCCCAATTCACCTCCAAGTTAAATTGAGGTAATATTTCATGTCAAATGCATCATAAAAATTGTTAGAAATCTCGCATGGCTTGGTAAGGTTCTAATTTATTGTAAGAAATTTTCTAGAAAAATTAAACTAAAAAATGTAACCAGCTCGATAAACCAGTTGAAGGATATATATCTACCAGTCAACTATTCATCCACCATTTGATTGGTTTTCCACAACAAGTTGATCAGTTTAGCTAAGGATCCTAATTTGGCTAAAACAAAAAACTAGTCAATTAGTTCATGGAACCAGTCGATGGGTTTTTCTTCAAAACTCAATAAACTTCATTTTCCAACATGATTTCATATAAAGTTTTATCCAAAATCAAAACATAACATTAAATCAAAATCAAAGGCCCAAAATTTGACAAAAATTCTCATTCATCATTATTATAAAAATGTAGGGTATTACAACACTACTCCTTTAAAGAGGTTGTGTCCTCAAAGTCTTTAACAATCAAGTTATACATTACTTATAAGGTCATACACATATCATATTCACAATTAAGGAAGAAGGATACTACCCTGTAAAAGAAAAAGGTTTAAACTTATGATAATAACTTTGAAAACAACTTAAGATACTTCGCTCAAATTTCTTCATCGGCCTCCCAATTAAAGTACCTTGTGCCATGTTATGACCAAATAACTTTCACCAATGAAACGGTCTCTGTATATGTCTCTCTAGTCTTTTTATCTAGAATACTCACTAGTCTCTCTTCATAAGTTAAAGGCTCATTGAGCTGTAGTGACTTCAGTAAGATATCATGCAAAGGATCTACTACATACTTTTGTAGTTGAGATATATGACTGACATTGTGTACACATGATATCTCCAAAAATATAGCTAAGAGACAAGAGACTTCACCGACTTGGTCCAGAATGGCATACGGTTTAATGTACCTTAGACTAAGTTTAACCTACTTACTGAACCTCATGACTCCTTTGATGGGAGAGACTATCAAAAGGACTCTATCACCTACCTCATAACCATCATCCCTTCTCTTTAGATCTACGTAGCTCTTTTGTAAATCTTGGGCATCTCTCATCTTACCTTGAATCAAAGAGATGTGCCTAATCTTCTCCTCAATCATCTCAGGTCCTAACATAAGTGTCACACTGATGACATTCCAACAAGAGGGACTATAACACTCCCTTCCATACAAGGGTTCAAAAGGCACTATCTTAATACTAGCGTGATAATTTTTGTTGTAGGAGAACTCAATTAAGTCTAAATGATTCTTCCCAACATCACTCAAAATCTAGCGCACACACTCAAAGCATGTCTTCTATAGTTAGAATGGTCCTCTCAATCTAACCATCTATAACTAGGTGAAAAGTTGTACTCTTCTTTAGTTGAGTGGAAAAGATGGCTTGCAAGTTCTACCAAAAGTGTGATAAGAACCTGAAATCTAAATTAGACACAATTTCCTTAGGAACTTCATGAAGTCGCACCTCATGCTTTTTGTAGGCATTGGTTAGTTTCTCCATATTCCATGTTGCCTTTATCGTTATGAACATCTGACATAAGTCAAACACATGATGACCCAAATAGAATCAAAACCACTATGGTCTTTGGGATACCAACAAAAAAGTTCATTGATATGCTATCCCACTTCCACTTGAAAATTTTTAGTGGTTATACTAACCCTACCAATCTCTTATTGCAATATTAACCCTCTAATAGGTTAGACATCAAGCAATGAACTCTACTGCTTCCTACTTCATATGAGGCTACCAGTATACCTTTTTTAGATCCTTATACAACTTGTCCCCTCAAGGGTGAATAGAGTAAGCATTGCAATGTACTTCCTCAAGGATCTTCTTCTTGAGCTCTACACACCCTCATAGTACACACCATATATTATAGTATCTAATACTACCATCCTCATGGATCCAGAATTTTTTAGCTCTTCCTTCTACGATACTAGTCTAGATTCTCTTGAGCTTGACATCACCCACTTTGTTAGCTTAGATATCCTTGATGTGTGATGGTGAGTACACTCATTCGTTCCTCCAAACTTCCACTCTTGATCAGTTCAATTTCTGTCTTCATGATCTCTTGGTATAGATTAATTGATAAGATAATTGTGCCCAAAGAATGTGATATCTTTCAACTAATTGCATCTATAGCCACATTAGCATTATCCTCTTGGTAATTTAATTCTGGGTCATAGCCATTGACTAATTCCAACCATTGGCATTGTCTCAGGATCAACTCCTACTAAGTGAAGATGTAATTGATGGTCTTTTTGCCAATATAGAACATGCACTAAACTGTATAGAGATACTATCTCCAAATCTTGAGAGAGAATACTACCACAACAAGTTACAGGTCATGTGTTGAGTAATTATGCTCATGCAGTTTTAGTTCTCATGAAGTATAAGCCACCACTCTTCCATGTTTCATCAACACGAAACCTAACCCATGCTTAGAAGCACCATTATACACTTCAAAACTATTAGTCCCACTTGGCAATGAGAGCAATAGGGTGGAAGTCAGACACCTCTTCAACTCCTCGAAAGCTTCACCACATTTCTCATCCCCCTAAAATTGTGTAGCCATCTTTAAAAGTTGGGTTGATGGTTGAGAAATCTTAGAAAAGTCTACCACAAACTAATGGTAATAACCGACTAACCCTAGAGAATTACTCACCTCATTCATAGAAAGTTGAGGCTATTTGGAAATAGCATAAATCTTGGCAGGATCCACTCCCATTACAACTACTCACCTTTATGACCAAGGAAGGCTAGATGATCTAACCAAGACTCACACTTTGAAAGCTCGGCGTATAGTTGGTGCATTCTGAGTAAGGCTAAATTCTACCTTAGATGCTTCTCATGCATATCTTAGTCACCAATGTAGATGTTAATATCGTCGATGAATACCATGATGAACTAACCCAAGAAAGAAGGAAATATCTAGTTCATTAGGGACATAAAAGCTATAGGCACAATGGTGAGTCTGAAAGGCATTATTGTGAACTCATAATGGCCATAGCTTTTCTAGAAAGTAGCCTTAGGAATATCCTATTATACTATCCTCAACTGATAATACCCTAATTGAATTTTGATCATGGAGAGCACCTTAGCTCCCTTGAGTTTATTGAACAAGTCATTGATCCTTAGAAACAAATAATAGTTTTTCATAGTTAATTGGATAAATCCATGATAGTCGATATAAAATCTTAGGTTTTCATCCTTCTTCTACACAAACAACATTGGCAATCCCTATAGAGATATGCTTGGACAGATGTATTATTTATCCAAAAGCTCTTCCAACTAAGCCTTAAGGCCTTTCATATCCACAGGTCCAATTTAGTATGGAGCCTTAGACATTCATGGTAGCACATCCAGAGTGAACCGAACTATTAGAACTAGAAGCATTCCTAAGATCTCCTTAGGAAGAACATTAGGAAACTCAAGAACTACTATCATATGCACCAATGGAGTGTCAGCTACTTTAGAGTCTCTGACACTTCACAAGTAGAGAGGATAACCCCTACGTATGTGGATACTTAAAGCGATTGCTGACACAATCTTTATAGCGAGATTAGGTTATACTTTCAGTATAAAACCCTAATACCCCTTTTGGTCTAAAAAAATTACACGTTCTTGCAAATAATCAATTAGTACTCAAAACTTTCCTAGCATATCCATTCCAATAATTACATCAAAATCTCACAACTCTAGCTTTATGAGATCTTAATGAAACTTTATTCCTCCTACCATCATCACAATCCCTTAGTATAACCTAGAACACATAATTTTATTTCCCGAAGGAAAAATAATAAAAGCGAAGATGCTAGTTGAAGAAGATAAATCAGGTCCAATTATAAAAGTATATGTTATAAAGGATTGTGAAGGACTATAATCAAAAATTATGCAGGCAAAATAAGTAGAGACAGTGAGCATACCAGTCACCACACTAGCTTAGCATTCTACCTCTACCTAACTCATCACATTCAAGTACCTTATTGAAAGAACTCCTAGGGTACCAATTGATCCTTTCCCTTACTAAAAAGGTTGAGGCCTTGGACTGATGGCTGACTCTATCGGCTCGCAACACTAGCTGGTGATGGAGGAACTCTTAGTATCTAAGGCGGTGGTTACTGGATGGATCTCGTGCTCTGAGGTATGGTATGGCTCCTCTAAATGCATCCACTAGCAACACAACATTAGAGCACTTGGTGTTCCACCATGCCACACCGATGACACATTACCTTATTACCTCTATAGTCAACCCTTGTATGACTTAACCTATATATCATGCAGTGGTAGTGCATTACTAAACATGACCTATAGTAAATCCTCCCTATAGAAGTGCTGATCCTGTGCTCCAACAAATTCTTGTAGGAAAGCTACCCTTAGAGAAAGCATTTTTTAGGTCACAAGAATGCTAACGACCCTCAAACTTTTTCTTATTCCCTAACCGAGTATTGCAAGCCTAAATAACTTGGGATAGCTTAAGAGTTTGCTCATACATCCAAACCATATCTTGTGGAGTTACTCCCACCTACAGCTCCTGGTACTAAATCTCCAATCCAATCTTAGAGCGATGAACTTACATCACCTTATTAGCCTCTACCTCTTGAGAAAATTTAACCAGATCAATGAAGCGAGTGTAGTATTCTTCTATGGACATGTCCCCCTATCGAAGTACCATGAACTCATCGTACTTCTTCATGCGTTGATGAGTCATGCGGAATCAACCTAGCAGCATTTCCATGAATGGCCTCCAACTCATAGGTTCTTCACCCCTATGTTGGGTACTCCACCATCATGCATCTTCCCTTACTTTTAGATAGTAGACTGCCATGTCTACCCTTCTATCCTCTAGGTAACAATAAGTAGTAAAGGTCTTTTCCATGTCTCGAACCCACCGTTCCATGATTTCAGGGTCCTCCTATCCTTCAAAGATAGGGAGTCATGATGCCCAACACTTCTAAGCTAGTCTATTGGAGCTAGTGTAGTTACATGCACCGGTAGAGGTTAAGGTTCTCTAATCTGGCCCTCCATCTAAGCTTCGATGGTCTCCATGAAGGCTTCAATACACTCGTAGATGCAACTAGTGGCCATCATGCTCTAAATATTAGAAGAAGTTAGGGCTACAATTTAGGAAACTTAGTATTAAGACGGGTACACAACATATTATTTGGGCTAACTCTCACTCACAAACATCTAGGTTTTGAAATAATTAAATTTGTTAGAAAATTGAGAAAAGAATTTCAAATCAAGGCCAATACCTTCCTTTTGTATCAGCTCAAAATTATTTGTAGAGTAAAAGTGCTTTGGTAAAACCCTATGGTATCAATTTAAATTTTTCTAAAAAGGGAATGTCTTTAAGAAAAGTTTTGATAAAAATATGTGGTATTAACTCCATCATTGATGAAAGTGATGCGCTTTTAAGAAAATTTTTTGATACCAACCTATAACACACCCATTTTTCACTAGTGAATTATATGTTAAAAGAAGTTTCGAAAGAATAAAACGCCTAAGAAAAATGGTTTGTTACCGCCATACATAACATAGGACAGACATTTGCCGCCTATGGCATATCAGATACAAGGCTAAACCATTCAAACACTTAAACAACAGTAAAAGTGTTTACATTAAATGACCCTATTGTTTTTCGATCAAATTGTTACATAATATATACTAATAATAATGGGATTATAATACAAAGTTAGGGCATGATTCCCAAATTAAAACCATGGTCCGACATGGACCTCACCAAACTTTCAGGATTACCTTGATTATAAGCCTTGCCCTAACCATGGTAGGCCCGTTATTGGTCATCCCCAAATATTTGGAGTAATGAGCAGATGATCGAGAAAACGGGAACATCAATATACTACATACTGATTAAGTTAAGTTATTCTCATTTTGATCATTCATACCATTACTTCCATTTCATAGCCCATTTATCAACCATTCATTTAGTTACCATTCATAAATATCAAATAATATTTACAAACTATATTTTATTATCGTCGAGCGATGGATTGTGCACCACCCCATGGTCTCACATACCATGGCATCATATTTAATAAGGGACATAAAGTCCATATCAAAACCAATCACCAAGTAAACATAATTCTAGGCTAAAGGCAATCACAAAAATGGACATAAAACTAGGCCAAAGCCAACTAATGTGGATATAAGTCCAAGCTAAAGCCCACCACCTTATTAACCCAACCCTTTAGTATCAAAACCCTGTTGTACATCATTAGTGTCTAGAGTAGGTAAGGCACTAGGACCTCTTAGGATCTCATACGAAGCACAAAAAATGCCCAACGGTAGACTAACCCTCGTTAGCTGACTAACGATAAGGTAACCAAGACCCATACTCAACTCTAATTTCTTTTTCTTTACATGATTAGTGTTTTATTCATTAATATTATTGATCATAGAGAGCCCATTCAAAACAAGCAAGTTAACTTTCCAGGTTAATCCATATTCATTCTTTTCTTTCCATTTTTCACAACCATGAAGGTTTACCATTTATACTTGGGTAATGTAATTAATTTTTACTCTTATATTTAATTCTCTCCTAAGCTAAGTTCCATTACTATTTCTCAATTAGCCTCATTCATCATGAGGGAAATTCCCATTTTTTCCTTCCATTTCACATATGGTGTATCATATCCCATGATCCATTTGGATTTTTAATTAGGGCAATAGTCTATGGTGAAATTTATATTTTATCCATTTAATAATCATGATATAATTATAATCATAATCTCTAAGCTTAGCCAAACTCAAAAGAAGCAAATTAAGCACACTAGTCAAATAAGTTGATTCGTCTAGTTTAACTAATTGATTAGTTTGGGTCGACCAATTGATCTATTTGACTCAATGAAACCATGTTTTTCTTAAACTAATTGATCTATTTTGGCAAACTAGTCAGTTGTTTATAGACTAGTAGGTTGCTTTTGCAAAAACAATCGATGGGTTTAACCATAGAAGAAGGCCTAGTTCTCTATAGGCATGCCATTTAATGGGTTGGGCTAACCAGTCGCTTGTTCTAGGAATCAATTAATTGGTTTGACCTAACCAGTGGATCAATATACCCTAAAAAAGCACCAAACCTCAACTTTCATGTAGATTCTTACATATAAATCATCTTTATCCATACTATAGTAGGTATCAACATCAACTAACATACTTCCAACAAAATTAACATGCATTTCCCATCATAATATAATCATAGCCTACTTTTCTCTATTTTCATGATTTTTCCTTAAATCATATGATTTAATCTTGTAGATCATACATAAAAAGGCATTTCTTGATGCCAAACTACATCAATAAATTAAAGATATAGCCTATCATATAGGAACACATACTTAGCATTTAAGAGTAAGAATCACATACTTGATGCAGGAAAAATCCCCTAAAAAATGGGAATTCAAACTAAGGAAATTCTCAGCTTTGAAACCTTAATATCAAATTCTCAAACACAAAAAATTATATCAAAATCATATCAAATTCTAAAATATTAAAATTAGAAAAGAATAGGAATGTACCATCTTAAGGCAAAAATAGAGAAAAGGCTAAGTAAACTACTCAAACTTTTCTTAGAATGTAAATATACCTTGCTTAAGAATCAAAATGAAAAAGAGCTCGAGACAAGATTAGAAGAGTGGGTAGATGCAGATTAAAAGGCTTGAAATGTGGAAGGATGAGAGGGAAAGTAAGAATTAAAAGAATTTTATGGCTGAAAGAAAGGTGAAATACAAGGATGATTGGGGTTATTTATGGCAAACCAATCAAAATCAATTACAAAGGGCTTGGAGATCAACTCACAACCCTATCATTAACCATATAAATTTAATCAAAAAGGGCAAATTTTTCCAGGATTTGCTAACCACTTATCCATAGATCAAATGGTGTGTTTGTAGAGTTTAAGTTAATTAGGCCAAAATTTACATTCATGAATGGAGCAATAGGAAGTCAACATGGAAGGAAGAAGATAATTAAGGGGGTCATATCTTCCACTCTTTTGTCTAAAATAACCTCTAAATTAACTTGAGGCAATATTTTAGGTTAAATGTATCATAAAAATGGTTAGGTTTCTTCTAGGGACAATCTCCAAGAGGTTCATAAGGTTCCAATTTTGTGTAAATGATTTTCTAGAAAAATCAAATTCAAAAGAATAACGAGATCAATAAACTAGTTGATAGGTTTGGGTCTACCAATACACTATCCATCCACAAGTTAATCAGTTTCCCATAACTAGTTGATCGGTTTATTTAAAGATCCTAATGTAGCTAAAAAGACAAACTAGTTAATTGGTTCATGGAACCAATCAATGGGTTTGTGTACAAAACTCAATGACCTTCATTTTCCAGCTTGATTTCAAATAATATTTTATCCCAAAAAAAATTACAACATTAAATCAAAATAAGACCAAAAATTTTTATAAAAAAAATCTCATTCAACCATCATACAAATTTATGGGGTATTATACTCACAATACCAATCCTAGTAACTATGCATGGAAAAGCATTTTCCAAGATAACAAATCCACCTTAAACAATATCGTATTTCTAAAACAAGCTTTAGTTGGAACAAACATGGTAGAAGCACCACAAAACCTTAATCCACCTACTAGATAATTAGGTTTGTCAATCTATGGTATTCACTACATCACCAACAAAATCACCCTTAGCTTTGATAGTCTCAACCATATTGGATTCATCCTAAGCTATATCTGTTGGTTTTCTACTAGGGCAATATTTCCTAATACGACTATTCTTTGGATAACCATGAAAAAATAATCTTGAACCAATCCATCCTGGATTTGCACTTTTCTTGTCACTAGACCTCCTTACTTCAAGTCCTTCACCAAGTGAGTCTCCTAAATATTCTTTGGTAAGTTAATTCTCTATCAATTCACATTCTAGCAAGGAATTTTTGACATCGACAAGAACTAAATCATCCTTCTCATACAAATACTCTCACAAAAATGTTCACAAGATCTTCATCATCTAATTTGACATATATATTCTAGAGATCTATTATAAAGTCAAATTCATCATATGAGATTTTAAAGACTGACCCTCAGCTAATTTCAAATCACTAAGCTAGATTTTAAAAAATAGATTCATCACATATAAAGATTGCAGTATCAACAACAAGATGACAGTAGTTATCTTCTTGGCGACTTCCCTTAAGACCTCATTTGATAAACATAATTGTAGGGTGGACAAGGCTTGAAAAATAATATACCTAAAATCCTCCTAAGATGTCTTTTTATACTTCCCTACTTTCCTTGATAATACCTTATCCAATCCATTCTAAACAAGGATAGCCTTCATTTTTTCTAAAACCTAAAATTGACAGAAATATCAAATCTCTTAATTTTAAATCATCTAAATGCCATATGGATATAGATTGATCTCAAACCTAAATATTTGATGTAAATTTTAAGAAAATAATTCACTAGATATGAACACCTAAGACCTAATCTAACAAACAACTGGAAAATTCAAAGATCTTATGGAGAAAATATTGAAAATATAATAATAGTTAGGAAATAATGATGATATTTATTCCATATAATACTATTATTTACATGGATAATCAAACAATCCTCACCATAACACTTAAAATATAATTCTCTTAGAAACACAAGAGAGTATAAAGGGAAAGTGTTTAGATAAGCTTAATGGCATACTACTGATTTATGGGATTTATATGTTATTTTCCTAAGTAAAAATGTCATTTATTTCTCATTATTTTTATAAGATTTAATCTTTTCTCAAGTTTTTCTCTTTTGGATAGATTTTGTAGGAATAAATAAAAATGAAGAAATTCAAAGGAGAAATCGATGGAAAGAGCAAATGAAGCAAATAACACATCAAGAGATATGGAATCAATGGAAGAAAAGACACGAAATGAAGAATATATATCAATGGGAAGCTTATGTTGAAATTTCATAAAGAAATATTGAAGGAACAAGAAACACGACCCCCCGTGTTTCAAAAATACGGCCCGTGTTTTTCTATCAGCACACAAAATTTCAGCTTTTAAAATTCAACATTTGGCAGAGAATTCAAGGGAAAACATGGAGGTCCTGTGTTTTCTAATACAGACCATGTTTTTCTTAAATTTTGTAACCGTTTGCGTGAACTTCTTCGTGATATATTTCTAAAGTTCAAAACATTCAAGGGGTAGGTTCTAGGGAGTTCAAGAATGGGATTATCTCTTTTTCTCTATATTCTCTAGATACCACATGTAATTTGTAATTCCAATTCTCTTTCTCTCCATTGTATTCAATTGAACAATCAACACTCTACAATTCAAGTTTATAAGTTCTTCTCCATTCCTCTTTTAATTGCAAGTTTTGATTTTTGATTGAATGCAAATAAATTCGCTTTATTGCATTATTATTTCTCTTATGTTTGGTGTTTCATTGTTAATTTATTTGTAATCATTGATGTTAATTATAGATTATTGCATTTAATTGTGTGTTATTGTAATTATGTAGATAGTATAAGGTATGAGGATTTGATGACGGAATTAGGATTTCAGATATGACAACATAATTTGAATTCATGATTCTAAATGAAATTTAATTGAATTGATGGACGGAATTAAATGATATCGCATCATAGATTAAGAATTTAAACTAATTAGACTGATCACCTCTCTAGTTTATATCTTAATCTATGCTAGGATAATAGAATTAATACGTAATTGTTAATTAACGTTTCCAGAGTAGCAAAAGATTAGTTTTTAATCTTGTCCATTAATTCATGTGATTGCATGATCCGAGCTTATGTGATTATGGTCGTAGTTGGCTGTTTTCCATTCATAATGCTTCCATTAATTGAATATAGAATTCTTAACCTAAGTTATTAATTGGTTAGGTGATAAATTGATAGCTTATTCAATTTATTATAATTGAGAGAAAGAAAAGAGATGAATTATTATGAGTTTCTACAGGTCAACATTAAATCATTTAGAATCATTCTTTTCTCCATGATTATTTAATATTCTAATTCCATCTTCCATACCTTCCTATTCTTATTCATTAATAAGTGAGTACAGTGTTTTATTATTTATCCATAGTTTAGATATTGATGATAGAAATATATGTTGTTGCATAAATGGGATTTTAACATCGATTATAGAATTATTGATTATATACCATTCCTTGTGGGTTCGACTCGTTCTTGCCATATACTACGTATTTAGAAATTAGGATTTATTTATTAAATTTGTTGTGCATATGACAATGCATCAACTACATATTGCAAACATTTCATACACTTCTTTTTGTAGAAGTGTATAACTGATATAAGAGATTGGTATAACATAGGAAAAACATGGTTTGTGTTAATTATCAAAACAATGTAGGAATAAGTACAAGAAGAAAACATGGGCCCCCTATGTTTTTTCCCTTCATCTCCATTTATATCCAAAATTCTACAAACACATAGGCAACAACCCATGCTAGACTACACACATAAATACAAGTCATGATCTCATAATTTGTGGAGATTATTTGGTAAACTAACTAAAGAAAAAATTTATGGAAATATTAAGAAAAGTTAGTTTATTCTTTCAAGTGCTATTAGCCATTACTTTTTAAAATACACATCTCATGAAGAAAGGTGAATTAGAATAAGAAGAAGATGTAACTAAAGCCTTTGAGATTTTGAAAGATCAGTTATGTAAGGTATGATTATTATCCTGACCCAAATTTCATTAATTGTTTGAAGGTAAATATGATGCTAGTGGGGTAAGGTTAGGAGGTGAGCTCTCACATAAAAAAAACCATTGCATTCATTAGGGAAATATTTAATGTTGCTATGTTGAATAACTCCACATGTAACATATAATTTTATGCCATCATAAGGTGCCTAGAAACACGGAGTTATTATTTGGGACCCAAACCATGTGTTTTGCATTCAAATTATAAAAGTTTGAAATATTTTCATTCACAATATTAAATTAGTTTTAGGCATTCAAAATGGGTTAGTTTCTTACAATCCTTTATATTTTTTGTCAATTATTCTTATGATATGGAAAATATGGTAGCAAATGCATTATTAAGACTATATTTGATAATTTTCATTAGTGAATAGAAATTATTATGTTTTAAAATAAATAATGGTAATTTGTAGGGTAAATAAATAATGTGTTAGTCATAAAGCTTTAAAGGAATTTTATACAACAAATGAATATTTCTTTGAGATTTATGATGCACGTAAAAAGAATCATAGTTATGGTAATTATGTTCTTCAAGATGAATTTCATTTTAAGCTTGATAAAATGTGTATACCAATATCTAGTGTAGGTGATTTACTTGTTAAGGAAGTGCATGAAAGGGGTATAATTGGTCAAATTTGTGGCCATAACTATGGAATTATTACAAGAATGTTTCTATAGGTTACAAATGATAAAATTAGTATAAGCTACTATTGAGCAATATGTGACATGTCAAAAGAGTAAGAGTTTCTTCTATAAAGGTTTGTATACTCCATTACCTATTCCTAGTCAACTATTGGAGGGATTAGTATGGACTTTATCCTAAGATTACTAAGGACACAAAGAGGAAAATATTCTATCATGGTAGTGGTAGATAAATTTTAAAAAATAGCACATTTCATTCCTTGTAATAACACTAATGATGAAACTCACGAGGAAGAGTTTTATTTCAAAGAAGTAGTTAGGTTGCATTATGTTCTAAAAAATATAGCATTGAATAGTGATTGTAAATTTTTAGGATATTTTTTTACGACACTAAGGTATAAGTAAGGTACTAAGTTGTTTAGTACTTCTCATAATCTTCAAAAAGATGTTCAAACAAGAGTGACTAATAGAACTTTTTAAAAATTATATTAAGGTTTAGTAAATAAGAGTACAAAATATTAGGTTATAAAATTAGCACATGTTGAGTTTACGTATAATAGGAGCACTTCTAAAGCAACTCTATTGAGTCCATTTGAGGTTATCTATGGGGTTAATCTATACATTCCTATTAAAATGTTTTCATTATATAAAGGCAATGTTAAGAAACTGATGGTAAATAAAAATTTAAATTATTTAAGAAACATTATGAGTGGATTAAAAACAATGCTGAGAAATCTACTATTAAGTGTCAAGCTCAAACTAATAAGAATCAAATTCGATAAGTGTTTTATCTAGGAGAATTAGTATCATTAAACTTAAGAATGTAGATATTTTCAATTTTAAGAAAGATCAAACTAATTCCACAAGTAGATGGACCATTCAAAATCTAAAGAAAATTAGAAGAAAATGATTGATCTCCCCACTATAGTGATGATACTTTAGGGAAAAATTATATTTTACCAAGGAAGAATGACATGGAACCGTATAAAACTTCTTCTAATGAGTATGAGGAGTTAGCATACATTGAGATATAACCCATCATTCATGAAACCTATTCCCAAACCCCTAATTCTACTAAAGCTTTATTAAGTAACTCTTGCACATATTTTTCAAGATTTCAAGAAGGATAATTCATCCAAAAGATATAGTATAAAAGACAAGAACAAGGAAAGAATGTACATAAGCGACATAGAAGATAAAGCTACAGGAAAAAGTTTGGTTCCATGATTCATAAGTTTTCATGGTTAGGGTTTTCTTTAGCTTTCTTATTTTAGATATACTTGCCAATATTTTATCTTATAATTGTGCGCTGTATTACATATGTTCTATACATATATTATAGAGGATTATAGAGACATTTTATACTAGTTACAACTTTTCTAACTAGTTAAGACGTAACTAACATTAGGAGTTTAGTGTTACTAATAATCATATATTAATATAGGCATTGTCATTGACTAAACCTTGTTGGAAATAGATAATAATAGTTATATTTTTTATGATCTTTTTAGTTTGTTAGTAATGATTGTAACTCATGATACCCTTATATATTCTCTACATTTCATCCTTTATACACATAATAAGTCAAGGAATAATAAATTTGAAATTTTAAATTCTACCTTCTTCTCCAAGTGAGATAGGCTTGAGATTTGTGTATCTTTTGAGGAGAAAACAGTGTGATTTCTCCTGCAAACAATTGAAGACTCATTGAAGATCAATTTTAACATAAAGGTCCTAAACAACCATTCATTCGAACCAAAAACACATCAAAGATAGAGTTCAAGGATGAGGAAAGATCTTGCCATGTGTTTGTGTGATTTTGGTATCAACATTGACATCTAGTATACTTTTAAAATGTTCATGTAAAAGTAAGTTGAGTATTTAGCTTTATATAGTTTTTATGGGTGGGCTTGGAGTGAGAATATTTGTTACACTATGTTAGTGTTGTTCATGATATCCAAATGTGGATATTCATAGTCGTATATTTTTACCCAAAATTCTTTGTCTCTCTCATACTCATTTTGGAGTCAACCTTCTTCTAGAGGAGCACTTTGTTATATATCTATCTCATTTTTTTCATAGTGCTATTTATCTTATTTTTCCATAGTACTGTAATACCATATTAACCTTGGATTTGGTGATAACTACACTAGATCTTAGTGATATAGGGCAATTTTTAATTTTCCACCCATCGTCTTTAAGTTATTAGCTATTCCTAATAACACCCTTGTATTTATGTTTATCTTATGCACAAAAAAAAATTCAAGTTATATATTTTAGGGGTGTTATATCGACAATTACTGGTGGTTTCTATTTTCTAGCTCAATTTTTACCCAAAATGACCTTATCTAATTAAGGTTTCTTGGGTATTTATGGATGTCTTGCTATAAGAAACTAAACCAATCTTTCCCTTCCCTTTTTCTCCATACACCAAGACTTTGTTACCTTCCTTTTTGTTATGCCTCAATAACTAAGATGTTCTTCCCTTACTTCCATCTCTCTTCTTTTCCTTTACCTTTTAGATCTTACTATGTTCCCTTCTTGTTATACTTTATTGAATGCACTTTTTTTTTGTTATATATTTGATTGATTAGAATTAATATTTAACATTAATAAAATCAATTCGTCTCATTTAAATTTTGATTCTTGAGAGTATTTGGTTTTGTTTGAGTTTTTGATCATTTTAATTTATAATTCATATGATGATCCTTTCATCATTTTTTTAAATATATTTATATTCATACATAATTTTATACACTTTTTTTTTTAACTTATTGACAATTTTAGCTTCATCTAGATATTTAGAATAATCATCATCATTACAGATGATTCTTGTAAAATTCAACCATGATTATGATTTTTACTAAATCCATATAATTTTGATGGCCATCTATAAGTAATATTCCCATATTTGATTATATGCATGATTTAATATCTTTCACATCTTTTTGAGTTTCGTATTATAAGCAAATTATGTTTTAAAAATATTTTATTCATTTGCAACAAAAGATAGTTTAAGTTTTTTCGTTGATTTAAAAGTGTTTTGAATTAATGTTTTAAGCTACAGTTTTGGGTAACACTTTGTCATATAGTAAAAAATTGTTTGGTATCATATATTTAAAAAAAAAAATAAGTCTACCTTTTGTTTCAAAATCTTCTTGCATTAATAGTAATATATTGCTAATTTATTTTCACCAAGATTTAAGAATCCATTTTTGGATTTAATAAAGACTTCTATTCATATTTATGATATCTTATAAAATTCTTACAATAACCCTCTAATGTTTTGTGGGGATAGTAAAACTTTTAAAAACATATTTTATAATTTATATACTTATATAGTTATATCATAACATTTATTATTTCTATAAGGTTTTGCAATCTTAGAAAATTTAATTCAAAGTTTCTACAACTCATTTTGTTTTTCAATAAAAAATGATGGGCAACTATAATACAAGCATTACCTTTTGATTTAGAAAACAGATTATTGATAAATTTCATCATATGTCATATCCACTTAATATCATGATAACATTATATTTTACCGTTATAGTTTCTAAAATTTATTTTTCTTGTATATTCGCCTATAAAAATTTCCAATAATATTTTCAAATAAGTACTTAAATTATCTAAAAAAAATTCAATTTCAATTTAAATATGGTCTTAGAAATTTTAAAATATTTTAGAAATTTGTATTATTTATTTCATTAAATTTAAATATGTATATTTTTTTTCAATAACTTCTTCGCAAAAAATAAAATGGGCTTCATATTGGATTAATTACATCAAATATTTATGAAAAATGGGTTCCCTTAAATAATTTTTGTATAAAATCACCATTTATTATTTTTTAGATATTTTATAACCTCTTATCTTCATTAAAATTTAGAAAGGATAAAGAAAAATGAAATAAAATATTTTTGAAACATCATAATTATTTCTTTATTTTCCCCTAAAATTTTTCTTCCTCTCATCCTCCTTTATGTTCTTCTCAACCATAAATACCAAACAACAACACCACAACAATCATAACTCGCAAGAACCTATAATTAATGATGAGTAACAATAGACAATAATGTAACACCCCTAAAATTTACTATTGAAAATTTTTATTTTGTTTAAGAATTAGTAGAAGCAATAACCATAAATTTTGGGGATATTACAGTCATACTTAGTACAAGACAGGTTTCCTTCTACAGCTTTAGTACCAAGTGCTAAAGCTAAAAGAGGATAAAATACAATTTACTCAAATTCCATGTTCATTAAATTAGTTAAAAAGAGTAAAACCCACTTTTAGTGGTTACAAGAATAAAATCATTTTAAATAAGGAAATAAAAGGTTAAAAGAGAAACCCTAAAATCTTTCCCTGTACAATCCTTATGCTTTTACCTGATATTAACCATAATAGTACCTACAACAAACCCATAAAGGAAACTACCCATTGAGTAGGTAGGGGCCCACAAACAAAACTCGTTAGTACTTTATTACTGAGTAACCTTTTATACCAAACTAAAAGTTAGGGTCGACGTGTAGCACGTCATACATATACGATGTAAAAACAATAACATATGCAAGCATAGCAATAACCAAACTCAACATAAAAGGTAATACACAATGCAACATGACATACAATAGAAAATACATAACACCAGGTCCATTTACTTAGCGATTACATTATATACTAAGAGATAGACATGCACCAAGGCTAAACTTATATTATAACAATGGATGATAAAGGTGAAATCAATACCTTTGGTCTTAAGACATTAATTAATCATTATTCAATCATCATCTCTCAAATTATATCCATGTGAGTGTGGGGACCCTACTTTTATAGCTGGTGGACTGGAAAACACTCAGTTTAAAATATGACTGACCATTTTTATAGCCAGTAGACCGAAAAGCACTTCATGACAAGACACACTTGAGCACTATTATAGCTAGTGGACCAAAAATTATCATCACCTACCCCAAATCACGTGGTGTTCCACTATAACTAGTTAGTATCTTTCCCATGATTTATTACCATGCAAAGTTTGGTTTATCGAGCTTGGAACCCCCACTATTATAGTTGGTGGACTGAAAAATACACCACAGGACAAACACACCTGAATACTATTATAACAGGTGGACCAAAAAAAACTTCACAAGGTAAAACTTACCTGACCACTATTATAGCTAGTAGATTGAAAAACACACTTATTAGCTAGACTCGATAATGTTTCACTTTAATTAATTGGTATTTTACTCATGTCTCATTCCACATACATCCCCAACTAGACATGCATGACCCACTGGACTTCTCACTCTCACTCCTTCACCCCAACTCTCTTGAAAAACTCTATCCCATACCTTAGGACCTTTACTCACCCTAGGATTCCAAGACTTCTTTATCACATTTCCCTTACTCATCGTGAAAAACCCAAACTCCTATGCACGTGGATCAAGGCCCACTTTCCATTCCTCTATTTTAACTCACCATTGCCCTCTAGGGTTTTCCCATAGAAACCCTAATATTTCCTATGTGGCCTTACCTCTCCCTATCATACAGGGTCCATACTCCCTTGCTTCAAACACCATCACTCCACTCAATACATACCCAATTATCACAACCTCCACATGTGATCATGAGAACCCTAGTTAGCCACCCCAAACCCAAATACTCCTCCTTTCTTTTATGTCATCCCCTTTCCACTTAACTCATTCCCCTTCCATGTGATACCCTTCTAATCTCAACCCATACTCCAACCACTTACCATCAACTCTATCCTCCACACACTTTCCCCACATAGGGTTTTTCTCACAAACCCTAACCAAGTCCCCCATGCACCCTTATACTAACTTATGTATTATTTTTCACTTATGGACTCCAATCACCTAAAATACTATTCCCTCACCTTTCTTAACACTTAAATTACCTTTTCCCAAGTAAAAGTTATCCCCATGTAAAGACTAACAAGCCCATGCAAGCCTTACACTTCCCATGCAAGATTATTCCACCCTTCCATTTTTACTTATATTATCCTTTTATTTGTCCACCCATAAGTCATGAAATAATTAGGATTTTCTCACTTCCCTTTTACCACTCCACTTTCTTTACTTCCTTTATCTTCTCACAACCTCATCATAATACTTAAAGACTCCTAGCATGCATGTCATATAGGGCAACAATACATAAGGCACAACACTAATACAATTCACATCACCATAGTACATATACTAGAACATATATTCAACTTGCCTTAGCTCCATGCTCAGCATGCTGCATTACAAGTACATAATCCATAACCGCAAAAGATACATACATATAGCCAACCCATATAAACACATAACACACAAATTGGGCCATAACTACATCCTTACAATACATATGTTTATATTTAAACAAGTGATATTAAGGCCATAAAGCTCTATTTTATTATTTATTATCCTTTATGTCTTACTATAGAGATTTATTATATCCATTATCATGTTATATATAATTTATCGACATACCCTTTCATACTTACAAAATTAATAACTTTACACTTTATACTTGCTTAGTTACCAAGTTACCCTTCTAGTTGCTTAAATTACCAAATTACCTTTTATACTTGTTAAAATTACCAAATTTCTCTTTTGATTAGTTAAATTACCAAATTAACCTTCTTACATATTAAATTACCAAATTACCCTTCTTACTTATTAAAATTATCAAATTACCCTTTTGGTTAGATAATTTATCAAATTACCCTTCATATATATTAAACTTACCATATTGTGCTTTTGGTTAGATAACTTACCAAATCCTCCTTTTTGTACCAAATTATCAAAATACCCTTTGTACTTATCACTTTACCATTTTATGCCCTTTTACTCACAAAATTACCATGTTACCCTTATTTTATGCTAAATTGCAAAAATACCCTTCTTACTTATTATTTTACCATTTTACCCCTTTTACTCACAAAATTATCAAATTATTCTCCCCTTATGCCACATTATCAAAATACCCTTCTTCTTTATTAAGTACCACTTTATCCCTTTTGCTCACAAAATTACCAAAATACCCTTCCTTTATGCCAAATTACTAAAATGTCCGTCTTCTTTATTAAGTTATCACTTTATCCCTTTTTTTCTAAAAATTACCAAAACACCCTTCCTTTGTGTCAAATTACCAAGATACCTTTCTCCTTTAATTAATTTACCAAAATACCTTCTTTCTCACAAAAATTACAAAGTTATCCCCTTTTCCCTGTAAAATTACTAAAATACCCTTCTTACTTACTAAATTACCATATTAATCCTTTTATTCTTATAATTTATTAATTTTCCCATATTATGCCAATTTTATTAAAATACCCATGACACATAAAACATTAATATCCATGGTCTATATACATCATCCAACACCACCATCTATTATTATTTATTATTAACACTCATTAGCACCTACCATACATACTTATTTAGGCCACACGTTTTACACAAGGAAATTTAATAAGATGCCCCTAGGGCTCATATTAACATTATATATGCAACAAATGGCCATATTGGCTCATCATGTCATACATAGGTATTTAAAATTGTCGTTAACAATAAGGTTCCTTCCTTAAACATTATTTCTACACATGACACATAAACTAACAAGCTTTTCATTTCAACAACCAACATATGCCACAAACTATATTATACTTAACATCATACATCATGCACATAAACATATTGAAAACCCTAATGTGCTAGCATACGTATATCCATGCATTTTAATAGGGTATAATGGTAACCTTATTTCCAGCAATAATTAAACCTTACCAATACTCCAATCAAAGGTTTTTAGCTTTGATTGGTAAAAATTAATACAAAAAATTAGCATATTAGAAATAGAAAATCAAATGAATAATTTTTTTTATCAAAATCTTAATTAACACATATTAATACTAAATATTGTTGTACCTCAATAATTAACCAAATTTACCCAAAATAAGAAGCATGGCTCACACTGCATGCATGAAGATAGGGAAAAAGGGGTCAAAGAAGGTACGGGAGTAAGGGAGAAGGTTTGTTCGGTTAAGGGTTTTGGGGGTTGGGTTGAGGGCTTGTGGAAGGAAGTGAGGGTGGTAGCTGGGTGAAAAGAGGGAGTAGGGGTGTCGAGGGTCAAAGGTTGTTGGCTTAAGGTAGTAGATTTGTCGCCTACAGGGTTGGGAAAGTGTGTGGAAGAATGGGAAAAGGAGAAGAATAAAAGGAAAAGAAGAGAAGAAGGGAGAGGTTGTAGGGTGTTTTAGCCAAGGGGAGAAAAAGGTCGTGGAAGAGGAGGTACTAGGGGGTGGATTAGTGGTTGTGGAGAGAACAGAAGAGGGAGGAAGGCATTGTACAGTGGTGGTGCAAGGTGGAGGTCGAGAAGGGCGAAGAAAAAGAAATAAGGGAAGGGTGGCTATAGGGGCAAGTGGCATATGGGATTTATATGTTATTTTCGCAAGTAAAAATGTCATTTATTCCTCATTATTTTTTTAAGAATTAATATTTTTTGAGTTTTTCTCTCTCGGATAGATTTTGCAGGAAAAGATAAAAATGAAAAAATTCAAAGGAGAAATCGACAGAAAGAGAAAATGAAGCAAATAGCACATCAAGAGATATGGAATCAATGTTAGAAAAGACCAAAAATGAAGAATATATATCAAAGGGAAGATTGTGTTGAAATTTTATAAAGATATAATGAAGGAACAAGAAACACGGCACCCACGTGTTTCATAAACACGGCCCGTGTTTTTCCATCAGCATACAAAATTTCAACTTTTAAAATTCAGCATTTGGTAGAGAATTCAAGGAAAAACACGGAGGTCTCGTGTTTTCCAACACGGACCGTGTTTTTTTTAAATTTTGTAACCATTCGCGCAAATGTTTCCTTGATATATTTCTAAAGTTCTAAACATTCGAGGGTCGGTTCTAGGGAGTTCAAGAATTGGATTCTCTCCTTGTCTCTATATTCTCTAGATACCATATGTAATTTGTAATTCCAATTCTCTTTCTCTCCATCGTATTCAATTAAAAAATCAACACTCTACAATTGAAGTCGATAAGTTCTTCTCCATTCCTCTCTTAATTCCAAGTTTTGATTTTTTATTGAATGCATATAAATTCTCTTTATTGCATTATTATTTCTCTTATGTTTAGTGTTTCATTGTTAATTTATATGTAATCATTTATGTTAACTATAGATTATTGTATTTAAGTGTGTGTTATTGCAATTATATAGACAGTATAATGTAGGAGGAATTGATGAGGGAATTAGGGTTTCTGATATCATAACGTAATTTGAATTCATGATTCTAGATGAAATTTAATTGAATTGATGGACGTAATTGAATGATCTTGCATCATAGATTATGAATTTAAACTAATTAGAATGATCACCTATCTAGTTTAGATCTTAATCTACACTAAGATAATGGAATTAATACATAATTGTTAATTAACGTTTATAGAGTAGCAAAAGATTAATTAATAATCTTGTCCATTAGTTCGTATGATTGCATGATCCGAGCTTATGTGATTATAGTCGTAGTTGACTACTTTCCATTCGTAATGCTGCCATTAATTGAATCTAGCATTCTTAACCAAGGTTATTAATTGGTTAGGTGATAAATTGAGAGCTTATTCAATTTAGAGAAAGTAAAGAGATGAATTATTATAAGTTTCTACAGGTTAATGTTAAATCATTTAGAATCATTATTTTCTCCATGATTATTTAATATTCTAATTCCATAATCAATAACTTCCTACCCTTATTCAATAATTAGTGAGTAAATTGTTTTATTATTTATCCATAGTATAATAATTAGTGATACAAGTAATGAGATTACATAACCGGGGTTGTAAAATCAATTATAGAATTATTGATTATATACCATTCCTTGTGGGTTTGACTCCTTCTTGACATTTACTACATATTTAGAAATTAGGATTTATATATTTAAATTTTTTTTGCACACAATAGCGCATTAGCAAGTGAGGGTGATTGTGTGGTGTAGGGAGGTAGAAGGGGGTATCAAGGGATGGCTATGGTGGTTGGTTAGGCTACAATAATGATGGTTAGGGTGGCAGAGCAAAAATAGGGGATAAGAAGAGAAGGGAAGAAGGGAGAAATGAGGGGAGTATATAGGGAATTAAGGGAGGTAAAGGGAGGTTGAAATTGGGCAGAGAAAGGGGAAATAAGGAGAAGAAATTGATGGGGGAAGGGAGGTAGGCGTGGTTGGGTTAGGTGGTTGTGGTTGCAGGCAGTAGAGTGTAGGATTTATCCCGGGATATTGGAATTCGGTCACAAGCTACATGTCAACAAACATAATAGTTTTCTCTAGGATGTGACCGATGGAGAGATAAAATCGGCTCTTTTCTCATTGGGCAATCACAAAGCTACCAGATCGGATGGTTTTTCGGCGGGTTTCTTCAAGCAAGCGTGGAAGATTATTGAGTAGGATTTCTATAATGTTGTTAAAGAATTTTTTTTTTGTTGTGGAAGAATTCTCAAACATATTAACCATACAGCCTTGGTTATTATTCCAAAATTTTATGGGGTGGTGAAGGTTAAGGACTTTACACCGATTGCCTATTTTTTGACTATTTACAAGGCGATCTCTAAAATCCTTGCTTCCCATATTTCTGTAATTTTACCAAATATTTTCAGTGATGAATAGGGAGTGTTTATTAATGGAAGATCTATGAATAAGAATATTTTATTAGTGCAAGAATTATTATAGGAATATGCCAGAAAATGAACAACACCTAAAGTAATGATTAAAACTGATATCAATAAGGCTTATGACTCAGTGGCATAGAGTTTTATTTGGGATATTCTCCTTGGTTTAAAATTCTAGGATAAGTCTGTGAATTGAATTATGGAATGCATTACTACTACATCTTTCTCCCTTAAAACAAATAGGGAGTTAGTCGGGTTTGTTAAGAGGGTCTATGGCCTAAGCCAAGGAGATCCTTTATCCCCCTATATTTTTTTATTATGTACGGACTACCTCTCTAGGATTTTGAGGGCATGAATAAGATTAAAGGATTTCTCTTTCCACTTAGGATGTTGCACCCTAGGTATTACTCATCTTGCATTTGCTGATGATATTATCCTATTTTTTCTTGGGGATAGAGCTTCAATTAGGTTCTTTTGAAGGGGCTCCAAAAGTTTTAGACTATTTCAAGGCTTCAAGTGAATCTAGTTAAATCCCAATTATTTCTTGTGGAGTTGATGATGGGACTAAAGTTCACAGGTGCTATTTTAAAGGTAGACCTTCCATCTTTTCAAGCCTTCGGATGATACCTCCTATCTTATTAATGAATAATGGAGGGTATACTTATGGCTGGTTGATAGGGAAGGCTCGCATGTTGGTGCTCACAGGCTCCTCAGCACTTAGTGGGCTAGTAGATATGCATCTAACTGTGATGCCTACCATTATATTTGGGATAAAGGAGATAAATGGAGGGATTGGAAAATGGTATGGAGGAATTTTAAGACTCATAGGTTCTCCTTTATACTATGTCTAGCATTACTTGGTAGGTTGAATACGAGAGATAGACTCAGGTTTCTTGGGGGCCCATAGGTTTGCCACTATTATGGGGGTGAGGACGAATCCATTAGACACCTCTACTTTGAATGATTTATTATCCATCTAGTATGTCTTGACTTCTGATTGTGGCTAGGAATTAGAAGGGGTTTGACCAACTTATATAGTGTCATACGTTCCTTGAGACGTAGAAGAAAGGGTAGTAACTTGCTAACCAAGGCAAGGTGTTGTCATGCGTGGCAACAATTTATTTTATATGGATAAAATGTAATGCCATTATATTTATGCAAGAGATATTGATACTAGGGGCTTATTAGCAAAGATTAAAAATTATGTGTACAGTGCTTTATATTTTTATAGACTTTTGTAGCCTCTCATGGTCTTAGCATTCATTTTTTTAGATGAGCCACTAATATGTGGTGTGCCTTCTCCTCACTATGGATGCTTAGTTATTTTATACACAAGTGAAATATATTAACCCATATGACCTGACTATTTCCATTCTTACACCGAGCAAGGCACGACTTCTCTCTCTCTGTCTATCTTCAAATCATTACTCATTTAATATTTTGATTAAAAAGGAAGATGGGTTAGTATACAGATAGAGGAAAAAAATTAGGTGTTCAATCTTCTTCAACCTAATATAAGAACAGGTAATTGTTTTCTTCTAAGTTTGTAGTCATTTTTCATTAATTTATTTCAATCTAACTCAAAAAATTGTTGATTTTTCTTAGATCTAATTTGGTTTTTCATTGATATACTTTGTATATTGATAAAGTGAATATTTCCTATAATTTTACCTTTATTTTCCTTCATTTTGGGACTTCATTTAATCTCTTTTATATATTTTGCTATGGCTCTAGTCTATTATTTGCACTACTGCTTTCTTGAGTTTTGTGTTGTAGAAACTTCTGTAAAAAAGCCAAATCCGAGAAAGAATTATATGTTTTTAGAGCAAAGGACCTAGCATGGAAGGCTTTGGAGGAGAGTACATCGACCCAACATATTTATGGAAGTGTATTAAGGCTAAAAAAGTTGAAGATGTGCCAGGAAAGACTTAAGAAGCAAGAAAAGGGAGCTGCATAGTCGGCTGCACACCCAGCTATACAGCCATGCAGCAGTCCCCTAGTAATATCAAAGAAAATAGAACTGCACGACTAGGTAGTGCATGGGTCGCATGGTCATGCAGAATTCGTTGCTGAAATGTTAAGGCTTAAAATCTTGCACGGTAAGGTCGTGCCAAGCCGTGCAAGATCTAAAATTTCAAAAATTTGAGAGCTAAGAAACTGCACAACTAGGCCGTGCAAAGGCTGCAAGGCCATGCAGTGACGGTCTTCCCCATGATCTACATGTGCGACATAGCCGGCGTAATGGGATTTTTTGTGGCATGTCTCGGAGACTTCTTAATAAGAGAGGGGAGGTTTTAGGGCATCATTAGGCCCTTCATTACTGAGCTTTAGCTTTATGTAATTTGTTTTTCCATTAGTTTTGATTTTTATGGAGATTTAAGTCTGTAATTCATGTATGATCAACTCAAAATCAACATTGTTTTCTTCTAGATCACGGTTTATTCAATCTAATTCTTCTTCTTCGTATCTTTGTATTATTATTAATATAATTATCATGCTATTTATTTCATTAATTTCATTTGAAGATATGAGTGAAAAATCTTCTTTTCTGGTATTCAACTAGGTATCGTTTTAGTGATCAATATAATGAATTATAGTATTATGTCATATGTTTGATTCATTTATACTTTTGCATATGTTAGTTTTAATTATTGTAAAGTGGATTTGACGAAATCCAACCTCTTTAGATGTAATTTGAATCTAAAAGGCTAAGATTATTATTAGAAATTAGCATGTGTACAAGAATTTAAGCAATCATGAAAGTAGATGTTTAATTCTTAGGGACTTTAGAATTAGTGATGCTTAATGGATTTAGTTTAATTTGTGAGTCACGAAAGTAGTCGACAAATTAGATTAAATACGCTCTTAGACCTTGAAAGAGGATAATGAGTATAATAAGACCAATTATCCATAATCAGCGAATTACTCTATGATATATTCGTTGTTTCATTATTGATTATTAATTTGGAGACTAAAGTTTGATCCTGGGTTTTACTCCTATTCTTTAGCATTTGCAATTAGAAAGTTTTTCGTAATTATTCTTGTTATCCGCTAGCATACCTCCAAAGTCTCTATGGGATACAACCTTGAAATGTAATAATGAATCTTTGTGCTTGTGGAAATAGCAAAACAAGTTTTTGGTGCCATTGCTGGTGACTTCGGTTAATTGATATTCTGTGCTTTATTATTTGGCTAGACTAAATCCTTTAATTTCCCTTTATTCATTATCATCTTTGGTTAATTTTTTGTTGTCTGCACTTTTAGGAACCTTTTATGCAACGATCCTTTCAACTTAGGCCTCCAAGTGAGGTAGACCCTGAGATCAAACGAACGTTAACTGGATTGTGGTTTGTGGAGGTGGATAAGTGAGATAAAAGCAAGCATGAGTTCAGATACAATAGTTGAAACTGACAATGAAGAAGAGCAGCATCTCTATCTTTAAGAGTTCACATCTCCATATACAATCGAGCATCTAGAAGCTAAACATAGTTGCCAACAATTTCAAGCTAAAACCTGCATTGCTCAACATGGTTCAACAAAATCAATTTAGTGGTAGCCCAGTGGAGGACCCTAACTTACACGTTTCTATTTTTCTCAAGTATTGTGACACCTTGAAGATGAACGGAGTGTCGGATGACGCAATCAAGCTTCGGTTATTTTCTTTCTCATTATGAGATAAAGCAAGGGCCTGATTGTAATCACTCCCCCTAGGTCCATTACCACTTAGGATCAAATTTCTCAAGCTTTCCTCAACAAATACTTTCCTCCATCCAAAACAGTTCAATTGAGAAACCTTATTACGAGATTCAATCAAAAGGATGGCAAATCGCTCTATGATGCATGGGAGCACTAAAAAGACATGTTGTGAATGTGCTCACATCATGGGTTGGATGAATGGTTGCTAGTCCACATGTTCTATAATGGCCTGCATTACAACACTAGAATGAATTTGGATGCAGCAATAGGAGGCACTCTCATGAAAAAAAGCATACCAAAGGCCAAGCAATTGATTAAAGATATGGCTCAGAATCATTACAAATGGTCAAGTGAGTGCTCTTCAACCAAGAAGGGTGGCAGGTATGACGTTGATACTCTATATCACCTTTCTTCACGAGTTGATGTATTATTTTAGAAACTTGATAATTTAAGTGTTAACACATTAACAACTTCCCTACTATTTGTGAGATTTGTGGCATTTCAGGACACTCATTTGTTGAATGTTAATCAGTTACTCCTCCACCCCCCGAAGCAACCCTAGTGGATCACATTAATTATGTGAATAACTTCAACCAAAAGGAAAATCCATTTGCTCCCACCTACAACTCAGGATGGCAAAACCACCTGAATTTATCCTACAAGAACCCACCATAGAATCCCATCCCTCAATCAAACTTTAAGCCCCCAGGTTTCTAAAACCTTAAACAACCATTTCCCAATCCTCCAAAGTCAAATGTTGAGTTAATGATGGAGAACTTCATAGCCTTTCAAAATAAACAAACTGAGGATTTGAATAATTTGGTCAAAAGCTTAAGATCTAAGGTTGAATCCCTAGCCACCCATAATAAGATGCTAGAAAATCAAATCATCCAAGTGGCCCAATAGTTAGAATCTTCCTCTCGGCCAACCCAAATGCTTCTTGGGAAGCTAGAGACAAATCCTAAAGGGTTTGTTCATGTTATAGCCTTTTGAAGTGGGAAGGAGTTCCTATTTTAAGAAAAGAAATGTAAGAGGAAAGTAGAGGAGTTGAAGAGAAAGTGGAAACAAATAGAGAAGCCATGCATATTGAGAATGAGACAACCTTACATAAAGATAATGAGGTAGAGAAATATTTCCCTCCACCGCAATACAAACCTCCCCTACCTTTCCCTCAAAGACAAGCAAAAGCGAGATTAGAAAAACAGTTTGGAAGGTTTGTTGAAATCTTAAAAAGATTGCAAATCAATATTCCATTTATGGATGCTATATAAAAAATGCCTACATATGCTAAAGTTATAAAAGAAATTATTTCTAATAAAAGACGGCTAGAAGAGTATGAAATGGTAGTCTTAACACAGGAACGTAGTGATTTTATTCAAAAAAAGCTTCCACCTAAGCTTAAAGACCCTGTCTCATTCTCTATTATGTGTACTATCGGTGACATGTCCATTAACCGTGCACTTTGTGATCTTAGAGCTAGTGTTAGTCTAATTCCTCTTTTTGTTTGTAAGAAGATACAGATGGAAGATTTGAAGCCTACCACCATCTACCTCCAATTAGCAGACCGGTCAGTAAAACGTCCAATAGGTATATTAGAAGATGTATCTATCTAGTTGGTAAGTTTTAAGTTCTGGTTGATTTTGTTATTTAAGAAATAGATGAAGATGCACAAATCCCCATTATATTGGGAAGACCTTTCTTGGCTAGTGTAGGAGTAGTTATAGATGTGAAGAATGAAAAACTATAATGGAAAACTATCCCTCAACATTAGGGAAGAGAAAGTAGATTTTGATTTACCTTCTACAGTAAAGTTCCCATTAATTGGTGATACTTGTTGTAGGATCAATATGGTGGACATGATGATTGAAGAAGATCTTGATGATTTGATCTCAAATGATCCATTAGATAAATTTTTAATGAGAGACGGAGTATTCCATGATGGTGGTGAAGAAGCAGCTACCTATGCTACCATGCTTGGAGAGAACCGTGCCTCTGCAAAAAAACCAAGTGTAGTGACCTCGATTGAAAGAGAATTGCATGACTCATCATGTATAGAAAAGGCTGCACCTAAGGTAGAGATAAAACCTCTTCGTTCCTCTCTTAGGTATGAATTTTTAGACTCTAATGGTAAATATCATGTCATTATAAATGCTAACTTGAATCAAGAAGAAGTTGAAAAATTGCTTAAAGTCCTTAAGCTGCACAAAGATGTCATAGTTTATTCCATTGAAGCCATCAAAGGCATAAATCCTTCATTTTGCATGCATCTCATTTTATTAGAAGAAGGACATAAATCCTCCATTGAGCATCAAAGATGGTTGAACCCAAATATTAAGGAGGTAGTCAAAAAGGAAGTGCTTAAGCTATTGGATGCAGGAATGATTTACCCTATCTCAGATAGTGAGTGGGTAAGCCTAGCTCAGGTTGTACCTAAGAAAGGGGGCATGACTATTATAAGAAATAAAAAAAATTAACTAATCCCGAAAAGAATGGTTACCAGGTAGTGAATGTGTATTGACCAAAGAAAGTTAAATAAATCCAACCAAAAGGATCACTTCCCCCTTCCTTTTATCAATCAGATGCTGGAAAGGCTAGCGAGGTATTCTTATTTTTGTTATCTAAATGGATATTTGGGACTCTTTTAAATCCCTATCCACCCTAGTGATTAAGAAAAAACAACATTTGCATGCCCATATGGTACTTTGGCCTATAGAAGGATGCCATTTGGTTTGTGCAATGCCCTAACAACTTTTCAACGCTAGATGATGTCTATATTCTCAGATTTTATCAAAATAATTATGGAAGTGTTTGTGGATGACTTTTCTGTTTATGTAACCACCTTTAATGATTACCTCGATAATCTTGCTAAGGTCTTAAAAATATGTAAAGAGGTTAACCTTATACTTAAATGAAAAAAGTGCCATTTTATGGTACAAGAGGGCATTATTCTAGGCCACTTAATCTCTAATAGGGGGATTAAAGTTGATAGGGAAAAAAATTGACATAATTGCTAAAATGCCTCCCCTAATCAATGTCAAAGGTGTTAGGAGTTTTCAAGGCCATGTTGGATTCTATAGGCGGTTCAGTAAAGATTTCTTAAAAATTTCTAAGCCTCTAACCCACCTTCTCATCAAGGATACCCATTTTGCATTTGATCGATCTTCTTTGAATGCCTTTAGCAGGTTAAAGGAAGCATTGACCACTACCCCAGTAATGAGACCCCCCGATTGGAGCCTTCATTTTGAGGTAATGTGTGATACTAGTGACTATGCTGTTGGGGTTGTTCTTGGGTAAAGGAAAGATGGAAAAGTATGCCATATACTATGCTAGCAGAACTCTGGATGATGCACGGATGAATTATGCCACAACCAAAAAGGAAATCCTAGCTATGGTTTTCTTCTTGGATAAATTCAAGTCTTATCTTGTCGGATTAATAGTCTTTGTGTTCAGCGATCATGTAGCTCTTAGGCATCTCTTAGCAAAGAAAGATTTGAAACCGAGGTTGATTAGATTGATCCTTCTTTGCAAGAGTTTCATTTAGAGTTCAAAGATAAGAAGGGTGTTGAAATGTAGTGGCGGATCACCTTTCTAGGCTGAGGCAAGAGATGCATGAAGAAGAAAGGGATGTATGCCCAATTAATGATTTATTCCCTGATTACAATCTCTTCGTCGTTGAGAGCCTCCAAGCCCCATGGTTCACAGCTTTTATCAATTATATTATTTTTGGGGTGCTACCTAAAAACCTATCTTATCAACGGGATAAGAAATTATTTTCCGATGTCAAACATTATTACTGGGATGATCCTTGTCTTTACAAGTGTTGTGTAGATGAAGTTTTTTGGTGATGCATTCTAAAAGATGAAATTTTAGATATCAATACCCATTGTCATTCATCACCATATGGAGGTCATGCTAGCACCTCCAAAATACCTGCAAGGGTACTTCTCATAGGATTTTATTGGCCAACACTCTTTAAAGGCGTGAAGAGTTTTGTGCTAACATGTGATAAGAATCAAGAATATCTCAAGAGAAAATGAGATGCCCTTGAATAACAACTTTAAGCTAGATTTATTCGATGAGTGGGGGATTGATTTCATGGGACCTTTCCTTTCATCTCACAAAAACAAATACATATTGGTCGTAGTGGATTACATTTCAAAATGGGCAGAGAAGTTAGCGTCTCCAACAAATGACGTAAAGGTAGTAATTAAACTATTTTAGAAGGTTATTTTCTCCTATTTTGGAGTCCCAAGGGCAGTGATCAGTGATGGGGCATCCCACTTTACCAACAAGATCTTAAGCAAGCTCTTGGGGAAATATGATGTTGCTCACAGAATGGACACACCATATCATCTTCAAATGAGTGGTTAAGTGGGGATCATAGAAAATACTATAACCAAGTTAAGGAAAGATTGGTCCTCCCGGCTAGATGATGTTCATTGGGCTTATCAGATAGCTTATAAGACTCCTATAGGCACAACACCATTTCGTTTGGTATATGGAAAATCATGTCATTTGCTAGTCGAGGTCGAATACAAGGCATATTGGGCCATAAAGATTATTCATCTAGGTTTGAAGGAAGCAGGCGAGTGGAGGATGCTTTAACTCAACAAACTTGATGAGTTGTGGTTAGATGCTTATGAAAATGATAAAATATATAAGAAAAGAACAAAGAAGTGGCATGACAAACATATTCTCTAAAAAGAATTAAAAGGGGTAGAGCTAGTACTCCTATTCAATTCTCGTCTGAAACTATTTCCTAGAAAACTATGCTCAAGGTGCTCGGGTCCATTCCAAGTGCATAAGGTATATCCCATTGGGGCAGTTGAGGTATGGAGTGACTCTAAAGGAGGGTTTAAAGTCAATGGGTAACATTTAAAATGTTATGTTGTCGGATATCCAATTGAGAAGTTGGACTCCATCACCTTTCTTAGGATGTCGTCAGTTTGAAGACCATCGAGGTCGAACTAATGACCTTGAACAAGCGCTTCATGGGAGGCAACCCATGCTTTAAGTTTTCCTTTGTTATTCTTCTTTTTTTTTGTGTGTTTCTTTTGCTTTGTGTTTTACTCCTTTTCTTTTGTTTCCTTTATTTTCTATCTTTGTTGCAACATTTTGGCAGGGATGATTGATTATCTAAGCAATCCAATGGATAAATTGAGGTTATAAATCATTACTTGAAGAAAAGGATCAAGAAAGTTGAAGAACACAGGGTTACACAGTCGAACCATGGCTTACTACATGTTTGTACATAACCTTGGCACCGAAAAATAGAAAAAAGCCGAGAGCAAGAATTTTACACGGTCAGGTCATGCCAGACCTACACGACCATGCCAATTCATAAATTATCAAGCCAAGACCAAAATTTTTGCACCGTCAGCCTGTGAAAAACCTGCACGCCTGTGTAATTCTATTTCCTTCTATGCACAACCTACCCGTGGGAATTGCACATGGCCGTGTGCATCTGGTTTGCACATAAAAACCGCACGCCTGTGACCTCTCCTTTCATAATCTCACCATCGGCCTCCTCCCTTTTCAAACTCTAGAACCTTTCCAACATCTCTCACCTTCTCTTCCCTCTTAGATCCACATTGGAGCACCATCGTTGCCACTACTTCTACCTGCACCACCATCGCATGACCATTTCCCATTCTACACCACCAGGTAGTGCAATCTCTACACACCTAGTTTTCCTTCATCTCACCCATGCAAACTGCCGCACCCCTAATCTTACAATGCACCACCATTTCAACCATTGTTTATGCTGCAAGACCTCCCTTCCCACCACCTCATAGCCCCTTAATCTACACATCCACCCCTTCTACACAAACCCTACCACCATACCCCTATTTCACCCATGCACTCTCCACTTGCACAATCTACCAATGCACCACTACACCGCCCACTAGTGCACCACCACAAACCACTTTTCCCCGACATTGTTTCTGGATAGGTTTTTCCACAACCACATGGGTCTCTCTCTTAGTTTTCTTTTTCATTTACATGTTCCATTCATTATAATTTTAGTTCTTCTATAATTCTTATAATTTCATTCCAATGTATATCTTCCAATCTCAATTACGATGTGTGGTATTGTGGTGTGCTTGATCTATTCTATAACACTTTCTTTTTGTAGATAGACAGTAGCAATGGCCCCAAAGAAATAATAAAAAAAGAACTAAGAGGAAAGTGAGTCCTTACGATCGCATCCATGCCAATCTAAAGGCAAAAGTAAGGCTGCAAATACATAACCCTCTGATACTTATGGTATTATCTTTACCGACCCTGAAGACAAGGAACTTCATGAGGGGCTAGTGTCTCAAAATATTATCCCAACTTAAATAATTGATTGGGAATGTCTCGAGGCATTAGGGCTTAAAGAGGATGTTGTGTATTTGCTCTCTCATGGTGGTCTATACTGTTTCTTTTCACATGCATTTCCCACGAGCAAGGGAATCACTCTTGAGTTCCTCAATTCATTCTGTTTTGATTGTACCGAGAAAACCATCATTTTTTGACTCCTAAATAAGAGTTGAAAGATGTCTTCATCTAGATTTTCATCCTTTCTTCGTTTACCCTCTTTTGGTCGATAACTTTTTGAGGGCCCATAATGTGGGATCCTCAAGAATTTTAGAAATAAATTACCTTACCAAAGAGGGGTTATCCTTTTAAGTTGTATAGTAGACATCACGCAAAGGCCCTGACATTCTAGAAGAAGAGCCTTATTTACCTCTGCTTACTCTCCCAGTGCCACCTTCTTTTCACATCAATTTTGGCCCTTCTTCCTCCAGCACCCCTTGGGATGCTCACTTCCAACATATTAATGACCGATTTGATACGTTGGATGCTCAGGTTGCTGGTCTCAGGGAATCTGTCAGTCCCATTGACTAAATGAACACTATGATACATCAAATGTATCAATGGCATTTGGAGTACGACTATCCTCCTCCACTACTACCCCAGTGATCATGTTTGCACTCCCCTTGTTCCTCCCTTCCACATTATGGACAATGTGGCATTTAAGCATGGGGGAGTTTTTTCTCTTTTGCCTTTATTGTTGCTTGTTTTGTTGCTTCTTGTTTTCTTGTTTTCCTTTTCTTTCTTTTTCTACTTTCTGTTGCTTGTTTTTTTACCTTTTGTTTTCTTGATTTTCCTTTTCTTTCTTTTACTTTCTATTGTTATTATTTTGCAAAATGAAAGCCTATGATGACTGAATAATCGAATCTTCTATATAACCTGATCATACACTAGCAAAACCCATAAATTACGAGCTCTTACAATTGATATAATTGAAAATTGCTTGTAGCACACACTCCCTAAGTGATAGACTCTCAAACCACTTATCATTATAATACTCTAATGGTTTATCTTCATAGACTTATCCATCCAGACTAAGACTTAGGAAATAAGGCTCGTAGCAAAGAACCGGTGAGACGTTGAGCTTTAGAGACTATCCACCTTTTATGCATTCTTACTTTTTTCTAACTGTGCGTTCTCTCTTCTAATATGTAAAACTAGAACTTGCATACACTCTCTATGAAACTACATAAGACTTATGCATGCATTAGTGTGGTGGAGGCATGTGTTTTCTTTGCTAGCTACATTAGCCATAAGCCACCAAATGACATTAGTTCTCCTTTTGTTCAACCTCATTAAGCCTAAGACTTTTCGTTCATTTACCTATCTACTAGCTATATTCCCAAGTAGCTACCCTAACTTGGTCCGAAAACTAGGGAGCGGTAGCTAATGGATTCAATTAAGGTAGATAAGGTAAAAAGGCAAGCATAGGGGTTTTATTCATTCATAATATATATATATATATATATATATATATATATTTCCATTTGTATCTTCTTCTTCTTCGTAAAGAAAAAAAGAAAAAAAAAGAGCCTTGGTGTGTAATTAAGAGTGATTAGAGAGTTTCCAATTCCGATATGGATATGTAGTTACCACTCCATTGGTTTTTAGACCCATAGCTACAATCCAAGATCTATCCTGCCCCTCACCCTGGCCCCGTTATAACCCTATTAAGACCTCTTGATTTTTGTAATGCATACTATCTTTAAGCAGTAAAAAAGAAGAGTTTATGCGAGCATATGGTCGATCATCATTAGATAGGAGAGTATTAATTGACATTATTATCGCTACAAACACACATGAGTGCATAGTGTTCACACTTCACTAAAGAGAGGAAGTCTACGACCTTATTTAACCTCCATTTCATTTGGATGGAATTTACACAACCCTAAACTGTCTTAGAGTGTCATGATAATTCTAATTTATGTGTCCTCGCTAAAGGGTAGTCTCATTTTATTTTCTCTACTACTAGTACCGCTTGTAGTATAGGTCGAACTTGACATTGTATTCCCTGTTTATATCGTCGGTCCTATCATTTGAGGCTTTATTATCATTCTCCTCTTTCCATTGTTCTTTTTGTGTTTGTGTGTTTGCTTGGAGACAAGCAAATAATAAGTATGGGGGAGTTGATAAAGTGAATATTTCCTCTAGTTTTACCTATCTTTACCTTCATGTTGGGACTTCATTTAATCTCTTTTACATATTTTGTCATGGTTCTAGTTTATTATTTGCATTACTGCTTTCTTGAGTTTTATGTTGCAGGAATTTTTTAAAAAAGGCCAAATCTAAGAAAGAATTACCTGTTTTTAGATGAAAAGATCTAGCATGGAAAGCTTTAGAGGAGAGTACATTGACCTAACATGTTTATGGAAGTATATTGAAGCTAAAAGAGCTAGAGATGTGCCAAGAAAACCTTAAGAAGTAAGAAACGGGAGCTACATGGTTGGTTGCACACCCAGCTACACATCCGTGCAGCACTCCCTTGGTAATATCGAAGAAAACAGAATCGCAGGGCAAAAAACTATATGGATTGCATGGCCATATGAAATTCATTTTTGAAAAGTCGAGGCTTAAAATCTTGCATAGTCAGGCCATGCCAGACCTACATGGTCGTGCAAGATCCGAAATTTCAAAAATCCGAGAACTGAGAAACTGCATGGCCAGGTCGTGCAAAGGCCACACAACCATGTAGCGACGGTCTTCCCTACGATCTATGTGCACAATAGCCGGCATGATGGGATTTTTCATGGCACATCTTGGTGAATTCTTAACGAGAGAGAGAGGAGAGGTTTAGGGCATCATTAGACCACTCATTACCGAGCTTTAGCTTCATGTAATTTCTTTTTCCCTTAGTTTTGAATTTTTTGGAGGTTCAAGTGTGTAATTCGTGTATGATCGACTTAGAATCAACATTGTTTTCTTCCGGATTACGGTTAATTTAGTCTAATTCTTCTTCTTCTTCATATCTTTGTATCGTCTTTATGATTATCATGTTATTTATTTCATTAATTTCATTTGAAGAAATGAGTGAGTAATCTTCTTTTCTAGGATTGAACTAGGTACTGTTTTAGTGATCAATATGATGAATTGAATTATTATGTCGTATGTTTGATTCGTTTATATTGTTGAATATGCTAGGTTTAATTATCATAAAGTGGATTTGATGAAATCCGACCTCTTTAGATGTAATATGCAACTAAAAGGCTGAGATTATTATTGAAAATTAGCATGTGCATGGAAATTTAAGAAATCACGAAAGTAAATGGCTAATTCTTAGGGACTTTAGAATTGGTGATGCTTAATGAGTTTAGTTTAATTTGTGAGTCACAAAAGTAGTTGGCAAATTAGATTAAATACGTTCTCAGACCTTTAAAGAAGCTAATGAATATAATAAGACCAATTATCCATAGTTAGCGAATTAATCTACAACATATTTGTTGTTTCATTATTGATTATTAATTTGGAGAGCGAAGTTTGATCCTAGGTTTTACTCCTATTATTTAGCATTTGCAATTGGAAAGCTTTTTGCATGTAATTATTCTCGTTATCCGCTAGTATACCCCTAATTTATATAGATTTAGATAGTTAAAATAGTAAATAGGTGTACTCAATAAATAAGTCTCTATGGGATAGGACATTGAAATGTTATAACGAATACATGTGCTTGCTGAAATAGCACAACATATATATATTTCTTATGCTTTAGCTTTCATTTTTGATCTAGTTTGTTTTGTTCCAAATCTTTTTCGTTTTTATTTTCAAATATATCTAGATTTTGGTTATTTTTTTTCTAGATCTATTAGAATATATTTCATTTTTTTAGATTTGTATAGATCTAGTTGTTTCCATTTGTCAAATCTATTTGGATCTGTTTCTCTTTTTTTCCCCAAATCTATTCAGATCTGGTTCCTTTTTTTTTTGTTCTGTTCAAAAATAATTGATGAAAAAAAATTATGTTGATAGAGATAGAGAAAAAAATTGTTCTTATTGCAAATACAGAGGATCCAAATATTGTTTGGCAGCCATCGAGCATACTTTTAAGAACAAAATAAATCTGATAAAGTAAATGAAGTATATAATTTGTAATATTTTTCTAAAAAAATTATTTTATACTTTTAAGTTGAAGATATGTCTATAGGAACATTCTTGGGCTAAAAACTCAATAGAATTTATTTTTATTTTTTTTATAGAACTTTCGTGCCAACAAAGTGTTGAAAAATATTTAAATTTATGATATTTTATAAACTCTTTAATTAGTAAAATATGGTAGTAATTTCTTTTCTGAGAATTAGAATTTATATTTATTTACTAAATATTTATAAATAATATATGGTATATAAGATAAATACACATATCAAAAAAGTTGGAAGGGAAAATAAGTATCTATATATACACGAAATATATATGCATATGATCCTTATTAAGGTCAAAATTTATGTGAGTATCTATAACAATATATACATATATTAAAATTTTAATTTAGTGTTTTTTAATATATAATATTAATCCTTCTTTTTACTGAAAAATAACCGAAATGTTGATTGATAGCACGCCTATTTTGACTTGTACACGACCGACATTATGAGGGGATGTGAATTTTGACAGTAGCCCAATTTCACTTGTACGAGGTTGATGAAAATTTTCCCCAACATCAGTAGTTGTTAAGTGGCAGCATGCCTGAGGTGGCTTTATAGCCGCAAAAGCTAGTGGGACTACAGAACTTAGCTACCTGTCACGGCCCGCTTATTTTTTTCACATTTTGTCCGGAAGGTTCTAGAATGTTCTAGAGTTGTGTAGACTCTAGTATAATTGTGTGGAAACATATAGAACCTTGTGTAAATATCTAGAGACCTCCTAGATTAATGTAGAACTCTCTAGAATCCCAAAGGCTAGAAGGATCATGAAGGGATCTAGAAGAGTCTTCTAAAGTCTCTTATAATCTAGAAGGTATTCTAGAATTATCTAAAGGGTTGCGGAAAACCTAGAATCTTCCATCAAAGGAGGGAAAGGGAGGGGGACCTCCACTATAAATAGAGGGCCACCCCATTTGCTCCCACCACCTCTCAAATTGTAAAGCTCTCTCCTCTCTCATCAATAAAGAGTTCTCTTCTTACACACAAACTCTCTCACTCTCTCTCTAAGCCTCCTAAGTTCTTCAAGTGTTCTTACTCGTCTTCGAAGGCTTGGTAATAGCCTTAGTTCGGGAAAGGCTGACTTAGTGAGCACTAAAGGTGTTATGCTTCTAAGTGTCGCACTGGAAAGACTTAGGTGAAAGAAGTCACCCCGTGACACGTGGTATCAGAGCTTGGCTTAGTGGAAGCTTTGGTTACAAAGGATTGAGCCATGGAAAATGATGAGTTGGTGCAGAACCCAAGCGAGACCACAACCATCTCCATGGAGACTCGAGGTAGGGAACGTGAAAAGAAGGGCAAGGGTATTGCCAAAGATAAGTCGGTATCCAAGGAACAACTCTCTTCACTTGAATAAAGAGTTGTTCGGGTGGAGAGAAGGATGGATGAGTCGACGGAGAGACTCGATGTGTTGGAAGAATATCTTGGTGAAGATATTTGTGGGGAATTCTTTGGTGGCATTAACCGCTTGTTGGAGGAATTCTGAAGAGATATTGGCATCGTAAGGGAGGCATGGCAGTCATGTTGGAGGACCAAGGGTCCAAGGCCCCAAACTACCCAAATATAGAGGTAAGCGCGATGCCAAAGAACTTGATAATTTTATTTGGATGGTAGAAAGATATATGTGTCGTGCAAGCATGGACGATGATGCGGACAAGATTGATACCGCCACACTCTACCTTGAGCACGATGTTATGCTATGGTGGAGACGCCGTAGTGATGAAATTGAAAGGTGTGTGGTGATTATCGACACATGGGAGGACTTCAAGAAAGATCTTAAGGCCCAATTCTATCCCATGAATGTGGAGGAGGCTGCGGTAAAGAAGCTAAGGAGCCTAAAACAAACCGGTACTATCAAGGACTATGTTAAAGAATATAGTTCCTTGATGCTTGAGATACCGGACATGTCAGAGAAGAACCGACTCCTCTAGTTCATGGATGGATTACAAACTTGGACGGAGAAAGAGTTGAGTCGTCGAAATGTCCAAGACCTTGCTTCGGCTATAAGGGAGGCGGAGTCCCTCATCGAGTTCCGAAAGGAAAAGAAAGATAAGCCAAAGAATGGTGGAGCATACAAAGGTGGGGGAGAGAAATCTCACAAAGAGGCCGACCCACCTAAATGGAAAGGAAAACATGAAGGAGGCAAGGACCACCCGAAGAAAAGGACGTGCTTCATCTGCCAAGGGGATCATATGTCCTTCAACTGTCCCAAGAGGAAGCAATTGAATGCCCTCATCAGTTCCCTTGGAGAAGAAGGGTCAATGTGCTTCTTGAACTCACTCAAGACCAAGGCTAAGGAGGAGTCCAATGTGCCGGCCAAGGATATGGAGGTGCCAAAGACCTCAAAGGGTTTGGTTTATGTTGAAGCCAAGGTAAATGGTGGAGACACGAAGGCATTGGTGGACATGGGAGCCTGTAACACCCCCAAAATTTACCCCATTTTTTTTATTTATAAAAACCATAATTAAAACTTAAAACCGTAAATTTTGGGAATGTTACCGCCACACTTAATACTAGATCGGTTCACTTCTACCTTTCTAGCATTAAGTGCTAAGGCTAAGAAAAACAACTCGAAACATTAATAAACAATCCAACTTCATAATTACGGAGATCAAATACGCGCAAGTCTTTACACAATCCCAAAGTACGAGATTTAGTTTGTCAAGAAAGGAGATAACTATAATAATAAAATTGTTTCCAGAGTATTAATCATAAATAAGAGAAATGGAAATAAAAATCTCAAGGAGAGCCAGGCACGTCACTACGGGGACAGATCCCGCCCCATCATCACTCGATCCCTCCTGATGCCCCATGAACATTGATATCATCATAAAAGACATCTTGTACTTGCAGGAAGTCAGATGGGCCTTCTACTCGTGGGAATGAGCAGCACCCATGAAAAGGGTGATCAGTACGCTACGTACTGAGTAAGGTAACCGAGCACTAAGGCCAACACATAATCACATAAAATAATACAGGATAACAAGAGATCCTAGAGACTAACTACATAACATACAGGCATACGATCATTCAGGTACAAGTACAAAGGCCCCATTATAGTCTGGATTAATTATTTAATTACTCTTTTATCACAAGTCAATACGCACCATGCTTTTTATCAAATCCATGTAAATACAGGAACACCCCACTATTTTAGCCGGTGGGCCGGTCACTTGTGGGACAAAGTCCACACCACTATTATTCGCCGGTGGATCGGTCACTTGCAGGACAAAGTCCACACCACTATTTCTGACCGGTGGATCGGTCTGGTTCCTGCTCACATGGTGTTCCACTATAAGTAATTAGTATCTTTTAAACGTTTGGCAAACTCTGGTTTATATTTATTGAGCTCGAGTCACCCCACTATTATTGCCGGTGGGCCGGTCACTTACGGGACAAAGTCCACACCACTATTATTACCGGTGGATCGGTTACACATAGGACATCATGTCCTAACCACTATTTTTGACCGGTGGATCGGTCTGGACCCGGCTCAACAATCTTCCACTTTAAATGATTAATGTCTTAAGTATTTTATTCATAAACTTTTGCCCAACCATGCATGACTAACTCCATGCAAACCCTAGCTTCCATGTAAACCCTAGCTCCCATGCAAAACCCTAGCTCTAATGCAAACCCTAGCTCCCATGCAACCCTAGCTCCACGTACCACACTCCCATGTAAACCCTAATTCTCCTGCAATATGCCACACTTCCATGCAAATTCTAATTCCCATGCAACGTACCATACTTCCACGCAACCCTAATGTTGCCATGCAACGTACCACACTTCCATGCAAACTCTAATTTCTATGCATCGTACCACACTTCCATATAATCCTAATATCACCATGCGACGTACCATACCATATCACGCAAAACCAATACCCATACCATATCATGCAAAACCACTACCCATACCATATCATGCAAAACCAATACCCATACCCTCTTTATGTAAAACCCTAACCATTATGCCATTTCATGCAAAACCTTATCGCCGCATTGTTACACTACCCATCATTATTTTACAACCCTAATATGCATGTCTTATGGCCACATTGCATATCATCACTTACAACTAAAACACATCCCATATAACAACCCAAGATCATATATGAACTCCACATCATATCATATACAACATAATTAATGATGATAACATAGAATACATGGCATATGCAGCACATAATGCATATAGACATACAATGACCTTAGTAAACCCTTACCTAAAATGTCACCGGTCTTGGAGCACGCTCCTATATTACTTGAGAGCTTTGATTGGGCTCACTTACTATGGGAAAAATACTAGGATTTGGTTTTCTCTTAAGAATGCTATTATTTCTAACTTACCCCAAGACCTTATTTTTAATTAAAAATTATTATATTAGAATTGACTCTACAAAATACTAGTAGAATATTAATAATAAAACTAATGCAGTTCAAAACAAAAAGGTGATATAAGGGTTTCTACCCTTCACCAAAATAATATGAGTAAAGATAAAATAATAATAATAATAATAATAATAATAATAATAATAATAATTCTAATAACAACTAAATATTATAAATAAAGATAATATCAAGAATAATAATAATAATAATAATAACAATAACATATAAGCTTTAAAATTTAAAGTGGGGTTTCGACCCTACTTATAACTAATGATCTACTATTTATTAATATTAATAATAAAATTAATAACATATATAATAATATTGAAATAATAAAGATAATGATAATATTATTATTAATGGTTATAAGAACAATAGAAATAATATTACTAAAATCCATAAGTACGAGTGTTAATACAAAATTAGGGCCAAAGATTTTTCAGAATAATTAAATAAAATGTTAATAATAATGATTCTAATAATTACAATATTAATAATAATAAGAAGAATGATAATAATCATATAATAATTGAATTAATAACTTAAAATTCGAAACTAACAGTATAATTATTTTATTACCACTCTCCACCCCGCAAGTACAATTCAGCATAAATTTTATATCAAATAATAATAATATTAATAGCAAGGAAATAATTATTATATTCAAATAGTTACTAATAAATAAAATAAAAATGGAATAATTTACAATAAATAGTAAATAATGACTAAGGAGGTCTAGGGTTTCACCTTGAGTCGGCAGGAATGGGCAGCACCGACGGTGGTTCACGGCGGTGGCTAGAAAAATAATCTAAGAGGAAAAAAGATGAAGAAAAAGAGAGAAGGAGCAGGGGGAAAAGTAAAATAAGGTTATGGTTCGGTGGAGGAGGATTAGAGGGAGTTTTTGGGTGGTTCAGAGGGCAGTAAAAGTGGCAGAAACGACGGCGAACAGCGGCTTAAGGGTTTCGGGGTGAAAATTCTAGCGAAAAGAGCAGCAAACTTTGCACGGTTATGGAGGCCCGTGCAAGAAGAATCAAAGGTTGAAAATGGTTTAGTTAACTAGAGAGCGTTGCAGGGAAGAATTTGGGATGCGGCAGTGGCGTTGAAGTTGGCTAACGGCGGCGGAAAACATGTCTAAAGTTGCGGTGGCGGGCGGTTCTCACTTAGGGTTTCGAGGAAGAAGAAGCTCCAAAAACTCCTACCATTAGGCTATTTATAGATGGTAGATGAGATAATAGGGTGTTGAAACTCGACAGGGAGGTATTAAGTGCAAGAATTTGGGTGGCCGGTGGCAGTAATGGCTCGATGTCCGTTTTGGGGTGGTTCAAATTTCGCATGCCAGGAGAGAGAAAACGGGCGAGATTTAATGTCCAATAATTATGCCTATTTATTCCTGGAGTTAAGAGGAAGACAATGAGGCAAGAAACGGCCGGTGTTAATCACCATAGCCGGAGAGGCCATTGATGGCGGCCAGCGTTGCAGCGTCGTCGACGAAGGGGAAAGGAGGAAGAAGGAAGAAGAAAGAAGGCGGACCGGTCGGCCGAGGAAAAGAAAAGAAAAAGGGAGAGCCGGGCCGGTTGGCGTCGGTTTCTACCTTCGTTAAACTAAGCGCGTCGTTTCATCAATAAAGAAGCAAAAACTCTGCGTTTGGGCGTACATAGGAGATGCCAGCGGCGCTGGACTGCGGGGAGAGGAAGAGAAGGTGGGTTGGGCCGCGTCTAGGCCTAACCGGTAGAAGAAGGAAGAAAAAGAAAGAAAAAGAGAGAAAAAGGAGAAAGAAAAGGAAAAAGGAAAAAAAAAGAAAAAGAAAAATAGTGGGTTGGTTTAATTAAATTAATTAGGATATTTGGGTTATTTTAAAAAAATAATAATATTTAAATAAAATAATATTTAAATCCCTTTTTAGGCTAAATTAGGATTTTTAAAAGATTTTCCATAAATTCCATTTTAATTAGCAAAACACCCAAATTTTCTTCCATTAAATTATTTATGAAATTAATATTAATTTGGAACTATTTAATCCTCCTTATTTTAAATAAAATAATTTATTTAGTTAATTCCCAAATTAAAATCTTTAATTAGTTAAAATACCCAAATTCCTCCTAATTAAAATACTTATAAATTTATTCTTGATTTGCCATAATTAATTTCCTTTTATTTTAAATAAAATAATATACTTAATTTTTTTATAATAAAACCTCATTTAAATATAATATTTAAACTTAGAAAATTTCGGGGCATTTCAGAGCCACTCACAACTTTGTGGCTGTAGAAGAAGCCACAAAGCTCGGGATTCGATATTCCAAGGAAATCGGATGGATGAAGGTGGTTAACTCAGCTTCAAGGCCGATCCTTGGGGTTGCTCGAGGTGTACCCATTCGGTTGGCTGAATGGGAAGGCATGGTGGATCTAACGGTGGTACCCATGGACGACTTCAAGATGGTGTTGGGCATGGAGTTCGTCGACAAGGTACGCCCCTTATCATTTCTAGATGCTAACACCATGCATATCTCAAAGGGGCAGGAGTCATATGTTGTGCCCCTAGTTGGGGAAAAAGTGGAGTCCAATATGCTTTCGGCTATACAAGTATCTAAGGGACTCAAGAAGGGTGAGGTCACACTCTTGGCCATGTTGAAGGAAGAAGCCTCACCCGCTGGATCGGAGGTACCCGTGGAGATTAAGGAAGTCCTCAAGGAATTCAAGGACGTGATGCCACTTGAGCATCTGAAGAAGCTCCCACCTAAGAGGGAGGTGGACCATGTGATCGAGTTGGAACCAGGTGCTAAGCCTCCTGCTATGGGTCCTTAGAGGATGGCCCCGCTGGAATTGGAAGAGTTGAGGAAAAAACTCAAGCAGCTATTGGATGCAGGATTCATCAGGCCATCCAAAGCCCCGTTTGGTGCCCCAATGTTGTTCAAAGAAAGCACGATGGAAGCCTCCAGATGTGCATTGATTATAGGGCACTAAACAAGGTAACCATCAAGAATAAGTACTCGATCCCGTTGGTAGCGGATTTATTTGATAGAATTGGGAAAGCTCGATGGTTTTCCAAGTTGGACTTAAGATCGGGGTACTGGCAAGTCCGCATAGCTGAGGAGATGAGCCCAAGACTACGTGCATAACCAGGTACTGATCTTACGAGTTCTTGGTCATGCCCTTTGGTTTAACTAATGAACTTGCTACTTTTTGCACATTGATGAATGAGATCGTCCATCCGTTTTTGGATAAGTTCGTTGTGGTGTACTTGGATGATATTGTGATATATAGTGAGACCTTGGGTGAGCATGTTCAGCACCTAGGGAAGGTATTCAAGGTACTTAGGGAAAATGAACTCTTTGTGAAGGTGGAGAAGTGCTCATTCGCCCAAGAGGAGGTGATGTTCTTGGGTCACCGAATTGTGAAGGGGAAGATCTTCATGGATGAAGCTAAGGTGCATGCTATTGCGGAATGGGAGCCGCCTAAGGGAGTCTCCGAGTTAAGGTCTTTCTTGGGCCTTATGAATTACTATAGGTGGTTCATCATGGGATACTCGGCAAGGGCCACGCCCTTGGCCAACTTGCTTAAGAAGAAGGTCACATGGGAGTGGACAGAGGAATGTCAAAGGGCCTTTGACGATCTTAAGCAAGCCGTGATGGAAGAGCCCGTCCTAGCCTTCCAAACTATACAGAGCCGTTTGAGGTGCACACCGATGCATCAGATTTTGCTATAGGGGGTGTATTAATGCAGGAGAATCACCCTATAGCCTACAAGAGCCGGAAACTCAACGACACAGAAAGAATCATCCATTACCTTCGGGTGTTTAGGCATTACTTGCTTGGGAGTCGGTTTGTGATCAAGACCGACATTGTTGCCACCAGCTATTTCCAGAGACAAAAGAAGCTAAGCCCCAAGCAAGCACGGTGGCAAGATTTCTTGGTGGAGTTCGACTATACCATGGAGTATAAGCCGGGCAAGGCCAATGTTGTTGCGGATGCACTGAATCGGAAGGTGGAGTTAGCAGCTTTGAGCCAACCGCATTGTGATCTCATGGATTGAGTTCAAGAAGGATTGACGCATGATCACTTAGCCAAGAACTTGATGGACATGGCTAGGGAAGGAGGACTTGATGATTTTGGGTAGAAGATGGCGTGCTCTATACCATTGGCCACCGACTCTATGTACCCAAGTGGAGCAATCTAAGGAGGGATTTGCTAAAGGAGTGCCATGACTCAAAGTGGGCTGGTCATCCTGGTATGAGACACACCCTTGTGCTTGTTGAAAATTCTTATCATTAGCCTAACATGCAGGATGACGTAGAGGCATATGTAAAGACTTGTCTTTTATGCCAATAAGACAAGGTGGAGCAAAGCAAGCCTGCAGGTCTACTGGAGCCTCTTCTTATTCTGGAGAAGCCATGGGAGAGCGTATCCATGGACTTCATCTCAGCACTCCCCACATCAGAAGGGTGTGGCTCCATCATGGTGGTGGTAGATCGATTCTCTAAGTATGGAACCTTCATCCCTGCCCCTCGAGATTGCACAGCCGAGGAAGCTGGACGTCTATTCTTCAAATATGTGGTGAAGTATTGGGGCATTCCTCAGAGCATCATTAGTGACCGAGACCCACGATTCACAGGGAAATTTTGGAGGGAGTTGTTCAAGCTCATGGGCTCAGATCTCCACTTCTCCACAAGTTTTCAACCACAAACTGATGGGTAAACGGAACGGGTGAATCACTTGTTGGAGATCTACTTGAGGCACTTTGTGAGTGCCAATCTGACTGATTGGGTAAAGCTGTTGGATGTAGCCCAATTCTCCTACAATCTCCAACTGAGTGAGTCCACACAAAGGAGTGCTTTCGAGTTGGTAATGGGCCAACAACCTACATCTCCGCAGGAGCTTGCTAAGGGATACATGGGACCTAGCCTTGCAGCCTTTAGATATGCTAAAGGGTGGGATGAGCAACTAGACTTGGCAAAGGAAAATTTGGCCAAGGCGGCAAAGAGGATGAAGAAGTGGGCAGATGACAAGAGGAAGCCCAGGGCATTCCAAGTTGGAGATGAAGTAATGGTGAAACTTCCAGCCCCGAAATTCAAGGCCTATAGAAAGGTGCACAAAGGCTTGACTCGGAGATACGAGGGGCCATATCCCTTTGTGAAGAAGGTGGGGAAGACTTCATATAAGTTGGATTTGCCCGCAAAGTTGAAGGTTCACCCTATGTTCCATGTAAGTCTTATAAAGCCCTATCATAGGGACTAGGATGATCCAAATAGGGGTGAATCATCTCGAGCTCCACCCACAAATGTTGTATCCTATGAGAAGGAGGTTGTTTTGGTGCTAGCTAATAGAGAGAAATTAGCAAGAGGAGTTCCCAAGCACACCGAGTACCTCGTGCGTTGGAAGGGCTTATCAGATAGCGAGGCAAGGTGGGAACATGAAGAGGACTTGTGGCAGTTCCGTGACCCGATCGAGGCTTTCAAGACCACCAAGGACTTGACGAGGACGTCAAGGGCTTAGGTGGGGGAGGATGTCACTGCCCGCTTATTTTTTTCACATTTTGTCCGGAAGGTTTTAGAATGTTCTAGAGTTGTGTAGACTCTAGTAGAATTATGTGGAAATATATAGAACCTTGTGTAAATATCTACAGACCTCCTAGATTGATGTAGAACTCTCTAGAATCCCAAAGGCTAGATGGATCATAAAGGGATCTAGAAGAGTCTTCTAAAGTCTCTTATAATCTAGAAGGTATTCTAGAATTATCTAAAGGGTTGTGGAAGACCTAGAATCTTCCACCAAAGGAGGGAAAGGTAGGGGGACCTCCACTATAAATAGAGGACCACCCCATTTGCTCCCACCACCTCTCAAGTTGTAAATCTCTCTCCTCTCTCATCTATAAAGAGTTATCTTCTTACACACAAACTCTCTCTCTAAGCCTCCTAAGTTCTCTAAGTGTTCTTACTCGTCTTCGAAGGCTTGGTAATAGCCTTAGTTCGGGAAAGGCTGACTTAGTGAGGACTAAAGGTGTTGTGCATCTAAGTGCCGCACGGGAAAGACTTAGGTGAAAGAAGTCACCCCGTGACATACCGCTAATAAATAGAAGCGAGAGATCTGTGTGCTAAGTGTCTGGCTGTCTGTAGATACACAAAACGACTGGTGTTTCTCTTGGTAACTCAAGCAGGAGATGTTGTAGTTCTGGGCTTTTTGAGATCATAAATGGCGTCCAAGCGACTCTTCTCTTTTGTTTCCCTCCTCTTCATGCTTTTCACAGTCACAGGTCTTGCCGGGTTGTTATAATTTACATTCTAATTAGCTGATATTTCTAGTTATGGTGCATGTTGAATGATATGGATTTCACGTTACGGTCATTTGTATTGATTCTAGTCCGAGTATGCATATTTAGAAGCAATTCATTGAGCAATTTATTAAAGGATCAACGAACAGAATTGTATAGGACTAGAGGAAAATGTTTTGTTAGTATATGTACTTTTTTCTTCTTCTTTTTTTAATATTAAATGTGGCCCTAATGTCTATTGTTAAGAAATTAAAAATCAAAACCTTAACTATTTAATGATACCATTGGACTTGTGAACTTATCATGTATTTTTAAATTAACATCTCTCATTTAAAAAGAAAGTCAATTTTATAAACTAATTTTATCCAAGTATTAATTATTTACTCAATTTTTTTATAAGAAATATAAGTATAATATTAAGGTAACTTGTATTAATTTTTCAAATAATATGTAAAATATTGGAGTGATTTCTTCTTTAGTAGCAATGGAATATCACTTTGAAAATAAAATTACATGTTTACCTATAACCCTAACCACATATTTTTGTTTACAAGGGTCTTAAAGGCAAGTCAAACATAATTATAAGAAGAAAAAAATAGATAATTAGAATCAATATTAGAATATTATTATACTGAGATAAGTGACGAGAAGAAAAGATTTAAAACTAAGTTACCTCCGTAAGAGGAATTACTCTACGATTATTTGTATAAGCTACAATTTAAGCTTTAAGGGAAAAACCTCATTAACTATGCTTTAATTTAAGCATCATTAGATCAAATAAAAATTTATTAATTAGAACGAAATTCTTTTTCCTAATTTTTACATATGTGCATAAATTATAGTGCATGCAAAAATGGTTCATCCTCAGTCCCATCAAACTATATTATTTTAGCTTTATATTATGTGTCCTAGTTTTTCTACTTGTTGATAAATAAATAATTAAAAATGTCATATTTTTTCTTTGTATAGCAAAGTTTATACTTTGATAATCTCTTAGCTTTATATTATATGACCCAGTTTTCCTACTGGTTATGTTGTCGTAAAAATGAGTGAAGTATCAAAACACAGAATAAGAACGAAATGAAAACTTATCATAGATTGTTGTGCCGCGATAGAAATCGCTGCCTTGAAGCGATATGCCGGCCGAACCGTAGTGCAATTCTCATGCCGTATTTCCCCCGAGGTTAACACAACCAGCCTCTGGTACGTGCACTCGAAACCAAATGCTTTGGAGATCATAGAACAATGGCCAAATCAATTTTTGTTTGAACGAACAGAGAAAACGAAAAAGAGAAAAAGATGAGAAATTGAATGGTTTTTCGGTTGTTAAACCCATACCAAATGATCTCCTTATATATAATATAAGAAGAAGAAAATAATAATAATAATAAAATGGGAAGTAACCATAATCCCGGAGGATTAGATCCACGAGGAGAATGTTGAAGACACATTCAGTGTTCTCAAAAAAATTCGGAAAACAAGAAGACGAAGTCAGAAACCAAAAGAAGAAAGAAAAAAAAATTTCAGCGAAAGAAATAACACAATTGGGCCCGCTGGATCAAGACCCACACCCACGCCCAGCCCAGCCTGGACTGGACGGACGGCGGCAGGCACGGGCGTGTGTGGTCCATGGATAAGCCCAGGTCTAACAGAAAAGCCCAGCCCAACCTTTTAACTCAAATACAACATTAGAAAAGAAGGATTATAAACTGCATCAAAACAAACTCTCCCACCGATGTGGGATACAGCAGAAGGCAAAGACTTCATTTTTCCATTGCCTTCAACAATCCCTTAACAATGGCAAAACAAAAGCAAAACAAAAAAAGAATCCGGGCAAAGAAGGCGCAACACTTATGTCTTGGAAGTGAACGAATCTTGAACTTCCTTGACTTCGACTGAGACCCCCACATCACATGTCTTACCTTAAAATCTACGATATCCGCGATAATAAACAAGCGTTTTTAATGGCCATGCGCACACCTTGGGTACTCATGAGTACTCTAGAAAGACAGCCTAAGTCTTTCATAGAAGGCGGCCCACCTTCACACTCACCTAGGTGAATCCATCAAGTGCATCTTGCAAGCACCACCATGTAAGGCTATGGATTCATTAAGAGCAAAAGAATGCTCAACCTTAAACTATATCAAGCGGTGAGTTCATTAAGTCCGTCTCACTAGGACCACCCAAGAATACTGCTATGAACTCATTAAGAGTCTAAGCTCATCCTATCCACATAGCACTACCACAAACTATAGGGATGGGCATGTTATACAACGGAGTAATCATATGGCTTTGTTTGACCACGAGTGGTATCCACCATAATTTCCTCAACTCAAAGGCTTAAGCCCCATCCCCCTCGACAATTTGAGGATAACTCTCCTTGTTAGACCCTTCGTAAGAGGGTCTGCCAGATTTCTCTCTGATATGAAAAACTCTAAGGAGATCACACCGTTACTCAACAGTTGTCTCACAGAACTGTGTCTCACACGGATGTGTCTCCTCTTACCATTATACACACTGTTCTTGGCAACACTAATAGCTGCTTGTGAATCATAGTGTAAGGAAACCGGCACACAAGGTTTCATCCACAAAGGCAATCTGCCAACAGGTTCCTCAACCATTCAGCCTCTTGACTAGCAAGTTCAAGGGCAATAAATTCTGACTCCATAGTAGACGGAGCTATGCATGTCTGCTTTGCAGACTTCCACGAGATAGCTCCTCCACCCAAAGTAAAAACGTAACCACTAGTGGAACTGACCTCATCATTATTAGTAACCTAGTTCGCATCTGTAAATCCTTCGAACACAGCAGGAAATTTACTAAAATGCCAACACGAATCCTTAGTACCCTTAAGGTATATAAGTAAACGATGAAGTGTCATCCAATGGTCACTACTTGGGTTATGAGTATATCTACTCAATCTACTCACTGCATAAGCTATGTTAGGTCTAGTACAGTTCATGAGGAACATTACACTTCCTATGATCTTATCATATTTAGCTTATGAAACACTAGAACCTTTGTTCTTTTTCAAATTCATGCTAGGGTAATAGGGAGTTTTCATAGGCATATCATCAAGGCAATAAAAAATTTTCAAAATTTTCTCAATATAATGTGACTGACACAAAGAAAAGCTATTATTAGTTTTTCTCATTTTGACACCAAGAATCACATCAGCTTCTCCCAAATCTTTCATATCAAAATGAGAAGACAAAATGATTTGGTCTCATTGACCACAATCACATTTGTGCCAAGAATCAACATGTCGTCAACATAAAGACATATAATCACACACTCATGACCAAACATATTGGAGTAAACACGTGAATAAGAAGCATTCACTACATAACCATCTTTTACTAAAGTCTGGTCAAATTTTTCATACCATTGGTTAGGAGCTTGTTTAAGTCCATATAATGATTTTCTCAATCTGCACACTTTGTTCTCCTGACTGTTAACCACACTGCCCTCGGGCTGCTCTACGTAAATTTCTTCTTTAAGGTCACCATTAAAAAATGCAGTTTTAACATCCATTTGATGGACTACAAGTCCATGGATAGCAGCTAAGGCAACCAAAGAACAAATAGTGGCAATCTTAGTCATAGGAGAATAAGTATCAAAAAAATCAACATCTTTCTTTTGCTTATAGCCTACAACTACCAATCGTGCCTTAAACTTATTAATGGTTCCATCAATTCTCAATTTCTTTATGAAAACCCATTTTCATCTAATAGGTTTAGATCCTCTAGTTAAATCCACTAAGTCCTATGTGTGATTTGCCTTTATAGAATCTAATTCATTATTAATAGCCTCTTTCCAGAAACTAGCATCAATGGATGTCACAACTTCCCTATACGTTTTAGGATCATCCTCAATCAAATAAGCAGACACAAAGTTCGAATCAATCTTATCAAGATTATCACTCTCAACTAGGAATGCTGTAACAAAATTAGGGCCATAGCTAGTTTCTATTCTTCATCTTTTACTTCTCCTAGGTTCATGCACATTATCATTCACATTATCAGATGAAAAAGGCATAGACAAAGGTGCAGAAGAAGTATTAGAAGCACTAGCAATATCACATGTATTTTTTCTCATCGGGAACACATTTTCAAAGAATTCTATATTTCTAGATTCACAAATTGAGTTATCACTTAAACATAAGAATCTATATGCAGCACTGTTTTGAGCAAAACCACTAAATGAACAATCAAAAGTCTTTGTTCCTACATTTGTTCTCCTAAATTCCGGTAAGCTTGAAATGCCCCGAAAAGTTCTAATTTTAAATAGTATATTTAAATGAAATTTATTATGATAGTTAATTAAATATAAATGATTTGATTAAAATAAAAGGAAATTAATTAGGACAAATTAAGAAGAAACTTATTACTATTTTTAATTAGGAGAAATTTGGGTATTTTAGCTAGTTAAGGATTTTATTTTAGAAATTAACAAAATAAATTATTTTATTTAAAATAAGTAGGATAAAATAGTTCCAAATTAATATTAATTTTATAAATAATTTAATGGAAGAAAATTAGGGTGTTTTGCTAATTAAAATGGAATTTATGGAAAATATTTTAAAAACCCGAAACTAGCCTAAAAAGGGAATTTAATATTTTTTTTGTTAAATAAATATTTTATATTAAATACCCAAAATATTCTAATTAATTTATTTAAACCCAAAACCTTATTTTCTTCCTTTTTCCGTTTTCCTCTTTCTTTTTCTTTTCTCCTTTTCTTTCTTTTCTTTCTTCCTCCTTCTTCCGCCGATTGGGCCAGGCGCGGCCCAATCCTCTTTCCTTTTTCTTCCTTTCTTCTCCCACGGCCCAGCGGCGCTGGCCTTCTCCCTGCGTGCGCCCAGACGCGGCATTTTGGGCTATTGTATGTCGAGACGTTGCGTCTTGTTAAGTGAGGGCTTAACCGGCGCGCGAACCGCCCGTTCCTCCCCTTTTCTTTTCCTTCCTCGGCCGACCGGCCCACCTTCTTTCTTCTTCCTTCTCCCTCCGTCTTCCCCCGACGCTGCAACGAAACCTTCGACCCCATCAATGGCCTCTTCGGCTACGGTGATTAATACCGGTCGTTTCTTACCTCATTGTCTTCCTCTTTACTCCAGGAGTAATTCGGCATAATTATTGGACGTTAAATCTCGCTCGTTTCTTCTCCTCAGCCTCGCGAAATTACGAAGCAACCCAAATGATGGCCGATCAATTACTGCCACCGGCCACCCAAATTCTTGCACTTATTACCTCCCTGTCAAGCTTCAACACCCTATTATCCCATCCACCATCTATATATAGCCTAGTTGTAGGAGTTTTTGGAGTTTTTCTCCCCCAAAAACCCTAAGCAGGGGCTGGCCGCCACCATGACTTCAGACACTTCCCCTGCTACTTATATTCAACCTCCACGCCACCGCAGCATTCCAATTTCTTCCCCGAAAATTTCTTTAGATAACTAAACCATTTTTAACCTTCGATTCCTCTTGTGTAGGCCTCCATAGTCGTGCCAAGTTTGCTTCTCACCTCGTCAGAATTTTCACCCAGAAAACCTTAAGCCGCCGTCCTCCGCCGTTTTCGCCACTTTTACTACCCTCTGAACCACCCAAAAACTCCCTCTAATCCTCCTCTACCGAATCAAAACCTTAGTTTAAATTTTCCCCTGCTCCTTCTCTCTTTTTCTTCATCTTTTTCCTTTTAGATCATTTTTCCGGCCACCTCCGTGAACCACCGTCGGTGCCGCCCATTCCTGCCGACTCAAGGTGAAATCCTAGACCTCCTTAGACATTATTTACTATTTATTGTAAATTATTCCATTTTTATTTTATTTATTGGTAACTTTTCGAATATAATAATAATTTTCTTGCTATTAATAATATTATTATTTGATATAAAATTTATTCAGAGTTGTACTTGCAGGGTGAAGAATGCTAATAAAATAATTTTATTGTTAGTTCCAAATTTTAAGATATTAATTGAATTATTATATGATTATTATCATTTTTCTTATTATTATTAATATTATAATTATTAGAATAATTATTATTAACATTTTATTTATTATTCTGGAAAATCTTAGGCCCTAATTTTGTATTAACATTCGCACTTATGTATTTTAGTATTATTATTCCTATTGTTCTTATAACCATTAATAATAATATTACCATTATCTTTATTGTTTCAATATTATTATATATGTTATTAATTTTATTATTAATATTAATAAATAGTAGGTCATTAGTTATAAGTAGGGTCGAAACCCCACTTTAAATTTAAAGCTTATATATTATTGTTATTGTTATTATTGTTATTATTATTATTATTCTTGATATTCTCTTTATTTATAATATTTAGTTATTATAGAATTATTATTATTATTATTATTATTATTATTATTATTATTATAATTATTATCTTTACTCATATTATTTTGGTGAAGGGCAGAAACCCTTATATCACCTTTTTTATTTTGAACTGCCTTAGTTTTATTATTAATATTCTACTAGTATTTTGTAGAGTCAATTCTAATATAATAATTTTTAATTAAAAAATAAGGTCTTGGGATAAGTTAGAAATGATAGCATTCTTAAGAGAAAACCTAATCCTAGTATTTTTCCCATAGTAGGTGAGCCTAACCAAAGCCCTCAAGTGGTATAGGAACTTGCTACAAGACCGGCGACATTTTAGGTAAGGGGTGCTAAGGCCATTTGTGTTATATATGATTTATATGCCATGCATGCCTTGTGATATGATCTATCATGTATTTCATGTAACTATTATGTAATTGTTATGAATGCAGCATGTATGGAAGTTAAGGTGTGTTTTCGTTAAATGATTGTGGCATGAGAATGATGTGTATAAATATATTATTAATACGATGTGATATGGCTCGAGACATGCATGAGGGAGTTACAAAATAATATTGGGGAGTTCATGGGAGTTGGATTTCTGCATGGAATGAATATATTGTACGGTGTTAGGGTTTTGTATGAGTTGCATGATGCTTGGGTTTTGCATGGTGGTACTACTATTACATGAAGTTAAGATTTGCATGGGCGTAGGGTTTATGTGACGTTAGGGTTTGCATGGGCGTAGGGTTTTCATGAAGTTAGGGTTTACGTGACGTTAGGGTTTGCATGGGCGTAGGGTTTTCATGAAGTTAGGGTTTACATGAAGTTAAGGTTTGCATGGGCGTAGGGTTTATATGAAGTTAGGGTTTGCATGGGAGCAGGGTTTACATGAAGTTAGGGTTTGCATGGGAGCAGGGTTTACATGAAGCTAGGGTTTGCATGGAGTAGGGCTTAGGTGGAGTTAGAGTTCTCATGAGAGTTAGGGAAGGTCAGGATTAATGTTAATGGTGGTGGTTAACTAGGATTGGAAGATGAGGAAAGTAGAAGCCAGTCATGCGTGTCTGAGTCAAACTTGTGAATAAGACACTTAAGATACTATTCACTTAAAGAGGAAGATATTGAGACGGGACCAGCCGATCCATCGGTCAGGAATAGTGGTTAGGGTTTTACCCTATGTGCGACCGATCCACCGGTTAAAATAGTGGTTAGGGTTTTACCCTATTGTGATCGATCCACCGGTAATAATAGTGGTTAGGACATGATGTCCTATTGTGACCGGCCCACCGGTTATAATAGTGGGGGTTCCTGATCCCAATGAAAATAAACCAAAGTTTTGTTAAGGTAAGTAAAAGACATTAATTACTTACAGTGGAACATCATGTGAGCCAGAGCCGAGCCGATCCACCGGTTAGGAATAGTGGTTAGGGTTTCTACCTTATATGTGTGACCGATCCACCGGTAATAATAGTGGTTAGGGCATGATGCCCTATGTGTGACCGGCCCACCGGTTATAATAGTGGGGTGCTCCTGTGCTCGCATGGAATTGATAAAAAGGCATGGTATGAAATGAGATCTAATCAGAGATTAAATAAGTAATAAATCCAGACTATGAATGGGCCCTTGTACTTTTACCTGGTTGATCCTATGTACTTATGATTGTGCTCCTCTATGTCTGCATGATTTATATGTTATGTGTTGGCCTTAGTGCTCGGTTACCTTACTCAGTACGTAGCGTACTGATCACCCGTTTCATGGGTGCTGCTCATTCCAACGAGTAGAAGGCCCATCTGATTTCCTGCAGGTAGGAGATATGTATTATGATGCTATAGATGTCTATGGGACATCAAGTGGGGACAAGTGATGATCGGGCTGGATCGATTATCAGAGTGACGTGGCCGGCCTTCCTTTAAATTATTATTACTATCTTATCTATTTATAAATAGTACTTTCAAAACTACTTCATTATTGTAGTTATTTCTCTTTCCTGAAAAACTACCCTCGTATTCGGAATTGAATAAAGACTTGTGCGTACCTGATTTCCGTATCTTTGAATTTAGATTATCCATTAATGCTTACTGAATTGTTTCTTTAGCCTTAGCACTTAGTATTGGAACGGTAGGAGTGAACCGGTCTGGTACTAAGTGTGGCGGTTACATTTCCAGAATTTACGGTTTAAGTTATAAGTAAAAAAAAAAATATGTAAATTTTGGGGTACAAGTTGGTAACACTACCACAGCAGCAATAACCTCCTTAATCTTAGCAACATTTCATTGTCCAACAGCCTTCTGAGTCTAGTTCTAGTTCTGCTGACCTTGCCTCTTGTAGCATGGATAAGCCTTGTGACCTGTCTTCCCACAAACATAGCATGTTACCTTCTTCTTCTGAATCTTGTCATCCTTCCTAAAATTTAACTGGTTCTTCTGTTGTCCTTTCTTTTGGGGTATCTTCTCCTTACCCTTAGCCTTGTCCTTAACAGCAAACTCAACCACATTTGCAGTGACCGACCTGGTATCATGAGAGATGTGGTTTTCCTTTAGATGGTTTGCTTCTTCTGTCCTCATATGACTGATCAGCTCCGGTAGTGTCAAATCCCTCTTCTTATGCTTCAAATGGTTCCTGAAATCATTCCAGGATGGTGGAAATTTCTCTATCAGCATATTAGCCTAGAACATCTCACAGATTTTCATCCCTTCTCCCAGGACCTCAGCAACTAAGAGCTCGAAATCATGGACCTGATCCATCACCGGCTTGTCCTCAACCATTTGAAACCTCATTACATTTCCAACAGCATACTTCTTTCTTCCGGCTTCATCCGAACCATACTTGTTCTTCAGATTATCCCATATTTCCTTCCAGGATTCAACGCCAAAGAACATATCAAATAGCTTATTGTTCATGTGTGACAGTAAATGACCTCAAACCGTCTTATTATCTCTATCATATTTTTCCTTAGTAGCTTCATCACTTTTCTTAGTGGCGGCAGGAGCGGGAGTGGTAGTTGGAGTATCAATTATAGTATCAATATCCTTTTGAGTAAGTGGATCACTCATCAACACATAATCAACTTCAACAGCCTCAAATAAAATCAGCATCCTTTTAGACCATCTGCAGTAATTAGAACCGTCCAACGGCTCAACTTTCGACATGTCCGGAATCACTCTAGGAATACTAGTAGCCATATTAAATTGAAAATGATAGTACCAATAAGCACAATAAATGAATAGTATCCAACTATGTACTGTAGCGGTGTTGGTACTGTAGCGTTTGAACAAAATAATCCCGCCCAGCAATACTAATTGACCAAAGCAAATATGGGCACTGCAATACTGAGCACTATCGCATCAGAGCACTATAGCACTATATCATCGAGAATACCAAAATAGATCCAGTAGCAGCAACTAGCACGAAAAAAAAAGACTCAATGCAACACTAATCTACACTATAGAAACGAATTTAAGGCTGAACCACTGAATTGAGAGGCAGCAATTTGTCACTGAACTGAATTAAACACAAAATTTGGTTGATGCAATTTGTCAGACAGTTGGTGTGCTTCAAATATAGTAGATCAACTCAGGTCCGACTCAATATATCAATGGACTGAACAGTGCATCGAACCAAGAAGCGGCTTATAACAGCAGCGAAGAATTGCAGATAACCTTCCGAAAAAAAATAAATATAAATCTTGTATCCAGCAATCGGAACGACTAACTCGAAAGCACAATGATCTGACACTAATACCCATAATTTGAGATTATAAAGAAGGGAGATAAAATAATCGTAACACGTATACTTCACAGTAGTATCGCTTTAGAATGTTGGTGTAAAACGAGAGAAGTATCAAAACATAAAATAAGAACGAAATGAAAACTTATCACAGATTGTTGTGCCACAATAGAAATCGCTGCCCTGAAGCGATATGCCGGTCGAACCATGGTGCAATTCTCACGCCGTATCGCCCCCGAGGTTAACATAACCAGCCTCTGGTACGTGCACTCGAAACTAGATGCTTTGGAGATCGTAGAACAATGGCCAGATCAATTTTTGTTTGAACAAACAAAGAAAACGAAACAGAGAAAAAGCTGAGAAATTGAATGGTTTTTTGGTTGTTAAACCCATACCAAAAGCTCTCCTTATATATAATATAAGAAGAAAAAATAATAATAATAAAACGGGAAGTAACCATAATCCCAGAGGATTAGATCCACGAGGAGAATGTTGAAGACACGTTCAGTGTTCTCAAAAAAATTCAAAAAACAAGAAGGCGAAGTTAGAAATCGAAAGAAGAAAGAAAAAAATGTTCAGCGAAAGAAATAACACAATTGGGCCCACTGGATCAAGACCCACACCCACGCCCAGCCCAACCCGAACCGGACGGACGGCAGCAGGCGCGCGCATGTGTGGTCTATGGATAAGCCCAGGTCCAACAACAAAACCCAGCCCAACCTTTTAACTCAAATACAACATTGGAAAAGAAGGATTATAAACTGCATCAAAACAAACTCTCCCACCGATGTGGGATAGAGTAGAAGGCAAAGACATCATTTTGCGTATAATCCTTTGTTTTGCGCATCAAAACAAACTCAATACACAATTGCCTTCAATAGGTTGAATTATAAAAGTATAATTAAATGAAACTTATTTTTTCTTTGTATATCAATATTTAGACTAACTAATCAAAGTATTTGTTGCTGATGAATATTTTACGCACGAAATTAAAGAGTTCGGGCCATCGGGCGTCGAAGTAGAGAAATGCTATGCCTTAAGTGACAAGTTTTAAGGACCATGTTGGCATAGTGCAAACTGCCACACTATCTGCCAAACTGAAGGTTTTCAAGGGGGTCAATGCCGAGGGTACCGTTGCTACTACAAACACTGCTAATAACGGCAGCACTCTTCAATAAAACATTATTACTACTTTTGTTTTGTGTAATCCATATACTAATATATGTATTACCATATCATTGTAAAGTATGTATATTGTTAAGCATAAGAATGTTGTGTGCGGCTCCTTCTAAATAAGTGTTGCATTTCTAATATATGAACAATAAGATCTTGTTTGGTCTTCTAGTTGTAAAAGAGCAGTGCTTTATATGTTCAAAATAAAAATCGTTATCTCCTTTTCTAGTTGTAATATTGATATAGCGATGTCTTCTTATGTTATTGTTGTAAATAGTAATGTCAACGAGTAATGGATTATTATATCTAAATAATCAAGAACTGTTTTTGTATTTACAAAATAGATCTTGATTCGATTCAAGATGGCTCCATTCAAATGAAAATTGAACCAAATTAGTTGTATACCCAACAATAACATATATTCAATGTGATATGAATTAAATGATTCGAACTGAGACAAAAAAAACATAATTTAATCCCTAATCATACCTTAACATATATAAATCAATGTGAAATAAATGATCAAATACTTTCTTATCCAATAAGTGATTCAAACACTTAAAATTCTACTCTAAAATAAGAGTATGACCAATATCAATAGAACATATTTTTTAATTGCATATGTGAAAGACGAATGATACTCAACTAGTACAAAATGAAATAACACTAAAGTATTGAGACTTATATATTTGATTTCCTTAATCATTTTCTAGTGCCCCTAAAATTAGATAACAAATATATAACAAAAATATCAAGCACTTGAAAAAGTAATTTTTTATGTTTAATTAATCATATTATTGATAATTGTCACTCTTATCTCATAATTAGAGTAATAAATATGTAATATCAAATGGTAGTGATCATCAACTATATTTTGGTAAACCATAAATAAATAAAAATATTTCGTAATTTATTCTGATGATAATATTTTTTATTTGTAATGTTTTATTTTACTCATGACAAATCCATGACAAATCCTTGTTTGTATACACACTTGTTAAAGATCTTAGAAGAATGAAGGCTAAACCCATCTCTATAAATAAATAATTTTTGTAGATTTAACATATGTATCTTATAAAATCCATGACAAAACCTTATTTGTATTCACATTAGTTAAAGATCTTAGAAAAATGAAGGGTAATATTTTCTCTAGAAATAAATAATTTAATTTAATTACATAGGTTTAATGTGAATTAAAAAATACGTCATTGCAAGAATATAAATGATAAAACTCTTAAGTTATTCATTATTACAAATTACTAAGTATAATACAAACTCTATAGATCTAAAATGAACTCAAACTTAGAAAAACCGACTCATCATATACGGACCTAATCCAATATGAGTATAAATTGACATTTGACCTAAACTAAAGCCAAAACCAAATTGATGTAGCACAATTTGAAATAGACCCAAGCAAAAATACACTAGAATCAAACATTACTTGAACTAGTTGTATAGTATAATCAATCATTACTTGCTTCAAATGATTATAATAAAAAATAACTTAGATTATCCATTTATCATCTATATTTATTGGTAAGTAATTCATCATTTCCCTTTTTTCCTTATCATATTTTTGCTTTTGAGATTAAAAGTATCAACTTATGATTATTATTTTCTTAAAGACTTATACTTATTCATATAATTATAATGATAATAATATCTAATTTAAACAAAACTACTACTACAAAAAAAATTATTTAAAAAGACATTTCGCATATTCCATTTTTAATACATATTGACTAAAATGCTCTTAAGATAGCCTAAACACTTATATCCTCACAAAAACCCTATCAGTCCCAATGTGAATGGTTTTTTGACCTCCAACACATCTTATCATGAAAACACTTCACCACAAATATGACCACTTTCCATACCTAGCAATACACATTAAAATATCATAGGCCATAATAACAGACTTAGGGTATTAAAATGAGTTGTATCAAAACAACATCATATAATCTAATGCTCTTCACATATTCTCACTTTACATAAATTTGATGCCTTATCATCATACAATAATATTACCATAGTGACATTATCCATATAAATATAGACATTGCACATAATAAATCTAGTTAAACTTGTATCCTTATAAAAATCATATTTGATCTCTGAGAAAGTATAATCATGAGGTTCTTCCATCAAGACCATGGGAAATTCACCTAAGAATCAAGGATAATGCATCATTAGAAATCAAGAAAACAACTAAGAAAAATCTAGGACAAAGGAGGGTGGAAAATGGAGAAAAACAAAAGCAAACCATGGCACACAAGGATGGAACTAGAAATAACAGAAGTAGGTGGAACTCAAGGGGTGTAGCGTGGGAGACTCATGTAGCTTGTGATGATGGGTGATATCCTCACAATTAGAGAGTGAAGGCGATGTGAGGGGGTGATGTTAGTGGGGTAGAGTGGCATGAAAGCTTAGTGTTAATAGGGGGTGGAGTAGAGTGAAGTTATGGTGTAATTAGGGGGTTTAACATAGATAAGGTAGGTTGGGTGTGGTGATGGTTGTTGCATGAGGGTGTGGTAATTCCCATCACAATTTTTTTTATTTCCCTCCTTTTATTCCTTACTAACTTGAGATTTAATTACGATATTAATTGTAGATTTTTTTTAAATGAAAACAAAATAACTAATATTTGGTAAGGTGTGTGCCTTAAAGCCTTATATGTCTCAATTCCTTGCTAATAGGACTTGCCTAGGAAAACAAAAAGCCCCTAATATTAGCACCTTATACCTAGCATAACACCATAATGTAATGAAAATGAAGGGTTCTCAAGAAGAATATATTGGCATTGATTGAACAATCCTTCAATTATTCATGGTATAAGGTCATAAAGATCATTAAGACAATCCACCACTAATGCTGAATCACATGTAATAGTGACCTATATAAATCCTTCATTCATGACTCTCATTAAGCCATAAAACATATTATATCATCAATCCAGATAACCAAATTCGTCAATCTACTGAAAAAAAAATTGCAGGAAGCACCACACACCACACAAAACACGTATAATAAATTGGAAGAAAAGAGAAAAACCATGTAGGTAAGTTGAGCATGAAGACAAGAAAACAAAGAAGAAAAAGAAAACATGTCAGCACTTACATATATAAGTAACACGCACACAACAAAAAAAGCATCCAACACTTCCATTCTTACACCATAGTTTGCTTTCCCACCAAAGATAGTGGTTGATTCACCCCATTTCCCATATCTACACCATTAGAGGTAGTAGAATATGATAGTAAATTGGGCATAGAATGGGAGAAAGTAGGTTCAATTCCTTTTTCCATTAATGCAACAATATTGCCGTAACCTAGCTGTTCGCTCAATTCTAGCATTCCCAATAGATCTAGAGCTGTCTGACAGGGATATTCGAATTTCCTCCTAAAACAATTGCAATTCTAAATTTGATTGTGCTGGGATTAATCCCAATAGAACAGTATTCTATTTTGTTCTATTCAATCTTTGCTAAACCAATGAATGCAAGAAGTAATGTATCGACAATGAAAGAAAATGATAATACCAGAAACAATGGCTATATCAAGAAGAAGAATGTAGAAGCTTTATGTTAACTCTGTATTTAGTTCATTACAAGTAAACAATCAAGAACCACTCTTTGTCTTTGAGTTTCTTGATCTCTGCATCTATTTCCCTCTTCTTCTCCTCTGTTGTCTCACAGTGTTTTCTTTCCGCACTGCTCTCTGTTTTCATCGATCTTGTACTACCCCAAAAATCCTAATTTAGGAATTATGGCAAAATAATGATTTATTAGGGAAAATTAAGAAAATAAATTACTTTATTAAATAAAGAGGAAATTAATTGAGGAAAATAAGGAGAAAATAATAAATAAGTTATTTAGAAAATTTTGGATATTTTACTAATTAAAATGGAAGTTAAGGACAATTTATCCAAAATAGCCCAATTAACTTAAAAATGAATTTAATTATTATACTTAAAATAATTATTATTAAAATTAAATATCTAAATTAAATATATAAACAAATAAAGACCCAAATACCCCCAACCCAACCATTTTATCATTTTTCCTATTCCATTTATCCTTTTCTCCCTCCTTTTCCTTTTTCTCTCTTCCTCCTTTACATTTTTTCCATTCTTCCCCCCTGGTTTGGGCCAACCCGTCGGCCCAGACCTCCTTTTTCCTCCCTGGCCCATCTCGCACACCCTCCTTGCCCAGGCCGGCCGGTCCTTTTCTTTTTTTTTTCTTTTCCCCCCTGGACCGAACGGTCCAGTCGTCCCCCCTTCTTCCCCAACCTGTACCCCGACTTGCAATTCGGCCCTGCAACCCCGAATCTCGCCGACAGCCACAAGCCCAGCGCCGACCGTCCTCCCCTACCCTTCCCGTCATTTTCTTTCCCTTTCTCGACCCCAACAAGCCCATCTCTCCCCTCCCCGCGTGCCATCTCCTTTCCCTTCTTCTCCCGACCCGACCTAACCTATAATTGGTAAGGCTGCACCGCCTGCCACCGTCGGCCGGTGGTCCTGCCACACCTTCTCCGTTTGTCCTCTTCCCCTTTGTCGTTGTCCCCCTCCCAATTTCATATAAATGCCCCCATTTGGCAGCCATAATCAGCTCCCTCCTTCGATTTTGCCCCGAAACCCTACCTCTCCGCCGCCTCAAAAAGACGAGCTTTCCGCCGCCACCCCTGCCCACCGTGATCATCCTTGTACCTCCCTCGACAAAACCAAGCCACCACCACCCTCCGCCTTGCCCTGCATGTGCCGCCCTGGCCGTGCAAAGTTCCCATCCCGAAACCACCACCTTCGGCCATCGCCACCCTTGCACCGCCTTCCGTAGCCAATTCCGCCTCTGCCAACACCTCCACCACCCTCCAAAAAGTCCAATAGACCCTCCTCTACCTTCCCACAACTTCATCTCCCCCTGCCTCCCTCTCCTTCTACCTCCCCCATTTTCCACCACTCTCCACCACCCTCGGCCGCCGCGCCAACCACCGCGCGCTGCCACCTCCTCCCACGCCACCACCCTCATTGCATTCCCCTTCACCTGCTGCTTCTCCCCCTACCTCAAACTTCTCTTTTCCTCCTTCCATCCAGCCCCCACCTTGATCTTTTCCCTTCTCTTCCTCCTCCACCGCCACCGCCGTTGCCGCCGGACCACCACCGAACTTAGGTGGTTTCCAACTTACCCAAACCCTAATATCTCCTTCCTATAATAGTTATTAATTTTTTTACTACTATTAATGATATTATACTTAATATTATCATTATTATTATTATTATTACTATTATTATTATCATTATTATTATTATTATTATTATTATTATTATTATTAGTATTATTATGCTATTACTACTGCTAATGATATTATCATTATTATTATTACTAACAACTTAGTGTTAATATAGTTACTTCCTTTGTTATTATTATTATTATTATTATTACTATTATTACTATTACTCAACCTAACCTTATGATTTTCCTAACCAATAATACTATTATCATTAATAATGGTCTAAGACTTTAGGGTTAATGTGATTAAGACTTCCCTCATTTACTATTATTGCCACTATTAACCTCACTATTATTTTTACTAATAATACTAACGCTGGCCATGGTTTATTATTGTCTTTATCTTTATTATTATTATTATTATTCCTATTATTGTGACCAAAAACATTTGAATCCTTATATTATTACTATTCAAAAATATACAACTTTTATCATTATCATCTTTAGGAATATTTTACATGTTGGTATTGTAATTAGTATATTATTATTTTAACCCTAATACTATTATTAGACTTAGCCTTAAAAACGCTAGGGTTTCTATCACTATAAACATTAGTGTCACTATTATTAGTTTTATTATTATTATTATCACTATTTTTCTATAGTTAGCATGAACATTATTACTATAAGAATAGAGCTAACGGGTCTAATAATATAAGTGTAACAATAAGTATCAAAAATAAATATATTTTGACTAGTAATATTTAGTATACTAATTTTAAGGTAAAAACCCTAGTTTTTGTTTAATACCCTCTTTAGTAATAAGAACCCTAATCCTAAACTAGAATAAGGGATGATGGTACCTTCGAGGGAAACTAATACTTAGTATTTTTCCCTTTTTATAGGTAATCCTAACCAAAGCCCTAAGGAGTTAGAGGAGCGTGCTCCAAGCCCGGTGTCGCCTTAGGTAAGGACGAAGCTATGGCCTTTGTGTGATGTGTGACCTGTATGTTTTGAATGTTGTATATGCCATGCCATGTCGTGTATTATATAATTGTGGGCAACTTGTCTTATGTAGTGCAGCTTGGAGATTGAGGTTTGTTTGTATGTGTTTCCTATCACATGAGCATGACATGTATATGTATGATGTTTATGATGTGATATGATATGGCCCTCTAGGACATGCATGTTAGGATAAATGGTAATATAATTTGGGAATATAAGGATGACTGGAAATAAATGGGAAGTGAGTTCACTAAGGGGGATATGAGGTTGACCTAAGTACCTCATGATCCATGAGAGAAGATTTAATAAGGGAGGAATGACCAAAATAAAAGAGAGTTGGGGAACCATGCATGGGAGTCGTAAAATTTGCATGGTGACTTGGGGTGTTTGCATGGGATAGCTAAATCTTGCATGGGGGCGAATCTTACGTGAGAAAAGTTGAATTAGGGTGTAAATAAGAGAATGGGAGAGTTGTGAAGTGATTGGAGACTGGGGATGAAAAATAGTACGTAGGTTGGTGTAAGGGTGTATAAGGAATCCGATTAGGGATTTTGGGAGAAAGTGGAAATTTGAGAAGTACAAAAGTAAGAAAAATTAAGGAAGGGTGGAGTATGGGTTAAGAGTGAGATTGCATTTATATAAATGGTGAGTATGGGTTCCCATGTGGAAGAAGAGACTTTGGGATGAAAAGAGAGAGGTTACTTGTGGGAGAAGAAAGGTACTAGGGTTGAGGTGATCAACTAGGGTTTTTCATGGTTATGTGCTGAATCGAAAGGTAAAGTGATATGTTTTGGGAGAGGATCTAATTGAGGTAAGATGTGGGGCGTTGAATTAGGTAAAGGTAGTGTAAGTGGGAGAAGGTTGGGCCACATCGGCCCAATTAGGGTTTTCAAGGGAAAACCCTAGGGGGTGATGGGAGGTGGAGTTGATGTCATGAGTGTAGGGCCTAACCCACACCCGTAGGGGTTGAATCTTTCATCTAAAGATAAGCGTAAAGGAAATGGATGTCGGGGTGTGATAAGGGGCGCATGAGTTTTAAGATATGGGACGGGCCCCCTAGGGAGGATAGATGTAGAGAGTAGTTGATATGCATGTCAAGGGTGGAAAGCTTTATTTGATAAGACACGAATAAGATACTAATTACTTAAAGAGTAAGATTGTTGAGCAGGGCCCAGACCGATCCACCGGCATAATAGTGGCCAGGTGCCGGGGTGCCCTAGAGACCGATCCACCGGCATATAATATTGGTTAGGTGCGTTCTTCCCTATAAGTGACCGATCCACTAGCTATAATAGTGGGTGATCCTGAGCTCAACAAACCAAATAGTATGTTGTAAATGAATCATGGGAAAGCTACTATATACTTACAGTGAAACACCATGAGAGTCGGGGCCAGACCGATCCACCGGCATAATAGTGGCTAGGAGCGTTGTGCCCTGAAGACCAATCCACCGGCATATAATAGTGGTTAGGTGCGTTCTGCCCTATAAGTGACCGATCCACAGGCTATAATAGTGGGGTTCCCGTACTCGCATGGATTAACAAAGATTATGGTGTGAAATGACTTACAAATAAATCATGGAAAGATACGTTATAATTACAGTGAAACACCATGAGAGTCGGGGCCAGACCGATCCACCGGCATAATAGTGGTGAGGAGCGTTCTGCCCTGGAGACCGATCCACCGGCATAAAATAGTGGTTAGGTGCGTTCTGCCCTATAAGTGACCTATCCACCGGCTATAATAGTGGGGTTCCCTCACTCTCATGGATTCATAACGATTATGATGTGAATCTACTATAATTATCAGAGTTATGAAAAGAAGTTGGATTGGACCATTGCCGACCTACATCATCTATATTATTACATGTTGCCTATGTGATTGTGCTATGTGTGTTATGTTGTATGATTGTATGCGTGGCCTTAGTGCACCTATTCCCTTACTCAGTATCGGACCCGTACTTATACTACCTTGACTGAATGGGTCCTGTGATGATCCACCGATGGTGGGGAGCAGACCTCCTGTGCAGGTTTATGATCGGGTACTATTTTGGGGTGGAAGGCTTGACTTGAGTGAGTAGGCAATCCGGATATTGATCCTTCGGGACTTGTTTTATTTAGCAGTATTTGGTACTACGCTTCATGTTTTGAAATCGTACTCTTAAGTTGTACTCCTAAACCGTATTCTAAATACTAATTGACTTGGGTTTCGTTAATGATTTATGTCAAATGTCGACTCATGTTTTAATATTTCGCGCTTGATGTTGTTTGGTTTTAGCCTTAGCACTTAGTACTGGAGCGGTAGAAGTGTACCAGTCTGGTGCTAAGTGTGGCGGTAACGCCCTCGAGTTACGGTTTTATCTTTCGCTTCCGCTAAACCTTTTGATTTAAACGAAATTTTTTAGTAGTAAATTTAGGAGTGTTACAGATCTGGTCTTATCGACTACTGCTCCCTTCTATATATATATATATATATTAGAGACAGGTAGATACTAAAACAAAAGACCAAAACTACACATCACAACTCATTATACCCCCTCAAACGACACACTTTGCCTGAGTATTATATGTATATAACATTCAGCATATTAGAAGACATTTGACTAAGTAAATAAGTGCTGATGTGGATGGACTATCCTTTTTTCAACTTCACAATTCTCCACCTCATCCACATAGCACATACATTTTATGAGCTTACAGTAATATTCAAATTTATATCTTAACATTGACTTTGTCAAGATATCAGCAGAATTATTTTTTGTACTTACCTTTTTGAGGCTAAAATTACCACCTCCAATCACCTCTCGTATGAAATGTAGCTTCACATCTTGGTGTTTTGTCCTTTCATGATAAGCATGATTTTTACTCAAGCATAATGCACTCTGATTATCACACCATACCACCACATTATTGATAATGAGCTAAAATTCTTTCATCAACCCTTTCAACCACTTTTCTTCCTTTATAGCCTATGTTCTCAGCTTCTGTGGATGATAATGTCATCACTTTCTGTAATGATGATTTCCAACTTATAGAGCTACCACATAGCTGAAATACAAAACTAGATTGTGATCTTCTAGTATCAAAGTCACCTGCATAATATGAGTTACTGTAACCCTACAAATTAATGTGATCATTCGAGTCTTTACCAAATATCAGTCCAACTCTCCTTGATCCAACCAAGTATCTAATAATCTATTTTACTACCCTCCAATGATCTACCCCAGGTTCAGACATAAACCTACTCACTAAACTCACAGCATAAGCCAAGTTTGGTGTGGTACAAATCATCAAATACATCAAACTTCCTACAACACTTTGGTAAGGTACTTTACTCGTGTACCTCTTCTCCTCCTCTGTCTTAGGAACTTGATCTTTACTGAGCTTGAATTGCACTATCACTGGGGTTGATACAGATTTTATTTCAGAACACCCAAACTTCTCGAGCACTTTGTCAATATAGGATCCCTGAGATAAAAGCAACTTCTTTTCTTTTCTGTTTCTTATAATTTCCATGCCCAAAATTCTTTTGGCTGCACCTAAATCCTTCATATCAAACTCCTCCTTTAGTTTCATCTTAACTTCACTGATTTGTTTCACACATTTGCTGGATATTAGCATATCATCCACATACAGCAATAAACATACATCCTCAGCTCCTTCCTCATGTTTGTAATAAACACATGAATCAAATTTTCTTTGTTTGAATCAAATGCCTTTTACATATAGATCAAACCTCAAATTCCATTGTCTAGGACTTTGTTTAAGTCCATACAGAGATCTTTTCAAAAAACATACCCAATCCTCCTTACCTTTCTTAATATATCTAGGTGGTTGCTTCTTATATATTTCTTCATTCAGTTCACCATAAAGAAAGGCTGTCTTGACATCTAACTGCTCAAGTTCCATATCATATATTTTAGCTAGTACAAGCATACTTCAGATTGAAGTATGTTTAACCACTGGTGCAGATATCTCTGTGTAATCCTCCCCTTCTTGTTGAGTAAACCCCTTTGCCACTAATCTTGCTTTAAATCTTAATTTCTGTCCAGCTTCAAAAGGTTCCTTAAGCTTATATATCCACTTACACCCAACCAATTTATGATTCTTTGCCTTAGGACCTAACACCCAAGTGTTATTACTTTGTAAAGATCTCATATTTTCATTCATGGCTTCTATCCATGACTTGCTGCTGCTTCTAGCCACTGCTTCTCTGTAACACTATGGTTCTAGCTCCACCTCACTTGCTGTATTAAGTGCATAAGCCACTATATCAGCATAAGCAAATCTGTTTGGAGGTTTTATTTCCCTTCTTTGCCTATCTCTGGCAAACAGGTTCTGAGATAAACTTTCTTGAGGTTCTTGATTGTCTTGTCCATCAGAATCTGAATTAGTTTGATAAGAACCATCTCTTCTGTCCTAATTGTTTTCTTCATTAGACTCCACCTCAAAACTAAATCTACCAGCATTCACCCCTTGTAGCCTATCAACTTTTTGCATATGATCCTTGTAGAACTCAAATTCTTTGAACTTGACGTCCCTACTTAGAAAATTTTTAGGATTCTTTCCATCTAAACTCTAGAGTTTATATCCTTTTGTTCCTCCAGGATATCCAAAAAAAGAACACTTTCTTACTCTTGGTTAAAGCTTTCCATCATTTGTATGAGCATAACATATGAACCCGAATACCCTTAGATATCCATAATCACCAGGTTCCCCACACCACCTTTCCATTGGAGTATCAAACTCAATAGCACTAGATGGGCACCTATTTCTCAAATGACAAGCTATTTTGGGTGCTTCTGCCCAGTATGACTCAGGCAGTCCTAAAACAACCATTAAACATCTAACCCTTTCCATGATGGTTCGGTTCATTCTCTCAGCTAAACCATTCTACTAAGGAGTCCCTTTCACTGTTAGATGTCTCATAATCCCATTAGCTTTGCAAAGCTCATTAAATTATGTATTATAGAATTCAAGACCATTATCAGTTCTCAACTTCTTGATCTTCTTTTAAGTTTGAGTTTCAACAAGTACCTTCCATTCCTTGAAGTAAATCAGAGCTTCTCCTTTGGTCTTCAAAAAATATATCCACACATGCCTCGTATGGTAATCAATTAAGGACAAGAAATACTTTACTCCTCCATTAGATGGCACCCTTGTAGGCCCCAAAGATCTGAATGTACATAATCCAGAACCCCTTTCGTTTTATGTGTGCTTTCTGAGAACTTCAATCTGTTTGCCTTCCCAAAAACACAGTCCTCACAGACCTTAAGATCAGGAAGACTACTTTTTCCAAATACCCCTTTCTTCTCTAGGAATTTCAGACCCTTTTCACTAACATGACCAAGTCTGTGATGCCATAGCATTGCATCATTAACTTCCCTTTCTTTAACACTTGCAGATACATTCAGCTCCTGCACTTGATTTCCTTTTAACACATATAAGCCATTTTCTTGAACTCCCTTTAGCACCACCATTAATCCTCTTGTTACTTTCAGTACCCCCTTTTCAACCTTAATACTAAAACCTTTATTATCTAAGGTTCCTAAAGAAATTAAATTCCTTTTTAACTCGGGTACATGTCAAACATTGTTGAGAATAAAATTGGAGCCAGAGAAAGTATTGATGACAATCTTGCCTATACCAAAAATTGGGCAGGACTTGTTGTTTCACAACAAAACATGTCCTCCATTAGTTTTCTCATAATTATCAAATTTAGTCTTGTCAGGACACATATGATATGTGCAGCCTGTGTCCAACACCCATCCATTCGAACTATGAGCTATTGATATCATCAACACTTCTGCACTGTCATATCCCTCACTAACTAAATCCACATCACCATATCTTGGGTTATAAGTGCTATCTTTCTTCATGGTCATATCCCCTTTTTCTCTGTTAGGAAATTCTCTTTTGTGATGTCCCTTTTTATGACAGTGAGTATATTTTCTCCGAGCTTTGCCCTGAGATTGAGACCTACCTTGCAGAAATTTCTTCTCTTTATTTTCTGATCTTCCCCTAGAATATAGACTTTCAAGTGTCACTTCATCTTTTTGTATCTATTTCTTCATTTCCTTTGATGAAAGTGTTGTCACCACATCCTCCAGGGTTAGATCCTCAGATCGATATAGCATTGTGTCTACAAAATGCTAATATCTATCTTGAGGCAAAGAATTGAGCAAGATTAGAGCAAGATCTTCGCCTTCTAGTTTCATCTTAATGTTTTCAAGATCAAGAATGATCTTGTTAAACTCATCAAGATGATCTTCCAATCTTCGATTAGGCTGCATCTTGAAAGAATAGAGACGTTTCTTAAGAATGGCCCTCTTTGTTAATGATCTTGTCATATAAAGAGTCTCCAATTTTGTCTAGATTCCTGCAGCTATTGTCTCCTTTGAGACCTCCCTTACGACCTTGTCTCCAAGGCACAAGATCAGGGTGCTGTGAGCCTTTTCCATTATGTCTCCTCTAGTTTTCTCATCCATTCCTTCCAGTGTTTTCTTATTTGCCAATGCCAAATGGAGCCCTTGTTGCACTAGCAGGGCTGTCATTTTCACACGCCAGATTGAGAAGTAATTTTTTCCACTGAACTTGTCAATATCAAACATTGTAGACCCCATTGATTCTCTTGTTCTGCTCTGCTACCAATTGTCGGGATTAATCCTAATAGAACAGTATTCTATTTTGTCTATTCGATCTTTGCTAAACCAATGAATGCAAGAAGTAATGTATCGACAATGAAAGAAAATGATAATACTAGAAACAATGGTTATATCAAGAAGAAGAATGTAGAAGCTTTTTATTAACTCTGTATTTATTTTATTACAAGCAAACAATCAAGAACCACTCTTTGTCTTTGAGTTTCTTGATCTCTGCATCTATTTCCCTCTTCTTCTCCTCTGCTGTCTCACAGTGTTTTCTTTCTACACTGCTCTCTGTTTTCATCAATCTGGTCTTATCGACTACTGCTCCCTTCTATATATATATATATATATATTAGAGACATGTAGATACTAAAACAAAAGACCAAAACTACACATCACAGCTCATTACACCCCCTCAAACGACACACTTTGCTTGAGTATTATAAGTATATAACATTTAGCATATTAGAAGACATTTAACTGAGTAAATAAGTGCTGATGTGGATGGACTATCCTTTTGAAAGCTTCACAGACTGTGAGCCACTAGATTCTAAATCTAGGAACTTAGGTGGATTTCCATGGGATTTACGACCCTCACTCAATCAGCCTGGCTAATCATGAACTACACTAGATTGGTCCTTTCCTTTCGCGTATCTGGTTTTAGTGACCATGAGTGGAACAAAAATCCCACTAAAAAGCGAGCAGTAAGTGCAGAAATTAAAGATTGGAAATTACTATAGATTAGAGCACAAGAGTGCCTCGATTTTTTACTGCAATACAGCAAGAACATTCTCCATCAGGGGTACACCTGAGAGAGAGGAGAGAGGAGGGAGAATTTCTTGCCAACCAAGACCAGCTTCTCTAGTATATGCTTCGCACAGATCCCTCATGCATCTCTTTTAGCATTTTTATCCAGATAGATTTGAGTATATTCCACTGACTGAAAAGTCGGTATTCCGGAATCTACTATTGACTCAATCGAGGCCGCTTGGGGACCTTGTCTCCTCTCGAGATTTATTGGTACTATACCTGACAAAAGTATTGTTAATGCTACAAAGAGTCAGCTATGTGTGCCATTTAAATACATTAGTCGTAGCATCGGATGGGTAATTCTTAAATTCTAGATTGCGACCAATCGTGGTTCAGCGCTGATTGGTGACCCCTATATCATTCGTGCTAAAGCTTTGGTCTTAAAAGAAATTCCAAAGTTTTTCTCATTTGGTCTAGAAAAACTCAACTCAACCAAATTCCTGTTTGCGTACGATTGAGGAATTTACCAATGGAAGTGTGGAATCCTATGGCTCTTAGCCTAATGGCTTCATACACTGGGAAATTGATCAAGGCAGATTTCATTACTGTGCAGAAAATAAAACAGAAATATGTGAGGATCTTGGTTGAAGTGGGTGTGGCAAAGAAACTGCCAACAACAATTGAACTCTGGAGCCTGTAAGGGAAATTTTGCGTTGTTCTGCCAGCACTGTGCTTCGGTGGTCATTCGAATATGGAATGTGAGCAGTAAAAAGCTAGCGATATTGATGAAGCCATGAACCATGTTTCTGGTGCTAGAAACAGTACTAATGATAGAAATGATCTTAATGGGAGGAGTAGTGGGGCAGGAAAGGGCAATAGCCACGCTGTTAGAAAGGTTTACCATGCTCCTTAGAATAAGAATGGTCTAGGTAATGATGAAGGTAAGAATGATGGAGGGGGTAAGCTGGTTGAGGAATGTAAGGCATACAAAGCCTCTCGTCATGGATCTGCTGTGGAGAGAAAGCTTCCAAAGGATGGGATCCATTTATGGGGGATAAGATTAGGAGGAAGGATACACCAAACGGTAGGACGGGGTCTTGACGAGTAGATCAAGGTCTCACCAAACTATCTTTAACTAGTGTGCAGAATGATTGGGATACTCGATGGGTACAAGTCATGGCTAAGTCAGCCAAATTGAGAAAGAATGTGCTACTGAGAAGTGGTAAGAGAAAAAGGGATAAGTACCTATCTCGGCCTCCATGAGTATTATGTTTTAGAATGTAAGGGGAGTGGGCTCTCCCCGAAACAAAAAGGCTTTGTCAGAGATGTGTAGGCAACAAAACAATGGTGCTTTAGGATTGTTAGAAACTAAGATTGATGGTACACAATTACAAAAAATGGCTGACTGTTTTTTCAAGGATTGGCGGTTTGTCCTCAATTTTGATCACCACCCTAATAGTCATATTGCTTTCTTATAGGATCTGAGGCTTTTTAACTATCACATGGAGGAAGTTTTGATGTAGTCTCTTTATGGGTATATACAGGTTTTATTGTATAAGAGACCGAAAGGAATTGTGGAATGGCCTTTGCGACAAAACCCGCAGTAATGAGTGCCCTTTGATTGTTTGTGGTGCTTTTAATTATCCCCTTAATGTGGCGGATAGGGAGGGTAAAAGAAAAGGGATTATGAAATGGAAGATTTTAAAAATTGTTGTATGCTATCACCACTTTCGAATGTACTCAGGAATGGATGCCACTACACATTTTTCTTTTCCAAAAAGGTAAGCTTGATCGGGTCTTGATGAATGAACATGGTTTTGCGTGTGATCTTTTTTTTTTTTTGGGACTTGAGAGGAAGGATTAAAAAAAATTAGAACAACAGAAGATAAGAGGGCAGACTAAAGAAGAAAACTCCCTTCTGAACCCCCAAATTACAAAAAAGCCTACATATTATGAATTACCTCATCGATTTTATAAGGAAATTCATCTCTTCTATTCTTGATTCAAAAACCAATCCTTGATTTGATGAGTATAACCATCCATCTTATGTAAACTTGATGACTTTCAAATACTATCTTATTCCTAAATTTCTAAATAATTCCTGTTATTACAAAGAATGTTGCGATTCAAAATTTCCCCTTTATACCCTTTCTTTTACCTCCTAACCACGTAACATCATTATCCTTAGTGGATCTCGCATCACCCATGTGCATCTGAGCCAATTGCAAATCTCATACCAGATCTTCCCTGTCATGGTATAATACAGGAAGACATTGTTGACTGATTCTTACTCAATCTTACAAAAAGGGCATCCTAACTCTCTTAAATCAACAACATGAAGCCTAACAAGTCTATCTCTTGTGTTAAGTCTCTACTGAATTGTGAAGCAATAATAAGCTCGATCCTCGGTGGTGCTATATATGTTGATCCAAATTTTGCTAAAGGTGCTACTGCTCGATTCATCCCCAAGTATACTTTGATAAGATGCCTCACAAAAGGATCTAACAAAAAAAAGGGGAAATGGAGAAGTGTAACACCTCAAAATTCACTACTTGTTTTTTAAAAGCGGAAGAATTTAAAATTTGAAAACTTGTAAATTCTAGGGATGTTATCGCAACACTTAGTACCAGACCGGTTCACTCTAACCGTTCCAGTACCAAGTGCTAAGGCTAAAAAGATTATTTTCAAACTTAAACTGAGAGTTCATGATAAAACTAGAAAGATCATAACACCAGAGATCAGAGTACGCGTAAAGAATTGTAATTCATATCCAAAAGAGAAATAAGCTTACAACCGATAAAAGATTTATTTAAAATACTCAATACAAGTAAGGAATCATAAAAGGGTAAATCTGATACAAAAGAATTAACAGAAGGAGATAAAATAACAAGAAGAGTGAATCCAGTCACACTACTTTCAAACTTGGAGCCAAATATATGCTCAACACTCAGCTCCGCATAATGTCTCGCCCACCTGCACAAAGTCTGAAGGGCCTATTACTCATGAGAATGAGTAGCGCCCATGAAAAGGGTGATCAATACGCTACGTACTGAGCAAGGTAACTGTGCACTAAGGCCAACACATAAAATCACATAAATAATGTAGAAGAAATAAAGAAGCATTTAGTCCAACATGATAACGTAATATCGTACAATCATTCGGGTAGATACATAAAGGCCCATTTATAATCCGAATTAATTACTTAATTAATCTCTTATCAAAATTCGATTCACACCATGCTTTTTATCAAGTCTATGCGAGTACGGGAACCCCACCATTATAACCAGTGGACCAGATACATACAAGGCACATAGCACTTAACCACTATTATTTCTGGTGGACCAGAAATACACAGGGCATAAAGATCCTGACCACTATTATTGCTGGTGGACTGGAAACACACAGAACATAAAAGCTCCTAACCACTATTATTCACTGGTAGTACTTAGTGTCTTTCCCATGTCTTAGCACAAATATGTTCAGTATTGTTAAGCACGGAATCCTCCACTATTATAGCCAGTGGACCGAAAACGTACAGGTACAAAGCCTGCCCACTATTATTTGCCCGTGGACCGGTCACATATAGGACATCATGCCCTAATCACTGTTATTCGCCGGTAGATCGATCTGGGCCCGGCTCAACAATCGTTCAGTTTAAATGATTAATGTATTACAATGTCTTATTCAGAAACATTACCCTAGACATGCATGGATCACTTCCTTTACACTTATCCTCCAACCGACCCGTACCACATCATGATAACCCTGCACTTCCTATCTTGCCCAACAACCTTTCCCCTATACTCAAACTCACACTAGAACTCCAACACCGAAATATGTGGGTCAAGGCCCACTACTACACCCCTCCAAGTCCACTTACCTCCTTACTCTAGGGTTTTCCCCAGAAACCCTAATTTAGGCTTAAGTGACCCATCTTACTCCACCTCACACAACCCAAAACATTTTTAACACTCCACACAACACAACCTATAGATTCCACCCTCATCATCACTTTTTAATCACCAAATACACCTGTGACCACGAAACCTTGAGTAGCCACGCTAAACCTTAACTAGTCATAACAAACCCTAGTTCCTCGGGTCCACATATCACCCTTACATTTCTCAGATTCCACTTATTATTTTTCCATGCCAATCATACTCATCATTACTTTATCGTTTTCATCTCCCTCTCGTACTCCACTCAATCTCATTTATTTCTCCTTATTACCACCTCCTCAAATTAGGGTTCTTACCCTAAACCCTAGCTCAGTCTCCTACGTAACCTTATACAGTCCCACGTACTAATTTTCATTCAATGCATTCCAACACCCAAACAACCCTTCTATTACCTTCCTTACATCCCAACTCAACTTTTCATATGTATACTTTACTCCCATGCAGACGCTAACCTCCCCATGCAAACCTTCAAACTTTTTCATGCAAACCCTAAAACTCCCACGTGAAACCCTAGATTCAACCATGCAAACCCTAGATCCATCCATGCAAAACCCTAGATTCCACCATACAGAACCCTAGATTCCTCCATACAAAACCCTAGATTCAATATATACAAAACCAAAGATTCTTCCATACCAAACCCTAGATTCAATATATACAAAACAAAGATTCATCCACACCAAACCCTAGTTTAGATTCTCCCATGCAACACCATAGAACCTACCATGCAAAACCCTAAGTCCATCCATACAAACCCTAGTTTAGACTCCCCCACTCCTTCATTTTATTTTTACCCCTATTCTTCTTCCACTGATGGATCATTAACATATTTAGGTCAACTCACATCCCATGGTCAACTCATTACCCTTTAGTCAACTTACTCCCCTTGGTCAACTTATTCTCCATTTTTCTTTTCCAAAATTTTCCCTACACAATATCACTTTTATACATCTCACATGCATGTCTAAAGGGTCACAAACCAGTCATCACATACCACAATATTTCATCACATATACATAATACATATGCCATATAACAATACCAAAACATGCTTCAACTCCATGTCATACCACATACGAGATGATCATAATGAAATGTATATGATGAATAACATACAAAGCATATAATGCACATCAACACACATAAGGCCTTAGTAACACCCTTATCTAAAATGACACCGGTATTGGAGTACGGTCCTATGCCTCCTTAGGGCTTTGACTGGTCTCACCTATATGAGGAAAAAGCTAAAATTAGATTCCCTCCTACAAAAATACTATTATTACTAACTTATTATGAGACTAGGTTTTTGATAAAATAATAAAATATTAATAAAAATGTCATTAACTAATTACTATCTTGCTAAAGATATAAGAAATAATAGTAATATTGTAAAAGTTGATAATATAAGGTTGAAGACTTTACCCTAATAATAATAATAATAATGATATTAAAATAATAATAGCAAAGATACTAAAAATAATATCAATGTTAATATTAATAATAATAATAATAACAATAATAAAATAAATAACAAAATTTAGTAATAATAATGATGATGAAATAGTAATAACAATAATAATGATAAAAACAATAATAATATTGTAAAAATGATAATAATCATAATGGTAATAATAGTAATGATAATAATAGAAAACAAAATGAGGTAGGGTTTTGACCCTACATTGAATAATAATAACTTATTAAATAACGATGATGATGATGATAATAATAATAATAACAACACTAATAATAATAATAAATGCTAATGATAAAAATAATATTATTATTAATAATAATAAAACTTGATATTTATAATACCACTACTACAATTCAAAATAGGTATAATAGGGTTTCAGCCCTATATAGAATAATAATACTAACATTGAAAAAGTAGTAGTAATAATAATAATAATAATAATAATAATAATAATAATAATAATTGCATAATAATAACAATAATAATAATAATAATAATTGCATAACAATAATAATAATAATAATAATAATAATAATAATAACAACAACAACACTAATAGTAAAATAGTTGTAATAATAATAATGGAATAATAATAATAATTTCAAAATAGTAATAATAATGATTATAATATTAATCACATATTAATAATAACAACAGTAATAATAGAAACAATAAGAATAATAATAATAAAATCAAAATAAAAATATAATAGGGCTTCGACCCTCAATAGAAATAATAATAATAAAAATAATAATAACATTAATAATAGTAATAATAATAATAATAATAGTATATTTGAATAAATAAAATAAATTAAATTAAAGCTTGTATAAATAGTGAAAAAGGGTTGAGGGGGTTTAGGGTTCAACCTTAGGCTGGTGGTGACAGGCGGCATGGCAGTGGTGGCGGTGGCTAGAAAAAGAGAAGAAAAGGGGAAAAGTTGAGGACTGGGAAAAAGAGAAAGAGGGTGGAAGTAACATGGTTATGGTTTTCTAGAAGGAGAGGAATAGAATAAGGGTGGTGGTGTAGCCAATGGTGGCGGCGCATGGCGGCGGCGGCGGTGTTCCAATGGGGAAGAAGAAGAAAAAGAGAGGAGAAGGGGGAGGAAGAGGAAAAGAAAAGTAGGGGAAGATAGAGGAGGGTCTGCAGGGGCTTTTGGAAGGTGAATGAGGCAATGGCAGTGGAGAAAGTGGTGGTGTACGGTGGTGCGAAGGATGGCAGAGATGGAAGAAAGGGTTGATCAGGGAGCAAACTTTGTATAGTCGAGGTGGCTTATGCAAGGAAAATCAAGGGAGGGGGAAGGTACAATTAGTTAGAGGGTAGTGCAAGGATTAGTAGGGTGGGCAGAGATTGCGGCGTAGCCGACTGGAGGCGGTGGAAATGGTGTCTGAAGGGGTGGCTGCTCACAAGGGAGGTTTTCTAGGTAAGAAACCAAAGCTCGAAATAGGGCTTAATCTGGGGGTATTTATAGGGTTTAAATGAGAGGGTGAGATCTATGGGATGACGAGGGAATAGGGCAAGTGGGGTTGGGGTTCGCCGGCGAAAATCTAGGTCGTGGCAGGGAAGTGGCGCAAAAAAGAGAACATCGTGCATGAGAAAAAAGGGGATGTGGCTGGTCAAAATGGCCGGTGAGTAAGTAGGGAGGAGGGAGAAGCAAAATAGACGGTTAATGGGGGCACGATCGACGACAAAAAACCAGGGAGTTAGGGGCAATGGAGTTGCAGGTCGTCAATGGGAAGGAGGAAGAGGAAAGGAGGAAGAAAGGGGTTAAACTGGCGATCTAGAAAAGAAAGAAAACAAAACAAGGGGAGCCAGCTTGTCGGGCGGTGAGGGGGAAAAATTTAATTGAAATGCAACGTTTGTGGGGGAAAAGAGAAAAAAACGCAGTGCTGAGATGTCAAAAGAAGAAGAAAAGAAAGAAAAGGGAGAATGGGCCACGAGAAGGAAAGAAAAAGGAGGAAAGGAATGGGCCACGAAATGTAGGCCTAATCACCGTAGAAGAAAAAGAAAGAAGGAAAGAAGGATTGGGCCGCGGACGAGCCCAAATTGGGAAGGAGAAGAAAAACAAAAGAAGAGGAAAGAAAAAGGAAAGAAGACAATGAAAAGAAAAAGGAAGAAAGAAAAGGGAAAAAGGAAAAAGAGAAAAGGAAAAATAGTAGGTTGGGTTAATGAAATGAATTTTAATATTTGGGATATTTAAATAAAATAATATTAAATTTCCTTTTTGAACGGTTTTTCATAAATTCCATTTTAATTAGCAAATTACTCTAATTTTCTTCAATTAAATTATTTATAAAATTCCTATTAATTTGAAACTATTTTCTCCTTCTTATTTTAAATAAAATAATTTATATAAATAATTTTTCAAAAAATAATCCTTAATTAGCCAAAATACCAAAAATTTTCTAATAAAAATATTCATTATTTTCTTCTAGAATGGAACTAATTAATTCCCTTTTATTTTAATAAAAATAATTTATTTAATAAATTTCTCAATTAATCTTGAATTAGTTATAATTCTTAAAATTAGGTTTTAGGGTATTTATAATCCTTTTCCAAGACACCCCTCTATGGTACAAAACCTCCACCACCACTTGAATAATAATGCAATATTCCTCATGATTAAGTCTCCAACACCCAGTCCACCTAGGTTTTTAGGTATTTGGATCACACTCCATCTAACTAGTGACAGCTTCTTCTTATCCCCACTATTACTCCAGAAGAAATTCCTTTGGGCACTAATAATCTCCTTCACCGCCCTTTTTGGAATTCTGAATAAACTTATATAGTATAAAGTCAAGTTGTTTAAGACACTTTTTATCATAACCAATCTCCCTATTCTTGAAAGGACTTTTGACTTCCACCCATCTAATCTTTGTTTAATTTTGTCAACCACTAGTTTTCCAAACCTGACTCTTTCTTGCATTAGCCCCCAAGAGAAGGCTAAGGTAATTAATTGGCAGAGAGTTGATCTTATAATTCATAATCTCTGCAACTTTCTCCTAAAACTGTGCATCCACTCCAAGACCTATTAGCTCAGACTTTCCAAAGTTAACACTCAAGCCTGATAACAAATAGAAACAATCTAGCAATCTTCTATAACTTTTGATATTCTCAAGAGACGCTCCACAAAAAATCATAGTGTCATCCACGAATTGAAGATGGGTAGCTTCACACTTATCTTTCCCGACTTTTAAGCCTTGGATTAGACCTTTATCCACACGTCTTCTAATAAGATGATTAAACACCTCAACCACTAGTAAGAATAGAAAAGGAGACATGGGACCCCCTGCCTAAGACCCCTTCTCATCTTGAAGGGAGGGGAAGGTGTCCCATTAATGAGAACTTAAATATTTGCAGTTGAAATACACTCCTTTATCCATCCTCTCCATACATTCCCAAAGCCCATGATGCCCAAAATACTATCCACAAATTCCTATATGATGTTGTCATACGCCTTTTGGAAGTCCAACTTAATCATCACCCCTTTTTGATCCCCTCTTCTTTTTAGACCACTGAACAATCTCGTTGGCTACCAGGGCACCATAAAAAATGTTTCTATCTTCAATGAAAGCTGACTGGGAATCACTGACCAAGCTACCAACTACCAGTAACACCCCAAAATTTACAACTAAAAATTTTTATTTACAGAGTTATGTGCAGAAGCTAAAAGAATAAAAAAAAAGGGTGTTACCGCCACACTTGGTACAAGTCTGGTTTCCTCTACCATTCTCACACCAAGTGCTAAGGCTAAAATCATTAATCCGCTTAAATTAATATCATGATTATAGAAATCAGAATAGAGAGAACATTAGATAAATACTATTAATTAAAAATAACATTAAAAGTTTACAAAACTCAAGAGAGAAATTACAGGAGGACACGAGGGTCCAAATACAACCGGAAAAAAATAACAAAAGAAACACCGGATAGTCCTATGCTCCCAAATCTGAACTATCAGCATTTGACTGAGCTCAGAGGCTAACCTACAAAGTCCATTCCCCATTGAATAGGTAGGGGCCCATGAAAACGAACTCTTCAGTACTACGGTACTGAGCAACCTTTTATACCAAACTAATATGATAAATCAGCATGGAACACATGCAAGGTATACAATTAACATGGTATAAAATATATACATATACATACGATGATTGAGATACAATAATCACTCATATGATCAAATTCCATCAAGGTCACGTACTACTCATTTTCATTCATCTGAAATAACTGAACTTATTAAAGAACATACTAAAGATACTATTGCTCTCTGATGTAATAATTAAAACCCAACATTAGCATAATCCACGTCTCAGCATAAATTCCCAAACAATCACGTACATCATAGGTATAATTTACCAAGATTCATATCATCCCAGACATACTTACAGGTACAGCATAATAAATCCATAATGTCATAGGTGAACATACAGGTACAGCATAATAAGATCCATAATATCACAGGTAGGCACAAAGGCTACTACCAAATCCATAGGTAGGTACAAAGGCTACTACCGAAACCGTAGAAAACCTCAGGTAGGCACGAAGGCTACTATCGAAAACACAGAAAACCTCAGGTAGGCACGAAGGCTACTATCGAACCACAGAAAACCTCAAGTAGGCATGAAGGCTACTACCAAACCACAGGTAGGCACAAAGGCTACTACCAAAACTATAGGTAGGCACGAAGGCTGCTACCAAAACCTCACGAAGGCTGCTACCAAAACCTCAGGTAGGCACAAAGGCTGCTACCGAAACCATAGGTAGGCACAAAGGCTGCTACCAAATAATCCAATAATTCGATAATCATTATTCCCATCAAATCATATTATTTCTATTTTTATTTACTTTCTCGAGGGTAGATCAATCACCCTGAAGACATAAAGGAACTCCAGTCATATTGGTGCAATAAGGAAACACAGTATCCTATCGACTATCAACCCAAGGACGCAAAGGTACCCTGGTCGCATTGGTACACGAAGGTAACACAGTACCCTACCGATAAGGACACCTAATCTATAAGTATCGATACCCCCTATTAGTCCGCAGAAATAAATAGAGTAAGATGTAGGGCCTGACTAGGGCACTAAGGCACACTAGCAAACATCCATATCAACAATAGGCTAAACCACATCCTTAGGGTAGCGCCCCCTAGGAGCCACCATTCCTGATCTCGAGGTCTTTCACTTTAAGTATTAGTATTTTATTAAGGTGACCACGAAATCACATACAATACAGATAAATCCAATTTCCATACTTAATCGTTTTTACTTATTTCTAATCATTCGAGACAACAATAACCAAGGTCAATATCGAGGCCAACATTAGAATATACTAAGGCCAACTTAGGCTCAATCATTCACATCTAGACCCTTTGGGTTAAAAAGATAAAAATAACCTTAACACTAAAAATTCCTAGATTATCATCTATTTAAATACTAATTCCATTTTATTTATTCATTTGCCATGAAAAGGCCAAAACACCATAATTAAATTATTCATTACACAATTTAAATTATCAGATATGTCAAATGACCATTTTGCCCTTATACATAATTTTACACATAAAATCCTTTTCCACACCTTTAATCCATCCAAAACAAATACTCACATACACAACAATAGCTAATACATATTATACATGATTTTCAAGACAAATACCATGATTCACAAAAATGACTAAATTGTCCCTAGGGCACACGTCCATAATAATTAATCCATAATTATATCTAAGCATGCTCAACCTATTATTTTAAACATATTTAACATATAAATTATTTTTCTATCATTAGAATCATTTTAATCATACTTTCATACTCGACATAATTTATATAAGATAACATGCTCGTTTTATCTGTTTTTATGGTAATAATAATTAACACATAAATATATCAAAATAAATCATGCTTGACATATTTCATCAACCAATAACCCTAATGTGCTATCATGCAATATTTATAATTTTAGTAAGGTATAACGGTTACCTAAATTCTAGAAAAAACGCAAAGATAGCGGTATCTTACTAAATTTATCGGATCTCGCTAATCAACCTTTCATACCCAAAAATAATACCAAAATTATTGAATTAATATTTATCAAGTAAAATAATAATTATAATATAAAAATATTTATTATTTAAAATTACTAAAATACCCTTACATTTAATATATATCCCAAATTTTTTTAACATACACAATGCACTCATGTTGCACACGCAGTGTGAGGACTACATGCACGGGGGTGAGGGTTGCTGTTGGCTGAGGTGGGAGGGTTGGCCGGGGTGCTGCGAGGAAAGAAGAGGGTGGCAGCCGATGGGGTGGAGACTGGTGGTTGGTCGGTGGTACAGGACGGCTGGAAGCTGGCGGGGCTCGGTGGTGATGGAGGTGGCAGGGGTTGCTTGGATGAAGAAATGTAAAGGGAGGAGGCTGGCTCGACGGGGGTGTTGGGAGGCTATGCTGGAGATCGAAGGGGATAGGTTTTGGGTGGTCAGAGGGCTGGGGTTGCGGGGAAGGCAAGGTGGTAGCTGGTTTATTACTGTGGCTGCTGGGTGAAAGAAAAATAGGGGTTGCAAATGCAGGCTGAGGTCGGGGTGATGGGTTGCGTGGCGATGGTGGTTGTTGGTGCTGCTGCAATGGAAGATAGTGTAGAGGCTACGGGAAAGGTAGGGAGTTGTGGCTATGTGTAGGGGTGTAGGGCTCGGTTGGGCTGCACTGGACGGGGGAGGCAGAGAAAGGAAGGGGTAGATGGTCGCGATGGGTTGTTGGGCTCTACTGGATCGAGAGGGAGGATGGTGGCTGGTGGCGATTGGTGCTGTAGGGAAAAGTTCGAACAAAACAGAGAGAGGGAAGGGTTATGTGTGTTGCATTTTGTCGAGTAGAGGAAGAGAGGGAGCTAGAGAAGGAGAAGGAAAACCAAACAAGAGAAAGGGGAGGTGGTGCGCTGGGTTCTGCGACGAAGGAAGGGCGATGGGCTGCGACGGGGGAAGGGTGCATGTAGGGGGCTATGGTTGCACGAAATGGTGGTGGCTGGGTTGGGAAAACTTTGAAACAACCAGAGAGAAAGGGAAGGGGTTAGGAGGTGATGAAGAGGAGAAGGTGGTGCTACGACTATTGGGTGACGCAGGAGGTGGACGGTGGTTGGTTAGCTGTGCAGGAAAAAGAGGAAGAAAGGGAGAAGGGCTGGTCGATGGCTGTTGGTGCGTTGCTGGGTGGTGTTCAGGGTGCTCTGTGTGTGTGTATATGTGTAATGAAAAAGGAGGGGCTATTTGGGTTGATCGGGGTTGAGTTGGCTTTTTGGCGAAAAGCGTGTGCATGAGAATGGAGGGTTGTTTGGTTGGGTAGAGTGTAGAATGTGTGGCATGCTTAAGTATGTATAATGCGCAGACGAGATGTGGAGGTGATGGTAGAGTGTTTAAGTGTGTATAAAATGTACGAATGGGACACAAAAATATTTAGGAAAGATATTTAGGGTAAGGCAGAGGGTAGAGTAGGAGGTAAATTAATAGCACCGGATAGGAGTTTATTTATTTAATTTTAGATTTAATTTAGATAGATTAAAATATCGGATATAAAAATAGTTTGGGAAAAATTATCCAAATCAGGATAAGTTTTAAAAATAATCGGAAAGAGTAAAATAATCGAAAATAATTCTTAGGAAATTATTTTTAGATTACATATCAAAATATTATTAATAAAATAATTTAAAATAAAATTTATGGGTAAAAATTAGGATTAATTTAAATAACCTAATCTCTATCAAAATTTTAAACTAATTAAATTTATACTTAAACCGTCGAAATAATACGAAAAATAATAATAGTTTTAAAATTTAACCCTCTAAAGTAATAATAATAACTAATAATATGATTATTAATTTATAATTATGGTTTTGAAAAACGGGGTATTACACTACCTGTTTCAATCTATGAGCCAGAATCTTTGAAATCACCTTATAAATACACCATATTAAGCTGATAGGTCTAAACCGACTCCTTCAGCTCCTCCACTTTGGGTATCAAAGTAAGCAATGTGGTATTGAGAGCTTGTGGCATCCTACTCAAACGGAAGAATCCATGACAAAATTAGTGAACTCCTCCCTAATGACCCCCACATATTTAGAATGAAACCCATATGATATCCATCGTACCTTGGAGCTTTAAGAGGATCACATACCCAAACTGCCTTATGAACTTCCTCCCTTCAAGGCATGCTATAAAGGTCCAAAATTTGTTCCCTCCATATCTTGTGGAACCCATCATAAAAAATTCTAATGTTCAAAAGATTTGGCTGATTATACAGGCCTTTGATGTAGGAAAGGATTACCTACTCAATTCCTGACGGATCTAAAGTTTTGCACATGATCTACAAGTGTGTGCGGAATTTTTTCCACTTGGATGGGTATTAGATTACTCCCCTAGTTGTATTAATATAAGGTTCAAGGCTACACTTAGAATAAATTTCCAATACTTTAATATATGAGGTACCCATCCATAGTTTCTTGATATGGTTAGTGCAACATGGAAGTTTAATTATGTAGGTACAACACAATTTGTGCTTACTTCCAAACTTACTACTCCTAAGCCTTGTCTTAGAGAATTCCAAAAGGGATTTACAAGTCGCATAGAGCAAGATACTCAGTAAAGTAGGATTGAATGATATAGATGATGTGGAAAAGCTTCGTGAGAAAGCTGAATTTTTTGCCTCTACTACTACCTAGTTTGTTGCACAAATGAATAAGAATAAATTCCTATTTCAAAGGGACTCCAATACACGGTTCTTCTACCAAATGGTTAAGGCTAGGAAGCCTCGTGCGCATGTCTCTTAGTTCCTCACTAGTAGTGGATCGCGGACAAAAATTTAGGTTAAAATGCATAATGTATTTTTGGATTACTATCGTGAATTATTGGGTATGAAAGGGATGCATGAATAGATTTGTCCAGGGATGTTGGAATTGGAAGACAAGCTGTATGTTAACAAGCATAATAATTTTCTCCAGGAGATGGTTGATGAAGAGATTAAATCATCCCTTTTCTCACTAGGCGATCACAAGACTCTTAGACGAGATGGTTTTTCTATGAGTTTCTTCAAGCAACCATGGAAAGTTATTGAGTAGGATTTCTATAACGCTGTTAAAGATTTTTTCTTTTTTTTTTGGTATGGAAAAATTCTCCAACACATTAACTGTAACACTCCCAAATTTACTCCTAAAAAATTTTGTTTAAAAGAATAATGTGGAAGCTAAAACAGAATTTAAGGAATGTTACAACCACAACTAATACATGATAAATTTCCACCATCTATCTTATGCTAGATGCAAGGCTAAAACCTATCCAACAAAACTTAATTAACAAGCTTACAAGGTAATTACTAACAAAAAAACTATTCCTAGAATCATGAAACTTTCCATATCATCTTATTTACTCATTTAAAACTTAAATATAAATTTTCATAATTTTTAACACACGTATGATATAATATTTAAAACTTATTTTGCATATAGATTTACATTTAAATGCATTTAGAACCTAAATAAAATTTTATAAGAATATTTTACAAGGTTTAACTTGAAAGTTTACATGTATAAATAGTATTTTATAAGACAAGTGCGTGTAGCTGAAAATCGCAATTACTACTGAATCATCCAAAAAAATCTTGAAGCTATAAAATATTCTACAATAATTTATGTAATTAAGTACGCATAATTAGAACTAGTTAAAAATGGGGTATTATAATTTCTCAGGGGCTCGTACGTTTGCCACTATTGTGGGGGTGAGGATGAATCCATTAGACACCTCTAAGAAAAGCGCACCACCAAGAGATCTTACCTTCAAACTACAGACGTCATAATGAACTAACTCAAACAAACCTAGATTTCTTGATGGAGGTTGAGTCTTGAAAGAGACTCTGTTTTGCTTACCAATCATGTAATGAAAACATCTTTCCAACTTTGCACTCTTCATACCAGATAGCAAATTCTTCTTAGCCAAATAGCTTAGGCCTTTCTCACTTATATGACCGAGCCTTCTATGCCATAATATACCGGGGCCATGCTTTACAACATTGACAATATCCTTTCCAATAGAAGCATGCATAACATAGAGACTTGAATGATTTTTACCACGAGCTACCACCAAGGAACCTTTGGTGAGCTTCCATTGTCCTCCACTAAAGGTGTTGCAGAAACCATCATCATCAAGCTTTCTTGTGGAAATCAAATTCAAGCGTATATCAGGAGCATGTCTGAATTCTTGAGAAGTAACCTTACTCCATTGTCAGTCACAAAGCAAACATCACTAGTGCCTATAACTTTTGCAAAACCATCATTACCCATCTTCAATACCCCATAGTCACCAGGAGTATAAGAGGTGAAGAAATCGATCATGGGTGTAACATGTAAAGAGGCACCACTATCAATAACCCAACTTGACATATGACTAGCAAGATTCACCAAATTCTCATCATAAACAACTAGAAGATCATCAGTAGTGGTAGCAACAACACGATCATTATTACCCTGCTCATTATCTTGACTCTTGTCATGGTTCTTCTTGTTGTTGCCTTGCTTGTTATCCCTTTTCCACTTGTAGAAAAATTTCTGGATATGACCCATCTTATTACAATAACGGCACTGCATGTTTTTATACCTGCCTCTGGACTTGATTCTACTCCTGCTTCTGTCACTTGGACCCTTTCTCTTACTTTTTCCCTTGTTCTCAGCAACCAATGTCTCTTCTGATTTTGAATATGAACCTTGAGACCTCATTTCCTCATTCAAAACACCAACCTTAGCAATTTTTAAAGTAATCTTGGCATTAGGAGCTGTATTACACAGAGTCATACGAAGAGTATCCCAAGTATCCGGTAAATTACCAAGCAATAAAAGTCCCTATACTTCATCATCAAATTTAATCTCCATAGAATAAAGTTATTCAAATGATTAGACATAGTAGCACCTTCTTTGTACTTCAAACCCATCAATTTCTTGATTAAAATAGTTTGTTATTACAAGATTTACTAGCATACAAATATTCAAGTTTGTCCCAAAAAATCTTTGCATTTGTTTCATTGTTAATGTGATTGAGAACATTATTAGCTACCCATTGACGAATATAAGCACAAACCTACTCATGATCAAATGCCTATATATCATCCTCTTTATCAATGGGTTTGGTCTTACTAAATACAGTTAAGTGCCAACTCTTGACATACAACAAGTCCTTCATATTTCCCTTCCATAGATGATAATTAGGGACATTCAAACTAATCATCCTATCAGTGTTGACAGTAGATGATTCCATAGCTTACACAAACGAATAACCACAAATCACAAACCAAAGCTCTGATACCAGTTGATGGAAAAAAACAGGGATTCGTAATACTAACAATTACCCAATACTAAGTAGATGGTGTCTAGTTTCAACCACAACAAGATAAAAATCCACAATGATATCAAATCAGCAAGTAAACAAGTGCAAATACTCAAGCAAACAAATAAAAGAGAGACACAAAAAAGTTTTACGTGGGAAACCCTCAAAGTAAAAGGGGTAAAACCTACGGGACCTAGTACAAAAAATTGCTCCACTATAATCAAAGATGATTATAACAATCCCCTTACAATGAGCACCTAAAGGATACATAACCCACCAAAAAACTCATCAACCAACAAACAACCAAACCAAGAAAAATGATGAGGTTTCATCACCAGAAAACAGGGCTCGGTACTGTAGCAATATCTCATACACTAGATTAGTAATAGACAAACCGACTATCAGATTTGAAGAACCAGATGTCCCGAAGGTTCTGTCCAAATTGCAGCTAAATTGGAACAAGTTTGACCTTTCATCATAGCACTTGATGAAGCTTGGACATGAGAAAACACTCAGAACTGCATTTTGTAAAAAACCTTCGCTCTCTCAGTTTCGATGTTTGATGGCATTTTGAATTCTCTCAATACTCCTTAAAAATTGAGAGTAAAAGACTTCTCAAGAAAGCCAAACATCAAATGAGCCAAGACCCTTTGAGCTGCCCCCATAAATAAGATAAATAAAATATGAGTTTTCCACATAGGAAGGGACTCATGGCCCAACATGGTTGTCTGTGGATAAACAAAATGACTGGTGTTTCTCTTATTAACTTGAGTAGGAAAAGCTAGAGTTCTAGGCTTTTTGAGATCAGAAATGGCATCCAAGTGACTCTTCTGCTTCGTTTTCCTCCTCTCCATGCTTTTCACGGCCGCGGGTGGTGCCGGATGGTTATAATTTGCTTTCTAATTAGCTGAAATTTCTTGTTACGATGCATGTTGATTCTAGTTTGAAGAGTATATATATTTAGAAGTAATTTATTATGCAATTTATTAAGCCTTCCATTTGTTTTTAATAAATATTATTTTTAAACTTCAATATATTGATTTTTTTTATAATTTAAATATTTATTTTCTGTATGAATAAATAAAATTAAAAAGAAGCTTCATTATAATTATTAAAATTCGATTTGTTAAATTATAACATAAAATTTAGATAGATAGCATTTTTCATTGCCCCAAGGTACCGTTGCTTCTGCAAGCACTGCTAATAAAACAGTATTACTGCTTTTATGTAATTCATATACTAAAATATGTATTACCATATCACTCCAAAGTATGTGTATTGTCAAGAATAAGAATGTTGTTTGCGGCTCCTTCTAAATAAGTGTTGCTTTTCTAATATATGAATAATAAAGATCTTGTTTGATCTACTGGTCGTAAAAGAGCAGTGCTTCATATGTTAAAAACACGAATCGTTATCTCTTTTCCTAATTGTAATATTGATATAACGATGTCTTGTCTTCTTATGTTATCGATGTAGATAGTAAAGTAAACGAGTAATGGATTATTATATCCAAATAATCAAGAATATTTTTTTGTTTACAAAATAGATCTTGATTTACTTTAGGACAATTCTAATCAATAGAAAACTGAACCCAACTTAGTTATATATCCCAGAATACCATATATCCAATGTGATGTGAATTAAATGATTCAAAGCATAAAAAAAAACATAAATTAATCCTTAATCATACCATACCTTAACATATATAAATCAATGTAAAATAAATGATCAAATATTATCTTATCCAATAAGTGATTTAAAGGATTAAAATTCTACTAAAAAATAAGAGTATGATTGATATCAATAGAGCATATTTTTTTAATTGTATATGTGAAAAAATGAACGATACTCAACTAGTACACAGTGAAATAACACTAAAGGAGTGAGACCTATATATTTTATTTCCTTAATCAATTTTCTAGCTTCCTTAAAATTAGATAAATATATATATCTAGCAATTGAAAAAGTAATTTTTATGATTAATTAATCATATTATTGATAATTGTAACTCTTATCTCATAATTATATCAATAGATATGTAATATCAAATAGTAGTGATCATCAACTAAATTTTGGTAAACCATAAATAAATAAAATATTTCATAATTTATTATGATGATAATAATTTTTAGTTATAATGTTTTATTTTGCTCAAAAATATTCTTAACATAATTTTATCTTAGTATGTATCTTCTAAAATCTATGACAAATCCTTGTTTGTATTCACACTAGTTAACATCTTAGAAAAATGAAGGCTAAACCCATCTCTAAAAATAAATAATTTGTGTAGATTTAACATATATATCTTATAAAATCCATGACAAAACCTTGTTTGTATTTGTAACACCCCCAAATTTCACTCCTGAAAGAAATTTTTTTTGAAAGATTAAAGCGGAAGCTAGGAGCGAATTTTGGGAAATGTTACCGCCACATCTAACACAAGATAAATGTCAACCATCTATCTCATATTAGATGCAAGGATAAAATCTGTCAACAATTAAATCCGAATTTTAAAAGTACAATAGCGTTACGAGAAATTAAAAGTCAATTACAAAATCTTTGGAAATTTCAATACAACACTTGTAACTTCGAAAGATGAATACCATTAAACAAAACAAATCTCGAAGAATAAATATCCGGATCGCCTACTCACTCAAGTCAAGCCTTCCACCCCAACTCGTAACCGATCAAACTTGCATAGGAGGTCTGCTCCCCACCATCGGTGGATCATCACAGGACCCATTCAATCAAGGTAGTATCGGTACGGGTCCAATACTGAGTAAGTCCCACTACCCTATCTTATAGGAGAGATATCATCAAGTGCATATTAAATCCGAGTACAACACGTTGATACAATATCATGCATATTCACAACCCACAGCATAAATCTTACCATACACCTATAGTAACATATAAAACATACGTAACATCCTATTTAACACATAAGCGTGGTATAACCAAGATGTAAAATGGCTCATACGCCTCAGGTAGGAATAATCCATATTATTAAAACTCAATACGTGGCATACTCAAGTAAGCAGCATGTAGTAATACAGATAATAAAAGCTGACCATGGTCCAATTAGACTTATTCTTTATTCTCATTAATAATATGTTCATTCCACACATATTCTTTAATAATCCATGTAAGTGCGGGAGCCCCACTATTATCGCCGGTGGACCGGAAATCAACACTCAGGGCAGAACGCCTCTTACCACTATTATAGCCGGTGGACCGGAAATAAACACACAGGGCAGAACGCCTCTGACCACTATTCTTACCGGTGGACCGGACTAGCACCGACTTACATGGTGTTTCACTGTAAGTACTTAGTATTTTCCCATGGATTACTTCATTCGTATTCATTCAACACATTCTTCATTAGTCCATGTGAGTGCGCGAGCCCCACTATTATAGCCGGTGGACCGGAATTAAACACACAGGGCAGAATGCCTCTGACCACTATTATAGCCGGTGGACCGGAATCAACACCCAGGGCGGAACACCTCTAGCCACTATTCTAACCGGTGGACCGGACTGGCCCCAACTCACATGGTGTTTCACTGTAAGTACTTAGTATTTTCCTAGTGGATTAACTTATTCGTTTGGGTCTGTCGAGCCCGAATCCCCCACTATTATAGCTGGTGGACCGGAATAAACACTCAGGGCAGAACTCCTCTGACCACTATTATAGCCGGTGGACCGAAAATAAACACCCAGGGCAGAACGCCTCTGGCCACTATTCTAACCGGTGGACCGGAGTGGGTCGGGCTCATCAGTCTTTCGCTTTACGTTATTAATGTCTTATCCGTGTCTTATTGAATCACATCACACCCTTGACATGCATGCCAACAATGGATAATCATGCGTTACACAACATAACATGATATATAAAGCATCCAAGGCATACAAGTCACGTAACACACAAAGACCTTAGCTACATCCTTACTAAACACTCATAAGTAGAGGTAAGTAGAGACTTACCTGGATCCGAAGCTAGCTAAGCGAGATAAGAGGGAGAGAGATCCCTATCTCGTGGATCCATAAGAAAGCTTTCCTAGATCCGATAGAAATCGAAAAACTAAATTAGAAATTATCCTATCAATCAATAATTCACATACTCTAATTAAATAAACACAAACAACCCAAATGATCTTTCTTAGAAAATGTGACCAAAACTTAGAACTTAAAAGCATAGCTTTATTAAGATTTAAGGTTAAAACTAAATTAAAACGGATTAATACAAATATCACTTGGGACATTTCAACTTAATTTGGAAAGCCCAAGAAAGAATAATCGATCATAAGTTAATTTATCGAAAATAACTTATTTATTAGGTTTTACAACTAAATAGGTAACCTAACCATTTACATAGAACCAAATCCAAACTGATTAGGTTAAAATAGAATTTAAATGATTTAAAACCCAAAGATAGAATTCGATTAGATAAAATACACATAGCAAAATCAATTTTATAAAATCATCTCCGAAAATTAGGGCTTTAAAGCCCACGACACAAACTCAAGTAATTCAATTTAATTAATTCAATTTAAAGGTATTAGAAAGCAATTAATACCATTTCAACTATTTCTATACATTCAATTTTAGAAAACAACAATACAAGTAATCGATTTCATAATTTCACTTGAAATTTAGGATTTTAGGTCCGTAAATACAATTCGTTAAAATTCTATAAATTTAATCAAATTGAATGTTTGGAAATGCAATTAAACACATTTTATAACATATCAAATAATCAATTGCTCAAAACCAATAAAAGAAATACGCAATTTAGCACAATTAGGGTTTTTGAGCCCGAAACGCAAATCCGAACAATCCTTGCCAAAACATATCAATTGACGGTTCAAAAATGTAATTAAACATATTATAATGTAATTTATATAGCCAATTGAATAAAATAACCCGATTACCCAAACCAATTTAAGCCGTGGGAGTTTTCACCTAAAAATCCAATTCCGATCAATTACGCACAATTTTCCCAAATCAACACTTCCAATATAAAATTAAATACATTTTAAACGATATTATAAAATCAATTGAGTGGGACGGCTCAATTATACGACCCAATTTCATTATACCCGAAATTCGACCTAGGAATCAAATTTCGATAAAACCTGCATAAATTTCTCAAATTGACGGTTCCAACATGAAATTAGATACATTTTAAAACATATTGTAAAATCAATTTATCCGAAATCGCAAAAACGGACGGATCCAAAAAATTTGGGCATAACCTGGCCAAAAATCCAATTTTTCCAAAATTCCAACACAACCTCACAATTAACCTATCCAAATCAGTCTTACAGCACATATATACATAATCAAACAATCAATTTAGCTTTTTATAAGCTAATTCATACCCAATTAATCAAAATAAGGGTTAGGGTTTTTCGGAAATTATACCAAACAAAAACCGATAAATCGGGGCAAGGGAAGGCTGGGGAGGTTTCGTCGGGGGTTGGGGGTGGCTCGCCGGTGGTCAGCAGGCGTTAACGGTGACCGGCGGCGGCAGCACGACCTGCGCGCTGCTGCTGCTGTGTTGCTGGTTCGGCCGTTGCTGCTGCTGCTGCGCTGCTCGCGGTTGTAGCTCTGGCTGCAGCTGTTCGCAGTGGCGGCCTGTGGAGAAGGAGGTGGCTGGGAAGCTAGGGTTTGCGAACAGGGAGAAAGGGTTGGGGTAGCAGAGGTCGGGAGCAGGGAAAGGGAAAATAAGGGAGGGAAGAGAAGAAAGAAAAGGAAGAGAAGGGGGGTTCCGACGGGTTGGGCTAGTTTTTTTTTTTTTTAAACAAATACACATAAAATAAACTACTAAAAATATCAAAATATTATTGGGAGATTTTATCTAAAATTTATTTAACGAAAATTTATTTCGAACGGATCCGAAGGCTTAAAATTAATAAAAAGCTATATAAAGAGTTTCAGAAACATTTTCGAAAGAATTTACTAACGAACGTAAAAATTTATATTATTTATGGAAATACATTATAAAACCCTGAAATAATATTTAAAAACCTATAATAAAATATTTAAGTCAAATTCTAATAAATCAAGGCTAATTTTAATAATTTCCAAAATCGGTTTTCCGCAAACTAAAAAGCGTAGAACGGAAGAAAATAAATTTCAAAAAGAAATTCTTAAATAAGTTCCGAAAATATTTTTAATTTAAACTTCCCGAAAATATTACATTCAATTAATTAAAACGTCGATAAAATATTACTTCCCGAAAATGATTAATTACATTCAATTATGAATTCGAAAATCGTCGATAAATCCATAAAACAAATCGAAATTAAAATAATTAATTGTTTACATCAAATTACGCTAATAAAATCATTAAACTTAATAAATCTGGGTTTTAAAAATACGGGGTGTTACATTACTACCCCCTTAAAAAGGAACTTCATCCCTGAAGTTCAGGAACGCCTAGGTAGTGAAAACTTGACAAAATAATTGAATAAAAACATTTACCAAAATGAGTAGTTTTAAAGCAAATCCGAAGAAAATAAAACGATGTTTACGAAACTATACTAAGCAAGGTCGAATCAAAGCAAGGCTTAGGAAATAAAATAAAAGAAGGAAAATAATATTCTCACTTTCCATAAATTCGATGCTGTATCATTATAAAATAATATTACCATAATGACATTATCCATATAAACATGATATTTCATAGAAAAATACACATTGCACACAATAACTCTAGATACAACCCGTGTCCTTATAAAAATCATATTTGGTCTCTAAGCAAGTATAATTGTAAGGTTCCTCCTTCGAGACCATGGGAAATTCACCTATGAATAAAGGATAATACTTTATTACAAATCAAGAAAACAACTAAGAAAATCCTAAGGATGGTGGAAAATGGAGAAAAATAAAAGCAAACCAAGGAACACAATGCTGGAACTAGCTATAGCAAAAGTAAGTGCAACTCACGGAGGTGCAGCGTCAGAGACTCATATAGCAAGTGGTGATGTATGAGCTCCTCACATTTATAGAGTGAAGGCATTGAGAAGGGGTGATTTTGGTGGGGTGGATTGGCATGAAAGCTTAGTGTTAATAGGGGTGGAGTAGTGTGAAGTTATGGTCCAAATAGGGGGTCCTTTGCATAAGTAGTTCACAAAGCTAGAGGGTAAGAGCATGGTAGTTTGATGTAGGTAAGGTAGGTTAGGTGTGGTGACAGTTTTTGGATGAGGTTGTGATGCATATATGTTAGGGATTGCATGAGAAGTTAAAGCAATAAGGGGATTATTGTGTGGGTGCTTGATGCAACATGAGTAAGTCCTACATGGGGGTTTGGTATATCCAAGGTCAAAGTTGTGATAAGAGTGGTTAGCTATGTAGTGGTTTTAAATTAAACACATAAGGGTTAAGGGAAGTAACAGGGAGGTCTAGGGGAGTCTTTGGAAGTTGTAAATTTGAGTAAGGGGTGGAGAGGAGGTATACTTATAGGAGGAATGAGGGTTGAGGCATGTGAAATGGGAATGCTTGAATGGTGTAGGGTTAGGGTGAGTTTGATTTGGGATAAATTTTCTCAAAAAAGGCCATAGGAAGGATGGCGACTGGGCTATTCTTCTATGTTTGGAGAGTAGGTGAGGTAGAGTAGGGAGCATATGGAGTTGTAGCGATGTAGTGCAGTGGTTGGGAAGGGAAAGAGAAAAAAAATCCATGTGAGATGAGTTTACACATCTTGAAAAGGAAGGTGGAGAAAGGGAGTTTGGGACATGGATGAAGTAAAAATAAAATAGGAAATGAAAGAGAAAACAGGGGAAAAAAGAGGAAAATGAAAAAGAATTTGGGGTTAGGATTGGAATCAAGATTAAATTTTAGATTAGGGAATTAGGCTAAAATTATTTTCTTTATCATCTTAGGTTAGGGTTAGGTTAAAGTATTTTTAACTCCTTGAATTTGTAAAATAAAAAATTTAAATATTTAACTTTTATATGAGATACTTTACTATTAAACTATTGATATAACTATTTTAGGGACACTTGATTTACAAAATAAATAGAATTATTAATAAATTAATATAATTATTTTTATCATTTTATCTTACTCTCTTATCTAAAAATCCCAAATCCATAATTTTTACCAAAACTATTATCTTGAATTAATACCTAAATTTGTGATAAAATAATTTAATATTTTTTCTAAAAACAAATTTTAATCGAATTTCTAACCCTAATTCTTAAATATTTCCCTTTTTCTACTTCTCATTTTCCTCTTTTTTTTTCTTCCTTTTATTTATTTTCCTTCCTCCTTTCTTCCTTAGGCCAACCTTGTAACACCCCAAAATTTACTATTTTTTTTCATGAAAACGAAAGCAAATAAATTAGAACCTGTGAATTTCCGAAATGTTACCGCCACACTTAGTACCAGACCGGTTCACTCATACCGTTCCAGTACCAAGTGCTAAGACTAAAAAGGATTATTATTAAACTTAAGTTAATAATTAAACTAAGCGTTCATAAAAAGAACTAGAAAGATCATAACATAGGAATCAGACTATGCATAAAAATTTTACAATCCAAAATACATAGTCAACGTTTGTTGAAAGAAATAAGGTCTACAAACGATAATAGTTTAGTTTTAGGAAATCCAATACAAAAAGGAATAATATAGAGAAATATAAGAACATAGAGAGAAAATCTGGCCACACCACTCTCGATCTTTGTGTTAAGTCCATACTCAACACTCAGCCTCGACTGATGCCTCATGAACATCGAAGGCATCGAAATAAGTATCACCCACCTGCACAAAGTCAGAAGGCCTTCTACTTATGGGAATGAGTAGTACCCATGAAACGGGTGGTCAGTACGCTACGTACTGAATAAGGTAACCGTTCACTAAGGCCAATACCTAAAAGCACATGATTGAAACTTGATGACTTAACAACTTACAATCATTAAGATAAATAAATAAATAAAGGCCCAATTATAATTCGGATAAATTAATTATTTAATCTCTGATCAATACTCAATTTACAACATACTTTTTATCAATCCATACGAGTATGGAAACCCTACTATTATAGCCGGTAAATCGGTCACTTATAGGGCAATATGCTCCTAACCACTATTATAGCCGGTGGATCAGTCACTTATAGAGCAAAATACCCTGACCACTATTATATGCTAGTGGATCAGTCTTGCCCCTACTCTCATGGTGTTCCACTACGAGTAATTAGTATCTTTTATAGGTCTTAGCAAACACAGGGTATAGTTTATTGAGCTCGGGATCCCCCATTATTATAGCCGGTGGAGCGGTCACTTATAGGGAAAAGTGCACCTAACCACTATTATAGCTAGTGGATCGATCACTTATAGGGAAAAATGCCCTAACCACTATTATATTTGGTCAATCAGTCTAGGCTCGGCCCAATAATCTTTTACTTTACATGATTAATTTCTTATAGTATCTTATTCAAAAGTTTCACCCTAGACATGAATGACTAACTCCCTCTACTCTTATCCTCAAAAAGGACTCGTCCCACACCATGAGGCTCATGCACCACCTAACTTGTCCCAAAATCCTTTCCTCCTTACCTTAACTCACACTAGAGGCCCAACTCCTAAGAGTGTGTGTCAAGGCCCACTAATTTACACCTCCAAGCCCAAACCCTATCTTATCCTAAAACCCTAATTTAGGCCTATGTGGCCCATCCTACTCCACCTCAAACAATCCAAACTATTTTAACACCCCACACATCACAACCCTTAGATTCAACCCTCATCATCACACTTTACTCCCCAAGTGCACGTGTGGTCATGAAACCCTAAGTAGCCACGCCAAATCATAGCTGGCCATACCAAACCCTAGCATACTCTTTTCCACATGTTACCTCACCATTTATCACTTTCTACTTTTATTTTTCCATGATGCTCATGCTCATCCCTCATATGATAATCTTCCATACTCATCTCATACTCCACTCACTCTAATTTATTTTCCCTTTTTACCACATTCTCATATTAGGGTTTCCTTCCTAACTCTAGCTTGGTCTCCTATGCACCCTTATACTGTTCCACATACTATTTTTCACCAAAAGTTTCCAATCACCCAAACAACTCTTCCATTACCTTCCTCACACCCCAAATCAACTTTCCCTACGTAAAATTCACCCTCATGCAGACTTTATACATCCCATGCAAACCCTCGAAGTTCTTCATGCAAAACCTTAAACTCCCATGCAAAACCCGAGATTTCTCCATGCAAAACCCTCGATGCCCCCATGCACGACTATAGATTATCCCATGCAAAACCCTATATTCTTCCATGCAAACCCTAGATTCTTCCATGCACAACCATAGATTCTTCCAAGCAAAATGCTAGATTCTTCCATTCAAAACCCTAGATTCATCCATGCAAAACCGTAGATTCTTCCCCTCATGGATCATGAAATATTTAGGTCAAAGCCACATCCCTTGGTCAACTTATTCCCCTTTGGTCAAATTACTTTCCCATTTTCCTTTTTCATCCTTTCACTCTATATAATCAAATTAATTATCTTAGCATGAATTTCCTAAAGGGCCACAACACATCACATCACATCATAATCATAGCTTATACATATTATACACATGCCATAAAATAACGCATTAGCATACTTCAACTCCAAGCTACGCTACACATAAAATAGTTATAACGAAAAGCATAAGATACATAACATATCATGAAAACTGACATACAAGGCATACAAAACACATTACTCACATAAGACCTTAACTACATCTTTACCTAATACGACACCGGTCTTGAAGCACGCTCCTACACCTCCTTAAGGTTTGACTAGTCTCACCTATAAGAGGAAAAGTTAAGGATTAGTTTCCCTTCTACAAAAATACTATTATTCCTAATTTATTATAAGATTAGGGTTATAGATAAGATAATAATATAATAATAGTAACACTAACAAAATACTAATATTGCTAAGGATAAAAGTAATAATAGTAATATTGGAAAAGATGATAATATAAGGTTTGAAGATTTTAACCTAACAACAACAACAATAGCAACAACAACAACAACAACAACAACAACAATAATAATAATTCAAAATAATTGTGAAATAAGGGCTTCAACCCTTTGCCAAAAAAAATAATACTAATAATAATAATGACAATAATAATAATAATAATAATGTGAAATAATAATAGCAATAATGATAATAATAATGGTGTTAATCGAAAATAAGGTAAAGTAGGGTTTCGACCATATATTAAAATATTAATAATACTAATAATAATAATAAAAATAATAATACTAATAACAATAAAAAATACTAATGATGATGATGATGATAATAATAATAATAATAATAATAATTGAGTAATAGTAATATAATAAAATTAAATAAATAAAGCTTGCATAATTAGGGTTTAAAGGTTGAGAGGGTTTGGGGTACCACCTTAGGTTAGTGGTGACTGGTGGCACTAGCGGCGACGTACGGTAGTGGTAGGAGAAAGAGAAGAAAAGAGAGATAGTTGAGTACTAGGAAAAGGAGAGGGACAAGGAGGGTGGAAGTTGGAGTGTTGATGGTTACCTAGGTAGAGGGGTGGAATGAAGGTGGTAGCGCACGACGGCAGTTGTGGTGGCCAAAAGTGGAGGAAATTGAGAGAGGGAGGAGGAGAGGGAGGAAGGGGAAAATAAGGGTAGGGGAAGGTAGAGGAAAGTCTATAGGGTAGTTTGGGAGGTGTAGGACGCGGTGGTCATAGTGGGAGTGGTGGCTAATGGTGGTGGGAAGGGCGGCAAACATGAAATTGTGGCTCATTGGGAAGGAGACTTTACACAGCCTGGGTGGCTCATGCAAGGCAAATCGAGGGCGGATGGTGGTGTAGTTAAGTAGAAGGTAGTGTAGGGAGTGGTGTTGTGGGTGGTTCAAACGATGGTGCTAGGCGATGGAGACTAAATTGGCGTTTGATTGCGTGGTGGCACAAAGGAAAGGTTTTTTGGACTGTGTGAAAAAAACTCGATTCTAGGGCTAGTAAGGGGTATTTATAGGGTTGAAGGAGGGGATAAGTTTAGAGGAGGATAGGAGAATAGGGCTAGGTTTGTGCGGGCACACCGGTGGTGATGATAGGCCGGCATAGGTCTGTTCGTGGCTTGTTGCTATTGGCTTGGGAGAGAGAATGGCGCGCGAGAAGAGAGAGAAGTTGGTTGGGTCGAAACAATAGGCCAATCAGTGGGGAAGAGAGGGGAAGAATGGTCGGTTAATCATCTGTGGTAGATGGCAAAAATACCGGTGTAGGAATGGGTTGTAGGTCACGATGGCTAGAGGAAGAAGAAGAGGAAGGGGGCTGGACCCACGGTCTAAAAAAGAAAGAAAGAAAAGAAAAGAAGAGGGGAAAATCACACTACAGCATATGGGAAAAATGAAATGTGGTGTGCTGGGTTTGGACCGCTCAGAAGGAGAAAAGACGGAAGGGAAATGGGCCACTAGGCTAGCCCAGGTCGGGGGAGGAGGAAGAAAAAAAGAAAAGAAGAAGAAGGAAAAAGGAAAGAAAAGAAAGAAAGAAAAAGGAAAAAGGAAAAAGAAAAAGGGAAAATAGGTGGGTTGGGTTTAATTAAAATATTTTAGGTATTTGGGATATTTAAAAATAATAATATTTAAATAAAATAATATTTAATTTCCTTTTGAAACTAATTTAGGATTTTTTAAAGATTTTTTCTAAATTTCATTTTGATTAGCATATCACTCTAATTTTCTCTAACTAAATTGTTTATAAATTTCCTATTGATTTGGTCCTAATTACTCCCTCTTATTTTAAATTAAATAATTTATTTAATTAATTTTCATAATAAATTCTTAATAGCTATAATTCTTAAAATTTGGGTTTTGGGGTATTTCATTACTACCCCCAAACTTCGTCCCCAAAGTCTCTTGCTAGTTCCTAGGGCTAGGGTCAATAGGTTCTAAGCGGATGAAGCTAACAGTTATACAGCTACCCCCTTAAAGAAAAGGGTACACCAAAAAGTCTACTCTACCTATGACTAAGGCCACAATTGCATGATAACTAGACATTATAATCACATACTATCTTTCCTTCGGGAGGACTCCTAGTCTACCCTTAATTCTCACCGTAGCGGGGCTCTAAAATTTTTAAAAATAGAAGGTTTTCATTAAGGGGAGAAAACAATTTAAAATCCGGTAAAAACTTTGTAAATCATATTTAATTTGAAAATGAGCGTGGTCAATAGAACCAATGTTTTGATAACCACTTGTGGTATTAGCTAAAAAAGTTTAAAATCGGAAGAGAGGTAGAAACTGGCTCTGATACCAATGTGCAACACCCCAAAATTCATTATTTTTTTTAGGAAAATAGAAGCAAATAAATTAGAACTTATGAATTTCGGGAATATTACCGCTAGACTTAGTGCCAGACCTGTTCACTCCTAGCATTTTAGTACCAAGTACTAAGGCTAAAAAGGATTATTGTTAAACTTAAGTCAATACTTAAACCAATAGTTCATAAAAAGAACTAGAAGGATCATAACATAGGAATCAGACAATGCGTAAAAAGTTTACCATCGAAAGTACATAGTCAACATTTGTTGAAAGGAATAAGGTCTATAAATGATAATAGTTTAGTTCTAGGGAATCCAATACAAAAAGGAATAATATAGAGAAATAGAAGAACATAAGGGGGAAATGTGGCCATACCATTCTCGATCTTTGTGCTCAGTCCATACTGAGCACTCAGCTGCAGCTGATGCCTCATGAACATCGAAGGCATCGAAATAAGTATTACCCACTTGCACAAAGTTAGAAGGGCCTTCTGCTCGTGGGAATGAGTAGCACCCATCAAACGGGTGGTCAGTACCCTACGTACTAAATAAGGAAATTGTGCACATGATTCAAACATGATAACATAACAACTTACAATCTTTCATATAAATATATAAATAAATAAATAAATAAATAAATAAATAAAGGTCTAATTATAATTCGGATAAATTAATTATTTAATCTTTGATCATTACTCATTTCACACCATGCTTTTTATCAATCCATGCGAGTATGGGAACCCCACTATTATAGCCGGTGGATCGGTCACTTATAGGGTAACATGCATTTAACCACTATTATAGCCGGTGGATTGGTCACTTGTAGTGCAGAACGCCCTAACCACTATTATATGTTGGTGGATCGATTTAGCCCCTGCTCGTATAGTGTTCCACTATAAGTACTTAGTGACTTTTATGTGTCTTACCATATTCAGGGTTTGGTTTATTGAGATTGGGATCCCCCACTATTATAGTCGGTGGTTTATAGGGCAAATGCACCTAACTACTATTATATCCGGTGAATCGGTCACTTATAGGACAAAGCGCCCAAACCACTATTGTATGCTGGTGGATCGGTCTAGGCCCGGCTCAATAATATTCCACTTTACATGATTAATGTCTTATAGTATCTTATTAAGAAGTTTCACCCTAGACTTGCATGGCTAACTCCCTCTATACTTATCCTCTATAAGGACCCGCCCCACACTATGAGACTCATGCACCTCCTAACTTGTCCCAACATCCTTTCCTCCTTACCCTAACTCTCATTAAAGGCCCAACTCCTAAGAGTGTGGGTCAATGCCCACTATTTTACACCTCTAAGCCCAATCACTGTCTTACCCTAGGGTTTTCTCCAGAAACCCTAATTTAGGCCTATGTGGCCCATCATACTCCTCCTCACACAATCCAAACTATTTTAACACCCCACACATCACGACCCTTAGATTCAACCCTCATCATCACACTTTAATCCCCAAGTGCACGTGTGGTCACAAAATCCTAAGTAGCCACACCAAACCCTAGTTGGCCACACCAAACCCTCCTTTTATTTTTCCATGTTGCTCATGCTCATCCCTCACATGATAATTTTCCATACTCATGTCATACTCCACTCACTCTGATTTATTTTCCCTTTTTACCACCTTGTTAGATTAGGGTTTCCTTCCTAACTCTAGCTTTGTCTCATATGCACCCTTATACTGTCCCACGTACTATTTTTCAGTCAAAACCTCCAATCACCCAAATACTCTTCCATTACCTTCCTCACACCCTAAATCAACTTTCCATATGTAAAATTCACCCTCATGCAGACTTTATACATCCCATTCAAACCCTCAAAGTTCTTCATGCAAAACCCTAGATTCCTCCATGTAAAACCCTAGAAGCTCCCATACACGACCATAGATTCTCCCATGCAAAACCCTGGATTCTCCCATACACAACCATATATTCTCCCATGCACAACCATAGATTCTCCCATGCAAACCCCAGATTCTCCCATGCATAACCTTAGATTCTTTCATGAAAAGCGCTAGATTCTTCCTTACGAAACACTAGATTCTTCACTCATTGATCATGAAATATTTTGGTCAAAGCCACATCCCTTCGTCAACTTATTCCCCTTTGGTCAAATTACTTTCCCATTTTCCTTTTCATCCTTTCACCCTACATAATCACATTAATTATCTTAGCATGAATGTCCTAAAGGGCCACATGCCATAAAACAATACATGAGCATACGTCAACTCCAAGCTATGCTACATGTAAAATAGTTATAATGAAAAGCATAAGATACATAACATATCATGAAAAATGGCATCAAAGGCATATAAAACAATTACACATATAAGACCTTAGCTACACCCTTACCTAATACGACACCGGTGTTGAGGCAAGCTCCTACGCTGCCTTAGGGTTTTGACCGGTCTCACCTATAAGAGGAAAATACTAAGAATTATTTTCTGTCCTACCAAAATACTATTATTTCCTAATTTATTCTAAGATTAGGGTTATGGATAAGATAATAATATAATAATAGTAACACTAACAAAATACTAATATTGCTAAGGATAAAAAGTAATAGTAGTAATATTGGAAAAGATGATAATATAAGATTTGAAGATTTTATCCTAATAATAATAATAACAACAACAACAACAACAAAAACAACAACAGCAACAATAATGATGATGATGATGATAATGGCATAATTCAAAATAATTGTGAAATAAGGGTTTCAACCCTTCATCAAAATAATAATAATAATAATAATATAAAATAAGAATAAAAATAATAATATTAATAATAATAAAATAATTATAATGATAATAAAAATGGTATTAATAAAAAATAAGGTAAAGTAGAGTTTCGACCATACATTGAAATAATACTAATAATAATAATAATAATAATAATAATAATAATAATAATAATAATAGTAATAATAATAATAATAGAATAATCGTAGTATAATAAAATTAAATAAATAAAGCTTGCATAATTAGGGTTTAAGGGTTGAGAAGGTTTAGGGTACCGCCTTGGGTTTGTGGTGACCGGCGGTGGTGACGGTGGTAGGAAAAAGAGAAGAAAAGAGAGATAGTTGAGTGCTGGGAAAAGGAGAGGGAGAAAGAGAGTGGAAGTTGGGGTGTTGATGGTTGCCTAGGTGGAGAGGGGTGGAATGAAGATGGAGGTGCACGGCGGCAATTGTGGTGGCCGAAAGTAGAGGAAATGGAGAAAGGGAGGATGAGAGAGAGGAATGAGAAAAGAAGGGAGGCGGAGGTAGAGGAAAGTATGTAGGGTAGTTTGGAAGGTGCAGGAGGTGGTGGTTACTGTAACACCCCCAAATTCACTATTGAAAAATTTCGTTAATTAAAAGGAAAATAGCGGAAGCAGATAAATAAAACGTGAACTTTGGGAGTATTACCGCCACACTTTGTACCAGACCGGTTCACTCATACCGTTCCACTACTAAGTGCTAAGGCTAAGAAAAAGGAAATACAGCTTGAAGGAAATTCAAGATACACAAATCAGAGTAGCGCTTCAAATCGTTTACCAGAATAAAATCCACCAATGGTGGTTACAGCAATAACATATACATTTGAAACAGAATTTAAATGAGAAAGAAAAAGGCCTAACGGTACTGGATAACTCCTTACTCTCTTTCCCGTAGCCCACTTGAATAGCACCTAAAATACCTGTAAGGGCACTGCCCATTGAATAGGTAGGGGCCCCATAAAGGGAATCCCTTCAGTACTACGGTACTGAGTAACCCTTTAATACCACACTTAAAGACAGGCCCGCATACGGCACACAATGCAAGCCACACACATATAAATAATTAGAGATGCATACATAACAATAACAAACATAATACTTTATAAGTCACGATCGATACTTTGGGCCTTAAGCCATTATTCCATCATCATTCAATCAATATCATATTTTATATCCATGTGAGTGCGAGAACCCCACTATTATAGCTGGTGGACCGGAAGTCAACACACAGGGCAGAACGCCTCTGACCACTATTATTGCCGGTGGACCGGAAGGTAAACACACAGGGCAGAACGCACCTGACCACTACTATTTGCCGGTGGACCGGTCTGGCCCCGACTCACATGGTGTTCCACTATAAGTGATTAGTATTTTTCCATAATCTTATTTACATACATAACTGATTTTATTGAGCTCGGGACCCCCACTCACATGGTGGACCGGAATATATATAAAATCATCATCCAGGGCACAACGCTCCTGGCCACTAATATAACTGGTGGACCGGTACTCATAAAAACATACCAGGGCAACACGATCCTAGACCACTATTATATCCGGTGGACCGGTACTCAATATCTCATACCAGGGCAACACGCTCCTGGACCACTATTATAACTGGTGGACCGGTACTCAATATCATAATCATCTGGGTCCGGCTCATTAATATTCCACTTTCAATAATAGTATCTTTCCTTTTCTTTAATCAGCACATCAATCATTTTTATTTGCCTCGAATGGGAGATCCATAACCCGGGACACAAAGGTACACCTGTCGTACCGGTGCATATCAGCTACTGAGTACCCTTCAACCACGAACCCAAGGACGCAAAGATACCCTGGTCATACTGGTGCATACAGCTAACTCAGTACCCTACCGACAAGGACACCAAATCCATAAGTATGCATACCCCCTAACTAGGTCCGTAGAGTTAGAAAGAGTAAGATATAGGGCATGGCTGGGGCAAAAAGGCACACCAGCAAATACCAGAATAATCGTGGACTAAACCACGTCCTTAGGGTAGCGACCCCTAAGGAGTCACCATTCCCGATCTCGAGGTCTTTCACTTTAAGTAATAGTGTCTTAATTAAGGTGATCACGGAAAGCACGATAATCCGATACTTATTCACTTTTAATCGTTATGATATCATTAATCATTTCTTATTCAGATGATTATCCAGAAATTCACAGAGAAATCATTAAGGCCATACTAATTATCAAATACTCTTACTTGGCTAATCAGCATTATTTGATTCATATTATAATGTTCCACAATCTCAAAGACATGTTAGGTACAAATTACTCATTTGCCCTTTACTTATATAATTGTTAAGTATCCATTCCTTACTCGCCAAATTAACATACTACCCTTTAGGTTACATAATTACCAAATTACCCCTTATACGGTTTAGGTTACCAAATTATCCCCTACACTTTTTAAATCACCATTCACTCCTCATAATTGCTACACTTATCATATTTCCCATTTGGATGGTTAGATTACCAAATCGCCCTTCTCCTTTGTTATAATTACTAAATTGCCCTTGAGTTGGATAAATTACTAAATTACCCTCCTTCATTATCATGATTACTATTTTGCCCCTTTAGTTGGTTAAATAATTATCACTTTATCCTTTAGCCGCTTAAATTACCGATTTGCCCCTTTAGTTAGATAATTTACTAAATTGCCCTTCTCCTTTATCATAATTACCATTTTACCCCTCCCAATTATTTTAATTGCCATTTACCCTTTTTAATCATTATAAATCCCAAATTACCCTTCTTCATAATTACAAATATTAATTTACCCTTTTTCATAATCAAAATTACTATATTACCCCTTCTCCATTATTAAAATTACCATAATGCCCTTTAATTGGTTAATTTACCAAATTACCCTTCTATAGCATCATATTTATCCAATTGCCCTTCTACAATCATGATTTAATTGCTAAATTATCTTTTGTCGTTATCATAATTACCAAGTTACCCCTATTCCCAAGTTTACCATAAATATCCTCTTAACTTCAAAATTACCCTTTTACCCCTTACTTTCAAATTACCATAATATCCTTTTATTTACAAAATTACCACAATACCCTTTCATTTATAAAATTACCATAACACTCCTTTTACTTTACAAATTACTATTTTACCCTTTCACATCCAAAATTACCATCTTTATCTTTCCTAACATAATTACCACTTTGCCCTTCTTTTCCAAATTACCATATTACCCCTTACTTATAAATTACCTTTTCGCCATTCACTTATACAATTACCATATTACCATTTACTTATGAAATGACTATTTTGCCCCTCTACCTCCAAAATTACCATATTAACCCTTTTACTTACAAAATTACCATAATGCCCTCATTCATCCAAAATTACTATTTTACCCCTACTTCCAAAATTACCATTCTTACCACTTACTTATAAAATTATCATTTCGCCATTTAATCATAAAATTACCATATTATTCTTTTATCTCAAAAATTACCGAAATACCCTTTTCACTTATAAAATTTCCATTCAACCCCTCTATTCACCATTTTTATGAATTTACTAACACTACATAAAATAATGATATTAGTACTTCTTTCTTATCATCTAAGTCCACCAACATGTCATTATTCAACATAATACTCATTAGCAACTACCTACATTAGGTCACATACTTCATAAGCAAAATTACTAAAATACCCTTAGACAATAATATTACTCATGCATTAGCAACATAATACATCATAAACAAGCATTTAACATCTCCATCAATAATCAAACTCCTCCCTTAATTAACATACCTACATATGGCACAAAAGTTATCTTGCTTTGCCTTTTTTTATCAAACAAAATAAGAAACCATATACATATCATGCTAAGCACACCAAACATGCATAAAATCATACTAAACCCTTAATGTGCTAGCATACGTTTTTCCATATATTTAAGGGAGGATTAACGGTTACCTTAATCCCGCAAAATATCAAATCTTACCAAGCATAATTAGCAACTCAACACCTAAAAATAATATCCATCATATTTATTTTAGAAACAAGATTTTAAAAAGGATAAGACTTTATAAAAAATTATTTAATAATCAAACACTTAACATAAAATACTATTATACCTTAAAAATTAGCCAAATAATTTTTAAAATGAAGGGCAGCTCACGCTGCATGAGCAGCGTGAGTTTCATGCAGAAAAGAGAGGGGAAAAGGCTCGAAGGGGGGGTGAAGGAAGCAAAATCTATTATTTTCAGATTAGGGTATTTAGGCTAGAAAAGAAGGTGGTTAGGGGAGGTTCTAGGGCAGGGGAATGGTGCAGAAGTGAAGAGGGGGTGTAGGTGGAGGCTAAGGGTGGTTTCACGGCGGCGTAAGGTAGAGGAGACGGCGGCGGCGAGGCGGCAATGTTGGCTGCCAAGATGGGTCGAGGGAAAGGGGTTGTGAAGGAAGGAAAAGGAGAGGGAAAAATGGAGGGGTGCAAGGGTTGTTTTCGGCCAACTAAGGCATGGCGGTTGTAGAGGGGGTTGCAGGGTGTCAAACGGTGGGTTGGGTGGCGGCAGAGGTGGCCGGACGGCGGCGGAAATGGCGGTTGCAGGGGGCTCGGTGGTAAGGGGGAAAACTGGGGAGAAAAAGAGAAAGGGTCGAGAAAGGAGGGAGTGTAGGGCTCGAGGGGCGGCGTGGTGGTGCAGGGTGGTAGTAGGCGGTGGCATAAGGCGGCGCAGGGGTTGGGCTTGGTGGTTCGAGCGGCGGCGGGCGGCGGTGATAAAAAATCGGGGGAGAAAATGGGGAAGGAGGAAGGAGAGAGGAGGGAGCTCGGGAAGGGGATGATGGTTCGAATAATGGGGAAACGAAGGGCTGGGGAGATGGAGAAAAAGAAGAGGGAGAAGAGAGGGGGCAGGGCTGGCCGATTGGTGCTGCAGTGGTGGCAGGGCTGTCGGTTGGCAGGGAGAAAGGAGGGGAAGAAGAAGGAAAGGGGGAGAGCATGCGGGGCTGTGGTCTAGGGCCGGTTTGGCTCGAAAAGGGAAGGAAAATGACGGGGGCAGAGAGAGAGGGAGAGGGAGGTAGGTGGGGATGGCAGGCGGCGGCAGTTGCAGGGCTGGCATGGCGACGGGAGCAGTTCGGGCGTGGGAGAAGGAAGAAAGGAGAAGAAGAAAGGGATGGCGGGCGGCTGGGCCGGCGGTCTAGGGAGGAAAAGAAAAAAAAAGAGGGGCGGTTCGGGCGATGAAGGCAGGACGGGGGCTTGGGTGTGCCGTGCGTGGGAGAGGAAGGGGTTGGGGGAACGGGCTGGCATGGCGAGGCAGCCCGAGGGAAGAATGAAAAAAAAAAAAGAAAAACGAAAAGAAGGAAGAGGAAAAAGGGAAAAAGGGCAAAAAAGGGGAATGGAAAAATAAGAAAAATAATTTAATTTAATTTATGAAATCATAAAGTATAATATTCTTGGTAAATTATTTAATTTAATAATTTAGTTTATTTTAATCTAATATTTTAGTTTAAAAAGGATAAAGTTGGTAAAATATTAGTTTGGAAAATTATTTAAATAAAATAATATGATAAATAGCAAAATATTTATATTTAATTTATTAAATACTTTTATCCAAATTTACATACTCCAAAATCCATAAAATAATTAAAATAAATAATTTTACAAGCTAATTTTATTCCAAATAAAGTTATTTATTAAAATATAGGTTTTTGAAATTTTTGGGGTATTACATCACTACCCCCTTAAAGAAAAACTTCATCCCCGAAGTTTGGGTCTTAGCACTAGGGTTACAAAAAGGGATCCTAAGTTACTTGGGTAACTAACCCCCTTAAAGAGAAACTTACTTAACTAAGGAAAACACCTACACACAGAGTTAATAATATAAATAATTATGCGGGACCCGACGGATAGCTTGAAGAGATTACATCATGATCGATCGCTTGCTCTTCTTCTTCGGCTAACGAGGCTGAACGGGTTACTCCAAGCGCTTGATTTTGTCGATCCGATGTTTGCCCTAGTCTCTGGAATCTTTCACGGGGCACACTGTAGCATTCAAAACTTCTATGCCCAAGTTGTCCACAGTCATGGCACTGAATCAGCTTTCCCATGCAATCCTTGCCTTGATGATCTCTTATGCCTGGATGCAATCCTTATTCAATTCAAACTACGAGAGTTAGTTTTTCAGGGAAGAGAGATAACTCCGAACATAAATTTATTTGGAAGTGCTTAACGTAAATTAAGGAAAATAGGAAGAAAAATCTCAGTGGAAGTCTGGCCACGCCACTCTGAAACGGATTCGGCCCAATCATCACTCGACCCCACCTGATGACCCATGGATATCAATCGCATCAATGTAAATATCTCCTACCTACTCCAAGTCAGATGGGCCTTCTACTCGTGGGAATGAGCAGCACCCATGAAACGGGTGATCAGTAAGCTACGTACTGAGTAAGGTAACCGAGCACTAAGGCCAACACATACAATTACATAAACCATGTATAGGAATAAAAGAACATAAAGATCAACATGATCACATAATAACGAACAATCATTCGGATAGATACATAAAGGCCCAATCATAGTCTGGATTAATTATTTAATTAATCTTTTATCATAAGTCAATACGCACCATGCCTTTTATCAAATCCATGTAAATACAGGAACACCCCACTATTATTGCCGGTGGGCCGGTCACTTGCGGGATAAAGTCCACACCACTATTTCTGACCGGTGGATCGGTCTGGTTCCTGCTCATATGGTGTTCCACTATAAGTAATTAGTATCTTTTAAACGTTGGCAAACTCTGGTTTATATTGGTTAAGCTCGAGTCACCCCACTATAATTGCCAGTGGGCCGGTCACTTGCGGGACAAAGTCCACACCACTATTATTACCGGTGGATCGGTTACACATAGGACATCATGTCCTAACCACTATTTCTGACCGGTGGATCGGTCTGGACCCGGCTCAACAATCTTCCACTTTAAATGATTAATGTCTTAAGTATTTTATTCAAAACTTATGCCCAAATATGCATGACTAAATCTATGCAAAACCCTAGCCCTAATGCAAACCCTAGCTCCCATGCAAACCCTAGCTCCACGTAAACTACACTTCTATGCAACCCCAACTCCCATGCAAACCCTAGCCCTACTTAAGCCACCCTTCCATGCAAACTCTAACTCCCATGCAACATACCACACTTCCATGCAACCCTAATACTACCATACAACGTACCACCTTCCCATGCAACCCTAATATTACCATGCAACGTACCACATTTCCATGCAACCCTAATATTGCCATGCAACATTAATATCGTCACGTGAAACCCTAACACCATGCAATATTAATAACACCATGCGAACCCTAACATGCATGTCTTAAGGCCAAATCACATATTATCACATATTATCATATATAAATAAAACACATGCCATATAACAAACCAAGATCATACTTGGACTCCACATCATATCGTACATAACATAAATAATAATGATAGACATATGATACATAGCATGCGAATCACAAAATGCATATAAGCACACAAAAAGGCCTTAGCACCCCTTACCTAATACGACACCGGTCTTGGTGCACGCTCCTATTCCACTTGAGGGATTTGATTGGGTTCGCCTATTATATCAATGCATACTAGAATTAGATTCTCTTATATAATTCTAACTTATTTCTAGGTTTGGTTTTAGGATGACATTTTACTATTCAATAATTAACTATAGGAACTAATATAATTAATTCACTTATTTTCTTTTGAAAAGGTGATAAACTAAGGGTTTCTACCCTTCTCCCAAAATAGATTTAATAATATCATAACTATGATGATGATAATAATAACAATAATAAGAATAAGAGTAATAAAAATAATTAGTAATATAAATATACTACAATAATATTAATGATACTTTTTATAAATAGAATATTAGATATTAATGATATCAAAATTCTTAAAATTAAAAGTTGGATTTCTAACCATCCCACAATGATAAACATAATACTATTCAGAATTGTGATAATAAAATTAATAATGTATATATATATACTTATATTATATTTTAATAAAGATAATAATGATAATATAATTAAAATAATATTGAAAAATGTTAATAATGTTAATAAAATTAATAAATGCGAGGCATAATTAAAATTTAAGGCCTCTGTTCTTCCAGTAATAATCACAGTATAAATCAAATAATTATACTAATAATAATATTATTATTAATATTATTAAGAATAACATCAATTATGTAAAAAAAAAAACAAGTAAATAGGTAAAGGCCGAGATAATTACTGTATCTTACTCAATAATACTCCCAGACCTGTAACCAAAATTTAGAAATTAGAATACACTCAACATTACTAATAATAATAATTATAATAATAATAATTAAAGTTGAATTAATACTAAAATTTTGGCTATAATTAGAATAATTATAAATAATTTGAAACTAAGTATTTAAAATGTCTATGGCATCACCTTGAGTTGGAGGATGTAGGTGGAACTGGCGGTGGTTCCCGGAGGTGGCTGGAAAATGGATCTAAGAGAGGTAAAAAAGAAGAAAAAGAGGGAAGGGGAAGGAGAAAAATAAAATAAGCTTATGGTTCGGTGGAGGATACTTAGCAGGAGATTTTGGGTGTTTTATAGGGTGGCAGAAGCGGCGTATATGGCGGTGGACGGTGGTTTAAGGTTTCGGGGTAAAAATTTTGGCGAGATGAGAAACAAACTTTGCACGGTTATGGAGACCCGTGAAAGAAGAATCGAAGGTTGAAAATGGTTTAGTTAGCTAGAGGGAATTGCAACGAAGAATTTGGAATGTGGTGGTGGCGCTGAGGTTGGCTATCGGCGTTAGAAGATGCGTCTGAAGTCACGGTGGCGGGCGATTCTCACTTAGGGTTTCGAGAAGGAAAAAGCTTCAAAGACATCCACAACCAGGCTATATATAGAGCTTAGATGGGTTATTAGGGTTTTGGGGGTCGCCTGGATGGTATTTAATGCTAGGGTTTTGGTGGCCGGTGGTAGAAATTGGCCGGCGATTGTTTGGGTTAGGGTCGAAGCTTCTAGAAGCAAAATAGAGGGAACAAATGGGAGTTGGGGATAATCGATTATTCCAAGTCAATGTGCGAGTTAAGAGGGAGAAAAAGAGGGGTGAATCGGCCGGTCAAATTCGTCGTGGCCGGCGCCGCCATTTTCGGGCTGGGAGTTGCAGGCTGCGTCGACGGAGGGGAAGGGAGGAAGAAGGAAGGAGGGAGGGGGCGAACCGGTCGGCTGGGAAAGAAAGGAAAAGGGAGAGAACCGGGCCGGTCGCGCCGGTTAGATTGACCATTAAATGAGACGTAGCGTCTCATCTGGGAGCGAGTCAAAACGCGGCGTTGAAATGCCGCATGAAGGAGGCACGGCGCTGGGCCGCGGAGAAAGGAGAAGAAGAGGTGTGTTGGGCCGCGCCAGGCCCAACCGGCGGAAGAGAGAAAGAAAAGAAAGAAAGAAAGAAAAGAAAGAAAGAAAAAGAAAAAGGAAAAAGGGAAAAGGAAGATTTAAGGTTTTGGGTCTAATAAATTAATTTGAATAATTTAGGTATCTAAAATAAAATATTTATTTAAAATAATATTAAATTTTCTTTTTAGGCTAATTTAGGGTTTTTTTTTAAAACATTTCTCCTAAATTTCTTTTTAATTAACAAAAAGTCCAATTTTTCCTCTAAAAAAATATTTATAAATTCCTATTAATTTGCCCAAAATAAATCCCTCTTATTCCAAATAAAGTAATAAAATAAATTAATTTCTTAATAAATCCTTATTTAGTAGTATATCTAAATAAATAATTCTGGGGCATTTCAGGTGTAGTTAGCTAGAGGGTGGTGCAGGGAGTGGTGCTGTGGGTGGTTCGAACGGCGGCACTGGTGACGACGACGGGACTAGGGGCTGATTGGGCGGTGTCTCAAAAGAGAGGTTTTTTGGGCTGCGGGAAAAAACTGAACTCCAAGGCTAGTAAGGCGATATTTATAAGGCTAAAAGAGGGGATAAGGCTAGAGGAGGATGGGAGAATAGGGCTATGTTGGTGCGGGCACGCTGATGGCGATGATTGGCCGACACAGGTCTATTCTTGGCTAGCTACTATTGGATTAGGGGATAAAATGGCAGACGAGAAGAGACGGAAGTTGGTTGGGTCAAAATGGCAGGTCGATCATTGGGGAAGAGAGGGGGAAGAATTGCTAGTTAATTATCCTTGGTCGGTGATTGAAATACTGGCACAGGTTGGGGAACAGGTTGCCGGTTGCGATGGCTAGGGGAGGAAGAAGAAGAAGGGGGTTTGGGCTAGCGATCTAGAAAAGAAAGAAAGAAAAGAAAAGAAGAGGGGAAAAATGGACCAGCGCAGATGGAAAAAATGAAACGTGGTGTGCTGGGTTTGGGCCGCACAAAAGGAGAAAAGAGGGAAGGGAAATGGGCCATTAGGCTGGCCTAGGTTAGAGGAGTAGGAAGAAAACAAGAAAAGAAGAAGAAGGAAAAAGGAAGAAAAAGAAAAGAAAAGAAAGAAAGAAAGAAAACAAATGAAAAAGAAAAAGAAAAAATAGGTGGGTTGGAATTAATTAAAATATTTTAGGTATTTGGGATATTTAAAAATAATAATATTTAAATAGAATAATATTTAATTCTATTTTTAGGATAGTTTAGGCTTTTTGAAAGATTTTTCCTAAACTCCATGTTAATTAGCAAATCACTTTAATTTTCTCCAATTAAATTATTTTTAAATTTCTTCTTGATTTGGCCTTAATTACTCCCTCTTATTTTAAATTAAATAATTTATTTAGTTAATTTTCATAATAAACTCTTAATTAGCTATAATTCTCAAAATTATGGTTTTGAGGTATTTCAAACCTAGCCTTCCACCCCTTTTATTTTCTTCCTTCTCCTGCCGGGCCAGCTTAAGCCCTATCTCTTTTTTCTACCTTCTTTCTCTCTCTCTCTCTCTCTCTCTGTTAGTCTCTCTCTCTTTCTTTCTTTCCCTTCTACCCTTCCTTGGGCCAACCCATCTCCTCTTCCCTCTTCTTTTCTTTTCTCCTGATCGGGCGGGCCTACTATTTCCCCTTTCTCCCCCTTCCACACACGACCCTCTTTCCTTCTTCTTAATCTTCCCCTAAGCCATATTGTCCTTTCTTTATATTTTTAGTTGAGAAGCCCCAATCTCCTTCACTCCCATACATCTTCCTTGCCCCTTTCATTCCTATCACCCTACCATGCCCGATAGGCACCAACACGCCCCCTTCTACACCACTTACCTCACACGCCCTATCCCCCCTCTCCTCCTCTCCTCCTCTTATATTTCTTCTATTTCTTCTTCTTCTTCTTCTTCTTCTTCTTCTTCTTCTTCTTCTTTTTCTTCTTCCCCTCTTCTATGCCTCATTTCTCCCTCAAGACATCCCTCTCCCTATAGATGCTCTTTTTTTTTTCTCCCTTTTTTCCACTCTATTTTTCCTTTGCCAGCCCTGTATCTCCTCTCTGCCTCCTCCACCACCCAACCAACCACCACACCACCCTCCTTCTACAGCATCCCCCCTCCCTACACTGCTATGAGCCGCTAGTATTAACAACCCTATAGCCTACCCCTCCATTTTCCTTCCTTCTTCCCTTTGTCCCCTAGCACTGCAACCTTTATCTACCTCTTCTCCTCCCTGCTGCCATCACCTCATCCTCCCCTCAGCTGCTTGTCATCACCCCAACACCCTCCCTAGACCACATCACTTGATCTACCTACCTCCTCCATTCTTTCTCTTCTTCTTTTCCTTTCTTACCTGTCTCCTTTTTATGTTTGGGTATTAGTATTTCATATTTGGGTATAAAAATTGTGATATCATATGGTATAGGAGCATTTTGATAATTTTGAAGGTATAAGAGTGACTATACTAATGAATGCGTATGCTAAGTGCTAAATGATTCTAAGTATGACAATAAGGTTGGTGGCATTATTATTTCATGTTTGGACATAAAATGGTGATATCATATGGTATAGGAGAATTTTAGTAATTTTAAAGGTGTGAGGGTTATTATACTAAACATATGCTTATTGAGAAATATTTGGTGTTAACTATGAAAATCAGGTTTGGTGGCATTAGTATTTCATATTTGGGTATAAAATCATGATATGATATGGTATAGGAGCATTTTCATAATTTTAAAGGTACAAATGAATGTGTATGCTAAGTGCTAAATGGTGCTAAGTATGAATATAAGGTTGGTGGCATTATTATTTCATGTTTGGACATAAAATGGTGATATCATATGGTATAGGAGAATTTTAGTAATTTTAAAGGTATAAGAGTTATTATACTAAGAATATTCTTATTGAGAAATAATTGGTGTTAAGTATGAAAATAAGGTTTGGTGATATTAGTATTACATGATTGGACATAAATGGTGATAATATATGGTATAGGGGCCTTTTAGTAATTTGAAGGTGCAAGTGTGATTATCCTAATAGATGTGATCAGTAGGTAATAATGGGTGCTAAGTATGACGATAGGGTTTGGTGGCATTAGTAATACATGTTTGAGCATGAATGGTGAATTTATAAGGCCAAGGGGTATTTGGTAAATTTTGAAGGTTTAATGGTGGTTATGCTAATAAACTTACATGGTAAATATAATTGGTGTTGGATATGAGATTAGGAACTTATGGTTGTAATACCATCTCTTTCAGTATGGTTATCAATATTACATGGCTTAAGGGCTTTTAGTAGTTTGGGAATGTATTAGGGTGATTACTCTAATAAACATGTATGGGGCAAGTCCAATCCAAGGGAGCTATGACCATGAGTGCAAAGAGTAGGGTTGGTTACTATAAATGGATATAAGGTTAAATGGTGACATGGGTGAGTAGCTTGTACATTTATGGTGCCTAAGGAATGTTAAAGGATGAGAGACTACCAAAAGAGTTGAAATAGGGTTCTAGGGGATGGATAATCGTGGTAACATGTGCGTGGTTGTGGGATTTTAGGACCAATTAAGTAGAAGATAAGTGCTTAGGTCCATTTGGACCAAACTAGGGTTTTGAATATTAACCCTAGGGGCTAATTGTTATCACATATAACAAACAAGGGAAATTGGCGATGACCCATGAGTAAAAGGATTCTAATGTTATGCTGGGTTGGTGGATAATTTTAGGGACTCAAAGGACTAGTGGGGACTGTGGATATCCCTGATAAATGCATAATATTATATATTTTAACCCCTCTACATCTAATTGTTAAGTCGTCAAATGTTATTAATTGGTATTAGCTAGTCATTTTTTTATTATAATGATTGTAACTGGATTTATGGGTATTATGTGCTCCCTTAATAGTTTCTCAATGAAGAAAAGGGAAAAAAGCCTAGTTACTAAATGTTCAAGTTCATTTTTTGGTAAAAGGTAGCATCATATATAAGGCCATATTAAGTCCATGCAAAGGAAGTCGTATACATAAAAAGTTGGAGGAAAACTACTCCGAAAAGAGTAATGGTTTTGCAAACTGAAGAACAAAACCTATTGTATTTGAGGAATCGAGAATTGGTTATAATAAAATTCCAATGATAGGGTATTTAGTAGCAAATTTCATTGAAAGGATTTGATCCCCCTTAGGCAGTAAGAAAGAAACAACTAAAAGAAGAGGAGTAGTGGAAGAGAACACAGGATGAATAGGGGAAGAAAATTGGATGAAGAGCAAAGGATTCGTGAAAGAATAGTGGTGGACGAACAAAGCTCTCATAATTTGTTGAAGATAAAAAAAGGTTCAAGTACTAGCCAGAGATGCAATCATTCTATCATTTATTTCGGTGATGGTTTCCTTAATTATGAGTAGTTAATTGCTTAGTTCTTGGGCATTGATGAGACCTAATAGTATGATTTAATAACTTCATTACTTGAGAAATAATTTTGGGTTGATGATTGCATAACCTAATGATGCATCGGTCTAGCATTATTTCCCAATTTGAGTTGGTAGTATTTCTTGTAGAATTATTTATCGAGTTAATTGGATATTTAATTTACATACTTTTTTCTTGTAGCTCAAGGTATGATGGTATGTAATAGTAAGGGATAGTTTATGATTTAACAATTGAATACTCCATGTATTAGTTTGATGGTCTATGTTAATTAGTTAATCACAATTATGTTTCTTCATGAGTATCGCCCGACTTGTAGTTAGGGCACTCAAGAAACCTAATTAATTCTCCTTCTAATTAAGTTTTTAATCTTATTAATAGAGGTGGATTCAATTATCCTGGAGTTATCCTATCTATGTTAAGACAATTCAAGCCCGTGGTTCAATTTAATATTTTAGTATTTCATGTCATTAGTTTAGTTAAACTAATCAATTTGAATTATTCTTTTTCTAGGATTATTTTACTAGATATTATGATTAATTTAATCTACCGCTCCTTGAGGATTAGATACCATATTCATTCCTTTATGCTAGTATTGTACGCTTACAAGTATAAGGTTTTAAAGCTTGATTAATATCACTACCAAGTTTTTGGCATAGTTGTCGAGGAATGGTGATAGATTATTTTATTTTATTTTATTTATGTAGGAATACGCTAGAATCTAACTTTCATGATCTTTTAGTTCATTCTATTCTGTCTTTAGTAGTGTTTCATATGTTTAGTTTATGTTTGATCATAGGTCTTTGCCTTATGATTTGAGTCCATTCGACCCTAAAATTGAACGTGCACTTAGAGAGCTAAGAGCTTCGAAAAAGAATACTAAAGTTGACTCTAGCTTTGATGAGAAAGTAACTATGGAAGGACAACATAAGCTTAGTAAATACTTCACTCCCGGCACTTACTGTAACACCCCCAAATTTACTACTGAAAAATTTCGTTTAAATCAAAGGTTTAGCTGAAGCGAAAGAATTTAAAACTGTAAACTTGGGGATATTACCGCCACACTTAGTACCAGACCGGTTCATTCCTACCGTTCCGATACTAAGTGTTAAGGCTAAACTAAACAACCTCAGATATGAAACATTAAAACATGGTTCAGCACTTAACATAAATCATTAACGAAACATAAGTCAAACGTCACTTAGAATACGGTTTAGGATTACAACTTAGAAGTGCGCTTTCTCAAAACATAAAGCGTAGTTCATAATACGGTTAAATAAAGAGAATACGAAACCCGAAGGTAGAAATGGAGTCCGGCCAACTCGCTCTCGGTCCCCAAGTCAGGTTAGGCTCAACGCTCTGCCCCACCCGATACCTCGTAGGTATCATAGGCATCGAAGACATGGTCTCCTACCTGCACAAGGTCAAAGGGGTCCTCTGCTCGTGGGAATGAGCAGCACCCATGAAACGGGTGATCAGTACGCTACGTACTGAGTAAGGTAACAGACGCGCTAAGGCCCACACATCAAGATACACGACAAAGCAGACATAGCACAATTACTTAGATAGCATGCAATAACGCAGATAAACAATACAGGTTACAAACCGGTTAACTTTTTCATCAGGCCTCTGATATTTACAATCGATTCACATCATCATCTTTATTAGTCCGTGTGAGTACGGGAACCCCACTATTATAGCCGGTGGAACGGTCACGAGGGCCATGCCCTGCCACTATTATAGCCGGTGGACCGGTCGCGAGGGTAACATACCCTGCCACTATTATTTGCCGGTGGACCGGTCTGGCCCCGACTCACAAGGTATTCCACTATAAGTATTAGTATCTTTCCCATGTCTTATCATTGTTCTGATTAGTTTGTTGAGCACGAAATCCCCCACTATTATAGCCGGTGGAACGGTCACGAGGGCCATGCCCTGCCACTATTATAGCCGGTGGACCGGTCACGAGGGTAACATACCCTGCCACTATTATTTGCCGGTGGACCGGTCTGGGTCCGGCTCAACATCTTTCTCTGTAAGTAGTTAATGTTTTAACGTGTCTTATTCAAAAGGTTTCCACCAAGGATACACATAAATCATTCTCTTTGTGCTTTACATATCACAACCAATATAGGTCCGTGTTCATATCTACCCTTTAATCGATGATACACATGATAATGCCAAACGACTCTAAGTAGTCATAACCAACCCTAATTGTCCACACCAACCCGCGGTTAACCTCTCTCATCCCTATTATACCATAACCACCGTACTTAGCCATCCCAAACCTTAATCATCCTCAACAGTCACAATTAGTTACTCCATCCCTTCTCAATCACAACGCCCCAGAGTTAATCACTCCAAATCCTCATTCCATATGATCGTTAACTCCTAATGCAAAACCCTAATACCGCCATACTAACATTAATACCACCATACAATCCATAACACCACCATGCAACCCTAATACCACCATAAGTCATTAATACCACTATACAATCGTTAATACCGCCATACGAATATTAATACCCCCATACATTCCATAACACCACCATGTACACCCTAATACCACCATAAGTCATTAATACCACTATACAATCGTCAAAACCGCCATATGAATATTAATACCACCGTACAACCCTAATACCACCATGCGAACCCTAATACCACCATACAAACCCTAATACCACCATACAAACCCCAAACCCTAATACCACCATACAACACTAATACCTCCATAAAATCACAAATAACATCATACAACATTAATACCTCCATAAAATCACAATTACCACCATACAACCTTAATACCTCCAGAAAATCACAATACCACCATACGAACAATTTTACCACCATACAAACCCTAATACCGCCATGCAAACCCTAATACCACCATACGAACAATTATACCACCATACAACATTAATACCTCCATAAAATCACAATTAACATCGTACCATATTAATACCCCCATAAAATCACAAATACCCCCATCCAACATTAATACCTCCATAAAGTCACAATACCACCATACGAACCCGAACACCGCCTTAAGCCATTAATACCACTATGAAATCATTAGTACCAACATGCGAGCATTGATGCCACCATTCAAACCCTAATCCCACCATACAAACTTCAAGACCCCCATGATGGTCCCCAACTCATATTACCATTTACCCTAACATGCACGTCCTAGCGGGCCATAGCATATTACATCATAAACATCATGCATATACATATCATGCTCACGTCATAGGAAACACATCCACACATACCTCAATCTCCAAGCTGCGCTACACATAAGACAAGTTATACACAATCATATAACACATGGCATAGCATGACATACATAACATTCAACACATCCATGTCACACATAGTACAGGGCCATTAGCTTCGTCCTTACCTAAGGCGACGCCGGGCTTGGAGCACGCTCCTCTAATTCCTTAGGGCTTTGGTCGGGATTACCTATAAAAAGGGGAAAATGCTAAGTATTAGTTTCCCTTATAATTACTATCAATCCTCATTTTAGTTTAAGGTTAGGGTTTTTATTACTAAAAAGGGTTTTATACAAAGACTAGGGTTTTTACTTTAGAATTAGTATACTAAATATTAGTAGTTAAAAATATGTTTATTTATGATACTTATCGTTACACTTATTTTATTAAGCCCATTAGTTCCATTCTTATAATACTAGTGTTCACTAGTCATAGTAAAATAGTGATAATAATAATAATTATAATAAGACCACTAATAGTGACACTTATGTTTCAAGTAATAGAACTCTAGCATTTTTAAGATTAAGTCTAACAATGGTGTTGGGTTTGAAATAATAATATTATAAGGTCACAATATTTCAAGTAAATTATTCCTAAGGGTGATAATGATAATAGTAATAATGCTAATAATAATGATAATAATAGTAATAATAACCATAATAACCCTAGCAATAATAATAACAATAACAATAACCTAGTATGGTTAAGTATTAATAATAATAACCTTAGTAAGGTAATAGAGATAATAATAATAATAGTAGGGTTGTTAATATTAACACTTATAAAATAAACCAAAGTTGAGCATAATAGGAGTTAGGGTTCCAAGAGATGTTTGTATGGTAAAAATGATAACTTTAATATCATAAGTCACAATATTAGAAATGATAATAATAATAAAAGTAATAATAATAATAATAATAATAATAATAAAAGAATAATAATAAGGATAATAGTAATAATAATAAGTATATTAGTATTAATATTAGTAGAAAATATTAGCAATTATATAAAAAGGGGGTTAGGGTTTGGATGGGTGGAGAACCACCTAGGGTCGGTGGTGGTCCGGCGGCGGCTCGTGGCGGCGTCGGCGGCGGCGGTGGAGGAGGAGAAGAAGGGGAAAGATGGAGGTGGCGGTGAGACGGGGGGAGGAAAAAGGAAGCTAAGTGTGGGGGAGGATACAGCAGGGAGAGGGGAGTGGAATGAGGGTGGTGGCGTGAGCAGGGAGGCGACGCGCGGCGGCGGACGCGGTGGCCGAGGGAGGAGGAAGATGGTGGAAATGGTGGAGGCCGGTGGAGAAGGGAGCAGGGGGTAAGGAGGGTATGGGCAGGTAGGGGAGGACCTGCTGGTCACTTTGGAAGGTGGAGAAGGGGTTAATTACGGCGGAGGCGGCGGCAGAAGGTGGCGCGAGGTGGCGCGAGGTGGCGGCGACGATTTTTGGGCAGAGGATTTCGCACGGCTGTGGCGGCGGTTGCTTGATTGCGTGGGGGGTGGCGCGAGGAGGAGTTTGGTGGGTAGAGGTGGTCTCAGCGGCGGCTGGGGGCGGCGGAAACGGCGTCTGTTCGGGCGGCGGCGAGGCAAGGTTTCAGCAAGGTCCAGAGGGAGGGACTTGCTGTGGCCGTTCGGGAGGGGGTATTTATAGGCCATTAAGGAGGGGAAAATGACGAAGGGGAGAGGGATGGCACGCGGGGGCAGGCGCGGCAGGTGGCCGGCCAGCGGTGGCAGTGTCGCGTGCCCTGCGGTTTGCAGGGTACGTTCGGCCGTTTTCTCGAAAAAGGAAGGGGTAGCAGGACGCGTGAGGGAGTGTTGGGTCGAATTGGGGAAGAAAGGGACGGGGATGGCAGGGAGAGGATGGTCGGACGGCAGGCGGCAGGCGGTAGGTGGCAGGCGGCAGGTTGCAGACCTGCGCGGGAGGAAGAAGACGACTCCTGGACCGGCGGTCCAGGAGGAAAAGAAAATAGGGGGGGGGACCGGCCGGCTTAGCAACGGTTATAATGTGTATAACTTCGACGCGTCATTTCATTAATTATACGGTTGAAACGCGTCGTCGTGATGGTGGCTGGCAACGGTTAAAAGGTTCCATAATCGCGACGCGGCGCTTCGGAGTCCTAGGAGTCAAAACGCGTCGTTGCGGCGTCAGCGGACGAGGGCCAGCGCGCGGCGCTGGGCCGTGGGAAGGAGAAAGGAAAAGAAAGGGGGGGCTGGACCTGTGCGCGAGACGGGGGAGAGGAGAGGGGTTTGGGCCGGTGGGCTGGCCCAGCCGGGGGAGAAGAAGGAAAAAAAAGAGGAGGGAGAAAAAGGAAAAAAGAGAGGGGAAGATAGGTAATAAATAGGATGGGGAAATTAAATAAAATAACTTATGGGTAAATTGGGGTATTTTTGGGTTATTTATAATATTAATATTTATAAAATATTAAATAAATTCCTTTTTGCTTATTTTAGACTATTTTAGATAAATTCCCTTAACCTCCATGCTAATTAGGAAAAATACCCAAATTTTCTTCTAATTAAATTCTTTATTATTTTCCTCTTAATATACCTTAATTAATTCTCTACATCTTAATAAACGAGTTTATATAATTAATTTTCCTAATAATCCCTTATTTGGCCATAATTTCGGAAATTAGGATTTTGGGATATTACACTTACACTTCAGCTATTGGTATTAGGCTGCCTGATGTTGATGTGAAATTCAAAATTAAACCTCAAATTATTCATATGATGATTACATTTCATCGATGTGAATATGAAAATCCATATAAACATATTGATGTAGTCTTAGAAGTTTGATCTTCATTCAGTTTGCCTAATGTATATGATAATGCTATTTGTATGTGGTTATTCAATTTTTCTCTAAAAGACAAGGCTAAAGAATGTCTAAATAATAGGCAAAATGTGACTACTTTGGCCCAATTGCAAATATATTTTCTAAAGAAGTTTTATTCAATTGGTAAAATGAGTTCTATAAGATGTGCTATAACAACTTTTGCTCAAAAGCCTAATGAATCATTTTATGAGGCATAGGAACGGTTTAGGGGTTTGCTATGAGAATGCTCACATCATGAAGTCCCTAAATGGTAGTTAATACATAGTTTTTATTATGGAACTAATAAACATAATCAAAAAATGGTAGATGCTTCTTATGGGGGAAATTTTATGTAGAAAGTTTTTGATGAAGCAAGGTAATTATTTGAGGATTTAAGCAAAAAATCATAACAACAAACTACTTCTTATCAAGCTCAAGCATCTAGAAATTGGGGGGGGGGATTAAGGGAGGAATTTATGAGGTTTCTCATACTCATGATATAGCATATAAAGTAGATGTTCTTACTAAAAAAAATGGACCAAATTGATCTTTTGAATAAAAAGATAGATCAACTAGTGAATATGAACAATATTCTTATGAATTCTCTCAATACTAATGAAGTATATGTGGTATGTGCTAGCCCTACTCACTTATCTTTTAACTGTCTTGTTAGTTATTCTAAATTGTCATAGAAACAAGTGAGTGAAGCTCAAGGGTATCCTTCACACAACAATTCGTATCTAAATACGTATATTCTAGGTGGAGGAATCATCCTAACTTCTTATAGAAACAAAAAAGTTGAGATATGCAACAATTAAAAAGGCCAAACCAAGTGGGTCAATCTGGAATGAAAATTCCTCTCGGATTCCAATCTCAAAGGTATGCTGTCTAAAACCCACGGCTAGCCAGTAGTGATTCTGACTTGGAAACATTTATCTCTTCTTTAGGCACTGTCACTTCTACTATCCAAAGTATTGAAATTAAAATGTTTGTTGTTGATTCTCACACACAATCCATAGCTAAACTTGAAGCTCAAATTGGTTTGTTAGTAATACGCTTAGTTAAAGATATGATGGTAAAATGCCTAGTCATTCAATTAAAAATCCTAAATGTCAAAATCATGAACAAGTGAAGTCAGTTGCAGTCTTAATAAATGGTAAAGAGTTAGACAACAAGGTTTCTAACAAGGAAGGTAATGATAATAATGGTGAGCTAAAAGTTAAAAAGGATGTAATTGAGAAAGATAAGGAGAAATTCACTCCCTTTAAAAATGATAAATCTGATATTTCACTTAAAAATAAGCCTAGGTTCCTTACCCTGAAGCCTTAGATGTGCCCTCACCATATGGAAAGAATAAGCAAAAAGAAGAGATTCTAGAGACTTTTAAGCAAATTCAAATAAATCTACCTCTCTTACATGTTATTAAACAAATCCCTGCCTATGATAAATTTCTTAAGGACATATGTACCTTTAAAAGGAAATCAAAGGCTAATTGTTCTAAGAAAATGGTCTTAAGTGAACAGGTAAATTCTATTTTGCAATTTGATAACACAACTAAGTTTAAAGATCCTGGCATTCCCACTATTTCATGTCATTTTTGTGATTATAAAATTGAGACTTAGGTTCAAGTGTTAATCTAATTCCTTATTTTATGCTTGAGTAACTAAGCTTGGGTAAGCTATAACCTTCTAATTGTACCTTACAATCAGCTGATAGGTTTGTTATAGTTCCTAGAGGTAAGATTGATGATGTTTTAATTAACATTGAAAAATGATTCTTCCTTGTTGACTTCAAGTATTAGATATGAATTCTAGTCAATCCTCTAAAAGTATTATAGTTATCTTAGAGCATCCTTTCTTAGAAACTGTCGATGGTACTATTAATTGTAGGTCATGAGAAATGGATGTTTCTATGTTGAATATGAGAATTAGGCTTAATATCTTTAAATATTCTTCTCACCCCAACATTAAAAAGGAATTCGAATGTTTCTTTGTTGACCTAAATGATGAGTTAGTTGAAGAAGCTTTACCTGCTCTTATTTCTAATGATTCTTTAGGAACAAATCTTTCACATGAAAATTTAAAATATTTTAATCTAATAAATATGTTAGAGAATTTATATTTCATTCTTGATAAGATTCCTTATTAGAACTTTGTCTTGGATGTCTAGACACGAGCCTTTACCACCTCTTTTTGAGTCTCTAGCCCTACCATATGTTTTATATTCCCTAAACTTGAGTTAAAAACTCTTCCATCTACACTCAAGTATGCATTTGTTAGACCTAATGAAACTTTAACTATTATAATTTCTTCTATATTATCTAAGAAGTAATAATTAGAATTGATTTAGGTGTTATCTAATAATAAGAAACATATAGGATGGTGAATAGTAGATCTTAGTGGAATTAGCCTAGCAATCTGTATGCATAAGAACTTTTAGAAGAGAAGGCTAAACCTATGAGGGAAATGCAATGTATTCTTAATCTTCATATGAAAGAAATCATCGTGAAAGAGGTAGTGAAGTTGTTGGATGCAGGCATTATATACCTAATTTTTGATATTTAGTGGGTCAGTCCTATGCAAGTTATGCATAAGAAGTCCGAAATCACAATTGTGTAGAATAGTGAGGGTGAGTTTGTACCTACTAGAGAAATCATCGATTGGAGAGTTTGTATTGACTAGAGAAAGCTAAACTCTATAGCTAGGAAAGATAATTTCTCATTACCTTTTATTGATCAAATCTTAGAGAAATTAGAAGGTTAAATTTTTTACTATTTTCTTGATGGTTATTTTGGTTATAATCAATTGGCTATTTATCCTAAAGATAAAGAGAGAACTAAGTTTTACATGCCTTACTGGTACTTTTTCTTTTAGAAGGGTGCCTTTCGAGTTATGTAATGCATCTTTTACATTTCAAAGATGTATGATGTTTGTATTTTGTGACATGGTTGATAACTTTTTAGAAGTGTTGATGGATGATTTCTCTATTTTTGGGTCTTGAATTAATGACTTTTTATGTAATTTGACTACTATTTTGAAAAGATGTGAAGAGGTAAACCTCATCTTGAGTTGGGAAAAAAGTCATTTTATGGTAACATAAAGAATTTTCATAGGTCATAAAATTTTAAAGAAAGGTATTGAGGTCGATAAGGCCAAAGTTGATCTTATCTATAATCTTCTAATCCCTACTTTTGTCTAGTTGGTTAGATCTTTTCTAGGCCATACAGGTTTTTATAGGAGATTTATTAAGGATTTTAGTAAGGTTCCTAGGCCTCTGACCACTCTTCTTGCTCATGAGAGTGTTTTCCCATTTGTTTGAGTTATGTGCTTAATCTTTTGAAAAGATAAAGTCATTACTTGTATTAGTGATTATAGTGCAACTACCTGATTTCTCTTTACCTTTTAAAATTATGTTTGATGCTTCCGATTATACTATTGGTGGAGTTCTTGGTTAAAGGGTGAACGAGGTTCCTCATGTAATTTACTGTGCTAATGGAACTCTTATAGATGCTCAGAAAAATTATTCTACAATTGAGAAAGAATTACTAGCTATAGTGTTTACACTTGATAAATATTGTTCTTACCTTTGATACTCTAAAGTTATAATTTATTCTAATCATGCAGCTTTAAAATATCCATTGTGTAAGAAGGATTTAAAATCTAGACTAATTAGGTTGATTATATTTTTACAAGAATTTGATATTAAAATTAGAGATAAGAAATGCTCTAAAAACTCAGTTGTTGATCATTTATCTAGGATCCTTACTACACATACTCATGAAGTGGCCTTGTAGCATAAGCTCCGTAATGAGCAACTATTTGTAGTTTCACAATCGTGACTTCCTTAGTTTGTGCACTTCATCAATTACCTTGCTTCTAGTAAAATATCTTCTCTATGGTCAAAGTAGGAGAAAGATAGGTTATTTTTGTAGGTGAAGTATTATTATTAGGAAGATCCCTACTTGTTTAAGTATTATTTTGACCAAGTGATTCGAAGATACATCCCAAAAGTAAATTCCATTATATTTTGACTTTTTGCCATTCTTATTCTTTTGTTGGGAACTTTAGGGGTTGAGAACTACTGCTAAAGTTCTTTCAAGTGGATTTTCTTGGCCCTTATTTAAATATGCACATCAATTTTGTCTAGCTTGTGATAGATGTCAGAAAGCCGGAGTTATATCTCATCATAATATGATGCATTTGACCCTTATTTTGATTGTTGAAATTTTCAATGTTTGGAATATAGACTTTATAGGTCCCTTTCCAGCTTCTTTTAGTTCCTTATATATATTAGTTGTTGTAGATTATGTGTCTGAATGGGTGGAAGCTAAAGCCAGTCAGACTAATGACCATAAAGTAGTGATGGAATTTTTTAAAGATAATATTTTTTTTGTTTATTTGGTATACTTAGAGCACTTATTAGTGATGGGGGTAGCCATTTTCTTCATCTTTCTTTTGAGTCTTTCGTTAAAAATTATAACGTCACACATAATGTAGCCACCCCTTATCATTCTCTAACTAGTGGTCAGGTAGAGGTATCAAATTGTGAAATCAAATCCATTCTTGAGAAAACAGTAAGGCTTAACAAAAAAGATTGGTCTTCAAGGTTGAATGATGTACTTTGGGCTTACCATATTGCTTTTAAGATTCCCATAGGAATTTCACCATATAGACTTGTTTTTGGGAAGACTCATCATTTTCCTTTTGAGTTAGTAAATAGAGATTTTTGGGCTACTAAAGACTTTAAATTTGTAATGAAACAAGCTTGTTCTAACCATTGAATTCAATTAAATGAAGTAGATGGATTGTGTAATGATGCTTATAAGAATGCTAAGATATACAAGGCTAAAACCAAAGTTTTCCATGATAAAAATATCTGTGCAAAATCTTTTGTAGCTAATCAAGAGGTTTGGTTTTATAATTCTAAGCTCAAGTTCTTCCTTGGGAAATTAAGGTCAAGCAGGGATGGCCCTTTGTTGTTTAACAAGTTTTTCTTTTTGGTGCTGTACAGATCTTTAACCCACAAGATGGTTGTATTCTTATGGTTAATGGTCAGCGATTAAAACATGATGTGACTAACAATATTGAGGAGGGTTTGATTGAGTCAATTAACTTAGTGGATCCTATATATCTTGATTAGTGGATAGAGACTAAGTGTGGTTGATAACTTGGAAACTTAGCACTTACTAGGAAGCAATCTAGGATTTTTTTCTTTTCTATTTTTATTAGTGTTTTTTTTTATCGATGTTTAATTTGCTAAGAATTTGTATTTCTCACTATTATATGTTGACGTAGGCCTACACCAACTTGATTAAAGGTATATATCATGACCATAGTTATGTTTTTAGTGGTGCAACGTTGAGTTGATATTCTTGGAATTTACTCATCACCTGCCAGGCTGTGTTGCTCCATTTTTCTTCTTTTTCTTTAATTTCTTTTAAATTTCCCTTACGTTGAGGATAATGTAATGTTTAAGTGTGGGGAATGATGGACTATATTTGATGTTATGTTTACTGATATGTTGAAAAGGGTGAACTTTGTGACAGTCTTGATGAATTTTTGGCTTGTTTTCTGTTTAATTTTGCTGGGAGTTATTTGAGTCAATTATAGGATTGGAACTCAATACATGTAATTGAGGTTCTGTCCTAATTATGAGGATTTGCTACCAAAATTTATTTGGAATTGAGAAATTTTCTTATACATGTTTATGTGACTACTATATTCATTGCCTTGGGGTATCTCAATAGAAGACTAACTTATTAGTGAGAAATGTCAGTAATAGGCTCTAATCTAACATTTTTTTCTTCTTAACTGTTGTTTTTCATTAAAGTTTTCAAAGTTATGAATGTGATGGCTTTAACTCTTTCAAGTTGTTAAATATACCTTAAAAATGCTTATTTGTGAGCTAGCACAATTTCTTCATTGGCTTAGATCCGGGGTATGGAGGAAAGATGTTTATACCGTAATCTACCTAATGAGTACCTTTTACTTGCCTTAGTTACTGGAGAGTTACTTGAATTTGTTAAAAAATAATTCAAATCAAAAGTGTATTATTAATCCCAAGGTGAAATATTAAATCATTATAAAAATAGAGTGGTATGATTAGTTCTTGAAATGTAAGAACTATGAAAAATAAAATTACAAAAAGTCTAAAAGAAAGGAAAAAAAGAGAGAAAAGCAAAGTACTGGGTACTCCTTTGAGACTATTGGGTGGCAAGTGCAATGTCATGTAGAAGGGATGATCCTTGTATGGGTACTAAGTGCTTATATATGGAAAAGTAAGGGGGAATCAACTGTAAGAAGAATTTAGTCAGACTAAAGTACCTCATATTTGAAGGTGAATACATTTGCGCCTGAGCACCTTGGTTGCTTATGAGTTCAAATTAATTAACTATAATGGTTGCCTAAGTACAAAAGCCATATTTCATACCCTGCTAATCTAACGAAAAATCTTTTCATGTTTTGTTTACTTAAAATATTTTAAAAAATAAAAGTATAATAATAATAATAATAATAATAATAATAATAATAATAATGATGATGATGATAATAATCATTTTAACCTATTTTGAGCTTTCATTAATTTTTTTTCTTCTTTGAGGGATGTTGAGGTAGGATAATGTTCGTTAGTCCTATGATGTATAGTAGATTATTTTGATATTTTCTTTGCTTGAGGATTAGCATAGTTAAATTATGGAGGAGTTGATAAATGTATAATATTATATATTTTAATTCCTCTACATCTAATTGTTATGTCCCTAAATGTTATTAGTTTATATTAGCTGGTGTGTCTTTATTATAATGCTAGTAAGTAGATTAATAGTTATTATACGGTCCCTTAATAGTTTCTCAATAATTCTCCAGGTAGTAATAATATGTAACAAAAGAAGAAAAGGGGGGAAAGCCTATTTACTAAATGTTCACCTTAAATTTTAAGCAAATAGTAGTAGCATATATAAGGCCACATTAAGTGCAACCAAACAAAACCTTATACATAAAAAGTTGGAGGACTACTACTTGGAGAAGAGGAAAGGTTTTGCTGGTTGAAGAGGAAAACCTATACATAGCGGAGGAATCAAGAATCGGTTCAAAAAAATTCAAAAGATAGGGCATTTTGTCATGAATTTTGTGAAAGGGATTTGATATCCTTTAGGTAGTAAGAAAGAAATGAGTATAAGAAGAGGAGCAATGGAAGAGAACACATGATGAATAGGGGAAGAAAGCTGGACAAAGTGCAAAGGAAAAGTGAAAGTACAGTGATGGATGAAAGAACTCTCACAATTAGTTGAAGGCAAATTAAAAAAAAAGAGAGTACCAGCCAGAGATGCAATCCTTTTGTCATTTATATTGGTGATGCCTTCCATAAATATAAGTAGTTAATTGCTTAATTCTAAGGTCTTGATAAGACCCTATTAGAATGATTTACTAACTTCATTGCTTGAGAAATAATTTTTGGTTGATAATTGCATAACCTAAAGATGCTTTACTCTATCATTGTTTAGTAATTTGAGTTGGTAGTATTTCTTGCAGAATTATTTATTAGCTTAATTAGATATTTAATTTACATTCTTTTTTTCTTGTAGTTCAAGGTATGATGGTATGCAATGGTAATTAACTGTTTATAGTTTAACAATTGAATAATCTATGCTTCAGTTAGATGGCCTATGTTAATTAGTCAAACACAATTATTTTTATTTGTGAGTCTTACTCATCTTATAGATAGGTTGCTTAAGAAACCCAATTAATTCTCATTCTAATTTAGTTGTTAATCATATTAAAAGAGGTGGATTCAATTATACTAGAGTTCTCCTATTGCGTCAAGACAATTCAAGCCTGTGGTTCGATTCAATATTTTAGTATTTTCTATCATTAGTTTAGTTTTACTAATCAATTAGAAATATTATTTTTCTAGGATTAATTTACTAGATAGTAGGTTTAATTTAATCTACCATTCCCTAAAGATTTGATACCCTATTCATTCCTTTCTAATCTATCTTATACTCTTGCAAGTATATGGTTTTAAAGCTTGATTAAAATCTATACTAATCCTAGGTTAGGGAATTAGGGTTTCCATAAGATTAGGTTTTACTTGGATGGTAATAGGTCAGGAGTCTTACATTGTTATGCATGGATTTATGTGTGATATCTAAATAAATAAGACACGAACAAGACACTAATCACTTAAAGAGGACCACTATTGCACTAGACCCATGTCTAGGTTTACCAGTGAATAAGTTAGAATAGTGGTCAAGTGCGTTTTGTCCTAGATTGTAGTATATCACTTGTCTGCCCTAGATTTTAGGATATTCCTTGTCCATCAGTTATAATAGTAGGATGTTGAACTCAAATAATGAAACTTTTGGATGATATTAATCTATGGAAAATACACTAATCACTTACAGTAGAACACCACATGGGTCAGAACTATGTGTATTATATTTATCCGTCCACCAATTATAATAGTAGTTAGGTGCATTCTAACCTTGATTGTAGTATGCTTATCAATATACTAGTTAAAATAGTGGTTAGGAGCATTTTGCTCTAGATTGTATTAGATTTACTTGTCCGTCGATCAAAATAATGTTTCGGAGCATTCTGCCCTGGATGTCATAGTTACCGGTCCACTAATCATAATAGTGGGGTCCATGAACGACATGGATATAAAATGAGTAATGGGTAATTATGACACTAATGGCTTGAATACAAACAATAATCAATGAACTAACATGTCCTACTAATGTTTATGGCATTCTTTTTGTGATGTTATTGAGAAGTTTTTGTGGGTTAATTATTCTAGTTGTACTACAAAGAGCATCGCTTGAATATTCTAATAATAAATTTGTGATAATTCTATGTGAATGAGCATTGTGGCATATGATCTTGATGCATGTAGCTATCTGAATTATTATTGTATTTTAGATGATATATGTAGTATTCCATGATCATTTGTTCCATGCGTTGCATCTGATGTGTTGTGTGCGGGCCTTACATATTAGTTTAGTATAAAGGGTTACTCAATACCATAATAATCAAGGGATTCCTTTCTTAGGCCCCTACCTATTCAATGAGTAGTGGCCTTTGCAGATTAGCTTGCATGCACCCATCGGGATTTATATTTAGGATTAAGAGCATAGAGTTATCTGGGATACTAATGGAGGTATTCAATCGGGAAGTTTTTATATGTCTTTCTTAAAACATTTTTTTTATTTCCTTTCTACTGACATTTTCCTTTTAACCATAATTAGTGGGTTTTCTTTGGAAGGTGAGATAACCTTCTTAACTATTGCACTACACTAATCTATTAATGAATTCCTAAAATATAAGTGAAGTATATTTTCAACCTTAGCACTTAATGTTAGAATGGTGGAAGGGAATTCATTTGGTATTAAGTGTGATGGTAGTACCCCAAAATTTACTGTGCTTGCTTCTACTTAAAAATTTTTAAAATAATTTTTTTAGTATTGAATTTTAGGGGTGTTACAAGTTGGTATCAAAGCATTTTTTAAAATCATTTTCAATTTTAAAATGGTTTGAGCTAATACTATAACTTAGTATGATGACACTTTTTAAATCTCATTAGATTTCAAATGGTTTTAAATGGATACCACAAGTGGGTATCGACTTTTGGTTGCTAAGAATCATGCTTAGTTGGAAATTCAACTCACACAACCCTATATGATTTAATTAGAAAAGAAAATTAGTGATTCTTCCCTCTCCTTATGTTTTGAAAACCCAATTAGCTTTGTGAGCATGAAGTGTGGGTAGATTAGATGGCCATTGGCTTGCTTGTGTTGTTGTTTCCTTGGCTTCCTTTTTATTGATTAGGATTACCCTAAGGGGTAATTACCCCTCAGAACCATAAGTTCCATCACTCGCATTCCTAGTAGTAAGGCAGAAACATCATGGAAGAAGTTTTTTCTTTAAAAGGGTAGGGATGTAACATCTTAAATTTTTAAAACAAAAATTTAAATATTTAACCTTTTATTTGAGATAATTTTTGGGACCCTTAATTTAGAAAATAGATAAAATAATTTAATAAAATAATATAATTATTTTTTTTTTCATTTTATCTTACTCTCTTATCAAAATAAATTCCAAACACATTTTTTTACCAAAATTATTAAGTTGAATTAATACCTAAATTTGTGATAAATTAATTTAATATTTTTCTTAAAAACTAATTTTAGGCTAATTTCCAACCCTAATTCTAAAAATATTTTCATCTTTCTTTTTCTCCTTATCCATTTTCTTTTTCTTTTTTTTTTGTCTTCTTTTTCTTTCTATTTTCTTTCTTTCTTTTCCGTCCTCCCTTCATCCTTGGGCCAACCTAGCCTTCTACCTCATTTTTGTTCCTCCTTCTCCCACCCGGCCAACCTAAGCCTCACCTATTTCTACTTTTTTTCTTTCTTTATTTCCCTCCTCTCCCTCCTTAGGCTAGCCATATCCCCTCCACTCTTCTTTTTCTTTCTCTTGCAGGGGCTAACCTGCTCCTTCCCCCTTCTCCCCCTTCCCTTTGTGACCCTCTTTCCTTCTTCTACTTCCCATGAAACTCCAAGCCAAATGTGCCCCTAACCCCCTTACACTCCTTTCCCCCTTGTGCCTTTACACCCTTGCTTGCACCACCCAACAACCAACTGAAGCCTTCACCACCTCTTCCATTTTTAGCCCAGTAGCACTAGTCCCCCTCCTCCTTCTCATGCCTTCCCTACCCCTTTCTTTCTTGTCACCCTTCTATACCTAATAGGCTACAGCGCACCCCCTCATGCACCACCTACCTTGCACACCCTCTCTCCCCTCTCCTTCTCTTCTTTTTCTTCTTCTTTTTCCCCTCTTCTATGTCTCACTTCTCCCTCAAGCCCTCTCTCCCCGCCAATCCTATCTTTTCTTTTTCTCCCTTCTTTCCTCCTATTTTCCTTTGTTAGTCTTATAGCTCTTCTCCACCACCTCCACCAACCACCACACCACCCTCCTCCTACACCCCACCCCCTCTTTAGAAAAACTTGAGCCACCAACGCCAACAACATTATGGCCTACCCCTCCCCTTTCATCTTCTTCCCTTCGACCCCCTGCATTGCCACCCTTATCCATATATTTGCCTCCCTTTCGCTGCCACCTCAGCCTCCTCTTAGTTGCCTAATGCCATACCAACACCCCCCTACACCACCTAACTCGAGCCACCTATCTTCCCCTTTCATTGTCTCCTTCTTTTCCCTTCTTCTCACTCTCCCTTCCTTCCCTACACTTCCCTTCAACTACCACCACTATTGTCCATGCCACCTCCTAGCAACCGAACATCAACCCCTAATCACCACCCTCCTCCTACCTCGCCTCTTCACCCAACAACCACCACCAACACTCCCCCCTCAACCCTACCCAAGCCCCTCCCCCTCTTTCCCTTTTCCTTCTCCTATTGCACATTTTACATAGCTCATGCTCTATGGCAATGCAGATTAAGCCATGTAATTTTGGTATATTTACCCCCTTTTAAGGTATTATAAAGTTTAATAATGTTATATATTTAATAAATATTTTTATAAAAATATTCTTGTATTTATGAACAATTAATATTTAACTTGTCACATTATTTTAGGCACAAAATTTCATTAACCAGAGCTTATGCGTTTTAAATCGGGATACCGGTTAAGGTTGGTTTTATTAGAAATAAGGTCACTAAAATGTATGGTTTATTATATGTTTGCACATTAAGGTTTTTGGTATGTGATTTATGTCAATATGATGTGTAACTATCAATTTCATGATAACTGTGTTTTCTTGGATATGGTGTGATATGTGTGAAAGATTGACTAAGAAAAAGGAGTTGATGTTAATGATGAGTGTTATGTATATATACATGCTAGGCTATATGAGTATACACACTTATGGTAAAAAATAGTACTAATATGTCCTAGGGACAATTTGGTTATTTGGACACATCCTAGTGTTTAAACCTAATAAGGATGCCAAATGTGTTAGGAAGGTTACTAAGAGTGGAGGCGGGAGTTTGGTGGATTGTAAATGCATGTATTAGTATAAATATCAATATTTTGAGGTCTAGGGGTATTTTGGTAAATTTTAATGTATGATGGTGATAATTCCAATAAATGTTGTAGCTAAGGATTAGGAGGTGATAAGAATGATAATAAGGGTTCTGTGGTATTGAAAATGCATGTTGGGCATGGATATTAACATTTTATACTCTAAGGGTATTTTAGTAATTTTACATGTAAATTAGAGGATGCTTAAATAAACATACATGATAGGTGACAATGGGTGCTAAGAATAATATTAAGGGTTCGTGGTGTTGTTAATGCATGGTTGGGCATGATTATTAGTATTTTATAGCGTACGAACATTTTGGTAATTTTATAGGTACAAAGGTGATTATACTAATGGATGTGCATGCTAAGTGTTAAAGGGTGTTCAGTATGAAAATAAGGTTTTGTACTATTAGTATTTCAAGTTTGGTTATAAATGGTGATATCATATGGTATAGGGGCATTTTGGTAATTCTAAAGGTACAAGAGTGACTATGTTGATGAATGTGCATGCTAAGTGTTAAATGGTGCTAAGTATGAAAATAAAGTTGGTGGCATTAGTATTTCATGTGTAGGCATAAATGGTGATATCACATGATATAGGGACATTTTGTTAATTTTAAAGGTGCAGGAGTGATTATACAAACAATGTGTATGTTGAGAAATAATTGGTGTTAAGTATGAAAATAAGATTAGGTGGTATTAGTATTACATGAATGGGCATAAATGGTAATAATATATGGTACAGGGGCCTTTAGGTAATTTGAAGGTGCAAGTGTGAATATCCTAATAGATGTGCTCGTTAGGTAATAATAGGTGCTAAGTATGAAGATAGGGTTTGGTAATACATATATGAACATGAATGGCAATATATAGGGCCTAGAGGTATTTTGGTAAATATTAAGGGTAGAATTGTGGCTATACTAATCAATGTACATGGTAAAGGGAATCAGTGTTGAATGTGAGAATAAGGATTTATGGTGTTAGTATCATCTCTTTTAGTATGGTTATCAATAATACATGGCTTAAGGGCTTTTAGTAGTTTGGATGTGTATTAGGGTGATGATTTTGATGAATGCTTATAGGGTAAGTCTAATTCAGGGGAGCTATGACTATAGGTGAGTAGAGTAGGGTTGGTTGCTATGAATTGATATGGGGCTAAATCTTGACATGGCCAAGTAGCTTATAAATTTGGGGAGCCTATGGAATGTTTAAGGATGAGAGACTACAAAAAGAGTGGAACTAGGGTTTCTTGGAAGATCCAATTTGGAAGGTTAGCATCACATGAGCAAGATGGGAGTGTAAGGCTACAAAACCTTAGGGGATGGATAATCATGGTAACATGAGAATGGTTGTGGGACTTTAGGACCAATTAAGTAGTGGAGAAGGGTTTAGGTCCATTTGGGCCAAACTAAGGTTTTGAATATTAACCCTAGGGGCGAGTTGTTATCACATGTGAGGAATAGGGGGAAATGGGCTATAACAGGTAAGTAAAAGGGTTCTATTGGCATGTTAGGTTGGTCGATAAAGCTGGGGACTCAAGTTTCAGTGGGGAGCGTGGATATCCTAGGTTAGGGAATTTGGGTTTCCATTGCGTAAGGTTTGGCTAGGGTGGTAGTAGGTCAGGAGCCTTACATGGTTGGTGCATGGATCTATGTGTGATATCTGCACAACTATGACACGAATAAGACACTAATCCCTTAAAGTGGAAGTTCATTGAGTCAGGCCCGTATATAGGATTACCGGTCCACTGGTTATAATAGTGAGGGTCTTGAGCTCAAATAATGAAATCCTTGGACAATATTAATCTATGGAAAAGACATTAACCACTTATAGTGGAACACCACGTAGGTCTTGACCGTGTGTAGTATATTTATTGGTCCATCAGTTATAATAGTTGTCAGGTTCATTCTACCTCGGGTTATAGTATGCTTACCGGTCCACCGGTTATAATAGTAGTCAGGAACGTTTTATCCTTGATTGTATTAGGTTTACTAGTCCAATAGTCATAATAGTGGTCAAGGGCATTCCGCACTAGATGAAATAGTTACTAGTTAATCGGTTATAATAGTGGGGTCCCCAAACCATGTGGATATAAATAGAGTGATAGCTAATTACGACACTAATGAATTAAATGCAAAAAATAATGAATGAACTAGCATGTCCTACTAATGTGTATAGCATTCTTATTGTGACGTTTTTGAGAAGTTTTTGTGGGTTAATTATTCCAATTGTACTACAGAGAGCATTACTTGAATGCTCCAATAATAATTTTTGTTAATTCTATGTGAATGAGAAAAGTGGCATATGATCTTGATGCATGTAGCTATCTGAATAATTATTGCATTTTAGATGATATATGTAGTATTCCATGATCATGCATTTGATGTGTTGTATGTGGGCCTTATATGATAGTCTGGTATAAAGGGTTACTTAGTACCATGGTCATGAAGGGATTTCTTTCTTTGCCCCTATCTATTCAATGGGTAATGACTTTTATATGTTAGCTCACATGCTCTCTTTAAGATTTATCTTTGGGTTTAAGAGCAAACGGTTATTTGGGATGCTGATTTTGTATTCAATTGGAAAATCTTTCTGTGTCTTTCTTAAAACTTTTTTTATTTCCTTTTTACTGACAATTTCTTTGTAACCCCAATTAGTGGGTTTTCTTTAGAAGGTGAGTTAACCTTCCTAACTATTGTGCTACTCTTATTTGTAAATGTATTCCTAAAATTGAAGTACCTTGGCACTTAGTGTTGGAAAGGAGGATGGAAACTAGTCTGGTACTAAGTGTAGCGGTAGCATCACAAAATTTACTGTACTTGTTTCCAAATAAAACTTTTAAAAATAAAATTTGTTAGTAGTGAATTTACGGGGTGTTACAATATTAATAATCTAGAATTAAGTTTACACTTTTTAATTGGAATTATGGAATTAACATAAGAAATACTATCAAATTTTCAACATCATGATTAGGTTAAAATGTTAATTGCCTATGATTAGGGATAGATTAAATTTTGTGTATTAAGAAAGCTCAACTAGATCATTTTCAAGTAAAATACCACATTTCTCCTTTCTTTTCTTTGATAGTGCCAACCCCCTTAGACAAGGACAACACTACACCAGACAAGTGTATAAGCTTATATCTTGAGACGCTTTATGCTAGCATCCATTTTCCCCCTACATCCATTCATAAGGGAATTCCTTCAAGCCTATTGGTTTAGCCCTAATCAATTAATGTCCAATGCCTAGAGAATGGTGATAGGCTTCTTGTATGGATGTCATTCATTGACGGTCAGACCAAGAATGGACTTTTTTAAACAATTTTTTTTTTCAAATTCCTCCTCCAACTATCAACTATAGGTTTTTAATTAATCTATATAGACTAGTGGGGAGAATAAATTTACTAAAGTGCCTTAGTCTTATATTAAGAAATGGCCTTCATAGTACTTGTTCATTTTGGGTGAACATAACCCAAAGGTTTATGAGTGTCCAACCTTTACCCTAGAGTTAAAAGCCTATGTGGACAAGTTTGGTAGATTTTTGTGAGAAGTTCTGTAATACCCTGAATTTTTAGCTAAACTTAAACCTAAGTAATTAATATCAAAACCTAATTCTAACCTCAGCAATTCATTTTTCTATCTTGCCTTAATTTCCTAATTCTAAATCTTAAACTAATCCTAAATTTTATTTTAGGTTATTAATATTTTTTCTTACTTAAATCTAATCCTAAATAATTATTTAACCTAAACCTAAATCTAAACGTACACTTTTTCCTTTCCCTTTTCCCTTTTTCTTCCCCACTCCACATCTTATTTAATTCTTTTATTTTTTCTCTCCATGATGATCACCTTATCCTTCTTCTCCCCTTCCTTTCCTTGCATGCACATCTCCTTCTTCCAAGCATACACCTACCCCATCAATTTCCAGCTCCTGCAATTATGGGTTGGGTTTTATTTTTTGCTCGATGGCAACCTCCCTCCTATTCCTCTCTATGTATCTATGTATCTATCTATCTATCTATCTATCTATCTATCTATCTATCTATCTATCTATCTATCTATCTATCTATCTATCTATCTATCTATCTATCTATCTATCTATCTATCCATATATATATACACATATAACTCATATAATGCCCTGAAAGTACCTCCTTATTCCTCCATTTTTATGTCGAAAAATCACCCCTAACACCCTCCTCTTTCCCTCTCCTCACCATCTCCAAAATTGCCCTAAAACACACCTTTGGTAGACTTACTTCACCATATCAACCACCATCGGAAAAACCTCATGTTCCCGTACCCCTAGCTACATTAAAACCCACCAAAACATCCCCCTACCTATAGCAAAACCACACTCTACCACCCCAAGCTTTGGCAAAATCCACCAAAACTGCCCCTAAGCTTCGGCAATTTCCACCATTTCTCCCCCCTCATTTCGGCCTTCCTTGCTGCTGTAACCCTCCAAGCAACGGTAGGTTGTGCCGTTGCTATCCTTCTTTGCTTGGCAACCCCAACTAATCCCCTCCTTTGTTATATAATTTTTAGCCGACACCTCCTTTGAGCCCCGGTTAGGTATTTTCCCACTCTTTTCTCTTCTTTAAACCTTCATTAATTATACCAATAATTCAAAGTATGTCTTGTTAATTGTTCTTAGGTGATATTTCAGAAGTTTTGTAAGAAGTGGATTTTGATAAATGTGCTTAGAGACCGGAGCCTTTATCACTAAGGATACTAGTTGATGTTTTGGGTTTTGTGTTTAATGCTTGTATGATTATGTGTGCTATCATGTTACTATAAACAGACTATTAAAATGCTTGTTGTTGAAGATATGATATATTAATATGAAGTAAATGATAGGAAGGAAGTAAGAATAGTAAAAGATATGCTAATACGATGATATTATGCTAAGTCATATTTTTGTGGATGAGTATAAATAGTGGGAGAGCAGTAGGGGCCTAATGAATTATTATAAGTGGGAAATAATTATATTTAAGATGTATGTTGATAAAAGGAATATTTGGAAATAATCACATTGATGATATGAAATTTTTCATAAAATAAAGACTATCGGCTATCTTTAAGGGCATTTTGGTCTATATGGGTTAATATGGGAATTTTGCTATTTTAACATGCTAGATGGATTAAAATATACTAATAATATCATGTGAAGTGTTTGGGACTGATTATGAATATCATAAGTTCTTCAGATGAGAAAATAACCCAATTTGGGAATAGTAGCTTTAAAACGATAATTTTATTATCATATGTATAAAATGTTAGACTTAGACCATGAATTTCGAATATGTTATTAATATTATTATTTTAGGGTTTATATTAAATTTGGTAATTATATGAGTCTTTTGGAAAAAGTTATGACTTCTCTACGAAATTAGGGTTTTAAGAGCCTTATGAATACTAACTTTTGAGATAGGGCTATTAGTGCATGTGTAATACATGGGAGTTAGACCTCAAATTTTAGGTATGTTAATGATATAATTATTTGAGGAACATATAATAAATTTTGTGGATAAATGATCAATATGGGGGAAGTTATGCTTAAATTGTGAATTTAGGGTTTTTAGGGAAAATGAGCATCTTAATCTTTGAGAACAGACTTGTTTTATATATATTGATGTCTCACTTACATTAATTATGTTTCTTATTCATAAAAAAATCATGAATAAGACACTAATCATTTAAAGTAAAAGATCACGTGAGCTGGGCTAAGGTGTTTTATGACTCCATTCCACCAACTTGCATCAAATCATTCCACTAGTTTAAGAATACTAGGGCCTAATCTCAACGTGGAAGATATTGTGAATCTTAGATAAGTAACCACTGATTAAGACACTACTTACTCACACTCAAAGATTATGTGAGTTCACACCGAGTTGTTAGAGTCTTTTCAACTAGCTTAATTATAGTGGTCAGGTATATTATGCTTTGTGAGGTGCTTCAAAACATTCCACAGGTTTATGAATAGTGGCTAGCAGCATTTTACGCTAGGAGGCATAGAGTCTGTTCCACCAGCTTAATAATTGTGTCTAGGAGCATTTTACCTTGGGAGGTGTTTTAAACCGTTCCACCAGTTTAAGAATAGTAGGGTCCCTAAACTCAACATAAATTATAGAATGGATCCTGATATATTCTAATAATATGAATCTGGAAAAGTAATTACCTTGTGTTGATTCTTATATCTTGCATATATACTACTTTCCATTATGAATATATGTAATGATATGTTTTTCCAATTTCAAATATATGGTTGCCTTACTCAGTACGCAACATACTAATCATCCTATTCATGGATGCTACTCATTCCCATAAGTAGATGACCTTGATAGTTTTGTGCAGATTTTTTAGGATCTAGTTGATGATTTCACTATGCATTGTGTGGGGAATAATGACTTTTATCTATACTGGGTGTTTGGGCGAAGAGTCATGTTATTCGGATAATGTTTTTACCTAGATACCCTTTTTAGACTCATTAATCCATGGTATCCCTTTTGGTTATATTTTGTTATTATAATTAGAATTAATCTCCAAACTTGTATTTGTGCTATGAAACTCCTCTTGTTTTATGTTTATTTTATTGAGTATTTTAAATTGTTTTTCCTTATGATTTACGTAAGATGGGGATGGTAAGCCCGTCTCATGTCAGTTATGGTGTTAACATCTAATTATTTTGATTATGCTTCCACTGTAAAACAAAAATTTTCAGTAGTAAATTTTGGGGTGTTACAAGTTGGTATCAGAACTTTGGTTTTTAGACAATCCCGTATCTAATTTTATCTGTCTATTTCATGTTTCCAAAAAAAAACCTAATTCTTTGAAAACTCAAATTAAATCGTGAGGAATCAAGACCTGGTAGCTTAGGTGGCCTTTGATTGTGATTATGTGCACTATGTGTTAATTAGCTACGAATATTTTTCCTAACATGTTTTCTGTCATGGTATTAATTTGTTATGTCACTTAATGGTCACTTTGTTTGTTTAGAGAAGGCTTTTGAGGCATTCATCAAGTTCGTTAGGCATCCACCGCTGCCTCTGCCTTAGCCTCAACCGTAGCCGCCACCTTCGCATTACCCACAAGAGGGTATCAGGGAAGATTGGCTTTAGAGGGTTAAGAGAAATCACCCATTGCCCTACGCCGATGATGAGAATTCAATCATCCTAGAAGGATGGATTCAGGACATGGATAGGATGTACGAGGCTGTGGACTGTCCACTTGCTCAGAAGGCAAGCATTACATCTTACTTTCTTTGTGGAGAGGCTGACATGTGGTGGATAGGTCATCGTGTCAAGAAAGGACTGCCAATGTCTTGGGAAGACTTTAAGATGGAAATCCACACTAAGTTCTGACCTAAGAGGCTTAAGGAGGATAAGTTTAGGGAGTTCATTTAGTTAAGTTAGGGAGGCATAATGGTGAGATAGTACCATGCTCGGTTCATAAAGCTTTTGATTTTTGCACCAAGGATAGTAGCTAGTGAGTCAACGGTAATGTATGAGTTTGAGGGGGGGCTCCATTTCAGCATTTGTTGGATGATGGATGCCATGGTTTTCTAGGACCTAGCCATGCTGTATGAGCGGATGTTTTTCACCGCTACTATGGTACTAGAGCAAGCTTCTATTTTGGGTAAGAGAAAGCTAGAGACGTAGGGTTCTGGATCTAGAATCCAATTTTAGGGAGGTGGACCTCCAAGGTTCCACTAGAGAGGGTAGATGTTGTCTTAGGGTCTTCTGATTCAACACTAAGGCTAGACGGGTGGCTAGAATAGGCTTGTAGGACCATTGAGAAGCTTCCCTTGTCATTTTTGTGGTCGGAATTACTAGGGATGGAATTGTCGGGGCATTCCTGTATAGTGTCGAGCCTGTGGTTTGTAGGGCCACTAGTCTTTTGGGTGCCAGCAATAGTAAGGTTAATTTTGGTAATAGGGACAACTGGTAACTCAGCAGCAGGCCTATTAGCAGGGACCCTAATAGCCATAGCAGTAATAGTAGAGGGAATTTTCCCTAACTAGTGGAAAGCTTAGGGAGGTTCAGGGGAGACCATAGGGGCCTCGCCCTTTCCCTTAAAAGGGAAGACAGACTTAGGGTTCTAGAGGGTATCATAGAGGATACTAGGGAAGACAGTCAATTAGGCTCTTGAACATCATTATCCAAACAGAGGCTTATTGATAGTTGGATGTGGTCACTGGTACATTCTCCATCTTCTCACTACCAGCTTATGTATTGTTGGAATTGGGGCATCTCTATCTTTTGTGTCTATAGCATTTATTGCAAGAGCCGCCTTGTCTCCATCTTCTACAATATTCATATCTGTGATGTTACTTTTTGGGGATAGATTGGATTGTAGTAGGCTCTACTTGGACGTGGCCTTAGAGATAGGTGGGGTAGCCTTCCTAGAGGATTTGGTTGAGTTAAACCTTTAGGAATTCAACGTTATCATGGGGATGGTCATGTTAGGGAGATACTAGGCAGTAATAGACTACACACAAGAGCAAGTAGTGTTGCAGGGACCTTGGGGTGCTAGGGTCTCCGATCGGAGATGCAAGCCTAGGCCCACGACGAAGGTCATATCTACCCACACACTATTTTCCATGGTGCAGAGAAGTTACCCTATGTAATTTTGTGGATTTCAGGAGCTGAATAAGGACATGTTAGCATAGGAGGATATTTTAGTTTCTAGGAAGTTTCCTAATGCGTTTCTAGAGGAGATCCTAGGTATGCCACTGGCGTATAAGATAGACTTCACTATTGAGTTAGTACTAAGGGTCGAGCCGATTTCAAAGGCACCTTATAGAATTGAATCGGTAGATTTAAAGGAGTTAAAGGCCCAGTTGGAGGATATAATGGATCACGGGTATATTCGCCTAAGTGTGTCTTTATGGGGAGCACCAGTTTTGTTCATGAAGAAAAAGGACAGGAGCCTTCATTTGTGCATCGATTATTGGAGTTTGAACTAATTGACAATGAAGAACAGTTATTTGCTTCCGAGGATGAACGATCTATTTAACCAGATTTGAGGTGCTTCGATCTTTTCAAAGATTGACTTGAGATCAGGATACCATTAATTAGGCATCACCAAGGAAGATATCATAAAGATGGACTTTAGGACATGATACAATCTTTATAGATTTGATGATGAGGAGTTTTTGGCCATTCCTTGATCAATTTGTGATAGTTTTCATAGACGACATCTTAGTGTACTCCCAGAGTGGAGAGGAGCATGAGTAGCACCAATGCACAATATTGTCACTCCTTAGAGAGCATAAGTTATATGCTAAACTCTCTAAGTGTGAGTTTTGGCTTCAGGAAGTAGCATTTTTGGGACATGTGGTGTTAGTAGGAGGAGTCGCCACGGAGTTGGTAAACATAAGGGCAGTGACTGAGTGGATGGCCCCCACTAGCATCCCTAATGTTCGTAGTTTCCTAGGATAGGTCGGGTAGTATAGATGGTTTGTTTAGGATTTCTTGAAGGTGGCTCATCCCTTGACGACCTTTTAAAGAAGATGACTAAATTCCAGTGGGATGATGCATGTGAGGGAGTGTTCCATGAGTTGAAGTGGTATTTGACTACGACACTAGTTTTGAATCTAGGTACAGATGGGTTTGAGGTCTTTAGTGATGTGTCAAAGGACGGGTTGAGTTGTGTATTGATGCACCATGGTAAGGTAGTGGCTTATGCTTCTTGACAGCTAATGCAGCATGAACAGAACTACTCAATGCATGATTCAGCATTGGCTGCAGTCATTTTTGCATTGAAATTTTGGAATCATTATCTGTATAGGACTAGGTGCAAATTCTACACCAACCATAAGAGCCTCAAGTATATATTCACTTAGAAGGAGCTAAATATAAGGCAAAGGCGATGGCTAGAGTTGGTAAATGATTATGATATCTAGTTGACCTATCATGAAGGTAAGGCCAATATCATTGGAGATGCCTTAAGTAGGAAGACATCACATTCTATGGGTTTAGTTGTGGGTTCTAGTCATTTGCTGGAGGAGTTTGGTGAGATGGGGATAGAGATGATCTGGCAAGGTGATTTAGAGACTTAGATGCATGCTTTGATAATTATACCAATGGTTTTTAGTGAGATTTGAGTAGGATAGTCTAGGGATGTTAAACTTGAGAAGATTTAGCAGCTAATTCAAGATGATAGAGCTTAAGGTTTCCACATTCATGAGGATGGTAGCATTCACTATCAAGGTTGTTCGTGCGTACCTCAGAGTTGCAATGATTTGATGAACCAAATTTTAGAGGAAGGTCACTATACTTTGTATTCCATCCACCCAGAAGGGGATAAGTTGTATAAGGACCTCAAGAGGATCTACTAGTGGCCTCATATAAAGCAAGAGGTAGTAGAGTTTGTATCGAGGTGTTTGACTTATAAAAAGGTCAAGATTAAGCATCGGAGACCTATAGGGTTGGTTCAACCTCTAGATATTCTGAGATGGAAGTGGAACTCCATCTCTATGGATTTTGTGAGTGGGCTACCAAGGACTAGTAGTAGTTGTGATACAATTTGGGTCATTGTTGATAGGTTAGCTATGTCAATAGTATTTGTGCCGATGAAGTTGACTTGGAGTATGGATCAGCTAACTGATGCATATATGAGGTTTGTGGTGAGTAGGCATAGTACACCTACATACATAGTCTCCAATTGAGATTCGAGATTCCTATCGCATTTCTGGGGGAAGTTGCAGGAAACTATGTGCATGAGATTAAGGATGAGTACTACCTTCTACCTAGCTATAGGTGGGTAGACTAAGAGGACGATATAGACCCTCAAGGATATGCTACAAGCTTGGGTGTTGGACTTCCAAGGAAATTCGGAAGAACATCTACATTTGGTTGAGTTCTCATACAATATTAGTTATCATGCTAGCATAAGGATGGCACCCTTCGAGGCATTGTATGGACATAAGTGCCGAACACCGAGAGCGACATCAGCGAGACTGTTGTACTTGGACTAAAGATGATTCAGGAGATGACACAACAGGTTTGGTTGATCTAGGACTAGATGAGAGTAGCGTAGAGTTGCTAGATGAGCTACATAGATCAGAGGCATCGTAGTGAAGGCTTTGAGATAAGGGACAGAGTTCTGTTGAGGGTTTCACCTTCTTATGGGGTATAGAGATTTGGTCAAAAGGGTAAGCTGAGTCTAAGATACGTTGGTCATTATGAGGTTCTTAACAGGGTTGGCAAGGTTGTGTATCGCCTATCCCTTCGACCAGAGTTGGCTAGATTTCATAATATCTTCCATATTTCACAACTAAAGAAGTACATCACTTATCCATCCCACGTGATCCAGACCAGATGAGATCGAGCTCGACGATTCCTTATCCTACGAAGAGAGGCCATTGTGGATTCTCGACACTAAGATTTGATAGACTTGGATGAACTTGGTTCTACTCATGAAGATTATTTGGAGCCAATATGGAGTAGAGGAGGCAACTTGGGAGACAGAGAAGGTTATACATGAGACACATCCTAAGCATCTTAGCATAAGTGTGTAGAGTTTTGGGGTTCTCTCTCTTTTAAAGGGGTAGTCCTCGATACTACAGTGTCAACTCTTGTAGAGTTAACCTACACCTTCCTTACATCCTTTTTCTCTTCTTCCCCCACCTCAACTTCTTAACATCGGGGATGAAGTCACTTCTAAGGGGGTAGTAATGTAATGGAAAACTTTTTAGCTAAACCTAATTATAACCTTAGCAATTCATTTTTCTATCTCACTCTAATATCCTAATTCAAAATCTTATCCTAACCTTACTTTTTTATTTTGGGTTATTAATATTTTTCCTAACTTAAATCTAATCTTAGATAATTATTTAACCTAAACCAAAATCTAAACCCACAATTTTTCCCTTCCCTTTTTCCTTTTTCTTCCACTCTCCATATCTTATTTAATTGTTTTTTTCCTCTCCAAGTCAATCAACTTACCCTTCTTCTCCCCTTCATTTCCTTGCACACACGTCTCCCTCTGCTAGGCCTACCCCTACCCCCATCAATTCCTAGTTCCTACAATCATGGGTTGGATTTTATTTTTTTGCCTGCTGGCAACCTCCCTCCACTTCCTTTCTTTGTGTATGTAAATATATATATACATATACCTCATTTAATGCCTTGAAAGTGACTCCTTATTCCTCCAATTTTCTATCGAAAAACCACCCCAAACACCCCTCCTTTCCCCTCCTCACTATCACCAAAACTACCTAAAAATACCCCCTAAGATCCACCTTTAGTAGCCCTTGCTCACCACATCTACCACCACTAGAAAAACCTCCCATTCCCTCACCCCTAGCTGTAGCAAAACTCAACAAAACATACCATCGTTGCAGCAAAACCACCTATTCCTACCCTCCAAGCTTTAGCAAAATCCACTAAAACACCCCCAAGCTTCAGCAATTTCCATAGTTGCTCCCCCCTTCTTTTGGCCTTCCTTGCTACTGCAACCCCCTAGAAACAGCAGGTTGTTGTGTTGTTATCCTCCCTTGCTCGGCAACCCGAACCGATCCCCCCACCCCCTTTATTACACAATTTTAAGCCGAGACCTCCTTCAAACCCCGGTTAGGTTTTTTCCATTCTTTTCTCTTCCGTTACATTAACCCTTCATTGATTACATCAATAATTTTTCTTATGTCTTGTTAATTGTTCTTAGGTGATATTCTAGATGTTTTAGAAGAAGCGGATTAGGATAAGCGTGCTAAGAGACCGGAGCCTTTATTAGTAAGGATACTAGTCGATATTTCAGGTTTTATGTTAAATTCTTATATGATTATGTATGTTATCATGTTTCTGTTAATATACTATCAAAATGCATGTTGTTGATGATATGATATATTAATATGAAGTATATGATAGGAAGGAAGTAAGAATAGAAAAAAATATACTGATATTATGCTAAGTCATATTTTTGTGGATGAGTATAAATTGTGGCAGAGTAGTAAGGGCCTAATGAATTATTATAAGTGGGAAATAATTATATGTATGATGTATGTTTATAAAAGGACGATTTAGAAATAATGATATTGATGATATGAGATTTTCATAAAATAAGGGCTATCAGCTATCTTTAAGGGCATTTTCATCAATATGGGTGAATATGGAAAAATTGGTATTTTAACATGTTAAATGGATTATAATATGCTAATAATATCATGTGAAGTGTTTGGGATAGATTATGAAGGTCATAAGATCTTCTGATGAGAAAATAACGTAATTTGGGAATAGTAGCCTTAAAATAATAATTTTATTATCACATATGTAAAATTTTAGATTCAAGCCATGAATTTTGGATATGTTTTTAATATTATTATTTTATGGTTTTATATTAAATTTGGTAATTATATGAGTCTTCTGGAAAAAGCTACGACTTACCTATGAAATTAAGGTTTTGGGAGCCTTATAAATAGTAACTTTTCAGATAGGGCTATTATCACATGTGTAATTCGTGGGATTTAGGCCTTAAATTTTGGGTATGTTAATGATACAATTATTTAAGGAACATATACTAAAGTTGGTGGATAAATGATCAATATGGGGGCGTTATGCTTAAATTGTGAATTTAGGATTTTTAGGGAAAATTAGCATTGTAATCTTTGAGAACAGTCTTATTATATGTATATTGATGTCTCACTTGCATTAATTATGTTTCTTATTCATAAACCAATCATGAATACAACACTAATCATTTAAAGTGAAAGATCAAATGAGCCGGACCGAGGTGTTTTTTGAGTCTGTTCCATAGGTTTAATAATAGTGGTCAAGTGTGTTTTGCCCTGTGAAGTGCATAAGACCATTCCACCAGTTTAATAATAATTGGTCCTAATCTCAATGTGAAAGATAATATGAGTTTGAGATAATTAACCAATGATTAAGACACTAATCACTTACAATGAAAGATTACATAAATCAGGACCGAGGTATACGAGTCTGTTCCATGAGCTTAATAATAGTTGCTTGGGGTATTATGCCATGGGAGGTGCTTCAAACTATTCCTCCAGTTTAAGAATAGTGGCCAGGAGCATTTTTCCGTGGGAGGTATAGAGTTCGTTCCACCGTCTTAATAATAGTGGCTAGGAGCGTTTTTTCCTAGGAGGTATTTCAGGCTATTCCACCTGTTTAAGAATAGTGGAGTCCCTGAAATCAATATAAATTATAGGATGAATCATGATATATTCTAATAATACGAATCTAAATAAGTAATTATCTTGTGTTGATTTTTGTATTTTACATGTATACTACTTTCTGTTGTGAATGTATGTAATGATATGTTTTCTCAGTTATGACTATATGGTTACCTTACTTAGTACCTGGCGTACTAATTGTTTTTTTCATGAGTGCTACTCATTCCCACAAGTAGATGACCCTGATGGTTTTATGTAGGTATTTGAGGACCTAGTTGATGATTTCACTAGCTTTGATGCAATGTAATTGAATAGTCACTTTTATCTGTACTAGGTGTTTAGGTGAAGAGTCATCTTAACTTGATGATATGTTTACCCGAATACCCTTTTTGGACTCTTTGATCCACAATATCCATTTTTTTGTAGTTTATTATTGTAATTAGAGTTAATATCCAAACTCATATTTGTGTTATGAAACTTCTCTTGTTTGCTGTTTAACCTATTGAGCATTTTATGTTTTTTTTTGCTTTGTGATTGATGTAAGGTGGGGATGATAAGCTAGTCTCATGTCAATTACGGTGGTAACATTCAATTATTTTAATTATGCTTCTTCTGTAAACAAAATTTTTCAGTAGCAAATTTTGGGGTGGTACATGGTCGTATTGTAAATAATAATTATGTCATGATTAACCCTATCATGTTTAGAAAAATAGGGCTAATTTTTTATGTTTGTGAGCAACATATCTACTACTTCCTTACTTTTACTAACTCAATGATTCGATCCATCTATCCACATATAAAATCATCTTTAAAGTTTTATAGAGTGCTACATATGGAAAGATCGACAACAATTTTTTGTCGCTAGCATGTCCAAGGGCATATAAATGCCTATTATCCATCCTCCTAATGGGGCATCCATTACTACTAAGACATTCCACTACCATATTTACCAATAATGAAGTTATGATAACTATTTCACCTTATTATATGCTTAAGAAAGTGAAAAAGCCACCAAGCTTGTCTTTAAAAGGCAAAAAGGAAAGCAAAACCAAGCAAGGATGGTAATATTATTCATTTTACAAAGACATTAATTATTGATCTAGTCTTGAGATCATCAGCTTTTTGTAAAAAAATTATTTTTTCTTTGGTAAGCTTTCTTATAGCATTACTACATTAAAACTAATTTATACTTTTTCAAGGGGAAAGGACCACCCAAGGCCATCTCAAAAGTTCAAGTAACACTACAACAAACTGGTGCATTAACGACCAATTTAGCGACCAATGTTTTTTTGGTCATTATTGATATATTATTAATGACCAACATCAAAAGTCGTTGTTATTGGTATATCTATTATGACTAATATATTTTTGGTCGCTAAAAACGTTTAAGTATATATATATGTTTTATAATGAAATTTTTTTTCAAATCTCTAAAATCCAAAAAAAAATTGTAATGAAAAAAAAAAATATCTTAATTCCTTAAAATTTCAAAAAAAAAAAAAACCTGAAAGCACACGCCCAGACCGACTTCTATTTCCCTTGCCTTCTGCCTTTCATTTTTGGCCCCAAACGTCGACGTTACTCCCGACCCCCAAACCCTAAGCGCTGCCTCTTCCTTCTCTACTCCTTCGACCCAGGCCACACCACCACACCAGCCACTGTCGCTCGAGCACACCACCGCCCCTCCTCTCCTCTCTGTCATCCTCCAGTGCAGCAGCAACAAGCAGCAGCAGCAGAGCAACACACGAAGACTGTAGCGGCACGGCACCGCCCGTCAGCTTCCAGCACCGCTCAGCACTGGCGAGTGGTCCTTGACCACCGGCAAAGCTTCTGCAGCCCTCATCCCTTCCAATTTTGCAACAATTCGTTTGGTATAAATACCCAAACCCTAAATTTTATTTTGATTAATTTTCAATGAATTAGCATATGATAAGATAAATTAGTTGTTTTATTATATATATATGTTGTATGAGTGATTTAGAATGGTTAAATTCTATTGGCTGTGGTTGATTTGTGAACATTGCATTTGTGACCCGGTTATATTCGGGTTTGTCAGTTTTATCCGATTATGCTATTTTAGATAAATTGAATTTATAATATGCTTAAAAATATATCTAATTTTATGTTAGAACTATCAATTTGAAAATTTTATGTGAAATTAATCAGAATTGGATTCTTAGGTCAAAATTCTTGCAGATTTAAATTGGATTGTGTAATTGAGTTATTATATTTAATTGATTATATAATTTGCATTAGATCATGTTTAATTTCATTTTCGATCTATCAATTTAAATATTTTAGCAAGATTTGATCGAATTTGCAGTGCAGTCTCAAAAACCCTAATTATGATAAATTGGATCTTTCTTTTATTGTTTTAATCAATTGAGTATGCAACATATGTTATCTTGAAAGTAAAAAATTAGGAAGGGTTTTGATGGATGGTGGTGTTCATTACTTTATATTATTGTATAATCTCTTTTTGATGTCCTTAGATTATTTTCTATTTTAATTCATTTAAGAATTTCATAATCATTCAAGTAAAAGCAAAGGTGGATGACAGTTTTATAGTGATTTGCCTAGGAAAATGATTAACCATGATTTCCAAAATCTTCGAAGAATATGATGGAAATGGTTTGTGGTGAGAACGACAAATCTTTTCCTATTTTTAATAAAATTAATAATTTATTAAAAAAATATTTGTATTTAACTAATATTTAGTTATTATCTTAAAGTAAGATTTAGGCGTAACATATATATATATATATATTCTTATACGTAGGTTTCAGTTGTAATTGAAAATTAGTTTGTAGATGATCATAAAATATGTTTCATTAAGCTGATATATGTTATAGTATAGAACAGTTAACTATGTTTTAGATAATTTCCATCTTTGATCTCAATAAATAATTTGATCTTATCTTTTGAGTTCGTATCCTATAACATGTCAAATTGGTACGCTTCTCCCATTAATGTAAAGTTAAGTGAAGGTTGGGATCGTGCTACATTAATCACGTTATAACTCATTGCTTTTTCATTTTTTTATGCAGGTAAATCATATATTCTTTAATGGTAGTATCTTTACATCCATTTCTAACATGTGAGCCATATATTTATAATTTTTCATGCTATCTCTTCCACACTTTACCATTAAGATTGGCATTTTGTGCATCGCACGGGTGTAATACTAGTGTACTCTAAGAGCATTATATAGATACATGACAAATATGAAAAATAGGATCATATTTTGAGTTGAGTAGGTTTAAAGCAATAGACACTATATTCTTTCTTTTGTATCTATGGTTTTGCTTTTTCTAGTAAATGTATTTCTTTCTTCTGTATCTATAGTTTTACTTTTTCTAGTACATGTTTATGCTACAGCTGTTTGTCCATTTCAAAGTTATGGAATAGGAAAGACATAAAATATTAGAATGAAAATATAAACATTTTGAAAGGCCAATACTATTATGCCATGTTAGCAAAGCACAAAGGCCCTAGTTTTGCCAAAGCACCATTATGGTGTTGTCATCATGAAGTCCATTACATATAATCCCTTAAAATTCATATTTGCTTTTTTGAACACTATGAGGATTCTAACTTTTAAACCTCAAAGGATATATAGAATTTTTTTTTAGAAAAAATGCAGCGCAACTGCTCATTGCCTTCTTTTCTCTTTAGGTGGCAGGGGAGGGGTTTAGTATGCTAGATGTCTTTCTGGTAACCATTTGAAGATTATCATTCTATGTTCTCATCAATGAAGATTATTTGCATCAATAGAAATTAACTAATTACAATGATATATATTTAAGAATATAACCATAATTTGTAGTTTCTTTTCTATCACTCACATGATACGCTTTCATTTACCTAAAAGCTAGTATTGCCTCACGTTCTCTCTTAAAAAATTCTACATACCTATCTCCAAACTCTTATGAATTTTAAAATCATGTCTATATACGACTGTTGTATGCATACAACTGTATCATATGTGTAAAATGTAGTGAACTTTTTTGAATAAAGGGTATTAAACTACTATAATAAAAAATAAATAAAAATATATTTAAAACATAAGTGATAACAACCATTTTGCAATCACTTTTTTGTATAACTATACAATAAAGATGACAATAACAATTGTAAAAAATGAATAGCTAAGGAACCACTATAAAGAACGAAGTAATTTAAAATAAATTTGAAAACCACTCACACCTAATATTGCCCTTAACAAAGATGACATAATCTTCCTAGTAACAATCATCATCATACACACACTTATTTAGCTGAGATTACCATATCTTCTATTTCAAGCTAATGAGCTTATAAGCCTTAAGTATTTAACAACAATAGTATTGTATAGTATAATCCTAAGGATCACATAAGAAAAATTAACCAACGTCTACGATACGATATATATATACCAAAAAAATTGATTACAACAAAAAAACTAACTAAAATAAATTAAACTACAATAACAATTTTAATGACAACAAAGCAATGATAAAAATAAAATAGTGATAATTTCTTCTCTTGAAAAAATGTAATTAAAGCATTTTTTTTTACCAGAGGTAAAACACGTTAAAACTATCACTATATAGCACATAGTCAACTAATTAAAGATATAAAATATAAAGATAACTTAACAAATCATTATATATCAAAAAACATTAACTAATGAAATTGAAAAAACTACTATAATACGAACCTTGATAGTATATTACCTTCACTGCCACTTTGTATATCAGGATCACAACTTTTTTTATTTGATACTTATATTAATTATTGTTTTCATATTACTGTTGTTGCAGATCCAACTCATTTTGACAAGTTGACTAAGTTTATTAGGTTCGGTGAATGGAACGATTAATTTTTAGGTGATTGCTTCTCATGATATTTTTTTAATGCAATGGCATCCTTGTAATATATTTATATTTGATCAAATATTTTGTTGTACTAGACATTTGATACAAACTATCTATATGAATATTTAGTTGATTATCTATAGGTAGGTATTTAAAAAATTATATCCATGTGTTGAAAGGGATATATATGTATACAGGTATAGGAATTGAGAAGATTGAAATGCATATATATATATATATATATTTATATATATATAGACAGGTGCAGGCTTGAGAAGATTGTTGAAATGCCAATTATATTCTTGAATGTATAATTATGGCATTTGTGACCAATAAATTAAGTCGCTAATAATAAATAGATTTTAGTAGCGAAGAAAAAATTGATCGTTATTGGTGTAATAATTTTATATTTATTTAATTATAAAAAAAATATTCACTAATATTATTTACAATGGTGTATTTTGTTTGTCGTTATTGTTTATAATGACCAACATTATATGTTGTTGCTATTGCTTATAGCGACCAATATTATATGTCGTCTCTATTGTTTTAGTGAACAACATTTTATGTTGTCGCTATTACTTTAGTGACCAAAAAATTTCGGTTGGTTGTTAAAACCTTTAGTGAGGGAGAAATAAAGACCACTGACGACCAACAATTTATTTGGTTATTATTGCCATTAGCGATCAAAATTTGGCCATTAACGATGAAAATTGTTGGTTGTTAAAATCCTAGTTTTCTGTAGTGTAACACGAGAGGGAGCAAGGTGAAAAATTATATTTACTACTTAGATTCCATAAGGGGAACCTAACCAGTAGTTAAAAAGGTCCCGAAGTCATCTTCCAATTATTCCTAACCTTTATCCATTCCACCTGCTATTGGTTACAAGGCTAGTCCTTCAAAACCTCAACGTAAAACTATTGGAGGAAATGGTAATGGCCTTATTATCAAAACTATTACTTTCAAAGATGAAATAGATAGTAAAGAAGAGTCTACGGCAAGATAATGTAAATGTAATTAGATGATTCTTTTGGCCTCATTAACATCCCCTCTTTATTAACCAAGCATAGAACTTAAAGAAGGAAGCCCTTAGAAACTCCCTCCCTTCTAGAAAGTAGTGACATCTCTATCCACACAGTCAATTCTGTAGAAATTTTTGATGCAAAAACACTAGAAAACATTCCCTAGAGTCAAAAAATTCAGGAGAGTGATTCTAATGTGTCTATATAAGATGATGAAGCCACCCTTTCCATACCTATTAATTATTCCTTCTATGAATTTCATCTAGAAAACTATGATGGCCTTGAGCTGACCGAGGCACATACATTGAAGATGGACCAAGATATAGTTGATAGCTTCCCAAAGTAAACCCTTCTAAGGGCTGATTTAAATCTTATTTTTTAGGTATAACTTCTTATTTTTATATATTAATGTTTTTAGTGTAAAAACTTTAATAAATCCCTATGTATTATCTGTAGCAACTTGTTATGTGGAATAAGATATTTTTTTGACTTCATTGAAGTAGTTGGCATTTCTAACTAATAGAGAACGCATTCATAACTTCAAGTAACTAACTCAACCTTACAAAGCCAAAAATACACCCTCCAGGCTAAAGTGTATGAGTAAGAGGATGAAAAATCAAATAGAAGTCTACATCACTTGATGCAAACTTTCTCAAATCTCAAGTTTTTAGCTTGGAAAATTACATGGAAAGAGAAAATCAATCATCTAAAGATGAGATTCAACGATTAAGAATTAAAGCTATCCATTTAAAGGACAATCTTTGTTAAGTGAAAAACATAGTAAAATAATTACGTTCTACAAAGAGAATGGTGGGAAAGTCCAAGAGTATTCTAGTAGGCTTAAGGCTTCCCAACATGAGAAAAAAAATCGTTAGTAATAAGGTAGATGAATTTAAGGCTAAATACTCAAAACTAGATAAAATCTTACATGAGAAATGGGTCAAGTCCAACTCGCTATGCTAAGATGTTAGTGATAAGGAGCTGGTTAATTATAAATAAAAATGTAATCTTTAAGAATAGTTGTTTAGGGTCAAGTAATAAGTTGATTTGTGCTAAAAATACATGGAAAAATGCATAAATAAAGTCGTATCTTAAGATCACGAATGAATCTTAAGAGCCTAGACTTACTAAGTGAAAGCACATCAATTTGTTTCTTCTCAAGTGTGTCCCTCAAGCTTAGTTACTGAAAGAAATTATGTCTTTAATCTCATTGGGTTTTTCCGTCTTTAGCTTTAGCCTCTTTAAGGGCTCATTTATATAGCTTTGGGCTTAGTGCATATAATCAAGTGTGCCCTAATTCTATGCTTAGTGGGATCTTTATGAGAGGGCTTATGTATTTTGCCTTAGGATTGGCAAATCGAAGTTTCTTTTTAGGTATTTTAACCTCACCAAATATATCCATCTTTAATGCTTAAAATCCTTGGTGAGGTCTTATAGATAGATATTAGCCAATGACCACTATATTTGATGGCTTACGTGTTGAAATTTTACTTATGGCCTCTTTGTTTAAGGGCTTATATATTGAACATTTGTTTATACCTCTTTATTTGAGGGATTATGTATTTACATTTTATTTAAGACCTATTTATGTAGATATTACATATTAAAGCTCCATCTTTGTGTCATTTAACCAACATATTTACTAGAAAAGACATTTTTATGAAAAAATTAATGAGGAACAAATTTTTACTCCTTTTTCCATCGTTAGAAAGTTATCAAAATAATCAAGAACGTACAATGATTTAAAATGTAACAAGATTATAATTTCATGAAAATAAAAAGATTCTAAATAAATTATTTTTCTTAAATTCTTATCATTCTAATCATTAGCCAATTATTTTCTCTCCTTATTAGCTATTATAATGGTCGTGGACCCAGGTTGTTCCTTAATTTTATATAGGCTTCTCCACTTATCTACAAGTTTACCCTAGAATTCATTATTTTAAAACTCTACTTTCCTTATTCCCCAACCCTCAGTTGTATGGGCTTGACTCATTTATGATGGTATTTAGCTACTTAATGTTAATACTTTACAAGTAACTTTTGGACTATATCTCTTCACATTTCGACAAGGTCTTCATCAATTTTGGAGCTTCTTTATTGTCTTTTGGATCACATTGGTTGGTTCTATATGATCATGTCTTCTTCTATACTAGAACAAGAATTTTAGTTCCTAATGCTAAACTAAAATGCATTTCACTAGTTTGTTTCTTTATTATTATCTTGACAGCCCATCAAAATCTTGGAACCTCATCCACCTATCCTTGATCTCCCCCTTCAATTAGAGCCTCAACACTCCTAATATTTCCTTATTTTCATGCTTGGCCTTAATATTACACTAAATTGATCCCAATGGGAAGTCTATTCTTTCAAACCAATCATCTTATCAAAAACAGAAATAGTTAATGTAGTTTCCCATTGATGAGATACTAAAGTACATCTACAATTAAAGCCATAATTTATATAAAACTAACTATATTTATGGTTATCAAAATGTATTCAATTATCTTTAATAATTTCTTGTGAAACCCCAAATAGACATATAATCTTTTTCTAAAAAAATTTATTGTTCATCTTTTAGTGATTTGAATCAGGGCCTTTGCTTCTTCCCATTTTATAAAATAATCAATAGTAACAATGACAAATCTTTTTTGACTAATATCTACACTCCGTATATTAGATTGGAAAACATAACAAGATCATATTAACATAATAAATAACATTTATTCTAAGTATCATAATTGTTAGAACTAATTGGTCCAAAAATAAGAGCTCCTCATATAGGAAATGACCATGGACTTAGAATTGGTTGGAACCTTAACGTAGAAACATTTTGTCTCAAGGAATTTTTTGAAACACATAGAATCATTATACAATTATCTTATATTTTTGATACATGGTCTTCCACTAATAACCCTAGTTCAAAGCTTTAGTCGAGAGGCATCTTGAAACATGATGTAAATAACATATTATAGCCTATAACATGCAGCCAACTATCCCATTAGTTGCTAAATATTCATCTTTTTTGTCAAAGGCTGCATATCTAAAATTGTAAAAAAATAATTCTAGATTTACATCTATTCCCCTATTGAACACCATGAATCGAAGGAATTTATTGGCATCGACTTCCAACACACATCTAGAGGAATTTAACTACATTTGGCATCTTATCAAAAAGTAAAAAATAAAATAGATCTTTTATATGTGGGTTTGGTATTACTTTAAAACAATAAATCCCATTATATGTAATAAAGTTAGACTTCTCTTGATTTGCCTCAACAAGTTTGGTTTGATGATATGAAGAGAAGGCATTAACAAAACTTAACATTTCTTGCCTAGTCATCGAGTCAATTACTCGATCAATCCCAAGAAGTGGGTACCCATCTTTGGTACAATTTTTTTTTACTTCTATAAAGTGAACAAACTTTCTCCACTTACTACTAGACTTGTTCACAACATTTGATTCACTATCGAGACAACATATTTCACCTCTCAAAAAACGTTTGAAGAGAGCAAGGTTTACACTTCCTCTAAAATCGCTCTATGTTTTCAGGAGGGATTCCCTTTAGATCAAATACATTCCAATCAAATACATATTTCTTATTTGTGAGAAAAATCCTACAGTTCCTCTTTATCGATTCTAATAATATCTTTGACAATTATCACTATGTATTTTGTGTCCCTTAAATGCTTTTCTTTTTCCTCCTTAGCAGGATGGATACCTTCCCTATAGGAATTTGTATCCTCCAAAACAAGGCTTTTATGTAGGCTTTTAGCACCTGACCACCCTGGGGTTACCTCCTACTTCAATTGCATAGCATTAGTGTGTTGCTCTCCAATTAGCCTAGACTTTTCCCCATCCATCTATAACTTGAAATCTCATTAAAAGTCCAACCCTAAAAACGCTAGCTAGGAGATTCTTAAGGGCCAATTACCCTAGTATCTTATTGCATGTTGATAGGAAAATAAATATAACAATGTACACTTTTATGCTCTTTAATACCACCAGTTGACTAAAAGTTAGAGTGAGTTTCATGAATTACTTTAATTTTATGATGTTACCTATGAATTTGGCTAAAGGAACCATCTTATTTATCAAGCACTTTTCTCATAATTCTAGTTGATTGTAAGCTTCTTCAAAGATGAAATTGATAGAAATGCTTGTATCATAAGGACCCTTTCATTAAGTAATTTGCAATGTACACTTAGATTACTAAGGATCATTGTGATTCTCCATTATACTATTTTCCTTGTCCTTTGCTATAAAGATAAGTTTGCACTAACTTATTCTTTCCCTTTTGTTTGTGTCATGAAAACAACTTCCTTGATGTATACCTTTAGGACCTTGTTACTTACCTTCCATAATGAATCTCTTCCCTCAATAGTGTGTCTGATTTTGTAAGATCCCTTCGAGTAAGTGGGGTGAATCAATGGTTTTCGTTTTCTTTTATCTTATTAAGGATTCTTGTCTCTAATTCTTTATATAACCCTTAAAAAAAAGAAAAAATCTTCAACCACGTCTTTTAATAACTAGAACACATCAATCATGTGACCATACTCCTCGTCACAAGCACATAGTTTATTTAACTTTATGTGCTTCATGTCAAATCAAATGGGAACTAGCTTTAGTAATGTTTGTATGTCATTTTCTACCTTCAATATATCTTAAAGGGTGGTCATTAAGGGTGTGTATTTATCAAACTTAATAAATGTATATCACTAAGTAATTGCATATACTATCAGCCTTAAACCCATGAAGTCTCCCTCTCAATTATATACCTCCTTTGGCATGTAAATTTCCTTTCATAACCTCTATCTTATAATGGAGGGTGTCTCTCCTTCCCTTTCCACCAACTACATCATCTTGTTTATTTCCTTGGCATCTATTCTCTCATATATGTTCATTCACAAAGAAGTATAAGATTTGTGCTCGGCTGAATATAAATTCATAAAAAGCTCTTTGTTAGCCGAGCCTCTAAGTAAGGAAGATTTTGCATGTCATTATCTAACTCATTGATTTGTTAGAAATCTTTCTAATATCTTTTAAAAAATGAATAAAATTATTTTTCTATCCTTAAGGAGAATCCCATCAAAGATGAGGAATCTTTTTTAAGCTACAACATGCATCAAATTGCTCGATGAAAGTGATCAAGAGCTGGGAAAAATATATTATTGATTCAACTTTGAGCTTTTTAAACTAAATCATTGTTGATCCTTCTAAGGTTCTTGAAAATTCCTTCTTCTTGCACCTTCTCTAGAATCATTTTATCCTTAAACACATTCAAATGGACATCTAGATCTACAAAAACAATTGAATGATTCAAAAGTAAGTATTCTAATTCTCTATGATGATGTTTTAGAAAAGCCTTTTGGGAATAGTGTCTACCAAGTGTCACCATCATTGTTAACTTCCTTTTCTATCATAACTTGTGAAGCTTCTTGTACCCTTTGATCTATCATTCTGCTAATAGATTCCTCCTCTCTCCTTTGACGATCATTATATCCTTAATTTTATTATTCATCTATTTTTGTTTGATGGGAATCATATCTTTGAATTTCTATCTCATAATTGATAGTTTAACAACTATCATGCATTCTTCTTGGAAACAAATGTATTTCCCTCTTATCTCTCCTAGGAGGGCTTAGATACTATTTTAATTTGCCACTCCTAGTCTTCTTGACTCATGTTCCCACTTTTGATTGTACTTATTTATCCTATATGACAACACTATGCAACCTAGACCTTCACTTTAATTTTAGAACGTCTAAAGCCTCCACAAAATTTTATTATGTAGTATGTTGTAGAGGTGTATCATGGTCATGTTTATCTAGAAGATGTTGTAGTTGGCCTAGTATGTGCGCTAGAGGGGCTAGCATATCCAAGACCATTTGTAACACCCCTATTTTGTAATATCAAAAAATTTCATTTGAAAATGTTGCGGAAGTAGAAATACAAAACCAACTTATAAAAGATAGGGTGCTCCTGCCATCTCTAATATAAGATGGGTGCCTCACCGCCTACTTTGTACTAGACACAAGGCGAAATATCTAATAGATAAAAATATAAGGAAAACTAGAGTGCGCAAAGTAAGAAAATCCTTGTTTACAACCCAGGGCTATATATGCCCAAACTCGTACAAGATACATACGAGGAAGATAAATTTGCATAATTTAAGCAAATTAAACTCACCAAGAGTATACTATGGTCACTCAAGGACCACAAGAATTCTTCAGGAAAACTTACGCTCAACAACCCCAAGCTTTTGAGAGTAGGATCGACCACTCAATGGTCCTCCTCAAGTTTACTTGTAATCAACCTTCTACTATGGGATTGAGCATCAAATTGCAAAAATAACCCTATTAGTATACATACATATTAAGTAAACCAATATACCACCATTATATAGATCCTAGTACAACCTAGATCCATAATATGTTCTCATGGTAAAAACTTACCAAAATGTGGTTGTGGCTTTCCTATTATGTCTTTTACATTCAATCACATGGGTCATATAAAATATGAGTGAATCCTCATATTCATGCATAGTGATAATCATATCAACACAATAAGGTATCTACCCTTTTAACATGCATACTATCTACTGATGGATCATGAAATACTTAGATTATCCATTCAACAATAGGCATAGTATAATTAGTATGGTGATGAGAAAGAATAAATTCATGTACAACATCTAACCATGGATGAATCATGAGCATAATAATAATGACGCATGCACTAACACATGGTTCATTCCAGATTGTAGGCATGTATCATTATAAACACGGTAGAGGACATATGATTAGCATCAATTTCCTAGTAGACCATAAGGCATACCACTTATTCATAGCTTAAACAAGATGTAAGCTCTAAAGTATTCATAAATCAAGGTAGATACCATATCAAGTAACCATCATCATGTAGCCAGACATAGCTAGTTACTTCCTATTTAAACCTCATTCTGGTCAACAACTTTAGGTAAAATGAAGTTTCTTTGCCAAAAGCTAATGCATTAAGTTAGTATATAATTAATTTACTCCAATTTATTGAGAAAGGTGGGATTATTCCCCATGGTCTCTCAATACCATGGAAGCCATCCAAAGAGTGGACATAAATTCCTAGCTCAGGCTAAGAAAACCAAATGGACATAAGTTTGGGCTCCTGCCAAAGTAATAATGGAGCGAAGTCCTAACATATGGTAAGGAAACCGAACAAACATAAGTTCAAATTCCTATCCATCTTGTGGTTACTAGACCCTTTAGTATCGATACCCCCTAATACGTTATCAATGTCTAGAGTAGGAAAGGCATAGGGATCAACAAGGATCCCACCTGAAGGCAAAAAGCGCTCAAAGGTATACTAACCCCTCGTAGCTAGTCAAGGATTGAGTAATCCATACCTTTCATAGTGCTTGTTCCACTTTAAGTGATTAGTGTCTTATTAGTTCAAGAAATTAATTTCACATAAAGGTCCACACAATAATATCATAGCAAGCATGCAAGAATTTTTCATTCAACACACCCATATAGGGTTCTCATTCAACCTATGTTCCCATTTATGGTATCTTCAAAATATTCTTATAATGCACCATCTATTATGCCAAAGATTGGCATTATCACATGGTAACAATACCCATAATTATCTAAGCTATCCATTGAATTTCCATTTATTCTCTTATTCACAATTCAATTCTAGCTCATGCCAAGGTCAAGGTCATAGTTCATTATTCAATCGTAGGCGTAACCATTTATTTCTAAATGTTCTAATCAATTTACTAAGGCCAAAGGTGGAGGTATTATTATAGTTCAAATAGAGTCCAATCCTAGATTTAAACTATTTATTTATTTATTCATTAGCCTAGTGAAAACTTTGAATCATAGGAAGGTTAATTCAAGCCATCCTATATTATTATATTATTTTCTTTTATTTTTGCTAAGCCATTTCACCTACGGATTTCTCATTTTAGGGCCATGGTATAAGTCACTAGAGGTATATCATTAATCATTTTAATCAAGTAATACACTAAGGAGAACCCATTTTTAGCCATTTGATCATTTGTTCATATTATGTGCACAAAGATGGCTAAAGGCTACATTAAGATCAAGCATTAAATGATTTTTTTATTAACTTTAATCCAGTAATTAACTTTGTTAATCTATATAATTTCATAGCTATTAGCCTACTAGATCATTATCAAGATCACATTCAGGAAGAAAATATGCATGAAAAACAAACTAGCTAGGACTAGTAGATTGGTTTAAACACTAGTCGATTGGTTTAAACACTAGTCGATGGATTTTGCTAACTAGTCAACTATTTTCATGGAACAATCATTTGGTCAGGATACTACCAACCTCCTAGTTGTAGCCAACTAATCAATCGGCTAGCCTCATCAGTCGACCAATTTAAATCCCAAACCAAAATCCTAGAAGTCACAAACCGAGCAGCTAATCACTCGGCCAGACAAGTCGATCAGTCTGGGAGACTAGTTAATTGGTCTAGGAAAAAGCAGTCCCCAAACACACCAATTACATATGATTTATATCCCATAACTTGTTCAATCAAATAAAAATACTAAAATTAGGTCATTCAATTTATTTTAAATTCATGAATCAACATGACACATACTAAAATTATTCCAAACTTTATAACAAGACATGCTAGCATATTTTAAACTTATTATAGGAAATCATGCATTCACATTTTCTTCTTGCTTAGCCATTATGCAGCAAGTCCAGTTCACACATCATATATATCATTATCTCTTAAACACCTAGAAAATCAAGGGTTTTCGAATCCTAAATTATAACCATGAGATCCAAGCTTATGAATCTCCAACACAAACCTCTATACTAACCCATTTGTATACTTCATATTAACCAATGTCGGAACATAGTCACCTTTAATATTCAAAATACTATAGACTTAGAGTAATCATACTTCACGTACCCATACTATTGCTACAATAATAAGGAAGGACAATGATTTATCATAAAAGGTGAGTAATACACCAAGAACACAATTCCTCAAACATCAAATCATTTTTCCTATAGTAAAATACCTATCCAAAAAACTTAATTAAACATAGTAAAAATCTTTAGAAAATTATGTAAAGTAGATTAAATGATAGCAGAGACCTAGAGGTGGAATTCATAGAGAAACACACTTTGCAAAATGGAAAACAGAGAGTATCAAGGATAAAATTCAACCCTCACTCTTTTCCACAATCTAACTCTATTTGACTTAAAATAAAAATAAGAAGAATCTAGGAAGGAGATCAAAAGAGGAAGAGATGATAAGGATACAGTCATAAAGAAAAGGAAAATGGTAAGGTAATTGTGAATGAAATAGGTCATCTCGGAGGTTAGGGAAAAATAGAGAGAAAATGAGGACTTTATGTTAGAATCATTGAGGGTTCTTCTAAGAAGAGAAGGGTGAGGGAGTGTATAAATTGGGAATCCAAACCCCAATCTAAGTTTAATATTTGAAGTGTAGGTTTTTGAAGTTTCAAAGATGATATTTTCTACCTTGAGATGGTTTGGTGAAACTATAGGGTTATGGGCAATGTGCCTTAGAAATTTCAAACATAAGAAGGGTATAATGATATAAATGGATAAGAATCAAAGCTCAGCATATCTATTGAGGTTACCAATGTAGAAAATTTGCTCAAGAATCCTGTAGAAGAGAGAGACAATAGGGAAGAAGAGGATAAATGAGTCGAGGGCATGATAGTTACTCCTCATGCCTTCTTCCCTCATAAATCCATTGAAAATAATCAAAATAGGCTAAATAGGTTTATAAGTTTCACAGAAATTGAAAACAAAATATCTAAAACATAGTTATGATTTTAGGAAAATTTTGGGGAAAGATTCTCAAGAAAAATCAAGTTCAAAGAGAAACTAGGTTAGTCAAACCAGTCGACTAGTGCCTAAACTAGTCAATCAATTTGATAGGTTCTAGAAATCAAATTTGGGTGAACAAACCACTCGATCGGTATCTCGGGCTAGTTGACTGGTTTCTCAATAAGATATTTTTTTCCTAATCAATTCAAGCTTATCCCATAACCATACCAATATTAACCACTCTTATAAGATACGATCAAACACACTTAGATCTCCATTAAACACATTATATTAGCACACGTTAAGTATTCCAAAAAGTGAGGTATCACACCATTACTTGAAGGAACACTTGAAGTTTGACATTTAGAGAATATAGTTGAGAGATAGTGATTATATTTTTCTTCCTAGAAGTGTCACTTGTACAAGGATTAAGCTTATTATATTGATTAAAGCATGATATATATTTTTTTTCTAGTCCCTACAAATGACTCTTTTTCTTGTTGATATAGATTGAATGGACTTACATGTAAATGAGGGATCTCAAGGGAATAATTTAGAGGAAAGATGAGAGAGTAAAAGTGTAAAAGTCGTTTATCATTTTGGATCCCTAGAATAGATCTAAGATCTTATATATATATATAGGGGTATGGTATGGGAAGAGGAGAAAGGGAAAATAATATGTGGTTGGAGATAGCCAACTATCTGTATGCGGTAAGGTAAATGAGCTCAGTGTGGAATTGGAAAGGCAACTAGAGAAGATAAACATGTCTAAAGGTTTATTAGGTTGAATTTTATTCTTTGGGCTAGTGCACCTTAAGCCCAATAGTATTAGTTCAAGAAAGAATCATATTTACTATGGTATAACATGACATGCATATGGAGTAAATACAACCTATTATCAGTGATAACACGGCCACATAATACACATAATTGTTTTTTAAATAGAGAAATAATCATTATATATGATAGAAAATATAAGATAGAGAAATACTTGTAAATTTTGCCGAGAAACAAATACCTAATATGTGATGAAATTAACCACGTATGGTAGCCTCAAGCTAGAAACCTAGGGTAAATATTAATATATAGTATAATATACCATGAGGGAATGTCAAATAAAAAAAATAAAAGAAATCCAAAATGATCCAATAAACATGGAGAGGAATTAGGTATAGCCTATAGATATCTCTAAAATGCAATTATAATATAATCCATATCATTTGACTCATGGTCGTACAAGTGCTTCCAAGCATTAACACCGAGGACATTTTAATACACATATGTGAGCACTATATCCCATCCCAAATAGACGAATATGTTGGAATCATAAGCATAGGTATCATGATAAGGAATAATTTCACACAATCATCTTAGCAAGGAATTAATAAATAGCCATCTTGATAAGCAATCAATAAAGAGCTCAACCCTACATCACGTGAACATATTTACAAAGGAACTAATACAAGGATAACTCATCCACCTCTCATCAATCATCTAATGCTATTTTAGCTTGGACATCCAATGTCCTCTAATAATAATCTCCTAACAAGATAGTCTAACCATTAGTATAGGGGTTAGAGGGACCTATAAAGTAGAAAATGTTCCAAAGTACTATATAGCAAGTAACCATTTGTGTTTTATGTGATTGTAAATCAAAAGTTTATAATATTGTGTTTTTAACAAAAAACCAAAAGTATTGTTGTTACACTATCTATTATAATTTAATACCAAATGTATATATGGATGTGGGTCAACGAGAACATAACACATATATTGCATAAGTGTTTACGGTTAACACAAAACATCAAAAAAATGCTCATAGATCCTCTGAAATAATGAAAAATTCCTATCTCTATGATCAAAAGAAACTGTAGAATCCTTAAACCTTTTAAAGGTAAAACCTAAAATAAGAGGGTTAAAGCCATGAGAATTACTTTTCAACACGTAATGACTTATCACCTTTTATGAAGTAAAAAGTGTGGAAAACTAAAAGTTAACCATAGGCCAATGGGAACATAAAATAAAATGTAACTCATTATTCATTTATTTAGACCATCAATAACCAAAATACTATTTAAAGACCAAAACATAGCCCATAGACTCATATACCTCAATACTTGGAGTAAAAATACTAAAAACCACCTTTTGGTATTAGTGCCAAAATTAACAAAAATGTAGATATATGTAATATCCCATTTATAGAAACTCTAATTATAAATTGATAATTATGTGTAATTAATTATAATTATTATTATAGGATATTCTATAAAAAAATTATTATTATTATATGTTTAAATATGAAAATTTATATATAAATTTAATTAAGAAAATAATTAGATAGGATATTAGTTTTAATCCTAGTGGGATCATGAACCTATATCTATTTTATCCTACGACCCTAACTCTGCTAACCAAATGTTTTTCTCTAGTTCATCTTTTTGCTAAATATCATTCCTACCATATTGAGATATTTGGTATTTTACCTTCTTTTTTCCTAGCATAATTTTCTTCTCCATGCCACCCTTATCCTTTACATCTCCTATGCCTATGTTCTCCTTGTGCATGTATCGTTAACCTTTTCTTGCTTACCCATTACACTCTATCATCCATTTTATCTCCCTTATCCATATTTTTTTTGGTGTTTTGATACATAAAAAACTAAGCCTTGGTCTATTTATTTCTTTCCCTTATTCTTCACATCCCCAACCCCTACCTCTAGTTTTTTTTGAACCAACACAACCATCACCACAACCTCTTATAACCACCGAAAACAAAGCACCGCCATTATCCTCTACAACACACAAGCATCACCTCCCCATCAATCCTGCTCATTATTTCCTAACTAACACCACAATTGCACCCTCATTTCTACCCAAACACCCATCATTCTTCTCCCTCTTGGCTATTGTACACACCTCCAAATCCTCCTCTTTTTCTACATTAGATGATGTTAGTCTCCCCTAAAAATGGAAACAATTTTCTTTTCTCCTCTCTTTAGCGACAAAAACAAGTGTCACTACTTTACCCCTTCATTGTGTAACTTTGTGACGTTGCTCTCTTGCTAAGTTGTTGCCTTGCATAGCTTCCTTTTCCCTCATCTTTTTCTAAACTTTTTTCCTAGTTCAATTTAGCTAATTTTTATTTTATTTTTTTATATTAGATACTAATATATATATTGTTGGGTATCATTTTCTCATATAATCCTTAAGGTATCATAGAGAAGATGATCTTATGTGCTTTTATGTAGCTTATATGTAGATAAATCCAATCACTCATGAGATATTAGAATTTATGTTTGATAATGATATCCTTTTTTAAATCTAGAAATTTTCTAGGGTTTTGTGCTATTCAAGTGTTATTAATTGCATGATATGATGATAACATGCTCATAGATAGTTGGTATGTATGTTTAACTGACCACTAAATATGATATATATGTATGCATATTAAGCAAAATAGTTAATGTATGCATGTCTAGGGTTTTATCAGAGTATAATTTTGTTAATTTATGATGTATTTACTATGATAAGAGTTCCATGACTATCATTGCATGTGTAATTTGGGTTGATATAAATACTATGAAAGCATGCGCACATGATTAGGGTTTCAATACAATAATTGTTATTCATATGTTCTAGAGTTAGAAATGGATCCTTATAAACATGATGATGTTAATTTCCATATTAAATTTCATATCATGCTATAAGAATGAATTCTTGTGTTGCATGGAATATACGACACATTAGAAACACATAATTAGGGTTTGTACATTTAAGTTACTAAACGAGTGTATAATGTAAAATAAATTCAAATGCTAAGTCTTAAAATTTAATAATTTACTAAAATATTGTAATTTATTGACCTTTATCATTTTCATAAAAAATTCTCATAATCATCATGTTTAGTGTAAAATTGGATAATAATGGTGAATTAGATTTTGTAAGGTCTTTTGCTCATTTTCAACCTAACGTGCCTAATGGAAATAAATAGACATAGGATGACCTTAGACTTTTGATATGTTTATCTTAGTGATGACTTAAGGTTTTACATAGATCGATGACCTTATGTTGTATATTATTAATTGGAAATAAAAGAAAAATGATCAAGTATGAAAATGGAAATATTTTTTTCTGTTGGTTATAATTGTGATCACCTTATAAAATAGTAATTGTGAATGTGAAAGACCTCATTTTTAGTAATGGTTTCTCTCAAATGCTATCTACCACAGAGATGAGGTGTATCCCTCATTTTAGTTGGTTTGATGATGTGCCATAGTGCCCTAATAAGGCCTTACTCTATAATATAGGTGACCTATATGTCCTATAGTTGATATCAATACTTTAAGATAAGGTGACCAAGAATAGATGATAATGTGTTAACTTTGTGCACTAGTATGACCAAGCATGCTATAGTGTCCCTTGGTTCTAAAGTAATGGTATTGTGTTGCATTCGTGCACCAACATAATCGGGGGTACCTCACTATCCCCAAGTTAATTATCTCCCCTCAAGTATGATAAATAATGAGGTATTTTGTTTGATGGCCATAATACATATAAGATTGATGGTGTGATTGTTACCTTAATGCTCTACCTTAAGTATTTTAGAAATAATTTAAAATTTTCACTTGATAGTTGCCTTAGTTCCCTACCTTGATATTTAGAATTTGTTTGATAAGTCAGTTTTGGTCTGGGATTTGGATATGGTCGTTTCGTAATTTAAGATGAGGTGATTTTTTATGTATGATTGAAAACTGAGCATAACGCTATATATATATATATATATATATAATCCCATGATTATTATATATCATTATGGCATATTTTTTTTATTTTTTATTTATGGTTTGTTGTGTTACTACACACAATATGATCATGCTACCTCTTATGAGGTATTGTGATTTGCTTAGTGTAAAGAATTCATACTGATACTACATTTATAGATGACTATGTAAAGTGCAGGGAGTGGTTTGAGATGTATAATAGTGGAAAGGATAAGTGGAGCCCTTAGACATAGATTACATTGTAGGAATGAGTTTATGAGTCTAAGATTTAAGAAAAACTAGTGTCATACCTTTGTATAGTATTTTTTGTTGTAATTGATTTTTTTAGTTATTCTTATGTGCCTTATTATATATTTTTTTTCATTGGTTTATAAAGAATATTCACTCATAACTTTTATCTATGTTCTTTTCTCTAATTCCACTATTTTATTTTGGATATGACTTGGTTTGAGGCATATAACTTGCTATAACAGTAGAGATGGAACCAAACTTATGCTAAGCGTTTTAGTAGTACCCATTATCTTTGTAATTAATGCACCAACAATAAGAAATTTTTTAGTAGTAAATAGGGGGTGTTACAAGTTGGTAATAGATATTTTAGCTTTAGAATCTTCTGTTCTATTTTTTTTAATTTTTTTCCTAAATGTTTTGAAATCTGATCTTAACTTATGAGGAAGTGAGTTAGGTTGGAGTTTTTTCTTGTGTATGAGAATTAGTTGATTGGGGGCTTTGAATGATGTGATGTGATTTGCCTTTTTATATGTGGCCTTTGATTATGTTTGGTAGAGTTGTAACCCTATTACTCTCTTCTTCAATGCGCTATGGCTAAAACATTAGTCTCATGTGTATGGAGGAGTTTATTATCTTAGTTGTTTAGAGATGATTAGTAGAGTCGTAACCACAACCATAGCTTTAGTTGTGACCCCCTACTTTGGCACCTATTCAAGTCAAGAACTAGAATAGAGAGTTTTTGTTTCATCACCCATTTATTTTTGAAGGATTTAAGTATTTGATAGTGATGGAAATGTGTATTAGAGAGCTAGAGAAGATCTTTAGGGCTTCTAATTACCCAAAAGGAAAGAAGATTAACATTTGTATATCCTACATGCGAACAAAGGTAGATGAATGGTGGAGAGGATACTAGCATCAAGCTATTGAGCTAGTAGATAGTTTAGATGGTTTTTTAACATCCTTGATAGTGTGTTACTACCCTTTTCACTTCCATCATGTAACACATGCCATGTTTTTTTACCTTTTACCAAGGAAACCTGTCGGCTAATGACTAATTCACTAAGTTCTATGAGCTTCTTACTTTTATACTAGAGTAGCCAATAACAAGGAGATGGTTGGTCATCGCTTTGAGTAAGCTTTGGATCTCCTCATCAAGGATTTTTTTAGAGGAGATATCATGATAGATGTATATACGCTGTATGAGAGGGATTATGCTGTAAGATAGATTCAGAAGGCTAAGAAGGTACTTAGTGGAACTATAAGGTGAGAAAAGAGTATTCAGTGTCATAAAGTTGACAAGAAGGTTTAACTGAGTGTTCAAAAGAATTGACCTAGTGGTGATTAGTCTTCATAATATTCTAGAGTGTGGTTCAGGAATAGTCGACCTCCGAGGCACTATTATTGTAGGATTTGTACTACTAGGGTAGAACCATATAGTGTTAGAATATGGGACATATAATCTTTGAGTGTTACTCCTTTAGAGTTTGATTTTAGTATAGTGAGGTATAATCTTGTGGTGGAAACACCTATTAGCATCAGGCTTCCCAAGTTACCCAAATACGCTCAAGAAGTATCTAGAGTGAAAGTATGAAGGGAAAGGGATATGCTTTATTTCCCTATCTATAGGGTAGTGCATGTCAAACCTCAGGTAATGGAGGCACCTAAGGAGGTTTGATAGTTAGTAGCATGTACGTGATTAGTGAGGCGTGGTCTCATGGATATGCAGCCACTACCATTGGTATAGATTTTTGGTCTTAATTATTTAAAGTTCCTCATTAACTGTCCTTACATGTGTTTGATTGATTGAACTATGTTCTTTACATGTCTATGTGTTAATATTGTTCTTGTTTAGAATTTAGTTTTTTTAAGGGGGTAGTAACTCTTAACTCGTAGAATAATTTTTTATGGACTACCCAAGGTTCTAATGAGTTATGTTTATCTTATTTGACTTTGGAGACAAAGTCTATTTTTAGGGGATATTAATGTAATACCCTATTTGTGAAAACCCTAATTATAAATTGATAATTATGTGTAATTACTTATAATAATTATTGTAGGATGTTCTATATAAAATGTATTATTATTACTATATGTATTATTATACAATTTAGATATAAATTTAAATAGGATAAAATTTTGGAATAATTTGGGTTATTATTTTTTAACCTAGTGGGAACCCTATCCTGGATCTATTTTATCTTGGAACTCAAATTTTGCTGACAGGATGTTTTTCCCCATTTCATCTTTTTCCTTAATATCACTTATATACTATTGAGATTTTTTATTCTTCTACCTTCCTTTTTTTGATTTAATTTTATTCTCCACTCTACCCTTCCCCTTAAGGTCTACTTTTCCCATGTTCTTCTTGTGCATGTCTTACTTGACCTAATTTGGCTTCCCATCACACACTATCATCCATTTAAGCTCCCCTAATCCTCATTAATTGTTTTGGTGTTTTGATCCATATAAAACCAAGCCTTGGTATGTGTTTTTATTCCCTTTTTCTTCGCTTCTTCAACCCCTACCTCTAGTTTGTTCAAACTAGCACAACTATCATGCAAGACCATTTCCACCACCGACCACCAATCATAGTCATTTACCCCTACAACCCTTGAGCATAACCTTCCCATCATTACCCAACCAACACACAAGTTGGGCCCTCCTTACAATGTGAAAAACGATAGTTCTATTCCTTCTTAGCTATGGTTAAAACCTTTGAATCCTTATCCCTTATTGAAATAGCTAAAACTAGTTTCCCCCACGTAATGAAAAAAAGTGTCATTGCTCCCCTCTTTGAAAATGGTAACAAGTGTTGTTGCTTTCCTATTCCTTGCATGAGTTTATGCTATTAATTCCTTACTACATTATTGCCTAGCATAACTTCCTTTGCCCTTGTTATTTCCTTAATTTTTACCCTATATTATTCAGTTAATTATGGTTATTTTTTATTATATTAGATACTAATATATGTGTTTTTGGGTGTTATTTTCTTAGGTAATCCTTGAGGTATTGTGGAGAAGATGTTTTTGTGTGCTTTTGTATAACTTGGATATAGGTAAATGCAATTACTTATAAGATGGTAGAATTTATTTGTTACCATGATATGTTGTTTAGATCTAGAATCTTGATAGGTTTTTTTCTTTTATATATGTGTTATGTAATGCATGGTAAGATCATAACATGCTCATAGATAGTTAGTACATATTTTTAACTTACCATTAAAGACTTTCTATATGCATGGGTATTATGTTGAAGGGTTATTGTATACATATCTTTGGTTTGTTAGTGTTTTTATCTTGTCAAGTTAGGATGCAATTACCATGAAAAAATTTCCATATTTATTATTGCATATGTAGCTAAGATTGATATAAATATCATGAAAGCTTGCACAAATGTTTAAGATTAGAGTAACATAATTGTTATTCGCATGTTCAAGCATTAGAAGTGATTTCTCACATGAACCATGATATTAATTTCACAATTAAATTCCATTTCATGCTACAAAAATCTATGCATGTGTTGCATGGAATATATGACCTACTTGAAACGGATAATTAGTGCTTTTACCTACAAGTTGCCAAATGCATGCACAATAAAAAAAATATATTCAAACACTAAGTCTTAATGATTCCCAATTTAGTAAAACATTGTAAATTATTATCTTTTATCATTTTCATGAAAAATTCTCATAATAATCATGTCCATTATGAAATTGGATAATAATGGTGAAATTAGGGTTTTATATTTTTGTTATTTTTAAGCTTTCAATCCTAATATGAATAATTAGAGAAGGGATTATCTTAGGGTTTTATAGGTAAAATTTAGTATTGAATTTATCATTGAAAATGACTAATTACTTTAGGGTTTCTTAATAATTGTAAATAAAGAAAAAATGATTAAGTACAGAAATAGAAATTTTTATCTCAAACATGATAATTCTGACCACTCCATAAAATACTAATAGGTAAAGCAAAAGACTTTGAGTTTAGGAATGGTTTCTCTTTATCGTTAGGTACTTTAAATGTGAGGTCAAGCCTCTAGTTAAAGTAGTTCACGGCTGTGTTGCTACACCCTAGTATGACCCTAGTCTACTTTATAGGTGACCTACAATCTCTATAAGGAATATCAATATTTAAAGATTAGGTGACCAAGGTTAGTAAATATTGTGTTGCTTGTGTTCACCATTATTAAAAGGTATACTGGAGTGTCTTTGGGTCCTAGAGTAATGGCATTACTGACATCATAGTTCAAACAATTTCATTGTCCTTGTTTCAATGATAAAAAACTGATCTTGACAACTAATGTATTTGCTTAATTGAGTGTGTACCATAATTGATGTATAAAGAAATTCAAATACACCCACTCAAGGCATTTTACAAATGTGCAAATCTAAAAGAGCAATTAAGTTTCCAAATATATGAGAAAAACTCATGAAAGATATCTAAGACTTGAAGGTTAAGCAATACATTGATTAAGTCTTAGGTTCCATGTAAACATTTAGGTTAATAAAGTTCACATTTTGATTAAAATTATTTAAAAAAATAAAAACAATTGATTTTAATTCATTTCAAGAGTACTCATGGATGATATTAATTTCTAAAGCTCTCCAAAATTGTTTTAAAACTAAATGGTTTGTTCAAGCCAAAACTAGTGGACTGGTCTCAAGACCAATCAATTGGTTCAATTTTATTAAAGGTATGGAATTATTTCAATGTAGACGGATCGAATGGCATAGAAAACTAATTAATTGTTTATGCCAAACCAATTGATTGGTTTGGAAAATAGTCAACAAGTTAGACTAATAAGGTCATGGGTTTCACTCCTACATAAACCTATCTATGTCTATTTAAAATCATCAACTAGTTTCTCTAAATCAATTAACTTATTTAAGGAAAAAAATCAATAGGTTTGACCAATCATTCCACGAGTTTCATTCCTATAGAAACCCCTTCATCTCTATATAAACTCATTGACTAGTTTGACAAATCAGTCCATGAGTTTCATTCTTGCAAAAACTCATTTGTCTCTATTTAAAGTCATCAACTAGTTTTGCTAAATTAATTGAGTGGTTTATAATTGATCTACTAGTTTTGAATAAATTAATTGACATGAAAATATTGGCCAGTCTAACCATACTATGTCGCTATTCATTTATGGTCATAAGACCAACTGTGCACTACACATAAAATTTGTTCAAAAATTTTAATATCTCTTATTAAATCTTGCTAGATTAAATCTCATCTATTGTTCTACACTTTCATATCTAGTATAATTGGTGAGAATCATTTTGTAATCACCACCACCTTACAAAATTCATTTTTAGGGGTTAATGTGTGTTTTCCCATCATTCTTGAGAGATTCTTGTAGAGAGTCTAGAAAAGATAAATAGTTCTAGTTGGAAGTCATCTCTTAGAGGGTCATAAACCAAGAGAAGAGTAATCATGAATAAAAATGTATCTCTATTTCAAAATCCAAAAAGGAGAACATTTTAGTAGTAGATGTAAAGAGTAATTTACTTTAGGACCAATCTACATTGTATGTAATTCATTTTTATTCTATTATCTCCATTCCATAAAATCCTATTCACCCCCTCTAGGGTCTTTCAATTGGTAATAGAGTAAGGGAAACTTTCAAAGGACTTAATAGTATGAGATAAGAATGATCTACATAGGAATGGATTCTATTATTCTAAATGAAGGCATTTCTACCACTAAACTACCATCGTTTAATGGTGAGAAATTATCCTACTGGAAACAGATAATGGCATTCTTCATCAAAGTATAAGACTATAATATGTGACAAATAGTCACTGAAGGGCCAATAAAAATCACTAAGGAGGTTAATCATGAACTAGTGGAAAGGATAAGGGATGAGCTCACAGATGTAGAAAATAGGAGGCTTGCTCTCCATGATAAAGCCATCATGATACTTTAAAGTGGGCTTGGACAAAGGGAGTACCACCACATCCAACTGTCCTGAACTACAAAAGAAATGTAGGATAAGCTCATCATCATCCATGAAGGAACAAAGCAAGTGAAGGATCAAAGAACCATTCTTCACATTAGATAGTATGAACTTTTTAACACGAAGTAAGGTGAAAGCATCAAAAACCTAGCCAACCACTTTCCCTCCATTATTAATAATCTCAAGTACTAGGGGAAAACCTAACTGAAGAAGATAAATTAAGAAATATCTTATAAGTTCTAATAAAGGAATGGAGTCCCAAGGTTACCACAATTGAAGAAGCCAAAGATTTAAGCAAAATGACAATTGAAGAACTCTTCAAAAATCTCATGTTTCATCAATAAAAAATAGAATAGGGATCAAATGAAAGAAATAGAAAGCCCCTAGGATTGAAAGCCTCCACTTCCTCTAAAAACCAATAATTAGCCACATATATGGATGAAAAGGATGGTGAAGAAGGCAAAGAAGAATCTCCGATGAATGATGAAGAATTCACCTTTTTAACCACTAAGTTTAAAAGGCTTATCCGATTAAGAGGAATTAGAAATGGAAGAATGGGAAGGCATTCCTTAAGAAATATAAAGAGCCCTAGATAAGTCAACATGGATGACAAGATCAAATGCCACAAATGTGGAAAATTCAGGCATGTCATCCGTGACTGTTGTGAGTTTAGAGCTAAAATTGCAAAATAGCTATCAAGGAAAATAGAGAATATAAGAAAAAAGAAATAAAGGCAAGGACCAATAAAATCCATAGTTGCCTTTAACGAAAGTGAAGGTGACCTCCAATAAAGAGGAAGAAGTTTCCAACCTTTTTTTCAAATCACTAGGAGAAGAAACACTAACCTCTAACTCCTTCACAAGATTCAATGATGAAGATGACATCAATTATGTATACTTTAAATTCAAGATAAAAAGCCACAAATGGTTCCTAGATAATGGATTCCCAAGAAACATTCTGGGTGATTGAACCATGTTCTCCAAGATAACTCTATATGATGGTGGAAGCGTGACCTTTGGAGATAATTCAAAAGAAAGATCATCAATGTTGGTAGTATCCATATTAGTAACTCTAAGCCCTTTATAAATTATGTTATTTTGTTTATGGCCTTGAGCATAATTTGATTAGCATTATCCAGCTATGTGATAAGGGATTTATAGTAAACTTTTCAAATTCATATTGCATGATTTGTATGCCAATGCATCAATAATGTGCACATGCTTGATGTTAAATTAATAAAAGTGCACAATATATGTCAAAGTGTAATTGAAAATGGTCCATGGTTATGGCATAAATGCATTGCATATGGTAGCATGAACTTATTAAACATACTTGCTAGAAAAGAACTAATATATGGACTTTCAAAATTGTACTTTACAAAAAAAAATTATGTGGTGCATGAAAACAAGGAAAATAACATAAGGTAACCTTTATACCCAAAAATATTGTGATCACATCTCAACCACTTGATTTTTTGCACATGGATCTATTTAGGCCTATTACAACCCGTAGCATGGCTGGTTGTAGATATACACTAGTCATTGAAGATGATTACTCACATTATACATAGATATTATTTCTTTTTACTAAACATGATGTTTTTAATGCTTTTTTTATTCTTGCTAAAAACATTCAAGTTAAAAAAAAAGGAATATAAGCCTTGCTATAAGGAGTAATAATGGAAAGGAGTTTGATAAGGTCATCTTCATGAATTTCTATGATCAAAATGGTATTACTCACAACTTCTCGATAATAAGGATATATGCACAATGTCTTTCACTTTTCTTAACTGAGGAAGTACTTATTAAACTCTTTACACATTTTTTAGCTAGAGACATTAGAGCTTGATGAGTCTCTAGCATATAAAAATTGGCTAGTGAGAATTTTAGACATGAAGACTAGAGAAACATGTATTGAGACTATTACACAAGGGAAGGTCCCTTTGGTCATGGCATGGTGCCGAGGAGGCCATGTGCAAGGATAAGGAGGAGATTTATGTAAAGTACTGCAATTTGTTCTTTTTAGTGTATTAACTTTTGGTGTAGCCATTTTCTCTTAAAAAAGAAGTGACCCTTTTTTCCTTATTTTATTGAATGAGATATGTGTCTTCTTTATCATCAAATAATGTTGCTTGATTATATTTATTAGGCTACAGGGACACAACTTCTTTTTAAGGGGGTAGTACTCCAAAATTAGAGATTTTTAAAATGGACTATTCTTATGTTTAATGTATTTTTAATATTTTTTGATATTAATTTAGAATTATAAATTGGGTTTGATTTGAAAGGCATTTGGAAGAAGGCTTGAAATTTTCAATAAAATGAGTTTTCTTGGCATACTAGTATATAAGTTCTATGAACCAAATGTCTGGTCTACTATTTTTAGCTTATGTTTTGATATGGTGAAACTAATCAACAAGTTTGAGAAATTGATTGATCGACAAAACTGATTAACTAGTTTGTTGAGTTGAGTAACTTTTCAAGCTTCGATTTTTCTAGAAAAATTCTTATTTTGTTCTAAAATTTGGTGATCCAATTTCAACATATTTTTCAGGTAATCTATAACCATTTCTAGCATTTAACCTAACTTTTCCTTGCATTGAGTATATTCACAATTTGGTTTTAACAAAAAAAATGGGAGGATAACCTCACCTGTTGTTTTCTTCTTCCTATCTCTTCTATAAAGCTCAAAGAGCAATGACCTATTTAAGATCACCCATGCAGGACTATAGGATTTGTTTCCCATGTTGATCTTGACATATTCTTTCTTATGTTTGACCTTTTTTTTGGAAAATCTGGAATTGCATTATCTTGAAATTACCATTGGAGCTTTTGGAAGAAGCTAGCTCTATCTTTGATAATCATTCTTTTATGGTCTAAATTTAATCTGTAAGATTAGGTTTTTAATTAAGTACACCTCTATCATTAATTTCATGAATGATTCATTAGTTATAAATAACCTTACTCATCTATTTCCCTTATCTTTTATAACCAACTGAAATGCTCTAAGTTTCTCTCAACACTTATGCTCCAGTCTTTTTTACTTCAAAAATTCACTCTGAGTAGTATACCTCTTCAGATCCTTCCTCTAGCTATCTCTTATTTTATCCTTAAGCATGAAAGATCTAGATTTGGGAAATTTTAATTTTTTCTACTTATTCTTTCCTTGGATTCTCTTAGAGGTGGTAATTCTATTATCTTCCCCAATTTTTATTTCTTTATTTGTAAAAACTTATATGAAGGTTTATAAGTTTTAACTTCTTATTTTAAGGTTTTTAGAAGTTAGAACTTTATAGTTAAAGGTTTTATCTTGAGGTATGGATTTTTCTAAGCCTTCAAGTAAGTTATTCTTGCCTTTGAAATATGGTATGTATAAGCATGTAAGGTTGGTAATTTATGATCTTTGTATGATTATATGGAATTTTTTGGGTTTTGGTGATGCATGTTAAAATATTTAAGAAATCCCAAAAAAAGAATTGAAGAAGAATGATTCCATGAGAAATATGGCTGCTTATATGTAAATGTTGCATGACTTAATATAGGAGCATGTGCAACTTCTATTTCTTATGATGGTGATGTTATGATTTAGATATATTTTGATTTTAGAGCCTTAATCATATTTAATTATCTAAAATATGTTGTCTATGACTAAATAGATCAACTAGATAAGTCAAGCTAGTTGTGTGATCTTTAGAATGGTTAATTGGTTGGCCTTAACCAATCGATTGGATTATCTTTGCTGTTCTTAATTGCTATGTGTTTGAACCCATCTATTGGTTGTTAGAACATTCGACTAGTTAGATCAACCAATCAATCGGTTCTTTGTTAGAATTATGGGTCGTCTTTGGTTAAACCCATCAACTAGTTTTATTAGAACTAATTAACTAATCATATGAACAGTTAACTAGTCTAATTAAATTGATTAACTATTTTTGAGAGAAAACTCAATTCTTTGGCTAAGCCAACCAGTTAACCATAAATGGTTATTATTGTCTTTTTGGTCTTGTTTTGATATGATAATTGGTATCATGTTAAAATATGATTCTTTGAGAATGAGAACACATATTTTTATATGATCCAATTAACCTACTAAGTATATTAATCAAATTATAATTCATGGTATTCCTTATAAAGGCCTTGTAAGACTCTTATAGGTAAATTAGGAATAAGTATGCTATGATGATACTATTTTTTTGTAATTAATTAGAAATTTCATTAATTACTAAAAGGGAAGAATGTACAGCAAATAGGCAAAGATTTTAGAAAGAAACTAGACAAATCTATCAAGACTATCTAAAAAATCACTAAACTTAGCCTTCTTCTTAGATGAGCAAAGGTTAATGAAAATTTGGAGGATAATTTCTTGAGCCACTTTCTTCATATGAGGGACCTTATCTTGGAAAATGGATTGGTTCCAAGAGTACCTAATTATGTAGATAATAGCAACAATAATCATTCTCATGATATCTTGCTATCCTATTCTATAATTTTTCCTTTGGATTATCCAATATTGAAGATGATCCCAATCAGTGAAAGGAGGAAAATACCAAGCCAATTACATATAGTATGCTAAAGATCACTAGCAAAAGGGTAAAGAATAAAAGGATGAGTCCAATCTTCCTACTCTAGGAACAAATACTACAACTTATCTCATTAGTAACTCCCCATTTCCAAAGTCCAGCTTGAGTAAGAAGAGCCTTCTTGCATAGAAGCTAGTGAATGATTTTATGTCTGGGAAGACTAGGATAAATCCACACCTTCTTGCACCATGGCTTGACATCCCCTTTCAACCAAATCATGTCGTATACTTTTCTAGTTTTATAGATCTCATTAGTTGAAATACACCTCTGCTAGATGATGTTAAGTAGACCATCTCTGAGAAGAAGAATTCTTCTAAAAATCCAAGAATGCTGAGCTTTACATTGAACCTCACTCAAATTTGCACCCTTGATATAATAGCCATACACCCATTTAATCCAAATGATCTCCTTACTATACATCATGTGCCACAGTCTCTTCCCCATAGCTATAATATTCCAATAATAAATGTTCTTCAAACCCAAACCCCCTTCTTTGATAGGAATACAAACCTACTGCTAGGATAGTAAAGCCTTATAAGATTTAAAATTAAGGCTAGTCTAAAGGAATCTCCTACAAATACCCTCAACATGAGAAATAACATTTTTTGGAAGAATAAAAACATGGGACCAGAAGTTCTGTATACCAAACAACACAGAAATGATAACTTGGATTCTACTAGCATAGCATAAATGCTTGTTGGTCCAGAGAAGGTTCATAGTAGAGAGTTTGAGAATCAGTGGTTGAAAATTGGAGATCCCCAATCGAGCAAAAGCAAGGGGAACACCAAGGTACCTGAAGGGAAAAGTACCTTCTTCACATTTGAGTATCACCAAAATCTAAGATTTAACATTAGTAGGAACCCTAGCCAAATACACTAAGCTCTTAGATGGATTTGTTTTCAATCCAGAGCATTTAGCAAAATCATCCAACTTCTTATTATGTAACTTGGCTAAGTGAACATCCCCTCTTACAAATAGTAGAAAACATCAGCGAAACACAGATCAATGACCTTAAAATTTTTACATCCAGGATAACTAATAAACCTATCATCATTCCAAAGCTAGTGTAGGTCCCTATATAGGTACTCCATAGCAATCAAAAATAGATAAGGAGGTAAAGGATCACTCTGCCTAAGACCTCTCTTACAATCAAAAGGATAAGTCAAAGATCCACTCACATTGAATGAAACTTTGATAGAGGAAACACAAGCCATAATCAGCTAAGTGAAATGATAAGGGAAACCAAAAGTAAGAAGGATTTGTTGTAAAAAAAATCCATTTAAGGGAATCATATGCTTTTTGAATGTCAACTTTAAGCATCATTCTAGGAGATATAGCCTTCCTTTGGTAGTGCTTAACCAATTCAATGACTATATGAACATAATATCCTAAATTTATCCCCTTTACAAAAGCAACTTGAGAGTCCCCAATAATGTAATGCATAACATTCTACAATGTATTGGCTAGCACGTTGGAGAAAATTTTGTAGAAAACATTACAAAAAGTAATAGGCCTATACTCTTGGACTCTAGTAGCACCAATAATTTTAGGAATAAGAGTAATGGCAGTATTATTAGTCTCCCTTAAGAGCTTTCTAGATTACCAGAATTTTAAAAAAAACTTTAGTAACATCATTACTAATGATAGACCATGTTTGTTTATAAAAGAAAGAATTAAAACCATCAGGTCTTGGGGCTTTTAGGTTTCCCATCAAAAAAATAGCTCTTTTTACCTCTTTAGTAGTTGGAAAAGTCTGCAGAATATGTCTATGATCAGAGGTCAGAGTAGTCCCTTGATGTCAGGCTCCCTTATTAATATGATTGAGCTCAACATTAGCAGAACCAAGGAGTTTCTCATAGAACCCTGCAATCTCATATTCATCTATGAGAACTTTGTTTTGATCACTTATAAGCTGGGTGATTCTATTTTGAGATCTACTCCCTTGTAAACTAGGATAGAAATATTTGTTGTTATGATCCCCCAATTTGACATACTTTATATGAGACTTTTGCTATAGGAAGATCTCTTCATCTCTGGTTTTCTTCTCCCACTCTAACTGAGCCAACCTTTCAGCTGTGATAATGTCTTGATCAAATGGATGCAAACTCAAGAAATTTACTTTGTCCTACCATACCTAATAAGCTTTAGCAAGTTCATGAAAAATATTCCCACATTGATTATCATTGAACTTCTTCAATTCATGCTTCAATAATATAAGCTTACTCATTCACTGATAAGAATTAGTGCCCTTAATTTTAGTCTGCCAAATTCTTCTCACATGGTCTATAAAACCCTCCTTCTCTACTCACATATTTAGAAATTTAAAGGGTTTAGAACCCAATGTTTGCCACATATTCAAATGAACAACCAAAGCATCATGATTAGATGGAGGGTTCTGAATAGTGTGAGTTTTAGTTATAGGAAATATATCAAACCATTCACTATATATTTTCCAACCCTCTATCCAAAGGATAATAAATTCTAAAACCATGCTCCTGCCTGTTAGTCCAAGTAAACCTGGACCTAATAGTAGGTAAACCACTAACGCCACAATTTTGTAGACACTGGTTAAAATCAAACACATCCTGGGCATCAACATTACCACCAATCTTTTCCTAAGATGTTGTTAACACATTAAAATCACCAATAGCTAACTGGGGAAATTCTAGTTAGCAAACCTATTCATCCAATCCCACAATTCACATCTAATAACACCATTATTGTTGGCATAAATGATAGTAATCCAAAATTTCTTTTGAGAGATCAAAAAAGAAGAAAGACAATGAATCCCTTGGGTAATTTTTTAAACATTGAGGATCTTATATAAAGACCCATAGGAGCCAGACTCTACCAATGTGATGATGATCATAGTTATTCTCCCATTTCCAATTGAAGCCTAACTTATGGACAATTCTTTGATTGATCACAAGGTTTTTCACAACCTTGTGCTTGAGGGGTTTGCTAAACCCTCTAATATCCCAAATAGCAATGGTCATATGGAAAGGGAGAAACAAACTCCACCACCCCTTCAACTTTTAGTCTCTCCATTATACTCCCATGAACTAGAGAGCAAAATTTAGTAGAAAATAGATGAGACGTATTACCTCCCCGAATAACTACCTCCTTTCCCTTATTTAAAAGCATTTTCCTACCAAGAGGATTCTCTACAAGCTTAGAGTTATGAGAATCAATCAGATCTAAATTAGGTACTAAGGGGGTCTTAGGAATCGCAAGGATTAGGTCTTTACTAGTTTTGACTAGGGGAATTAGTTCATTCATAGTCACAGGCTTAACTCTCCAAACATGAGCTTTAGTGCCCTTTTGTCCAACCCTTCCTCGACATTGAGTAGAATCATGCCCCATAACATCACAAAAGGGATAGAATTTTGGTATCCATTTATAAGAAACACTCTATTGAAATTCCTTCCCTCCAGGCAATAAAACAGTGATTCATCCAGGGAGGGAATGCTAATATCAACTTTAATAAGCACTCTCGAGAAGGAGACTCTCCCCCTCTATGCTATAACTATATCAGCACAAACATGTTGCCCTAACAAACTGCCCCATTTTCTTAAACCATCATCAGACCATAGGTGTAAAGGAAGTTTAGGGAGGATCGCCCATAAAGGCATGATCTTCCATTCCTTAGTAGACATTGATACTTTAGGGGTCCATTTCTTTAGCATTATTGGCCTAATCCTATACTTCCAAAAGGTTATATTCATAACTTAGTACATATCACCCTAAGAAGCAAATTTAAAGACAAATAACCCTTTATCATTTGTATAAACCTCAAGAAACACGTGAAGGAAGTTCCATTTTTCTTTAACAAATAGAATCATCTGGAAATGACTAGGTCGAATCTCAACCACCATCCCAACTAATGAGTTCTTCCACCATTTAATTTCTTTGGTAATTTCATCCTCTTGGATCATATCTTTGCTTGATCGATCAACAACAAGATTCGGTATATATTTTAGAGTCATTCCTCTTTTAGGTCTTCTATTGTTCACCAAAATATTAGGCCAAGATTGATCGTCTAGTTTGTCAATAGGAACATCATTCTCCTAAATCGAGGTAATAGGATTATCTATGATAGAACAATTGTGATTCAGGGAATTACTGGCCATTGGAAGATCAAAATTATATTTGTTCAAAACTGGGGATAGATTATCGGAATTTAATTGGCTTGAAAGAAAACCCCTTTTGTCACTAGACTCTTCAATCTCAACTCCTATTGATACCGAAGATGATCAATGATTCTCTTCTTCCGAAGCAAGAGCTGACTTGTGCTTGGAGGTTTTCTTCTTCGCCATAGTCACCAAACAGAATAATCAGGGAATGAGAAGTGCATGAGGAGCATTAATTCAAAGAAAATGATTTTCATTTCACATGATGATACTATTGATTGATATATTCTAGAATCTTTGCATAAATAGATAAGCATAATTGATTTTTTAGACTTAGATAAGTGTTAATGGAATTCAAATTATGTGTTTGGATGGTCATGATGTTAAAATTATGATAGTTATGTGGACATGTTGCTTGGTTGTTGTGTTGGCCTTATATGATAACATAACTTTAGGGAATAAAATATTAATCACTTAAAGTGAAAGATGATCGAGCATTATTGGTGCCTTCATATGGGATCCTAGTAGATCTCAATGAATTAACTACTCTAGGCATTGATGGTGTGTTAAGGGGCATCGATAATAAAGGGTTTGGTTACCTAGGTTGTTTATTTTGGCTTTATCTAGGATTTGATGTCCATTGGTAGTTATTTAGCATTGGTCAGACTTTATGTCCATTGGTTTTTACTTGGATTTGATAGGAATTTTTTTCCTTTGGTTTGGATAGGCTTCCATAGTATGTGAGACCATAGGGTGGTAATTAATCCTTACCTAAAAAGTATTAATGGCTCATAAACGATTAATCTAATGGAACATGTAACTTAGATGATGGGAAAATGGGTAATTTGTGTAAGTGGATTGTAAAACGATCCTAGTGAGTTGTTGAATAACTTTTTATCAATTAAATGTTACTATCCATGATATCTATGTTGTGTTAATAAACATGATGAATTATGAGTTGTCTAATTCCTTGCATGCCATAAAATACTCATGTAATCTATGACCATGATATAGCATGTAAATCTAATTGTATCGTGTAAGTATGATATTATGTTTTAGTATGATCTCTATTATTTGTCTTGGTCTTGTATGCTTCTGACTCCCGTTAATGAGGTAACTTGGCTTATTCAACACGTAACATACTAATATGCTTATTTATTCAGTCACATGCTCAATCCCAAAAGAAAAATATCGTATATAGGTTTGAGGTTTGTGGGTAGTTTTCCCATATGGTGTTAGGCTTGGGGGCTTAAGAGCATCAACACTCAGAGATCATTGTAGGTCCTTAATGGACCGAGGTTTGGGCTTTACTCTATTGTTTTTTTATTTCTATTGTATTTTTGTACTTTTATTTTACTTTCTCTTATGAATTTTGATATTCTTAGGGCCGGTTTGTGGTCTTGTATTGTGAAAGTTTTTCTTTGTGATATTTGTATATTATATCTTCTGCCAACTCCATTTTATATTTAATTTGGTTTGTTTTCATAGCATCATATCTAGCATAAGATAGACGTCTATCTTGTATTATGTGTTGTGATAACATCTCGTTTTCTAAATGTGTTTGGTACTTTCATTTAGAAGAAAACTTTTTAGTAGTGAAAAATGGAAGAATTAAAGTAAAGACATGTCTGAATTTTGGAAGAGTGTCGCAACCACTTGATGTATTAATCTCTTACTTTGTTTTACTTGTGTTAGCCCTTGGTGCATTCTATACTTACTAGCTTCTCTTTTGTGACTTTAAATGATTATTAGCTGGGCTAAATACCTTATAGCTTGCATTCCAATGCTTGATCATAATCCAAGGAGGGATGGGAGAGCATGGACGCATGTTTAGAGGGTTGATAGACTTTGTTGGTTGACTTTTGGTTGGTATGAATTAAATTAATTTAGTTAGGTATTATTAGGTAACTAAATAGTTTAAAGTCTAATATTATGACACCTTTTTAGTTAGAATATAGTTAATTCTAACTAAATACCCTTACATCTACTATAAGTGTGGGAACTTGTTGAAATGAAATCAACTTTGGCCGCTATTTATCTCTCTCATTTTTGAATGAAACTGCCTCTAAAGCTAGTGCATGCTTGAGTTGAATTTTTTCAAAAATCATATTTCTTTTATCTCAATTGTTATAAGAATATATTGTTGGTTTTCAAACTGGGGTTCAAGCCAATTTGATGAAGGTTAGGAATGACCTAGAGTGGAGGATGGTGTGCGTAACCTAAGGAGGGTGTATGGTCAATTAATACATTTATGAAAAATGTTTAATTGGTCCTTAGGAAACGGATGGTATAGTCAATTAGAGTATTAATTGACATTTAAGGCCTTTTACCAAAGATATTGATTGTTTTCGTCCGTTATTTTTACCAAACTTTATGGTTGTTTTTCATCCTAAGGTTTGTAACACTTCACATTTAGTTCTAGATTTTTTTCTAAAGCCTATTTAAAGGCTCTTTTGTATAGAGTCAAGAGACATATGCAAATGTGAGGCATATGTACAATACAACCCGGGGATGTGCGATAGATTTAGAGAGTAGATCTAGGAAATTCTCAATTAGAAACGAGGTTCTGGAATTGAGTGAATTAATCAAGAGGTTGTTCTTGATTAATTGGTAAGGATAAAAACACGGTGAGAGTGTTCTTGATTCTTATATCGCTTGAAAGGATAGTAATAAATATTCAAGTTTGGTGAATTCTTCTTTGATTTGTTATTATTCTGCATAGTGCTTGTATTCTTGGTTTTGAAGATTTTATTTTAGATCTCAAAACTGAGGTAATCGCGGATATTTCCCAACATATATTTTAAGGTTACTAAGGGCATATTCCAACCCTCTTCATCTCCCATCTTTTTCTTGTTCTATTTTCCTTTGTTGGTGTCTCTTTCCCATTAATCATAGTTTAAATCAATTTGTATTCACCATACATGCATCAAATGGCGAACACACAATCTTTTTTTTTTAAAAAAAAAAGAAAAATAAGAAGGGAAAAAAAACACAAAAGAAGAAGCGCACGAGTCATGACATCCGAACCGCCATGTTAAAGTACTTTCCAAGGAAAAAGAAACATCAGTTGGGTGGTGTTAAGATGTTAGCATAAAAAATTTTTAAATCGACGAACTCGAGCTCTAAAGTCCACCTTACTGACTCGCCGGGCAAGGCCTTCTTTAACATCAGTACCTCACACACTGTCGGTGTTTGTTTTCTCCCGTCAAGAGAGAGAGCAACAACTCCTGGTGATGGCGTCCCCGATTCTCCATCACCTACTCTTCCTCATCCCATCTCTCCTTCTCATCCCCTTCTCCACCGCCGAAATCCACTCTTCCGAAATCCGATCCGATTCTCGATCCATTATCCCCTTCGACGAATTCGGGTTCACTCACAACGGGCGACTCGAACTTAACGTCACCATCCTCAACCTCCACCTCTCCTCCATTCCGACCTCACAAAAGACAAAGCTCAACCCTAAAGACAACCTTGGACTCGTTGGATTCTTCCTTAGTACACGTGAGTCCTGGTACCATGTCCTGGACCAGCTCGAGCAGGACGAGATCGTCTGTGCTCTCCAATCCGAGGTAGTCCGTGTAGTTTACACCTTCGATCGACTCAACGATGCTGATCGATTCAATGTTGCGATCTCGGTATCTGATCCTAATCTCTTCACTTTGGTGTTTGCCAACTGTATACCGAATTTTGAGATCTCCATGGATGTTCAATCCGCTATGTATAATCTGGAAGGGAGGAATGGGGATAAGAGGGATTATTTATCTGCTGGTAAGACAACGTTGCCGAAGATTTACTTCCTTTTTGCTTTGATTTATGCTGCATTGATTGGTGTCTGGCTTTATGTGATTTACACCATGAGGACGTCTGTTTATCGAATTCATTTCTTTATGCTTGCGGTTCTGGCGTTGAAGACATTGAATTTACTCTGCGAAGCTGAGGATAAATCGTATATTAAGAGAACTGGCAGTGCTCATGGTTGGGATGTTTTGTTCTACATGTTTAGTTTTTTAAAGGGTATCACGTTATTCACTTTAATTGTATTGATTGGAACTGGGTGGTCATTCCTGAAGCCTTACCTGCAAGACAGAGAAAAGAAGGTCTTGATGATAGTGATCCCCCTCCAAGTGATTGCAAATGTAGCTCAGGTTGTGATCGACGAAACCGGGCCTTACGGGCAAGCTTCGTACACATGGAAGCAAGTGTTCTTGCTTGTTGATGTGATCTGTTGTTGTGCGGTCTTGTTCCCTATTGTTTGGTCGATTAAGAATTTAAGGGAGGCGGCCCGGTCGGATGGGAAGGCAGCTGTGAACTTGATGAAGTTGACACTGTTTAGGCAGTATTATGTTGTCATTATTTGTTACATTTATTTCTCCAGGGTTCTGGTTTATGCTCTGGAGACTATCACGAGTTATAGGTATGAGTGGACAAGTGTGGTGGCAGCTGAGCTGGGTACGCTCATGTTTTATTTGTTTACTGGGTATAATTTTAGGCCGAAGACTCATAATCCATATTTCGTAGTCGATGATGAAGAAGAGGAAGCTGCTGCTGAAATGTTGAGAATAGATGGAGAAGATGAGTTCGAGTTGTAATGATATGTTATAGATTCTACGATGCAGATTTCAGGGGGTTGATTATGAGGTTTATAGGAGGAAGGAGGTTGATCTGTTTGTTTGGCGTAGATGTGATAGTGACTTGAGCGATGATGTTGTAATGCAGGAAGATACACACTGCTTGTGCTCTGTATAGGTTAAGATGAGCCTCATCTAGATCTGTGAAGATATTACTGGCTTTATCAGTTGTGTAACTCTGTTGAATGTTGAGTAGAATTACCAATGTGAAATCAGCTGGCATTCCGTGTATGGATAGTAGCGATTGATTTCGTCTGTCCCTGTGTTAGTAGTGTTTGATTTGGTTAGTATGATACTAATGCATGTATTGGTGTTAGAATTCATTCATTTGACGAAGTTATTTGTGAATTGCAACAGATGTTTATGATGACTTGATCAACTGTCTTTGTTTTTATGTCTTGCATTTTTGAAACTTTCCCTCAAAATGGATGAATTTGAATTGTGTTGTAGGCGTGTAGCAAACTTTCCCTCTATGGCATATGCTCGCCTAGCTAAAATAATTTAGACATAAAAATGACATACTTAGCGTTAGTTATAGGTTATAAGATAGCATGTCAAACTTTCATTGTACAGTTGGCCAATATTTTTTCTTCCGTGCTTATTTATCTCGTTGCATCATGCTTCTTGGATATTACTGTTGGATCTAAAAAGCTGGTCTTTTTCCAGATTCCACTAGTGGACTTGAATATGTATACTCACAAATCTTATGAGTTCGAAGAAATGCAATGAACGATGTAATTAGTCTCCCTAGAGCACAGGTCAGGGTGACTTATGCGAGAAAGAGAGGCAGGGGTAAGGAGGGAATACTTTGTAATTCAGTTAATAGTCAGTGATGATGTGGCAGAGAGGAGCGGGAGAGTGCCTTAGGCAGTTATAGACACTGGTATAAAAGAGGGGAGAAAGGGGACCGATAGAGGTAGGAAGCATCTGGAATGTATTAGGAGAGATTGAGCCTCTCGAATTGCTCAAACCGTGTATTGCGTTGGCCATTGAATGTCATTATTTTCAATTATCCAGTATTTCATTTATCCATTCTCGAATCACAGAGGGGTTGGGAATCCTTACTGGGTAGAGGGTAGAAGAAGAAGTATCGGTTCATACCAAATTGGTATCAGAGCTGACTGATCCATGGCTCCTTCCGCAAACCAGAGAATGGAGTCCCTGGAGGAACGGATGACTTTTTTAGAGGAATCCGTCTCTGAGAAAGTGTCAGCAATAGTGGAACGAGCGATGGGGGCGATGAAGCAAGCCTTGATGGAGCAGCTCACAGAGGATCTCCAGAAGGTGGGAAAGAAACAGGGAGAGGAGCTTCAAGCGGTGGCGAACAGACTGGAGGAGAGGATGAGGGGCAATCGCGAGAATTATGAGGCGCCGCCAGCATGGATCAATGAGGGGATCCGAGGAGAAATTCCAGGAGAGGGGAGCAATGGAGGTGCAGGATCGGGGGGAGTTCCCGGGGACTGGGGAACAAGTCGAGGATTTACAGGTGGAGGTGGGGGATGGCGATACCGAAAATTGGATATGCCACCCTTTGAAGGAAGTGACCCCGACGGATGGATCCTGAGAGGAGAGAAGTATTTCTCCTTCTACCGCCTGAATGAGGAGGAGAAACTGGAGGCGGCGGTGGTAGCCATGGAAGGCGACGCATTAAGGTGGTACCAGTGGGAAAATAGACGCCGGCCGATCAAGTCCTGGGCGGAGCTTAAGGAGCTGATGCTTCGACAATTCCGACCGGCAAACGCCGGCTCACTCCACGAGCAGTGGCTGGCGACAGCTCAAGTGTCGACTGTGGTGGAGTATCGACGGAAGTTCATCGAGACGGCGGGCCCTTTGAACGACATTCCAGAGAGCCTTTTATTGGGCCAATTCATCAATGGGCTGAAGGAGGAGATAAAGGCCGAGATCCGGTTGCTGAACCCCCTCAATCTAGACCAGGCAATGGACTTGGCGGTCCGGATCGAGGAGCGGAACCGAGTAAATGGGGGAAAGAAGATTTTTAACGGGCCGGTGAGATCTGGGCCTTATTCTGTTTACAATCGAGCGGCCTCTTCTGGATACCAAGGTAGTGGGGGATTTACGAGCCACGCCTCACCCAGGAGTTGGGCTGCGAGCCATAGCGAGTCCCACTCTTCGGCCAGTAGCCCCACGGTCTCAGCCCCTGCTACCAAACCCATAGGCGAGGTCAGACGATTGACTGAGAAAGAGCTGCAAGAGAAGAGAGCCAAGGGGCTCTGTTTCCGTTGTGATGACAAATGGAGTATCGGGCATAGGTGCCGGAAAAAGGAGCTGAGTGTACTGCTGGTGGACGAAGAGGATGGAGAGGAAGAAGAAGAGGACCGAGGGAACGAGGAGCTCGCATTGCCACCATTGGAGGAGGTCCCAACGGAAGTCTCATTGAATTCGGTGATTGGCCTAAGTAACCCGAAGACAATGAAACTGAAGGGAAGAATTGGGGGACGTGAGGTGATAGTGATGATTGACCCAGGTGCCACCCACAATTTCATAGCCTTAGCCACTATTAGGGAATTGCAAATTCCTGTCACGCCTTCGCAGGGATTTGGAGTATCTTTGGGTAATGGCGAGGCTGTTAAAGGATCGGGAGTCTGCAAGGGAATACAATTAGAATTGGAGGGAGGGGTAAGAGTGATAGAGGATTTTTTACCCCTCGGGTTGGGAAATTCAGAGCTGATATTAGGCGTGCAGTGGCTTGAAAAGCTGGGTTCGGTGACGACCAATTGGAAGACACAAGAAATGTGTTTCCAACAGGGAGGGGAGGCTATCTGTTTGAAGGGGGACCCTTCCCTGACTAGAGCAAAAATTTCCCTGAAGGCCATGATAAGGACTCTGCGCAAGGAAGGGGGAGGAATCTGGTTAGAATTGACCCAGGTAGAAGGGGAACCAAAAACAGAGCCCTCAATACCGGGGTTCCTGGAATCCACTGTAGCAGAATTCCAAGGGGTATTTGCCAAACCAGAAGGGCTGCCACCTCAGAGGGGACATGAGCATTCGATAATACTCAAGGAAGGCAGCAACCCAGTGGGAGTGAGACCCTATCGATACCCTCAGTTTCAGAAGGATGAAATTGAGAAACTTATCAGAGAGATGCTGGAGGCAGGAATAATCCAACCGTCCACAAGTGCCTTCTCGAGCCCTGTATTACTGGTCAAGAAGAAGAATGGGTCATGGAGATTCTGTGTGGATTATAGGGCTCTAAATAAGGAGACGGTGCCAGATAAATACCCCATCCCAGTCATTGATGAACTACTAGATGAATTGCAGGGGGCTGCCATGTTCACTAAGTTAGACTTGAAGGCTGGCTATCATCAAATCCGAGTCAGACCTGAGGATATTCATAAAACAGCCTTTAGGACTCATGAAGGGCACTATGAGTTCCTGGTCATGCCTTTCGGACTGACCAATGCCCCAGCCACATTTCAGTCCCTCATGAATGATGTTTTCAGACCCTACCTGAGGAGGTTTGTGTTGGTGTTTTTCGATGATATCCTAATCTACAGCACCACCCAGGCAGAGCATATAAATCATGTGAGAGCAGTGTTAAAAACTTTGAGGGAACATACACTGTTCGCAAACATCAAGAAGTGTGAATTTGGGAAGGCAGAAGTAGCCTACCTGGGACATGTGATCTCTAATAAGGGGGTAGCAATGGACATGGACAAGGTAAAGGCGATAGTGGAGTGGCAGACCCCAAAGACTTTGAGGGAACTCAGGGGATTCCTGGGACTCACCGGGTATTACAGGAAATTTGTGGCAAGGTATGCTCAAATTGCACAGCCCCTCACGGATCAACTCAGAAAAGACAGTTATGGCTGGACAGAGCAAGCCACACACGCTTTTGAAACCCTCAAAGCAGCAATGGTGACTGCCCCGGTGCTGGCATTGCCCAACTTCCAGAAAACCTTTGTAGTGGAATCAGATGCTTCAAGTTATGGAATTGGGGCGGTATTAATGCAGGATCACCAGCCCATTGCTTATTTTAGCCGACTTCTGGGCCCCAGAAATCAGCTGAAATCTGTGTATGAAAAGGAACTAATGGCCATCTGCCTATCCATACAGAAATGGAAGCACTATTTGCTAGGCAGACATTTCGTGGTAAGAACTGACCAGCAGAGTCTAAGGTATATTATGCAGCAAAGGGAGATAGGGGCAAACTACCAAAAGTGGGTTAGCAAGCTATTGGGGTTTGACTTTGAGATACAATACAAGCTTGGGGTTGCTAATAGGGTAGCTGATGCCTTATCCCGCAAGACTGAAGGAGAAGTGGAGTGTGGAGCCCTAGTTACTACTCAAGGAGTTATGTGGGACACATTAATACAGGAGATAGCTGCTGATTCCATGATCCAACAAATCAAAAGGGAATTAGAAACCGGGGAGAAGCAACATGTGGGGTTCCATGTCGAAGAGGGCAGATTGATGTATAAGGGACGTTATGTTATTCCTAAATCCTCCACTTCAATTCCTATGCTGTTAAAGGAATACCATGATTCCCCTGTTGGTGGTCATGCAGGTGATCTGAAAACCTATTTAAGAATGGCCTCAGATTGGTATTGGCAAGGCATGAGAAAGGAGGTGGCTGCCTATGTCAGGAATTGCTCAATCTGCCAACAACAGAAAGCCTCAACTCAGCACCCTTCAGGGTTACTTCAACCCCTACCCCTACCTTCAATGGTTTGGGATGAGATCAGCATGGACTTTGTGGAAGGATTACCTATGTCAAAGAGGGTGGACACTATCCTGGTGGTGGTTGATCGCCTTTCTAAGTATGCTCATTTTTTGGGGCTGAGACACCCCTTCAGTGCCTTGTCAGTCGCTGAATTATTTATTAAAGAAGTGGTGCGGCTCCATGGATTTCCCTCATCCATTGTGACAGACAGGGATAGAATTTTCATGAGCAAATTCTGGACCGAGCTATTCCGTCTACAAGGAACAGAGTTGAGACGAAGCACTGCCTACCATCCCCAAACTGATGGCCAGACAGAAGTGGTAAACAAGGGACTGGAAGCTTACTTAAGGTGTTTTGTTGCAGGACAGCCTAGGACATGGTCACAATGGCTTCCTTGGGCTGAATTTTCCTACAACACTTCTCCTCATCTCTCCACCAAAATGTCGCCCTTCAAGGTGCTATATGGAAGGGATCCTCCTCATGTCTTGAAATTGGGAAGAGGACACACTGCAGTGGATAGTATAGAAGAGTATCTGCTAGAACGAGAAGCAGTACTGGATGAATTGCGTCTGAACCTCCTTACGGCACAGCAGAGGATGAAGGCTACTGCAGACAGAAAGAGAAAGGAGGAGTCTTTTGAAGTGGGCGATCAAGTATATCTGAAACTGCAGCCATACCGGCAACAGTCTCTGGCTAAACGCCCCTATGAAAAGTTGGCAGCCCGATTTTATGGCCCCTTTCAGATTGTTCAGAAAGTGGGGCAGGTGGCTTACAAACTCAATCTCCCGCCCACATCTAAAATACATCCTGTGTTCCATGTGTCCCAGCTTCGCCGAGCTATTGGTGCCACTCCGGTCTCTTCAACAATTCCAGCACAAATGTCCACAGACATGGAGCTAGTAGTCCAGCCAGAAGGACTGTTGGACATCCGCACAATCACAAGGGGGCAAACAGCAAAGAAGGAGGTATTAATCAAGTGGAAGGATCTGCCAGCATTCGAAGCCACTTGGGAAGATGCAGCTGTCATACAGGAGAGGTTCCCTGCTTTCCACCTTGAGGACAAGGTGAAACTTTGGGAGGGGGGTAATGCAATGAACGATGTAATTAGTCTCCCTAGAGCACAGGTCAGGGTGACTTATGCGAGAAAGAGAGGCAGGGGTAAGGAGGGAATACTTTGTAATTCAGTTAATAGTCAGTGATGATGTGGCAGAGAGGAGCGGGAGAGTGCCTTAGGCAGTTATAGACACTGGTATAAAAGAGGGGAGAAAGGGGACCGATAGAGGTAGGAAGCATCTGGAATGTATTAGGAGAGATTGAGCCTCTCGAATTGCTCAAACCGTGTATTGCGTTGGCCATTGAATGTCATTATTTTCAATTATCCAGTATTTCATTTATCCATTCTCGAATCACAGAGGGGTTGGGAATCCTTACTGGGTAGAGGGTAGAAGAAGAAGTATCGGTTCATACCAAGAAATCGATGTGAATCTCTTGTTTATTTATATGTTCAATACCCTTCACTTGTCAACAGGCTTATTGACCCACCAAGTCTAAGGCTACGCTGAGATATATTATATTCCAGATCCACCTTTTATTGCTTTTTTTTTTGCCCTTTTGGTGATGCGAAAGATTTTTATCGCAAATCAAGATTTACAAGTCTAGGGAGCAAGAGTCATCATTAAGTGCATTAGGCATAAATAAAGGACACATGTCAAACCACAAAAAGTTGTACGTCATATGATTGTCAAAGTTGGCTAGTTTGTTTGTTTTCTTACGAACTTATCTGAAGACGGTTTGCATTGTCCTTCGCCAAATTCTTGCAAATATTCTTGCAATCCAAAACAATCCCTGAGCAAGGAAGAGTAGTAGAACGATTGTCATGAAGCGGCTTTACATTCAATAGAAAGATGAATGATGTCTGAAGTCATAGCAAACAAAAGCCTGCCTCTTAGTGCCCACAATTACACTAGCAAATCATTAATAGTTCTTATGTTGCTTGCGAAATTCACAATCCACTCTCACACATGGTTTCTAATAATACCTATTACACTTGCCTTTTCTCCTTTATTGATGTTACAATCATCTATATTTAGTTCCAACAAGTTGGATATGGTGATTTCCATCCTATGAGAACTAATTGTTGTTTTTGAGGGTTGATGTTTCTGGGATCTTAAAGATAAATCCATTCAAACACCCAGCTACAAAGAAGGGAGAAGATATTTTGGGTGTCTTCTGAATTAAAGACATCTCGTTTCTACAAATTATCACAAGAGTTAGAATGATAGTACAATCCCAAGGAAGGTTTCACGTTCTTAATGTCAAATCATCACAATTTATCTAACCCATGCTATGTCAAATGATCATTTGTTGACACGTGCATAGTCAATGCTTGATTACTTACTACTCTTATATAGTTTCTTCTTATTAGTCTTTGATCCAGAATGCATCATTTCAAGTTCTAGTCTTTTATAACACCAATGAATGCATTTTTTGTCCGGAGGTATTTTGTAGTCTTTAATAAGAACCTAAGGTAGTACTCATTAATAGAAAGCAAGCCTTGGCATAGTGCCATAAACTTTTTGAAGAGATCCCTCCTGACATATATAACATGGAACCATTCACTCATCAACTCCAAGAAACACTCCCACGTCTTCACATATGCATTATGTCGTTTCTATGCTCTCTATTTATTGTTAACATGACCACAATTTCTATAACAATAAAGCTTGTAATAGATAAGATATTTATAGAATAACACCAAATACAATTTTATTCAAAATAAACTAAGAGTTACAATGTATAAAACTAATAAGATGGTAAAATGAACCTAAGCTAGGAAAGAGGTAAACTACTCCCCAAATGAAGATTTCCACAAGAATCTTCAACTTGTGAGAAAACATCACTTGCTCTCCCAGATAAGTTGGGTTTATCACAATGTCACAAGGACAATAATATAGTGAGGTTTTGAGTATGATCTAACTCCTATATACACTTAAACATGTTTAATATTGAGATATAGCATAATCATCTCATTTGATTAAAAAAAAACCCTCATGATAATTACCATGTATGTCATGTATGGGCACCATATGACTTAAAGGATAAAGTATAGAGAGCCAATATAGCAAAAAAAAAAAAAGGAGTCATAACTCTTCATTAAGGGAACGAGCCCAAAGTTACTTTTAGGAATTTAATTCCATTTATTTTTTAATATATCATCCTAATCATGTGTGTGTATGACTTTTCAAAATTTGACTTGTGGCTAAAAACCTTATTTTAGTGTTTTAATATTACACCAGAGACATTAAATATCACAAAGGGAACACACATGAAATTACTCATAATCAATAAATATGGTAGTTCCAGCCATAATGTCAATACCAAGAGTTGTCTTAGTCCACCAAATGTATGGGCATGTCCTACAAGTCCTACACATGGTCCTACACTTGTGAGGTGAACTGATTTAGTCATTGGACACATTACAATAAGCTATGTTAAATAATTAGATCAAAGGAACACTGATGAGCTTAACTAGATTATAAGAGGATATGGATGTCATTTTGATAACTTTAATGAAGGTACATGACAAACACATGGGATGGAAATTTTTAAGGATGATGAGACTAGGTATTAGATTAGTTTATAGTCATTATTTAACTTATTACGTGATTATTAAGAAGCTTTTCAGGAGATTAGGTAATGTTAGGTATAGTTTTAGAGTGTGATTTATCTCACATGTGTATTATTCGGTGTGGCATGGAGTTGCTTAGATAGTGTGTGGATGGGTTTCTTTTAGTCTTTTAACTAATATTATTTGTAGAAGATTCAGTTCAATTATGCTATTAACACAATGTAATCATATTGGTATCATCAAGTGAATGAGAATTGAAAATTAGACTTTCAAATCGAACCCTATATGAGTTATTCTATGCTTTTTTCAATTCTATGTGAGTGAATTTTTTTTCAAACCCTCTATTTGTCCATGTGAGATACTATAGAGTTCTATCCTTCAAATCCATTATCATGCATCATATACACCAACATAATCACATTCTCAAATACCCCTAAACCATGATTTAGGAATTTGGCAAAATAGAGATTTATTAAAGGAATTAAGTAAATAAATTATTTTATTAAAAACTAAGTGGAATGAATAAAGGTAAAACAAGGAGAAAATAATAAAGAAATTATTTAGGGAAAATTTGGACATTTTACTAACTAACATGGAAGTTAATGAAAACTTACCCAAAATAGCTTAATTAATCTAAAAATGGATTTAATTATTATTCTTAAAATAATTATTATTAAATTTAAATATCTAACTTAATTATATAAATAAATAAAGACCAAATACCCCCAGCCCAACCATTTTATCTTTTTTCTTTTTCCTTTTTTCTTTCCTCCTTTCTTTTCCTTTTTCCTTTTTCTCCTCTCCTTATTTTCCCCTCTCCTCCCTGATTGGGCCAGCCGAGACCCAAACTCCCCTGGCCTGTCTCGTGCAGCCCAGGCCGTATCGTCTACCTCCCCTTTCCCATTCCGCCCGGCCGTACCGCCTTTTTCCTCCTTTTCTCTCTTTCCCTGGACTGCCTGGTCCACCCTGCCCTATCTTCTTACTCCTCACGCGGACTGCAACCCCCGACCTGCAGTCCTACGCCTCCCGATGGCCACTTGCTCCGTCCATCTCTCCTCCCTTGCTACCCCCATCGTTTTCCTTTACATTTTTGACCTAGCCTACTAGTCCCCCCTCCTCACGGATGCTGCCATCCTTTCCTTTTCCCTATACTGAGCCCAACGTACCTTGCAATTCGTAGGGCATGCGCCGCCTGCCACCGCTGGTCGGCGAGCAGCCTCACCTGCCCCCGGTTGTCTTCTTCTCCCTTTGTCGTTTCCCCCTCAATTAGCCTACAAATACACTCCCAAGGCAACCATAATCGAGCTCCCTTTTTCACAAGCCTAGGAACTCTGCTTCTCGCCGCCGCCGCCCAAATAGATTCTTACCCCACCACCGTCGACGATCGCTGCCGCAAACGCCGCCCACCAAAACCTTCCCCGCACCTCCCTCTATAAAACCAAGCCACCATAATCTCCTATCTTGCCCTGCATGCGCCACCCCGGCAGTGCAAAGTTTCCAACTCGAGCAGCCCACTCCAGCCCCTCGCCGCCCCTCGCGCTGCCTTCCGCAGCCAATCCTGCCGCTACCAACACCTCCTCCACCCTCCAAAACACCTAGGGAACCTTCCCCTACCTTCCCATACCTTCATCTCCCCTACCTCCCTCTCCTCTTACTTCCTCCATCTTCCACCACCTTCGGTCACCGCAAAAACCATCATGCGCCGCCACTCCTAGCTACACCACCACCTTCATTCCACCCCTCTCCACCTACTGCACCTTCCTCCACCTCAAACACCCGTCCACTTCATCTCCTTTAGCCTACTTAGTAATCTTTCCACCTCTCTTCCTCCTCCACCGCCGCCGCCGCCGCCGCCGGTTCCACCACTAACCTTAGGTGGTGCTCCAACTTCTCCAGCCCCTAAACTATTTTCTATAAGTGTTAATAATTTTATTTAATATTACTAGTATTATCCTTAATATCACTATTAATATTATTCTTATTATTATTAGTGTTGTATTATCATGATTATTATTATTATTATTATTACCATTACTAATATTTTTTTTTTGATAAGTAGAATTTTATTACTAATTGAAAAGGATATTACAACTTTGCATTATAATCAATGACATCCAGCAGGCCTAACCACTGACCATACTTAGCAGAATGTACATGATTGCTAAATATCTTAGATACATGCATAAGAATACTTCTCAAAAGAACACCTAGTTGTCTTATTTTATTCTGAAATATTCTAAGGTTCCTTTCATGCCAAATAGTAGCTATATAAGAAACAAAAAGAGTTCCCAAAATATACTTCTTCTGTTGTGCTTGTATTGTTCTTGTAATCAGAGTCTTAACCTCTTGATCCCAGCCTAGGATAGGATCACTTCTTCCAGCCAATCTTCTAATAGTCTGCCAAATGATAGTAGTAGCAGGACAAAACAAAAAGAGATGATCCCTAGTCTCATCATGCTGTTGACAGAAAATGCATTTTGGATCCACAGCCATGCCAATCTCCCTCAGTCTTGTTTTTGTTAATAGTCAATTTCTTCATGCAAGCCAAGCAATAAAGTTTACCCTAGGAGTAGAAACAGGTCTCCAGATCAGCTTTTCCCAAAGACACTTGTCCTGTGAAGATCTGATGGCCTTATAAGCTGATTTAATAGAATACTCATTCTGGTTTGCTTCACAGGTTAAAATGAACTCCTTCACAATTGGTCTAATGTGAAGAATTTTGAGAAAAATCCAAGAAGTGTAAGATGATGGGTACAAATCCCATACAGTGGCTTGTTTGATATACACTAAATGGACCCATTTAACCCATAGAGTATCTTTCTTTACAGCTATATTCCAAAGTAGCTTTCCCAAAGCACAACAATTCCACAATTGCAAATTTAACAGACCAAGCCCACCTTCATTTGTTGGATAACACAGAGACTCCCAGGCTACTAGGGCAGTCTTCTTCATCTGCAACTTACCAGACCAAAGAAAAGTTCTATAAATACTAATAAAGCAGTTGAGAACTTTCCTTGGAAGAAGAATGATTTGGCTCAAATAGAGCTGAATACTAAAAAGCACATACTTAATGAGTTGCAATCTGCCTGCATAAGAAAGGAATAAGGTACTCCAATGCCTTAACCTTGCAGTCATTTTATCCAATAGAGGCTACAGTTGAGAAGTTGTTATTCTTGCAGAGGATAAAGGTAACCCCAGGTAAGTGATGTGAAAAATTCCTACAGGATACCCCAAAAGCTCCACGATACTTGTCTGTGTAACTGCAGCCACTCCTCCAAAAAATACAGAACATTTGTTAGGATTAACCATGAGACCTGAAATTACAGAAAAATGATCCAAAACCTCCTTGAGACTAAGAACACTCTGGAGATTACCCTTACAAAATAATAAAAGGTCATCTGCAAAGTTCAAGTTTATAAGTTGGAGACCTCTACATCTTGGGTGAGCTTAAACCTGGGGTCAATCCATAATTTCTTCAAACACTTACTGAAATAATCCATAACCATCATAAAGAGATAAGAAGAAAGATGATCTCCTTTCCTTAATCCTCTTTTACCAGGGAAAGGTGCAGCCAAAACTCCGTTAAAAGAGATAGAGTAGGAAACAGTGGTCACACATGCCATAATAAATTTAATGAAATGAGGTGGAAAACCATATAGATTTAGAATTTGCTATAGAAAATTCCAATTAACCATGTCATAACCTTCTTGAGATCAATCTTAATCATGCATCTAGGAGAAATGCCCTTGTGAGATTATTTCCGTACTAATTCATGGGCTAACAAAATATTTTCACCAATGCTTCTTCCTTTAATTAAAACATTTTGAGAGAGATCAATGATATTAGGCATGTGTATCCCCCTTATTTCCCCCTAATTTCAAAAAATACTTATAACTAGGGTAAACTATTTAAAAGGCCACAACTTTAACATTAAAATGGTTATCATCATCATCATCATCATCATCATCATTATTATTATTATTATTATTATTATTATTATTATTTCTATTACTACTACTAATACTACTATCATTATTATTATTATTAACAACTTTAGTATTAATATAGTTATTTCTATTATTATTATTATTATTATTAATGTTATTTAAACCGAAGTTGGAGTATTATCGTTTTGTTGTTAAAGAGGAATAATACTTAAGCCTTAGTACTTTACTATTTAATATTGGAATATCATTAATATATTATTCCTAATGCCTTTAGCACTAACATTGTTACTATGGTATCATTATTAGTTATTACTATTATTATTGTTATTATTTTATTACTATTATTGTGATAAAAACATTTGAACCCTTATATTATTATTATTCAAAATATAAATTTTATCATTATTATCTTTAGGAATATTTGTACTTTGTTGGTATTGCAATTATTATATTATTATTTTAACCCTACCACTATTATTAGACTTATCCTTAAAAATGCTAGGGTTTCTATCACTATAAGCATTAGCAATACTATTATTATTATTATTATTATTATTATTATTATTATTATTATTATTATTATCACTGTTTTACTATAATTATTATTAGTACTATTATTTGAAGAATAAAGCTATTAGTTTTAATAATATAAGTATAGCAATAAATATTAAAATAAACATATTTTGACTAGTAATATCTAGTAGGCTAACTTGATGATAAAAACTCTAGTTTTTATGTATAATGCTCTGTTTAATATTAATAACCCTAATCTTAGACTAAATTTGTAACACCCCAAAATTCACTACTTTTTTTATTAAAAGAAAGGCGGAAGTAATTAAAATAGAAATTCTTAATTTAGAACCCGTGAATGTTGGGGATGTTACCGCCACACTTAATACCAGACCGGTTCACTTCTACCGTTCCAGTATTAAGTGCTAAGGCTAAAGAAAAGCAATTCATAACATTATTAAATAATCCAGATTCATAAGTACGGAAATCAGGTACGCGTAAGTCCTTACACAATCTAAAATAGGAGAATTAGTTTTTTTTTTCGAGAAAAGGAAATAACTACAATAATAAAAATGTTTCTCAAGTACTAATCATAAATAATAGACATGGTAATAAAAATCTCAAGGAAAGCCGGCCACGTCATTATGGGAACAGGTCCCGCCCCAATCATCACTCGACCCGTCCTGATGACCCATAGACATCGATAGCATCGTAATACACATCTCCTACCTGCAGCAAGTCAGATGGGCCTTCTACTCACGGGAATGAGCAGCACCCATGAAACGAGTGATCAGTACGCTATATACTGAGTAAGGTAACCGAGCACTAAGGCCAACACATACACGCATAAATCATGCTGAACATAACAGAGCATAATCATAAATGCATATGATCAACCAGATAAAAGTACAAAGGCCCATTCATAGTCCGAATTAATTACTTAGTTAATCTCTGATCAGATCTCATGTCATACCATGCCTTTATATCGATTCCATGCGAGCACAGGAGCACCCTACTATTATAACCGGTGGGCCGGTCACACATAGAGCATCGTGCTCTAACCACTATTATTACCGGTGGATCGGTCACAAATAGGGTCAAACCCTAACCAGTATTATAACCGGTGCATCGGTCGCATATAGGGTAAAAACCCTAACCACTATTCCTAACCTGTGGATCGGCTCGGCTCCTGCTCACATAGTGTTCCATTGTAAATAATTAATGTCTTTTTACTTGCCTTAGCAAAACTTTGGTCTATTTTCATTGAGATCAGGATCCCCCACTATTGTAATCGGTGGGTCGGTCACACATAGGACATCATGCCGTAACTACTATTATAACCGATAGATCGGTCGCACATAGGGCCTCGCGTCCTAACCACTATTCCTGACCGGTGGATCGGCTGGTCCCGTCTCAATATCTTCCACTTTAAGTAATTAGTATCTTAAGTATCTTATTCACAAGTTTTGACCCAGACATGCATGACTGACTTCTACTTTTCTCATCTTCCAACCCTAATTAACCACCACTATTACAATTAATCACGACCTTCCCTAACTCCCATGAAAACTCTAACTCCACCTAAACCCTACTCCATGCAAACCCTAACTCCTTGTCCCATGCAAACCCTAACTTCACGTAAACCCCACTCCCATGCAAACCCTAATTTTACGTAAACCCTGCTCCCATGCAAACCCTAATTTCCATGCAATAGTAGCACCACCATGCCAAACCCTAGCACCATGCAACTCATACAAAACCCTAACACCGTACAACCCATGCGAAACCCTAACACCATACAATACATTAATTCCATGCAAAATCCAACTCCCATGAAACTCTCCATTATTATCTTGCAATTCCATCATGCATGTCTCAGGGCCATATCACATCGTATTAATAACATATTTATACACATCATTCTCATGCCACAATCATCTAACGAAACACACCTCAACTTTTATACATGCTGCATTCATAACACTTATATAATAATTACTTGAAATACACGGCAGATCATATCATAGGGCATGCATGGCATATAAATCATATATAACATAAATGGCCTTAGCACCCCTTACCTAAAATGTAACCGGTCTTGGAGCACGCTCCTATACCACTTGAGGGCTTTGAATGGGCTCACCTACTTTGGGAAAAATACTAGGATTAGGTTTTCTCTTAAGAAAGCTATTATTTCTAACTTATCCCAAGACCTTATTTTTAATTAAAAATTATTATATTAGAATTGACTCTACAAAATTCTAGTAGAATATTAATAATAAAACTAATGGAGCTCAAAATAAAAAGGTGATATAAGGGTTTCTACCCTTCAAAAAAATAATATGAGTAAAGATAAACTAATAATAATAATAATAATTCTAATAACAACTAACTATTATAAATAATGATAATATCAAGAATAATAATAATAATAATAATAATAATAATAATAATAATAATAATAATAATAATAACAATAATATATAAGCTTTAAAATTTAAAGTGGGGTTTCGACCCTACTTATAACTAATGACCTACTATTTATTAATATTAATAATAAAATTAATAACATATATAATAATATTGAAATAATAAAGATAATGATAATATTATTATTAATGGTTATAAGAACAATAGAAATAATAATACTAAAATACATAAGTGCGAATGTTAATACAAAATTAGGACCTAAGATTTTTCCAGAATAATAAATAAAATGTTAATAATAATTATTCTAATAATTATAATATTAATAATAAGAAGAAGAATGATAATAATATTATAATAATTCAATTAATAACTTAAAATTCGAAGCTAACAATAAAATTATTTTATTACCACTCTCTACCCTGCAAGTACAATTCAGCATAAATTTTATATCAAATAATAATAATATTAATCAAGTAAATAATTATTATATTCGAATAATTACTAATAAATAAAATAAAAATAGAATAATTTACTATAAATAGTAAATAATGACTAAGAAGGTCTAGGGTTTCACCTTGAGTCGGCGGGAATGGGCGGCACCGGCGGTGGTTCACGGCGGTGGCCGGAAAAATGATCTAAGAGGGAAAAAGATGAAGAAAAAGAGAGAAGGAGTAGGGGAAAAATTAAAATAAGGTTATGGTTCGGTGGAGGAGGATTAGAGGGAGTTTTTGGGTAGTTCAGAGGGTAGAAGAAGTGGCAGAAACGGTAGCAGACAGCGGCTCAAGGGTTTCGGGGTGAAAATTCTGGCGAGAGGAGCAACAAACTTGGCACGGCTATGGAGGCCCGTGCAAGAAGAATCGAAGGTTGAAAATGGTTTAGTTAACTAGACGGCGTTTCAGGGAAGAATTTGGAATGTGGCAGTGGCATTGAAGTTGGCGAACGGCGGCTAAATACACATCTGAAGTTCTGGTGGCCGGCAACTCGAACTTAGGGTCTCGGGGAAGAAAAAACCCAAAATCTCCTACAACCAGGCTATTTATAGATTGTAGATGGTATAATAGGGTTTTGGGGGTCGGTAGGAAGTTATGGGGTGCGAGAATTTGGGCAGCCGGCAGTGGAAAACGGTAGGCCAACGTTTGGTTGATTCGACAGTTCACGAGGCTGGGGAGAGGAAATGGGCGAGATAAAACGGACAAGATTTATGCCAATTTATTCCTTGAGTAAAGAGGAATACAATGAGCCAAGAAACGGTCGGTCAAAGGTCTCATGGCCGGAGATGCCATTGACGGGGTCGAAAGGTTGCAGCGCAACGACGGAGGAGGACGGAGGAAGAAGGAAAGGAGGCGGACCGGTCAGCCGGGGAAAAGAAAAGAAAAGGGTAGAACCGAGCGGTTGGCGCGAGGGAGGGTGTCATTAAATAGAACGACGAGTTTCGATGGAAATGGAAGCAAAGAGCGGTGTTGGAAGGGGGACGAAAGGTGCGTGATGCGGCTGGGCCGAAGAAGGAAGAAGAAGAGGAAGACTGGGCCGCAGCTGGCCCAGTTCGGTTAGAAGAAGAAAAAGAAAAGAAGAAGGAGAAAAAGGAAGAAAAAGGAAGAAGGAAAAAGGAAAAAAATTATGGTTTGGCTGAATTAAATTAATTTGGTTATTTGGGTTATTTAAAAATAATAATATTTAAATAAAATAATATTTAAATCCCTTTTTAGTTTAAAATAGGATTTTTAAAAGATTTGTTTCCATAAATTCCATTTTAATTAGCAAAACACCCTTAATTTCTCCAATTACATTATTTATAAAAATTATTATTAATTTAAATCTATTTTCTCAATCTTATATTAAATAAAATAATTTATTTAATAAATTTCTAAAATAAAAAGCTTAATTAGCTAAAATACCCAAATTCTCTCCTAATGAAAATACTTATAAATTTATTCTTGATTTTCCCTAATTAATTCAATTTATTTTAATAAAAATAATTTATTTAAATAATTTTTCTAATAAATATCATTTGAAGGTAATTTATTAAAATCAGAAATTTTTGGGGCATTTCAAAATTAAGGACTAAAGGTACTTTTAGTAGGAGGGCAACTAATCCTTAGTATTTTCCCTCTTATAGGTAAATCGAGCCAAAACCCTAAGGAATCTTAGGAGCGTGCTCCAAGTCCGGCGTCACTTTAGGTAAAGATGTAGCTAAGGCCCATGTGTGTTATGTGACTTGTATGCCTTGGATGCTATATATATCATGTTATATTGTGTATCGTATGATTGTCCTTAACTTGTCTTATGTGTAGCGCAGCTTGGAGTTGAGGTATGTTTGTATGTGCTTCTTATGACATGAGAATGATATGTATATATGGTGTTTATAGTGTGATATGATATGGGCCTCTAGGACATGCATGATAGTACAATTGATAATATGATATGGGAATGAAAGGATAAAAATAAATAAACGGGAAGTGAGTTCATTAAGGGGGATATGAGGTTGACCAAAATACCTCATGATCAATGAGAGGAAATTAAAGAGGAAGGAATGACCAAAATGAATGAGAGATGGGAACCATATATGGGAATCTTAAAATTTGCATGGGGACTTTGGGTGTTTTCATGGGATGGATAAAACTTCCATGGGGGTGATCTTTTCGTGAGAAAAGTTGATTTAGGGTGTAAATAAGCTAAGGGAGAGTTGTGGAGTGATTGGAGACTTGGGATGAAAAATAGTACGTAGGTTGGTGTAAGGGTGTATAAGGGACCTGATTAGGGTTTTGGGAGGAAGCGATAATCTGAAAAATGTGGAAGTAAAAATGATTAAGGGAGAGTGGAGTATGGGTTAAGAGTGGAAATTTATTTATAAGGGGTGAGTATGGGTGCCAAGGGAGAGAAGAAATATTGAGTGAGAAATAGGGAGTTTACTTGTGGGAGAAGAAAGGTACTAGGGTTTAAAGTGGCCAACTAGGGTTTTTTTGGTCACATGTGGAATCAAGTGGTAAAGCGATATGATTTGGGATTGGATCTAATGAGTTAAGGTATGGGGTGATAAACGAGGTAATGGTAGTGTAAGTGAGAGAGAGGGTTGGGCCACATCGGTCCATTTAGGGTTTTCAAGGGAAAACCCTAGGGGGTGATAGTAGGTGGACTTGATGTCATAAGGTGTTAGGCCTAACCCACACCCATAGGATTTGGGTTTTTCATTAAAGGGTAAGTGTAAAGGGAAATGGATGTCGGGGTGTGATAAGGGGCGCAGGATCTCAAGATATGGGACTGGCCCCCTTGGTAGAATAGAAGTAGAAGGTAGTTGACATGCATGTCAAGGGTGAAAAGCTTTATTTAATAAGACACGAATAAGATACTAATAACTTAAAGAGTAAGATTGTTAAGCCAGGCCCAAACCGACCCATCGGCATAATAGTGGCCATGTGCCGGGGTGCTTTGGAGACCTATCCACCGGCATATAACAGTGGTTAGGTGTGTTCTACCCTATAAGTAACCGATCCACCGGCTATAATAGTGGGGGATCCCGAGCTCAACAAACTAAACATTATGTTGCCGATGAATCATGAGAAAGCTACTATGTACTTACGGTGAAACACCATGAGAGTTAGGGCCAAACCAATCCACCATCATAATAGTAGCCAGGAGCATTCTACCCTAGAGACCGATCCACCGGCATATAATAGTGGTTAGGTGCGTTCTGTCCTATAAGTGACCGATCCACCGGCTATAATAGTGGGGTTCCCACACTCGCATGGATTAATAAAGATTATGGTGTGAAATGACTATATTTAATAGGGATCCAAAAGAAAATTAGTCTAATTGGACCATAACCGGCCTTCATTATATGGATTACTCCATGCGGCTTATGTGAATGTGCCATGTATGTTATGTTGTATGTTTTGTATGTTTGGCCTTAGCGCATCTATTACTTACTCAGTACGTAGCGTACTGATCACAAGTAGAAGACCCATTCGAGCTTGTGCAGGTAAGGGATGATATCTTCGATGCCTATGACACCTACGAGGCATCGGGTGGGGCTGAGCATCGAGCCTAGACCTGACTTGTGGATCGAGAGCGACTCGGCGGGACTCTGTTTCTTTTATTGGACCTTGTATTATCATATTTTAGGTGTGTTTTTGTATTATGCTTTATGTTTTGAAAAACTCTAGCCACGTACTCTTTGGATTGTAATCCTAAATTGCACTTTGATTTCTGTATGACTTGTGCTTTACCAACGACTTGCGTTTTTATTAATGACTCGTGTTTAATGTGAACCTTATACAGCCTTAGCACATAGTACTGGGATGGTAGGAGTGAACCAATCTGGTACTAAGTGTGGCAGTAATACCTCCGAATTTATGGTTTTATCTTTTCGCTTCCATTACACCCTTTTAAATAAACGAAATTTTTCAGTAGGAAATTTGGGGGTGTTACACATTCATCCATAACTATCCACAACAAGTCACATATAATAGTAATATTTATTCATCTTCTACTTTTGAAACCCTAACACTACCCTAATCCAATTGCAACATCTTTGAAAACTGAATTAATCATGTTCTTCTATCATTAATGTAATACCCCATTTTTTAGAAACTTTAATTATAAATTGATAATTATGTCTCATTAGTTATAATAGTTATTTTAGGAGGTTTTGTATTAAACGTATTATTATTATATTTTTTATTACGACATATTAGATATAAATGTAATTAGATTAAAATTTGATCAAATTTGAGCTATTAAATTTAATCATAGTTAGACTTTTATTGATATCAAGTAACCCTAATTCCCGTAATCGAATGTTTCTACTTCGGTCCAATTTTTTCTAAATAGTAACCCTACCTTATAATAGAGTTTGGTCTTATCCCCATTCTCCTTCTTGACACATTTTCTCTAGGCCATCTCTCCCGCACACACTTTTCACCATGCCCTTGCTATACTCCATTAACTACACCCTACCTTATCAACTCCCACCTTCTTTGCATATATGTTAGCTTGCCTAACTATACCTTACTTCATCTCCCCCTCTATACATTTATGTGTGTGTGTGTGTCTTTGTCTATATATATATATATATATATATAACATTAACACCTCAACAACTCCCTTCCTCCCTTCATTTTATATCGAAATTTACCACCACCGAATGCAACCTTATTCCCTCCCTCTCCCTCCTTCTCACCATTGCCAACATACACCAAAACCACCACACAACTTAGCATTGTTCTCTTCCACCAAACACTTCCCCGTAGCTTAAGCCTATCCTACCAGTTCTACCCTCCTATTTAGAGCTTTCCCCTTTTTTCCACTCCCTTTTTATTCAACCAAAAGTGTTGAACACACCTCCTTTCCTTTAACCAAAACTACAGAAAACCCTCCTCTTATTGCTCCCATAATCACCAAACCTTCCCTCCTTGGCTTCGGCCTTCTCCACAAGATTGTTTCCCCTTGCTACATCCTACACCACTTAAACCTTTCCCCTAGCAACATGCTCCTCAACTATAGCCATTGCCCTTGAATCAAGCATTTCCCTCACAACTAGCGATGTTCCACCCCTAGCAACAACCCCTTTTGCCAAAGCTCCATTAATTTGTGATAAAAACTAGTGTTGTTTCCGTTCTCCTCATTATTGTTTGAATTTGTGCCCTTTTGTTCATTACTACATTGTTACCCCTAACTGCTTCCCTTGCCAGTTAGTTCTTAACCTTTTCCGGCTTGTTTTAATTAATTTTTGTTGTTGATTGTGTTATGTTAGATACTAATATGTGTGTTGGTTTAGTCGTTGTAAGGGTTTTGAAGTGATTGAGTGGAGACTATTTGGGTGGATTTTACTTTATTTATTTTTCTTTGATAAGATATAATTGTAACTTTCTACTAAGATGTGAAATCATGTGGTGATATATAAAAGTCATTATGTGTTTTAAAGTATGATTTATGCATGAGTTTTAAAAGGATATATGTATATCTTATATACTGAATTTATATATTAGGTATGCAAATTTTATTAATAGGTGTGAAACATAAAAGTATGATATTAAATAATTAGCAAGCATCTAAAGTGTTATTAAATAGAAGATATGTGCATGTGTATTTTGTTGAATGGTTAATGTATGCATGTCTAGGATTTTGTTAAGGTTATGTTCTTGTCTAAATGATGATGTAAATTCCATGATAAGTGTACTATAATTATCTTTGCATGGTAGATAGGATTGATATAAGTATAATAGAAAACATGTACACATGACTAGGGTTAGAATACAATAATTATTATTCGTATGATGTAGGGTTAGGAATGTTTCCTCACCTACACTATGATGTTAATTACCATGGTAATTGCTATAATATACTATAAATATATACATATGTGTTGCATAGAATATATGATACTTTAAAAATGTATGATCAAGGTTTGTAGACATAATTCACTAAATGCATGAAAATTAAAAAAAAATATAGTCAATTGCAAAATTTTAAAGAATTGAGTATTATTTTTATTTAAATAATTTCCCAAACTAATATTTTACTAAAATTATCCTTTTTGAACCAATATATTAAATTATATTTAATTAAATTACTAAATTAAATATTTTATCAAAAATATTACATTTTAATATTTTATACATTAAATTAAATTATTTTCCCATTTCCCATTTCCCCTTTTTCCTTTTTCTTTTTCTTTCTCCCCTTTTCTCCTTTTTCTTCTTTCTTTTCTTTTTCTTTTTTTCTCCTTCAGGCCGCTAGCTAGGCCAGCCTGCCTTCTCCTCTCCCTGTGCCTGGGCCTCCGGCCCACTCCTTTCCCCGACGTAGCAGCCCCATTGCCTGCCCTCCTTTCTTCTTTCCTTTCTTCCTCAGACCGGGCCAGCCCAACTTCTTTTTTTTCCTCCCCTACACCAGCCTGCACGTCCCCCTCCTTTCTTTCTTCTTCCTTCTTCTACGTCTCGACCCAGTAGTTCCCCAACTTGTCCCCATCGCCAGCCTGCAGCCTCGGGCATGCCAGCCACTACCCAACTGCCACCACTACAACCCTCCCTCTCTCCCTCTCTCTCCCCCTCCTTTTTTTTCACAATTTTAGACCCAATAGGCCATGCACCCCCATCATGCATGGCCTCCCCTTTCCCCATCTTTCCCTCCCTCTCCCTACCACCCTACCACCTCCCCTGCCACCCTACACGCTGCCATCGGCCGGCTAGCTACACCCCTATCCTACCTCTTCTTTTTCTTCTCCTCTTCAGCCCTCCTGCCTCATATTTTTTTAGCCCTCTTTCTTCCCTGATCCCCTTCCCTCCATTTTTCTTCCCCTTCATCTTTTCCTTTTTGTTTTGCACCGCCGCCACCCTCCGCGGGCTCAATTGCCTCACCAACTCCTAAACCACCTTCTGCACCTTTCTACTCCTGCCCTGCGCCACCACAACACCACCCAAGCCACCCCGTAGCTCCTCCTTTCTCCCCCTTTTCTTTTTATCCCCATTTTCCCCTTCTCGGCAGTCCCACTACAACCCCTCTGCTTGCCGCTGTCCGGCCACCTTTTCCGCCACCCAAACCACCAATCCACACCCTACAACCTCCTCTACCACCCTCATACATTTTTTTTTTCGAAACAAGCCCCCTCACCCCTCCATTTTTTCCCTTTCTTTTCCTTCCTTCTCAACCCGATCCCCTTCTACAACCCACTTTACCACCTCACCGTCACTGCCTCCGCCGCTTTTGGCCACCAACAACCCATCACCAGCCGCCACCTACACCCCCTCTTCACTCCTACACCCTTCCCTTGCCTCCAAACCTCCCCCATCTATCTTCTTCCCTAGCCCCAAACCACTAACCCAAAAATAACAAATTTTCCCTCCTTTCACCCCCTCTTCTAGCCTTCCTCCTTTTTATTTTGCATGTAACTCATGCTGCATGAGCACTATGAGCTGCTACATGCTTTAGTATTTTAGTAAAAAAATTTTAAGGTATAATAGCATTTTAAGTTAGGTGTTTCATTAATTAAATTTTATAAATTTTTATGCTTGGATTCTTATTTCTAACATGATAAGTTTTGATATTATTTTGAGGTGTTGATTTTACTATTTAAAGCTTGAATCTTTTACCGGGATACCGTTAAGGTTCGATTTTTAAGGGATCCAAGATAATCATTAAATCCCACTTAAACACATAGATAAAAGTATGTTTGCAAATTAGGATTTTTAATATGTTATTATGTTTGATATATGCTTGTTAGTATAATTTATATGGTTGCTTGTATTATTTAATAAAAAGGAAAGTATGCTCTTATGTGCTGTGTGGAAATGTTGTCTAAGGGAAAAAATTGATTATTAATGAAAGTGTTGAGTACTTATCCATGTCATATTATGTTATTGTGACCATTTATGCTTGAATAATATTATTGTGAGCCTTAGGGGCATTTTAGTAATATTCCTTATGCTAGATTATGGCCTAATATGTGTGGGTGCTAATAAGTAATATATTAAAATATAATGGTTGGTGGAGTTGGATATTGTTAATGGAGTATTAATATTATTATTCCATGTGGTAATGTGAATTTAATAAAGGTGATGTAATAAAGGGGGGTAAAGTGGTAATTTTTGGAGGTAAAAGGGTAATATGGTAATTTTATAAGTAAAAGGGTGTTATGGAATTTTGGAAGTAAAGAGTAAGATGGTAATGTTATAAGTAAATGGGTATTTTGGTAATTTTGGGAGTAAAAGGTAAAGTGTTAATTTTGGGAGTAAGGAGTAAAATAGTAATTTTGGAAGAGAAGGGTAAGAATGGTAATTTTGGATGTAAGGGGTAAAATAAGGGGGTAAAATGGTAGTTTTATAAATAAGAGGATATTATGGTAATTTGGTAGTAAAAGGATAAATTGGTAATTATAATTATGGAGAAGGGTAAATTAATAATTATAATTTTGGAGAAGGGTAAATTAATAGTTATAATTATGGAGAAGGGTAATTTGGTAATTATAATTATGGAGAAGGGTAAATTAATAATTTTAATAATGGAAAAGGGTAAAATGGTAATTATAATAATTTAAAAGGGTAAAATGGCAATTATAATAATTGAGAAGGGTAAAATGGTCATTATGATAATAAAGAAGGGCGATTTGGTGATTTATCCAACTAAAGGGGCAAATTGGTAATTATGATAATAGAGAAGGGAAATTTGGTAATTTAACTGACTAAAGGGTAAATTGGTAATTATTTACCAACTAAAGGGGAAAATTGGTAATCATGATAATGAAGAAGGGTAATTTGGTAATTTATCCAACTTAAGGGCAATTTAGTAATTATAACAAAGGAGAAGGGTAATTCGGTAATCTAACTAAGAAATTGGGAATTATGATAAGTATAACAATTATGAAGGGTGATTGGTGTCCTAATAGGTGTGGGAGATAACTTGGTAACCCAAACTGAGTAGGGATGTGGCTAAAAACAACAATATGTGTGTTTTATGCCTCGTGTGCCATGTTTTATACCCTATTATGTACTTTATGCTTAATGATTAATCATTTGTAGTGCAACTTTGAGTGATCTATGCTTATGTGACTTCCTTATGGCATGTGTATGATGATTATATATGTTGAGCGTACGATTTTATGTGATGTGACCCTCTAGGACATGCATACTAGGATGTTTAATAATAATATATGGGGTGAAAGTATAAAAAGGAACAAATGGGAAGTGAGTTGACTAAGGGGACATGAGATTGACCTTATTATCTCATGATCCATGAGGGGAAAAATAGAAAGGTGATTATGATCAAAATAAAGGACTGATGTGACTCTTGCACTGGAGGTTTCTAGGGTTTGTATGGGATAATCCTTACGTAAGAAATGTGTTAGGGTTTGAGCAACCAACTAGGGTTTTACGGTCACATGTATGATTGGTGAGTAGAGTGATGAGATTTGGGTTGAAACTAAGCGAGATGAGGTGTTAGACGATAAAAGAAAGGTTGGGTCACGTAGGTCCGATTAGGGTTTCAAGGGAAACCCACGATAGCGGTAGTGAGAGAATTTGAATGTCGTAAGGTGATGGGCCTCGACCCACACCCTTAAGAGTTGGGTTTTCGTTATAAGTAGACGTAAGGGGGAATGGATGTCGGGGGTGATAAGAGGAGCAAAGGTCTCAAGATATGGGACGGGCCCTCTTAGGAGGATAGAAGTAGAGGTCAGTGGCAAACATGTCAAGGGTGAAATACTTTAGAATAAGATATAAATAAGAAACTAATCACTTAAATTGGAATATTATTGAGCCGGAACCAGACCGATCCACCAGCATAATAGTGGCCAGGTGCCAGGGTGCCTTGGAGACCGATCCACCGACATATAATAGTGGTTAGGTACGTTCAGCCCCATAAGTTACCGATCCACCGGCTATAATAGTGGGGGATCCTAAGCTCAATAAACAAACGTAATAATGATAAGATATGGGGAAGACACAAAGTAATTATAGTGGAACACCATGAGGGTCGGGGCCAGACCGATCCACCGACATAATAGTGGCCAGGAGCATTTTGCCCTAGTGACCGATCTACCGGCATATAATAGTGGTTAGGTGCATTCTGCCCTATAAGTGACCGATCCACCGGCTATAATAGTGGGGTTCCTACACTCATATGGATATAAAATATGAGAGTTGATTGAATAATGATGGACTAATGGCTTATGGCCCGAAAGTATTGATTTTGCACTATGACATGGCTTAAGGCCGAAAGTATCGATCGTGCATTACGACCTATTGATATCTGATGTGAATGTTAATTATGTGAATGTTGCATATATACATCTTGTTATATATGTATATAGCTTTGTATCATGTGTTCCATTACGAGCCTACTTTTATGTGTGTTTTTAAAGGGTGACTCAGTACCATAGTACTGAAGGGTTCCATTCGTGGGGCCCCTGCCTATTCAATGAGCAGTGTCCCTTACAGGTCTCTTTTCAGGTACTATTCAAGTGGGTAACGGGAAGGAGAGTAAGGAATCATCCGAAACCATTAGGGTTGTTCCCTTCCTCTTTTAAATTCTTGGTTATAATATTATTATTGTTTTTGTAACCACCATTGGTGGACTTTATACTTGTAAACGGTTTGTCACGCTACTCTGATTTAAATATGATTTGTAAATTGTGTTTTACACTTTTAGCCTTAGCACTTGGTACTGGAACGATAGGGTTGAACCGGTCTGGTACTAAGTGTGGCAGTAATATCCCCGAAATTCATAGTATGTTATTTTGCTTCCGCTATTTCTTTTAATAAAACGAAATTTTTCAGTAGTGAATTTTGAGGGTGTTACACTATGTAAAAGGCATCATCCATATTATGACATGAGATAATGTGAGTCATCTTAGAGAATCGTATACTACTATAATGACATTATGTTGCCATTGTATTTTAGGTAATGCCACTATGAAATCTATGATTATATGATCCCATGGGTGATGGGGAATGGGTAAAGGTGTGTAGAGTCATTGATGAAAGTGACTCTTAGACCATTGACATGTAGAAAATTTGGCCAAGAGGGTTTGTACATCACCCATCACTTGAGGCTAAAAGAAATGCTCTTAGAGTACATCATAAGTTTTGTTGATGTCAAAATGCCACACCAAGCCTCCTATATGTTCTTCTCAGGTGAGTAACTCTTGAATGAACACTTTGGCTTGCATAGCTTGTTCCCTTAAAAGAGAAAACGTTCTTGCACTAGATAAGGTCCTTGTGGTTTGTCTTATTCTTCTGTTTTTCTAGCAAAGTATTTGTCCTACTTGTTTAATTCAGTAAGACACCCAAACCTTAGGACTCTAGCTTCTAACAATGATGGTGTATAATATGTTCTTGAGAGGGCATCAACAGCAACATTGGTCTTGCCACTTTTATGTTTTGTTGCAAAGGAGAATGATTGTAAGAATTCTACCCACCCAGTATGCTTAGAGTTGAGTTAATGCTACCCATTTATATATTTAAGGGACTCATGATCGGTATGTGATATAAATTGTGATGGTTGTAGGTAATGCCACTAGTGAACTAAAGCCCTTACTATGGCATAAAACTCCTTATCGTATATACTGTAGTTGGACCTTGCACCATTAAACTTCTCATTGAAAAAGGCCATAGACCTCCCTTGTTGCAATAACATAGCCCCAATTCCAACCCCACTTATATCACATTCAACCTTGAACACCTTCTCAATGTCAGGTATAGGCATAGGATGGAAGCCTCACTTAACCTATTTTTGATTAGGTGAAACACTTCTTGTGCAGGTTTGGTCCATTAAAAATCCCCTTTTATCTGACAATCAATAAAAGGTGCTAAGAGCTTGCTAAATCCTTTTATGAACCTCCTATAAAAAGAGACAAGTCCATGAAAGGATCTAACTTGGTAATGGATTAGGCCACATTTTTATTGCCTCTACCTTTGACTCATCCATTGATATTCCATCCCTAGATAAAACAAATCCTAAGAAGGTGACCCTAGGTACACAAAATCACACTTCTCTATTTCCCATACAATTTGTTGTTCCTAAGGGCTAAGAATATAAGCCTTAATTGCTTTACATGATCATCTCTACTAGGGGAAAATAAAAAGATATCATCAAAATATACAACCACAAAATTTGAAATGAAAGGGTAAAGGACCTCCTCCATTAGTCTCATGAAGGTTCTTGGTGCATTTGAGAGCCCAAATGCCATAACTAGCCATTCATAAAGCCCTCCCGTTACCTTGAAGGTAGTATTCCACTCGTCTCCTTCCTTCATTCTATTTTGATTGTATCCATTCTTAAATTGATCTTGGAAAAGATGCTAACCCTATGTAGGTAATCCAGCATATCATCAAGCCTAGGTGTAGGATGCCTATAATTGATAGTGATGTTGTTGATGACCCTACTATCCACACACATGCACATGGTTTCATCCTTCTTAGATACAAAAAGGGCCAAAACCGCACAAGGGCTTAAGGATTCTATTATGAAACTCTTTTGTAAGAAATCCTCAACTAGCCTTTGGAGTTCCATGGCTTCTTTAGGGTTAAACCCATAATCAAGTTTGTTTGGAACTGTGGCACTGGGCATAAAATAAATTTGGTGCTCTATGCTTCTTAAGGGAGGTAGCTCACTAGGTAAGTCATTTAGAAAAACATCCCCAAATTCTCCTAGTAGATGCTTGACCCGAGGGTCAAGAGGTAGTTACTTCTCATTAATTTCAAGTATTAAAAACAAATACAATGCCTTTCCCTTCCCTAAGGCCCTTAACACTCTCTTCCCATCAACAAACAAATATTTCTTTTCTTTCTTGTCCTCTCATACAATTAAGGACCGATAGCTAAGGGGTGTGAGGTTAATATTTTTACTAGCATACACCAATCTATATATGTTTCTCTTACCAAAATATCTTATATTTCTATCAAATTTCCATAACCTACTTAATAATAAATTACATGCATCCGTACGAATGATACCATATACAAAACAATCTTGGTAAGTTTTCCCTATAGAAAATGGCATGACCACTTTTTTGGTGACTTCGACCATGGACCCATTATTGAGCCATTGAAATTTGTAGGGTTTAGCAAGCACTTGACTTGGTAAATTTTATCTTTTCCATCAAGGTGGTGGATGCTACATTCGCATAAATCCATCCATACACAATGAGTGAACACATATTACCAAGTGTGGTACAATTGCTATAGAAAATCCTCCTCAATGGTTTCTCTTGTTTGCAAAAGTCTTCTCACCATGAGGGACTCTCCCACATCCAGTGCCACTTCCTCTATTTTGGTTCCTCCTTTTATGATCGCTAGGGCCTCAAACACTTCTTCCTCTATTTCAGCCTCTTTTAGGTCTAGTAAGATCATGACTCGTTTGTTTGGACACTCACTTTAATAATGCCCACTCTTTGGCATTTGAAACACCTCACTCCCTTTCTTCAATTATCTTCACCCACTTCTAGCTTTCCTTTTCCTTTGGATTTGAAAGCTTTAGGGTTAGGGTTAGCTTTCAATGGCTCTTTAGAGGGGTAAGTATTCAACCATACACCTCCCAATTTTGAACCCCTTTTCTCCCTTTTATGCTTCTCCATTTTGATAGTCAAGTATGTTCCACCTTTCTCACAATGTCTCCCCTCAACACTCCTATAAACCGAGATGTAGTGTGTTCTTCTACCTCCTCAAACCTAAGTCTTATTATGAGGCTCTAAAAATCCTAAATATAATCTTCTAACACTCAAAGATCCTTATCTTAGGGAAGAAATTTTGTTGTAGAGATCTTGAGTATAAGAAGCTGGTAAGAATCTTTCTCTCATCAACTTATTGACCTTTCATCATCCAAAGTTCTAGCCTTAAACAAATGGTTACATCTCATTTCCCAATCAAATTTTGGGACTTCTAGCTTGATTTCAATAGGAGGCTCTCTTCCTCCCAACCTCCTTTCTTGAAAGGATCTAGGAGAATTGCTAAAAGATGAGCTATCACTTATTGGCTTACCCCCTAACCCATTCACCCCTTCCTTTTCTTGAGGCATAGGTTAGCATTAGGTACAAAAGATTCCAAAATATGTAATACCCTCCTTATATTAGCTTATTAAAACCTCTATTTCTTTATCCCTTCTTAAATTATTAGTCTCCTCAAGGCTTAGACCTCATGATATAGGTTATTTCTCCATGTGAAAAGTTGTTTTACACACAAAGGTTAACACTTGAGAGAGAATAAAGTATTGAATGGAAACGTGGTTTGTGTTTTGTGACAAGAGGGGTTAAGTGGTTGAAAGAAATAAATAAGAAAATTGTTTGGATAGTTGAATATGGATAAATAGGTCAAGGAAGAAATAATTAAAGAGAGAAAATATCCCTAATTTACTAAATTTGAGCTTTGGCACTAATTTGATGCATTATGCTAAATAAATGGCATTAATCTAATTAAGTAGTGTTGAAGGTGGGATTCTTCTTCAAAATAACCAAAAGAAGCAAAGGGGGGATGAGAAAGGATTATGGACTAAAACATAGTTGAATTTTAAGCTACAAATTCAGGTACTTGCATCAACCAACGAAGGTTACCACCCTTAGCATAAATGTTGCAAGATTTTGTAAAAATTTCAACTCTTCCCTTTACTTAGGAGTAGTCGAATACAAGATAATGTTTTTTTAACCTAAAGAGATCCACCCAACCTTGCAGACCTTCGACTCTTTCAACTAGGAAATGGAGTGGTCATTGACCCACTTTAAAAGTACTAACCACACAAGTTGGTTAGTTACACCACTCTATAAAGTTGATTTGAAGGATTTAGCTAATCCACTAGACACGAATCAGCTACCTGATTGAGTCTCGAGTATACAACTCAACCCCCATCACTCTTGATTGACATTATACTCTATTACAAGGCTTATGACACATAGAGTAAAAATTAAGAAAGTTAAACATCTAAATTTAAATAAGATAGGGTAAATAAAGTAAGAACTTCTAGCTAATCCAATCAAAAGACTTACTGAATGATGTTACTGATATGACCAATCGTGAAATACCCCAAAATCCTAATTTAGAGAGTTATGGCAAATTTAGGGATTTATTAGGATAATTAACTAAATAAATTATTTTATTAAAATAAGAGGAATTAATTAAGGAAAAATCAAGAGTAAATTAATAAATAATTTAATTAGGAAAAATTACGGTGGTTTGCTAATTGAAATGGAATTAAGGAAAAATCTTTCAAAAAACCTAAACAAGTCTAAAAAGAAATTTTAATTATTATTTTTTAAAATATTATTATTTTAAATATCCCAAAATACTAAATTATTCTAAATACCCCAACCCGCCTATTTTTCTTTTTCCCTTTTCCCTTTTTCCCCTCTTTTCTTTCTTTTCTTCTTTTCCCCTTATTTTTCATTTCTTTTTCCCTTCCCTCCCTCGACTTGGGTTAGTCAACCTTTGTGGCCGAAATCCCTCCCCTTCTTGCCTCCCGCATGGCCCAAGCCTGTTTCCCTGTAACACCCCAAAATTCACTAATTTTTTTAAAAGCGAAAGTAATTAAAATAGAAATTCTTAAATTAAAACCCGTGAATTCTGGGGATGTTACCACCACACTTAGTACCAAACAGGTTCTCTCTGACCGTTTCAGTACCAAGTGCTAAGGCTAAAAAAAATTAATAATCAATTATAAATCAAGACAAACTAAACTCCAAATAAGCATTAAACGATTGTAAAACAAAATGAGAGTACGCATAAAGAATAGTAATTCATTTCCAAAAGAGAAATAAGCTTACAACTGATAAAAGGTTCATTTAAAATACTCAATCAAGTAATGAATCATAAAATGGTAAATACTATACCAAAGAAATAACAAAAGGAGTTAAATAGCATAAAGAATGAATACAACCACGACGCTCCTGAACTTGAGCCAAAACATGCTCAACACACACCCCCGACTGATGTCTCGCCCACCTGCACAAAGTCAGAAGGGCACTCTACTCATGGGAATGAGCATCACCCATGAAAAGGGTGATCAGTACGCTACATACTGAGTAAGGTAACCGAACACTAAGGCCAACACATAAGCACATAAACCATGCATAAGAATAAAAGAGCATAATCATGTTAACATAAATACATATGACTATCCATTTAAAAGTATAAAGGCCTAATTATAGTCTGGATTAATTTTTAAATTAATCTTTGATTAAAACTCATTTCACACCATGCTTTTTATCAAGTCCATGCGAGTACGGGAATCCCACTATTATAGCCGGTGGACCGAAACACATAAGGCATCATGCCCTAACCACTATTACAGTTGGTGGACCGGAAACGCATAGGGCATAAATCTCCTGACCAATATAATTCACCGGTGGATCGATCTAGCCCCTTCTCACACGGTATTCCACTATAAGTAATTAGTGTCTTTCTCATGTCTTGGCACAAATATGTTCAGTTTTGTTGAGCACGGGATCCTCCACTATTATAGCCAGTGGACCGAAATGCACATGTACAAAGCCTGACCACTATTATAGCCTGTGGACCGGAAACACATAGGGCATCATGCCCTAACCACTATTATTCACCAATGGACCGGTCTGGGCCCGGCTCAACATCTTCCACTTTACATGATTAATGTTTTAAGTATCTTCTTTAGAAGCTTTCATCCTGGACATGCATGAATCATTCCCTTTACACTTCACCCATCACAAATCATAAATTTCACAATCATAATTACACTTTAATCACCAAATACACATGATAACACAAAAACCCTAAGTAGCCACAACAAACCCTAATTAACCACAACAAACCATAGTTAACCACTCCAAACCCTATTTAACCATAACAACCATAATTAGCCATTCCAAACCTTAGTTAATCACAACAAACCACAATTATCCACTCCAACCCTAGTTAATCACAACAACCCATATTTAATCACTCCAAACCCTAATTTAGTCTCCTCCATACCCTCATAATGTCCTACATACTATTTTTCATCCTAAGTGTTCAAACATCCAGACAACACTTACATTTCCTTACATCACAAATCAACTTTCCACACGTAAATTTCATACCCATGCAGACATTAACCTCCCCATGCAAACCTTCAAACTTTTTCATGCAAACCCTAAAATCCCACGTGAAACCCTAAATTCAACCTTCCATATAATTAAAACCCTATATTCCTCCATAAAAAACCTTATATTCAATCCATACCAAACGCTAGATCCAACCCATATAAAACCCAAGGATTCATCCATACCAAACCCTAAATTCCAACCATATAAAACCAAATATTCATCCATACAAAACCCTGTATTAGATCCTCCCATACAAAATCATAAATTAGATTCTCCCATATAACGTCTTAAATTACATTCTTCCATACAACATCATAAATTAGATTCTCTCATATAACATCATAAATTAGATTCTCCCATACAAACCATAAATTACATTCTCTCTCACGAAACCCTAAATTTCCCATTTTATTCTTCCACTCATGAATCATTCAAATACTTAGGACAACTCACATCCCTTGGTCAACTTCTTTCCCCATCCTCAATTTTCATCATTTCTCCCACACAAGCGACATCAACATCCTCATATGCATGTATTATAGGGTCACAACACATATCATCACATATACAATATTTCATCACATATAGTACATATGCCATAAAAAAACATACTTCAACCCCACGTTATACTACATATAAAATAATTACAATAATGATAAACATAGGATACATAGCATGCGAAGCACATAATGCATATAAACACACAAAAGGCCTTAGCACCCCTTACCTAAACTAACACCGGTCCTGGAGCACGCTCCTACGCCTCCTTAGGGCTTTGACTGGTCTTACCTATTATGAGGGAAAAGCTAGAAATTAAACTCTATCTTACTAAAAATACTATTAATTACTAACTTAATCCAAGACTAGGCTTTTGATAAAATACTAAAATAATGATAGCAAAAATACCAAAAATAATATCAATATTAATATTAACAAGAATAATAAAAATAGTAACAATAATAATAAAAAGGCATTACTCAAAAACATAGTAAAATAAGGGCTTCGACCCCTTTACCAAAATAATACTAATAATAATATTAGTAAAATAAATAACCAAATTTATTAATAATAATAATGAAATAATAATAATAATAATAATAATAATAATAATAATAATAGAAAAACTAATAGTAAAGGAGTTGTAATATCAATAATGGAATAATAATAGTAGTAATTTGAAATATTAAAAAAATAATAATAATAATAATAGTAGTAGTAGTAGTAGTAGTAGTAGTAGTAGTAGTAATAACATATTAATATTAATAATAGTAATAATAGAAATAATAAGAAGAAAAATAATAAAATCAAATTAAAAATACATTAGTGCTTCAACCCTCAACAGAAATAATAATCAAAACATTAATACTAATAATATTAATAATACATATTAAAAATATAAATAATAATAATAATAATATTTATATTCAAATAAATGAAATAAACTAAATTAAGGCTTATAAAAATAGGGAGAAGGGTTGAGTGGGTCTAGGGTTCAACCTTAGGCTGGAGGTGATAGGCGGCACCGGTGGTGATGCACGGCGGCGACTGGAAAAAGGGAAGAAAAGAGGAAAAGTTGAATGCTGGGAAAAAGATAGGGAGAATGAAGGTGGAAATAAGGGTGATTATGATTTCCTAGAAGGAGAGGAACAAAATGATGGTGGTGGCGCAGCTAAAGGTGGCGGCGTATGGCGGCGGCGGCGGTGGTCGAATGGGGAAGAAGAAGAGAGGGAGAGAGGAGGAGAGGGAGAAAGAGGAAAAGAAAGGTAGGGGAAGGTAGGGGAGAGTCTCCATTATAGTTTGGGAGGTGAAAGAAGCAGTGGCAACGACAGAAGAGGTGGCTAAGGGTGGAACAGAGGGTGGTGAAGGCAGAAAATAGGTTAGTCAAGAAGAGAACTTCGCACGACCGGGATGGCTCGTGCAGGAAGAATCGAGGGAGAAGGGAGACGTAGTTAGTTAGAGGGTGGAGCAAGGAATAATTTGGTGGCCAAAATGGGTGACGGTGTTGGCTGGAGGCGGCAGACGAGGTGTCTAAAGGGGCAGCGGCGAACAAGAGAAATATTCTAGGTAAGAAAATCAAAACTCAAATTAGGGTTGAATATGGGGGTATTTATAGAGTTAGAGGAGAGGTTAGGGTTATGTGTGTCAGTGAGGGGATAATGCAGTAGGGTTTTCGATCACTGGCGGTGATGGTCTACCGGTGGTAGCAATTTTTGGGGTAAAGATTGTGCACAGGAAAGAGAGGGAAACTGCTCGAGAAATGGGAGGTGGATTGGTTCAAAATGGCCGACGAGTTAGGGGGAAGTGAGAGGAGAAGAAATGGATGGTCAATACTGCGTGATCGGCAGCAAAAATCTTGGATGGGCGGCAGCAAGTTGTAGGTTGGCAGTGTCGGGGAAGAAGAAAGAAGGAAGGAAGAAGAAACGGCTAGACCGACAGTCGAGGGAATAAAGAAAAGAAAGAAAAAGAAGGAGACCGGGTTGTCCGAGCCTTGGGAATTAAAACAGGGCAACAAAATGATGCATTTTGAGGGAAAAATAAGCGAGACGTGACGCAAAGATCTGGGCCGCCGAAGGAAGAAGAAAAGGGAGGATTGGTGTGCGGAAAGCAAGGTCAATCAAGGATAACGCAAGGTAAAAAAAAGAAGAAAGAAAAAGAAAGAAAACGAAATAAAAAGGGAGGAAGAAAAAGGAAAAAGAAAAATAGGAGGGTTGGGTTAAATAAATAAATTAAAATATTTGGTATAGTTAAAAAAAAAATATTTAAATAAAAAAAATTTTAAATTCCTTTTTAGGATAAATTAGGATTTTTAAAGGATTTTCCATAAATTCTATTTTAATTAGGAAATCACTCTAATTTTCTTCAATTAAGTTATTTATAAAATTAATATTAATTTGAAACTATTTTCTATTTCTTATTTTAAATAAAATAATTTATTTAAATAATTTCTAAAATAAAATCCTTAATTAGCTAAAATACCCAAATTTCTCCTAATTAAAATACTTATAAATTTATTCTTAATTTTCCCTAATTAATTTCCTTTTTATTTTAATAGAAATAATTTATTCAATAAAATTTTCTAATAAAATCTTATTTAACTATAATTTTTAAAATTAGAATTTTTTGGGGCATTTCATCCCCCTTTCCCTTTCTTTCCTTTGCCAGCCACTGACCCGGTCTGATTTTTTCCTTTCTTCTCCTCTCTCTGAACCGATTTGCCAAACCCCCTCTTTCTTTCCCTTCTCACCCGACCCTCTCTCCCCCATGCCCGACCCTTCCACTTCCCCGCACAGGCACACAACCTCTACGCGGCTACATGTCGGCTTGCCACCCTTATCCCCTTCCTTATCACTCCCTCTCTCTCCTCCACCCAATCACAAGCTCTCTCTCTCCTCACGCATGCCCCTCTACCCCTTCCTTTTCCCCTTCTCGAGCATGCTAGCCCCTGCAAAAATGCAGACCTACTCTTGCCATAGTCTGCCAGCCAACGACCTACACCTGGGTTACTGACCTTCCCCCTTCCTCTTTTGTTTTTCCCCCTCATCCTTGGCTATAAATACCCCTCAACCCACCCCATTCGACTATTTTTTTTCTCTCAACCCAGAAATCCCCACCTCTTTTCACTGTTGCTTGCTACATCATTGCCTTCCAGCACCGCCGCCCAAACCACCACCCAAACTACTCCTTACACCACCCTCCACCAAGCTACACCCCTCACCACCCTTAATACTCCTTGCACAAGCCATCTTGGCTGTGAAAATTTGGCCATTCGACCAACCTTAACCAGCTACTATCACCCTTGCGCCGTTGTCCACCACCACTCCTACGGTAATCATCACCCCTTATACCCTCCAAAATTACCATTAGACCTTCCTCTATCTCCTTTTTCTCCTCCCTTATTTCATCTTCACCACCCTCAGCCACCACACCACCACCGCTTGGGCTGCCACCTTTGTCTACTCCACCACCACTAGTCGAACCCTCTCCATCTAGGCATCCTCCACCACCTCAAATTCCCCTCTCATTCCCACTCTCTTACTCAAAACACCCAACTTTTCCCCCGTTGTCCCTTATTCCCCGATGTTACCACAATCGTGTGTTGCTGCCAGTTCCACTAGTTACCACCAACCCTAGGTGGTACCCTGACCCCTCTCAATCCTTAAACCCTAATTGTGCAGACTTTATTATTTTTATTTGTATTTATCTTATTACTATTACTATTATTATTATTGTTATTATTATTATTATGTTATTATTATTATTATTATTATTATTATTATTATTATTATTTATCATACTTATTATTATTTATAGCTTCAAGATATTAATTCTATTATTATTATTAATGGGGTTGAAACCCTATTATTATTATTATTTCTATTATCATTATTTTTATTAACATTATTATCATTATTGATATTATTATTATTATTATTATTATTATTATTATTATTATTATTATTATTACTATTATTATTATTAATGCTAACTTTGGCACATTATCACTTTTGTTTCTATTATAAATATTGAAACCCTATTATTATTATTTACTATTTGACTATTACTATTATTAGTATTATTCTTAACACTTTTATTAATATCATTTTTACTTTTATTATTATTATTATTATTATTATTATTATGAGTTCTAGCCTTAGTATATTATCGCTATTATTACTTTTTTAAATATTCGCCCTTATCCATATAAATATCATTCTTTCGATTATTATTATTATTAATATTATCCTTAGCAAATTTTTTTAATATTACTACTATTATATTATTATTTTCATTACTAACCCTGCTATTAGTCTAACCTCAATAATACTAGGGTTTTTATTACTATGAGTATTAGTATTACTATTATTATTAGTATCACTATTTTTCTAAAACTAGTATTGGCACTATTATTAGAAGAAATAAAGCTATTAACTTCAATAATATAAATATGGCTATAAATATTAACATAAATCTATTTTCACTTGTAAAGTTTCTTTAAATAATAGTAACCCTATTTTTAAAATAAAGTAGGAAATAATATTTTTTTTGATAGGAGGGAAATTAATCCTTAGGTTTTCCTCTTATAGGTGAGCCTAGTCAAAACCCTAAGGAGGCATAGGAGTGTGCTCTAAGACCAGTGTCGTGTTAGGTAAGGAGGTAGCAAAGGACCTATGTGTGTTATGTGCCTTATATGTTTTGTATGCCATGTATCATGATATGTTATGTATCTTATGTTTATCATTATAACTCTTTATGTGTAGCGTAGGTTGGAGTTGAGGTATGCTCATGTGTTTCTTATGGCATGTGTATAATATGTATATGTTATAATTATGATGTTATATGATATGTCCCTTTAGGACATTCATGCTAGGACATTTAATGTAATGATATAGGGTGAAAGGATGAAAAAGGAAAAAGGGGAAGTAAGTTGACCAAGGGATGTGGAGTTGACCTAAATATCCCATGATCCTTGAAAGGAAAAATAAGAGGGGACTATGAATAAAATAAAAGAGTGGGTGAACTTTGCATTGGAGAATCTAGGGATTACATGGGAATTATAGGGTTTTGCATGAAAACTTCAATGGTTTGCAAGGGGTGGATAGAGTCTGCATGAGGAAGATCTTTACATGTGAAAAGTTGCCTTGCAATGTTAGGAAGGTAAGGGAATAGTTGTTTGGGTGTTTAGAGGCCTTGGGTGAAAAATAATACGTGGGATAATATAAGGGCATACATGAGACTTGGCTAGGGTTTGGGAGGAAAACCCTAATTTTAGAAGGTGGTGAAAGTAAAAATAATTGAGGGTGAGTGGAGTATGAGATGAGGGTGGAGGAATGTTATATGTAGGGTGAGTATGCGTATCATGGAAAGGCAAGAGTGAAAGGTGAGAAATGGAGGGTGTCACATGGAAAGAAGGATGCTAGGGTTTGGTGTGGGAACCTAGGGTTTAGCGGTCACACATGTATTTGGGGAAGCAAAGTGAAATGATGGGGGTTGAATCTAAGAGAGGTGATGTGTGGGGTGATGAAACGGCCTTGGTTGTGTGAGGTAGAGAAGGATGGGCCACATAGTTCCACATTAGTGTTTTTGGAGAAAACCCTAGGGTAGGGCAGCATGTGGACTTAGAGGTGTAGAGTAGTGGGCCCTGACCCACACACATAGGAGTTAGGCCTCTAGTGTGAGTAAGTGGAGGAAAGAAAGGATGTTAGGGTGTGTGTGGTGGATCAGAGTCTCAAGATATAAGACAGGCCCTCTTGGGAGGATAAGTGTAGATGGAGTGTGACATGCATGTCTAGGGTGAAACTTGTTGAATAAGACATAGTAATACACTAATCATTTAAAGAGAAAGACTATTGAGCCAAGCTCAGATCGGTCTATCGGTGAACAATAGTGGCCAGGAACCGGTGTGCCCTAGAGGCTGATCTATCAACAAATAATAGTGGTTAGGAGCGTTATGCCCTATATGTTTCCAATCCATCGGCTATAATAGTAGTGGATTCTGTGCTCAACAAACCAAACATAATTATTATAAGGCATAGGAAAGATACTAAGTACTTACATTAAAACACCATAAGAGATGAGGCTAGACTAGTTAACCGGCAAATAATAGTGGCTAGGAGCACTTTGCCCTGTATTCTTTCAGTCCACTGGCTATAATAGTGAGGCTACTGCACTCGCATAGAATGATAATAAGTATGATGTGAAATGAGTATTGATTAAAGATTTAAAGAATCAGAGTATTCGGACTATAGCTTGGCCATTAATTATTTGTAATGATTGTATGCTACTGTGTGATCATGCTTTTATTATATGCCTTTTTGTGTTGGCCTTAGTTACATAGTTACCTTACTCAGTATGTAGTGTACTCATGGGTGCTTCTCATTCCCATGAGTAGAAGGCCCCTCTGAGTTTGTGAAGGTTGGTGATATTGCTTTTGATGGCTTCAATGCTTATGAGGCATCAGGTGGAGGTGAGTGTTGAGCATAGACTTGGTCTATGATCAGGATTGATATGGCTGGATTTACTTCATATGTTCTTTTATTTTGTATTGGATTACTCAAACTTAATTTTTATTGCATTGTAGCCTTTAATCATTTTAAGGAATTTTAATTATGTATTTTGGATTGTAAACTCTTTTCACGTACTTTGATTTCTATCCTATAAATGTTTTAATGCTTTTATGAAGCCTTTCTTTGAGTTTGAAATATGATGGTTGTTAGTTATTCTTTATCCTTGTAGTTAGTACGAGACCGACCAGGGAGCTGAGCTTGTACTGATCATGGCGATAATATCCTCTAAATTCACAAGTTTATTTTACTCACTTCCATTAAATCTTTTAATAAAATAAATTTTTCAGTAGTAAATTTTGGGGGTGTTATAGATTGATTCTCTAAATTTTAGGCCAATTTTATGGTCTCACAGTCAAATTATAATGGTCTTCCCAAAGTGCATAAATCTAGCACATATTTTGGGGTTCCATCTGGTGAAAACGACTGAGAATGGTGGCTTGTGGAGGTGGTGAAAGGTAGTGGGGATGTGTGAAAATGTGGGGCCATTTAGGAGCCATATTTAAGCCATATTTTGGAGTGTCTAGTCTAGCCATACATCATGATGTAGGATTAAACATTCAAAAATTGTCTTTCATAATAATGGAACCAATTATTTTTCATTTCGAAAGTGTCTCCTACAAATTTGAAGATCAATGGATTGTTATGTTACTAGAAATTTAACAAAAAGCAACTAAGTGTCTACGTGCATGTGCATAGCATGCAAGAAGGGAGTGACCATGTTCTTGGGGAGTTTATTAATAGGCTTTTCAAGCATTATTAAGTAATTTAACTTATTTATTAATTAAGTAGTAAAGTGGGATAATAAAGTTAGCATAATATCTTTTAGCTTGTAATCTTTTGAATTATGCTTTAGCTAGTGGTAGAAAGGTAATAATATTCATGAATGTTGAGCATATTGAATATGAAGAATGGAATTGAAGTTTAAGATCAACAGTGAAGTTGAAAACAAGTGAATTTTGTTTGAGTTCAAACTCAAGAAAATTGAATCTGTATAAATGGTTTATCTTAAAAGTTTTAATCTCTTTATCTGTGTAAAGTAGAGATTAATCTAATAATTTATACTACTCTTAATCCATATTATCTTGGCATAATTACCATAAAAATCCTACTCTAATTCATGGTTAATCAAAGCCTAATTCGTTATACACAACAAAAGCCCTAACCCTTCCATTCCAAACCCTAGTCTTCTTTACCAACCAAACGCAACCTTATTCATTCTTTTTGATGCAAACCCTAACCATAAACCACAATTCTAACCATCATCTAAACTCTAACTATTGAAACTAAACAGCATCATCATTCCATCATCGAATGTATATGCTAATTAGTACATTCCATTCGAACTATCATTATTGTTAAACCATCATCAACGAATTCTACCTTTCTTATTCGAATCAAGATCATCAATTTTCCATCCCAATCGAGCATTTTAAAACCTAATATATCATCATTAAATCATCTTCTGCTCATGAATAAAATAATCAAACCATATGCACACCCATTTGAGAATTACATCCTCAAATACACATCACATTAGGTAGAAGTGATCCATGCATATGTAATAGGGTGTGGATTAGTTTGGCTTGCATGGCTAATGATAGTCTAATTAATTATTAACCAAAATGAGAAGAGTTTTTAACTCCACTTTCAAAAAATTAATAAGTATAATATCTTGGGTTTAGACATGTTGGGATGCTCCTACATCATTAGCCAAAAGTATGCTGGACTACACGACATTTTGGTCCAAGTTAAGGAGGTAGCCTACAAATTAGCCTTATGAATGGACCTTTCATAAGTATATTATATCTCTCCTATCTCTTAATTGAGGAAGTATTGGGATGATCCATCACACATCATTAAGCTTGAGATGATTGAGCTTGTAGATTTATTGGTATCTGAGGAGCAACTACTCAAGACACTTGATACCAAGATATGAGAGATATTTTTGAAGTTCACCGCAGTAGTGAAAATCCTATGATCACAATATGGAGTTGAGGAGGTTATTTGGAATTTTAAGGAGGTGAAAAAGATGATGTATCCAAAGTTGCTCACTTGAGTGCATCACACCATTAACACTATTTCTTTTAAGGGGATAATACCCCTTTTTTTCTCTCTAACTCTTGTATTTTATTTTATTTTTTATTAGAAATATTTTGAGTTTATGAAAACATTTATTTTGTGGCTTTTTAGGAAAATTTCTTTTAAAGGGGTGGTGTTATAATACCCTAGCAAAAGATCTTTCAAAATGTATTTAAAATTATACTAATAAAAAAGAAAATGACTCTGGTTTTTTAAAGGGTGTGGAAAATGGGTAAAAATATGAATTTTACAGGTATCACCTTATTAGTATTATATAGTTATCAACTAGTGCACCTAGGAACCTGCACTTTTTATTTATAGGAACATGAATTGAGTCGTCTCCCTATACAGATCCATTGGTTATGCTATAATTTTAGGTTGCTTTTAATTTTGCTTTACTTTTTTTGCTAAACTTATTTTCCAAACTTTTAGTTAGTGTTTTTTCATGCTAATAATAATATTTTGGTTTTTGAGCTTACTTTTAGATTCTCTAGATCATTATAAGATTTTATTTTGATAAAAATCTTGAAAAGCACTTTTGAGGTAGTTTTCTAACCTACCCTCTCACCTTAACATTTCTTTCTCATTTATTAATCATTCTTATATGCAAGCTACTACTCCTACTCCCTCACACATGATATCCTTGTCTTACCTTCAAATTAACCTAATTTCACTCCATCTCCCTAATGTCATCATTCTCCCATATTGCATAATAATCCTTTCCACTTGATATAAGGATAATTCTACCTATTTCCTATCCTTTCTGTATGTCAATCGGGACTCCCCTCCATAACCTTATTTTGATTTCATTTCATTTTCCCATTTTTTTCTTTTTAATTTTTCCTCTTTACCTCTTCTTCCCTTGGAATTTTTGCTTAGTATTCTCTTTTTTTCCTCCCTCCTTTCCTTATAAAACCTAAGTTCATACCTCCTAATCATCCCATTTCAGAGCTAATTTTCCCTTCCCTTCTTATTGATCTCTAACTTTACCTATCTTCGTTTTCTCTAAATAATAGAGTTTTAAGGTGTAGAAAGGGTCTAAGATATTTTTTCATTACCTCCTCTTCGCTATCCCATTACTTGGTAAAGTTGGTTTAAACTATTTTGTTGTTATTTTATATTCTAAATTTCCTTAGTTTAATTAAGGATCTTAGTGGAGGCCACCAAGTTAGGCTAGCTATTTTATTAGAATACTTTCTTGAAAGTAAGACGATATTACCTAGAATATGATAGCATATTCAATCTTGAGTATAAGTTTGTTGTTTTATATTCTAAGTATGCTAACATTTTATTATGATGTTGGTTTTTTGAGCATGTCATTACATTATTATAGTGTTAATGATTCCTAGATCATGATTTATGTTTTTATTGTATGTGAGCGAGAATAATGGTATTAGCTTGTGATGTTCTCTTTTATGATGGTTTTCATGGATTGTTTTGAATTGGGAAGTGATTGTGAATTTAAGTGAAAACATGTGATTTTTGGTTAAGTTTGGGAAATGTGTTTTTTTTTTATGTTTTTTTTAACCAAACCTATCAATTTTTTGGCTAAGCTTATTAGCTAGTTTAATGGAATACTTAACCTATTTGCTAAACCCATCAATTTGTTTACTTTATGCCCTATTTTTTTTATTTCAACCTAAACACATCGAATGATTTCACTAAACCCATTGACTAATTCAAAATAACACTTAATCATTTAGACCAACCTTTTGGATGGATTTTTATATGTTAATATTTCCTTACATTTTGTATACCTATACTAGTTGATTGGTTTTAGGGACAAATCCACTAGCTCTGCTAGTTATGTCTTGTCTTATTTATTTTTCCATAAGGTTTTGTCCTTGAGGATCCTATTATAAATTCCCCTTATTATTTTAACCATTTTGTGATCTTGGCATTGAATAAATGATTTGAAACAAAAGGGGATAAATTATTTTTCTACTATTTAGTGTTAACACTTAGAAACACCCATTTTGGATTATCAAACAAAATTAACTAAAGGAAGATTCATAAGTACCTTTCCTTTTATGCTTACCTAAGGTCTAGGTTACCATTGTTACTTGCACCCCCTAATCACAGAGCACACCAACAATAGGTAGTGTAGGTGTAGTAGGCCCAAAATTGAGTACACACCTCATCGCTCTGAGTTTTCTAGCATGGTGGATGTGGAATACCTATTACAAGCCCCTTATCCCCATAGCCCAGTTAGTGCTAAGTGCAACAATCTTATGTTTATTTTGATCATGGATTTTGAGAATGGTTTAATATTACTTAGGTACAACATACCCAAAATTGAGAATATGTATATCCACCTAAGTTTGGGAGTGTTTTCAGTGTAGAAGATCTAGTATAAGCCCTTTAGAGCTAGTCTTGAGAGGTGGAAATAATAGTCTTATATTCTTCCCCGTCTATAGATAATGACATTAATGGAGAGTTCCTAGGCAGCTTTGATGTTCTTGAGATAGTGAATGGTCATAATTGGTTTTTGTATCATTTCTAAGAGATAAAACTTGTTTACATATTATATGTGTTGGTATGCTTCCCTAAAATATATGTAAGCATGATTCCATGAGATATATGAATAAGCATTATTCCTTATCCACAACATAAGACATACCATATGTTAAGATGTATAGTTTTTATTAGTACTTCACTGTACTAATACTATCCTATGGTTACTATTTTTATCTCGCGTTTGTTCTACAGAGCAAATGGATTTTAAGGGGTGTAGTTCTTAGCTAGAGTATGCCAAGGTTAATGATGTAGGCTAATAGATGGTCATTTCTTGGGATCATGCTTTATATTTTTTATATAGTTGAGAGTAAGGCTAAAAATATAGATAGTTTTTACCCACTTTGTTAGGATATATTTTTTAGTTATTTAAATTATTAGCTTTAATTTATATAGTTTGATAATGTATCTTTCTCCATATATAATATTTCCATCTTATTCATTTTAGTATTATAATACTATCTCATTCATTTATGTGCCTGTTCGTTTATGTTTTTTCTTACATTGGACAAGTCTTAGGTGTTGATTATACCTCTTCTATATTTGATATGGCAATAACACTCCCTTGTTTTGTTTTCAAAATGTTTTAGTAATATCTTTAACAAAAAAGTTAGTAGGAAAATTTGGGTGTGTTACCTTATGTAATTCTAATAGTAATCAAAAGTTGTTCATTATCTAGTTATTTAATCAGAAAAAAATTAAAATTTTAGATTAGATCCTTAAATCCTCTAACTATCTAAAGTATCCACATTGCCCGTTATAAACATCCAATAAATATTTCTTAATTAAAATTTCTAGGTCTGTTCATCCAACATAATTTTATCACAATTACTAACCTTAACTCATTCTAATCCAAAAATTTTAAAATTAATGTATGATGAAAAAACTACATTTAACTATAATAATAAAATTAAAAACTTAATTAATTTATAATAAATCTTATTAAACTCCAAACCTTAAAAAAAATTATGTGAAAGACCTTTATGAGTAATCAAAGTGGAGGGAAGATTTGGATCGATCACTCCCTAATTTATGAATCCAGCCAATTGAATTTCGTGGAAGAAAAAAAAAGTTTGGATGCAGGTTGCTTTGATGGAAGTTGCAGTTGTCACCGGATGACTTTGAATGATATCAATCATTCAAAGGCTTGAAGGAAGAAGGATAAAACCCATGGTTTTTCCTTAATCAAATGAGAATTGGACGGAAGAATACACGCAGCAAATGCTGGATAGATTCTAGCTCAAAAAAATTATATTATTTCTTCATCATATTCGACGGTACAAGTAGATGTATATATAGGAAAGGAAGGCTCAACTCATGCTCAAATTAGCCGATTTTCCCCCTTAATTAAAGCCCATTTAATCACTTGAATTAAGCCCATATAACATCTAAGCTTAATCATAATATCATCATTTAAATGATACTAATGTCTAATCATTACAAAGCCATACAATTAACTATGATACATACATGAAATTACATCAAACCCTAGCTTACTTAAAATACACTTAGGGTTTACAACAAGTTAATACAACTAATGAGAATTATCACCATATCTTCTTGTTGTAAGTATCATCCCATGTATGCCATAGTCTTGCATGCTTTGAATGCTTGTACAATTTGAGGTGTATTAACATCTTCTTTTTGCAAATATGTAAAATACCTACAAGGACAATTTAAATTGTTTTAACTACCAAGCATAGACAAATTATCAAGAATATTTAATATGATAGGCTCTAATATTAAGAAAGCTAATTCCTTCTTACCTTGAGAATCAGTAGGAATATGAGAATCATTAGATGCTCCTGCATCATTCTCCCCAAGTTGAGAAGAATTTGCCCTCAAATTTTCATCAAAATAATAAAGACACAAATCACCAATATTAAAAGTTCTTGAAATTCCACCATAATGATTTGGAAATTCAAGTTCATAAGAATTATCCCCAAACTTTCTTAGTATTATAAATGGTCCATCAGCTATTGGCATTAGTTTATTTTTACGTAAATTAGGAAATCTTTCTTTATGCAAATGTAACCAAACTAAGTCACCAGGAGAAAGCACATGAGGGTTTATACACTTATTTTCTTGAACTTTATACTTTTCATTAGCTTTTTTAATGTTATTTTTGATTTTCTCATGAAGCTCTTGAAAAAATTTTACTTTATCTTGGGCTTCATAATTTTGTAATTCACCTTTGTTCAAAGGAATCATATTAATAGGCATGTGTGGATTCACTCCGTACACCACCTCAAACGGACTAGTTTAAGTAGTACTAGATAGAATACGATTATAAGTAAACTCTACATGAGCTAACATAACATCCCTATCTTTAGTACTTTTATTAACTAAACTTCTTAATAATGTACCATGAGTTCTATTAGTCACCTAAGTTTGACAGTCGGTTTATGGGTGATGTGAAGTGCTAAATAATAATTTAGTACCAAGCATATGCCATAAATTTTTCCAAAAATAACTCATAAACTTGACATGCCAATCTAAAATTATGCTTTTAGGCACACCATGAAGTTTAACAACCTCTCTAAAATATAAGTTAGTAACATGCATGGCATCATTGGTTTTAGTACATAGAATAAAATGAGCTATTTTAAAAAATCTATCTACTACCACAAGAATAGAATCTTTACCACGTTGTGTTCTTGGTAACCCTAGAATAAAGTCCATACTAACTCCTTCCCATGGTTTATCAGCAACGGGTAAAGGCCTGTAAAGCCTTTATGAAAGTTACTCTTACTTTTTTGACACGTAGAATATCTGCTTATCATGGCTTGTACATGTTTAACCATTCGTGGCCAATAGAAATTTTCTTGCAATAATTCCATAGTCTTATCTATACCAAAATGTCCCGCAATGCTACCTTCATGTATAGCAAGTCTCGAATGCAAGATCTAGGAATACAAAGTTTATTTAATCTAAAAAAAATCCATCTTGTATGACATAATTTCCATGGCATCCACTTTCTTTACATGCACTAAAAATGTCTTTAAAATCTCCATCTTTAGGGTATAAGCCTTTTATCATTTCAAAACCTAAGATTTTCACATCCATCATAACAAGTAATGTAGACCTACGAGAAAGAGCATCGGCAACTAAATTTTCTTTTCCATCTAAATGTTTGACAGAGAACACAAATGATTGTAAAAAACTTATCCATTTTGCATGTCTCCGATTAACTTTCTTATAACTATGTAAATATTTTAAACTCTCATAATCCGAATGTAATACAAAAGGTTTTGGTCTCAGATAATAACTCATGTCTCTAGACTCTGTATGATGGAAAATAATTCCTTGTCATAAGTTGGATCTACTTTAATACCTTCTCCACTAATAATATAGCCTAGAAAAACTATACATGAAAGTATAAAATCACATTTCTCAAGTTTTCCATATAGTTTAGCTTTCCTTAGCTCATCAAACAATTTCCTTAAATGCACTAGATGATCATACTTATTTTTGCTATAGACAAGAATATCATCTAAATATACAATAATAAAATAACCAAGGAAAGGTCGAAGAACTTCATTCATCAGTCTCATAAATGAGCTAGGTGCATTACATTACCCAAAAGGCATAACCATCCACTCATAGAGACCATATTTAGTTTTAAAAGCATTTTTCCATTCATTTCCACCTCTAATCCTTAATTGATGATATCCACTTCTCAAATCAACTTTGGAAAATACTTGTGCACCACAAATTTCATCAAGTATATCATCTAACCTAGGCATAGGAAAACGATATCTGATAGTAAGGTTATTCACTACCTTAGAATCTATACACATATGCCAAGTACCATCGATTTTAGGCTCTAGTAAAGTAGAAACACTACAAGGACTCATATTTTCTCGCATAAATCCTTTATCTATAAGCTCTTGGATTTATTTTTTTAATTCCTTAGCTTCCTCTGGGTTACATCTATAAGCTAGTTTATTAGGAATAGGCATACCAGGAACAAGATCAATGGCATGTTCTACACCTATTTTAGGTGGTAATCTAGAAGGTAAATCATTAGGAAATAGATCATTATATTCATCAAGCAACTTAATTAGATTAGGTTTTTAAATTTGTTGCTTTTAAGGATTAGAATCTATAGAAACTAAAGCATAACAAATTCATTCTTCTTCTATGCATTTCTCCATAGCCTTTTCATGTAAAATAATCTCTTTTTTTCATCACTCAAAGGCATATGATCACACAAAGAAGGTGTCAATCTATACAATTGCTTTTCTTGTTTTACCACATATTCATTAGTTACCCCATGATGAGTTGCTTTTCTATCATATTTCTATGGTCTTCCTAAAAGTAATCCACAAGCATCCATAGGCAAAACATCACTTAGAACTTCATCATGATAGTCTAATAGAAAATGTGACTAAATCTCTTTTGTTTACTTTAGCTCCTTTATCTTTATTTAGCCATTGTAAAGAATAGGTTTTAGGATGATTAGTAGTCTCTAAACCAAGTTTCTTAACCATTGCTTCACTAGAAACATTCATACATGAACCACTATCAATTATGAGTCTACAAACCATGTCACCTATTTTACATTTAGTCTTAAAACTTTTCTCTCTTTGAGTCGGTGTAACATTAGGTTGTATTTGTAAAACTATTTTAATTACAAAGCATGGATCTCCTTCTTCTTCTTCCATGGTTAATATTTCATTAGGAGCTTCAATTTCTAAATTCTCATCATCACTATATGGTTCCACATTTTCTTTTTCTTGCAAGGTTAAGGCTCTTTGGTTAGGACAATCTTTAGCAAAATTTCCACATCATTTACATTTAAAACATTGTTTATTTGCCATTTAAACTACCTTATTTTTACCTTTATCATCTCGATTATTCTTTTTATCATATGAAGATGTTGATTTAGGTGTAATGGTGTTAGAATAGGGTTTAGTTGAAGTTGAAGCATTAAACTTAACTTAGGCTTTAGTTGATTTGGTTTGTCTTTCAAATTTTAAAGCCAATTTAATCAAGTCATTAAGAGAATCATAATAATACATGTCTACTTTATCTCTTATCAAATTATTCAAGCCACCTAAGTATCTAGCACACTTATGTTCTTTTATTTCTTGAACATCACAAATAAGGGCTAGTTTTTCAAATTCTCTAGTGTATTCCTCTATATTAAATAAACCTTGCCTTTGAGTAGTCATTTTAATATACATATCTTGCTCATACTCTCAAGGCACAAAGTTTTTTCTTAGGTGCTTCTTAAGTCTTTCCCAAGATTTTATCATTGATTTCTCTAATATTTCTCTCGATCTTTTTAAATTATCATACCAAATTCGAGCAAACTTTTTGAACTTAAGAGTAGCTAGCTTGCATTTTCTTTCATCATCATACTCTATAAATTCAAAAATAGCTTCAATTTCATGCAACCACTCAAAGAATAATTCCACATTCAAATCACCACAAAATTCAGGAAGGTCAAGTTTAATACCTTGATCTTCATGGTAAGCATGTCTTACTTGGAATGTATGTGGTCTTCTTTGGTTGCTTGAGCCATAGGAGCTCATCTCATCTTCTCCATCTTCATTTTGATGTGTGTTTGAATGTCCACATCCATCTTTTGCATGGAATATAGGCTTTATCTTTCCTTCCACACTATCATGTGTGGTCTCCATGCAGATTTGCCATGGTTTATGCGCCTCTTGTTAGGCTAACTTTGCTTCTACACTTTGTAGTTAATGTTGAAGTGTGGTTTGATTTTGTAATTGATCATCCATTCATGTGGTGAGGCTCTTGATAGACTCTACCAAGGCACGAACCTCTTCACTAGCCATGGTGAAGGGTGTGACACACACCTCTTTTTATTGCACAATAGAGTTCCACAAAGTATATAGGTGCTGGAATTTCCCTACAACCAAACAAGACACAAGTATTTTTTCTAATTCACAAAAATGTAAAGATCACTACCTGCAGTCTTTGGTTAGGCACAAATGAGAGAAATGTAACCACAGGAAGTCATAGGTTGCATGTAGGAACCAAAGGGGTTGGATGTATTCTTCTTATGTGGTTTAGATTTTGCCACATAAAATAACAATATGCCAAGGGTTTCTTAAAAGCAAACAGGTCTTCAAGTTGAAGATTTGAACGTGGTGCATCATAGGATATGTAGAGAAGATAAAGAAGAAGAGTATAGAGTGGTATTTGGAGAGGAAATGAATCGGGTCAAGCTGAGACACACGCAACAATTTCTCAGCCTATGAATTGGATATGATACAAGGTCTCGGGTTTTCTTTTCCTTACCAGCAATGGTATGAGAAAAGGAAAATGAAATGGATGGATATGTAGTGATATAAAAAGACAAATGGGGAGAGAAAAAAAGAGGGAGGAATGGTGAAAAAAAAAGAATCAAGGCTCGAAGTGAACCAAGCAAACCAACAGGTATAATGTCCGATAGACAAGGAAATACTGGATAATGGTGGAATGGTTGATAATCTGTGTTGGCTGGCTATGAGAAAATGCAACAAGATTTTTGCAAGAATTCAAGATCTTCAACCAAGATTGATCTTGAAGATCTAAGAATGATTTGAATATGCAAGAGTTTTGGAGAGAACATGCCTGTTATTGGAGGTTTTCTTACAGAACGCAAAGGATGAAGCTGGTTGCCGACTTTCAGGAAGAAGCTGTCATTGCATGCGCTGGAGACAAGGAAATGTAGAGATTTGATACCAAAAATGATGTGTAATAAAAGTGGAGGGAGGATTTGGATCTATCATTCCATGATTTATGAATCCAACCACTTCAATTTCAAAGAAGAAAAAAAATTTTGGAGGCAAGTTGCTTCGAAGGAACTTGCAGTTATCACCGGATGACTTTGAATGATATCAATCATTCAAAGGCTCAAAGGAACAAGGATAAAACCCTAGGTTTTTCCTTAACCCAATGAGACTTGGACGGGAGAATACAAGCAGTAGATGCTAGATAGATTCTAGCTCAAAAAATTTATATTATTTCATCATCGTATTCATCATATATGAGGGTACAAGTAGGTGTATATATAGGAAAGGAAGGCTCAACTCATGATCAAATCAGCCGAGTTTTCCCCTTAATTCAAGACCATTTAATCACTTGAATTAAGCCTATATAAAATATAAGCTTAATCATAATATCATCATTTAAATGATACTAATGACTAATCATTACAAAGCCATACAATTAACTATAATAAATACATGAAATTACATCAAACCGTAGCTTACATAAAACATACTTAGGGTTTACAAAAAGTTAATACAACTAATGAGAATCATCACCATATCTTCTTATTATAAAGTATCATCCCATGTATGCCATAGTCTTGCATGCTTTGAATTCTTGTACACTTTAAAGTGTATTAACATCTTCTTCTTACAAATATATAACATACTTGAAAGAATAACTTGAATTGTTTTCAACACTAATCATAGACAAATTATCAAGAATATTTAATATGATAGGCTTCAATATTAAGAAAGCTAATTATTCCTTACCTTGAGAATCAATAGGAATATGAGAATGATTAGATGCTCCTGCATCAGACCTAATGAATATAATGGTGCACCTAAAAATCACAAAGAAATATTGCAATGCCTAAATTACCCAATTAACTAAGAGTGGACCTTACAACCCTAATATATAACCACAAGTCCAATCATTCCCAAATCAACACCTAAGGTCCTATATCGTAAAATATGTATAACAACATACATAAATGAATTTAAATCCAATAAAATCCATATACAATAATTGAGGATCAATGTTAGACTAGGGCTAACATAACTATTTTCTCATAAAAATTTAACGATAATCAATAATACATTCAAGTATATTTTTATACACATGAATTTATGCTTTATAAAAATTTACCCAACACAAAACTATATAAAAGTATTAGGGCCAAATGGTATAATATACTTTCTAAGAATTTTCCATCTAAGAACATAGGTGTATTCAGACTCATGTGATCACATAAAATGATTCAAGATTTAACTTGTACATAATATGTAACATAACTGGTATAATAACTATGATTTTATTAATTGGCAAATTTTATGTGCATGCAATAGTGGCCAAAAAAATCTATAAGATGGAGATGACTGTAAAATTTACATTAAATCGTTGGTAAATAAATGAATTATAACTATTGTTATTGAATTAGCAATCACATACCTATCTTATGTTGAAATAGAGTATAATTCCTTGTTTCTTACACTACAAAAGTGAGAAGAGAACAAAGTATTTAGACTTTGATGTTTTTATCCCTTGCATTGAGCTCACAAGCTTGAGAGACCATTTCCAATTATTTAAACATGCTCTCCATCCTGCTAATCATGCAAGAACATCACAAACTTCTTTAAAGAATAACACTCTAAATAAAGATGATGTATGATCTTTCTTTGCTCACAAAACATATAGTTCACATCTACTAACACATGAATCATCGACAACTAATTCTTCTTACCTAACGATTCGTGTGAAACAATCCACAAAATGATGTGGAATTTTTTCATTATAAAATAATTATCAAAACATGGAATATAAACAAAAACAAATACAATGAATTTAAGATAACCAATATCTAGATAATTAATCATATTACCTAGTATCTAATCTTTATGAAAAATAAAATTATCCTAAAATTGCTACCTCTTTTGCTATGCTTGATCACCTTCAAAAAAATTATAACTATAGGTTATGAATAATAAAAATAGAAAGATTCATAAGGGAAAAGAAATGGATTTGGACTGTGAACCAAAATGAGAAGAAAAAAAAGGATGATATGGATGTTCGGCTAGTAGAGAAACACAAAAATAATGAGGGTTGTTGTGGTGGTTATAAGCTACAAAAAATCAAGGTATAGAGAGTGGTGCAAGAGTTGGAAAAACACAATAGGTTTGCATAACTAGAGGCTTAAAAGACATAATATCACCAAAAAAGGCACCAAACATCCTCTAAAGCAATCTAAAGTTGAATGATGGTGGAGATGGATGATGGGGAGATTCTAAAGAAAAAAAGATAATTGATGGGAGGAATCACAAATCAATAGAAGTAGGTCATAAAAAGCACAAGGAGAAAGGAAGAAAAATAAAGAGGTGTTGACATTAAGCTTGGTAAGAAAATGTAAGGAACAAAATACAACCAACAAAGGTCTAAATGCATTGATAGAGAAAAACTATTTATGGCGATGGTTATTATTAGAGGATTAATAAGCAAGAAACAAGAAAGGATTCTAAAGAGAATAGCTGCACATGTGCATCCAAAGTAGCAAGTCGTGCAACATAATTTAGGCTAGGGGAGAACCCTAAAATATGGAGAAAACTTAGGTCAAAACAAAGTAGGTGAAAGGATACTAAATGTAGTGTATCAAGGGAGTTAAATGTAAACAACTATAGAGGAGAAATAAAGGGAAATTAATCATACACCAGGTAGTAGTAATGACCACTTAAAAGAGAGGAAATTAGGGAAGAGAAAATGAAGTATATTACATGGGTAGAAGGAGGCAAAAGTCAAAAACACACTTCTCCCCTTTCACGTCTAGTCTAGTGTAAGAAATAAAGGAGGGGTCGGGTGTGTTTAGTTTGTAAAATATATGACATGAGTGATGGAAGAAGTGTAAGGAGTCAAGTGTGCAAGTTGCATATTATAAAAAAGGATGGAAGTTATACTTTTAGCTAGGTATTGGATGAATGAAGTGAATATATGTCCATATCTGATTTCATCTAGTTATAAAACTAGTTTGGTGGCAGATAATGGCTGGGGAAATGATTTAATAAGTTTAAGAAATTTAGATGGTTTAAAGAAACTGTTAATTAGGGATTTATTAAAAACAAAGCAAATATAATAAAAAATTCATGATAAATCATGCAAGGGTGTGGAATATTTTAAGAAATCCAAATATATTAACAAATTGGGTATCAACTGTTGTTTAAAGCATGAAAAAATTTACATTTGTGGAAATGGAAAAATCAGATAAAAATGAAATAAATATGTTTTTCCTTAAGTATGAAAAAAAGGGTAATGGGTAAGAATTATTATTATTTTTTTTATAAAATCATATACGTACAAATATTTGATATTAGAATTTATTAAGTGATCAAATGATTAAAATTAGTTGAAAAATATTAAATTTTTTTAATTATATATATTAAAATTTTTAATTTGACAAGTCAAAAAGAATATATAAATTAATATGGAAGAAAACTATTTGGTGAGCTTAGCTTTTTTAAAACGATGAGTTAGAAATTTTGGGTGAGTTAAAAATTTGCTAAAATGACTACATTAGAAAAATTAACAATAAATTAATGGAATTGAGTATTGAAAGTTTTAGGAATAAATTATGAGCCTATAGAAATGTTAATTAGGGTTTTAAGAAAATATGTTGTCACATTTTTCCATGCCAAGACAAGAACAACAAAATAACTATTGAAGAAGCACAATCGTGTAATAAAGTGGATAATAGTGGACATAAAAGAGATGAACCATAGCATCTGCATGCAAAAATCTCACTAATGAAAACCTTAAGCATGTTACTTGAGTTGAAGAGAAGACTAGATCTAACAATCAAAGAGGAGGCATGGAAAAAAAATTTTAAAGTGGCTTGACATAGGTCTAATCTACCTTGTCTCTAATAACTCTTGGGTTAGCCAAGTATAATGTGAATATAAAAATGAGGTATGTCTATTATTAATAATGATAACAATGACCTTACTTTATTTAGAATCAAGAAATAGTGATACTTATGCATGGATTATAAGCAGTTAAATGTATTACCCCACCTTTTTAGAAAATATTGATATGAGAATTATGATAATTTTGGGTGTTTGATTTTGATTTGGCATTATAATTATTTTTTTAGGCAATGTTTGATTTGAAATAAAGCTGGAAAATGAGATTTATTTAGTTTTTGAAGCAAACTAATCGATTGGATTTATGAACCGATCAACCGGTTCATCGTTTCACAAAATGGTTTTTACACCACTAAACCAATCAAATATTTAGGGAACCAATTGATTGGTTTGTAGAATAGTAGACTTGTAGGCCAAACTAATTTATTAGTTTATCGAGCTAGAAATATTTTTGAAACTTAATTTTCTAGAAAAATTGTTTATACTAAAATTGTTCCTAAGGGATTCTTGGCCTTTTTTAAAATGCATTTAGCTCGAAATAGTACCTTAGATTTATTTGGAGGTCAATTGGGAGAACTAAGGGAGGGGGAGATGACCCAAGCCTTATCTTCTTCTAGCTCTCTCCTTTGCACATTTTTGAGATTAATTCTTCAATCTCAGGTACGATTCTAATTATGTAGAAGCTCTACTATATCCTTCCATTACCCCTCTTGCAAATTTCAATTTTAGACTAATTAATATGCATTCTCTAAAAACACCATCTAAGATCTAGAGAATATGCTAGCATATCATGGAAAAAATCCCTCTATTTAACTTGAACTCAAAAGGTAAGTTTTAAGATTTTTTTATTATTCCTAAACCTTATGTGATTCTTCTCAATTAGTTGGCTCTAAATAACCCCACTCACTCATTTTATTCACCTTTATTTTAGCAATCGAAACCCCTAACTCTTTATATTCACCCTTCTCCTTTCTACACTATTAGCCTTGTAGTCAAGTTCATTTCACTCTTCTAATCCTTTCTCTAGCTCCCTCTTATTTTAGTTATTACGGAAGGAGTTTGGTTTGGGAAAAAGGTTGAGTGTTTTAATTGAGTACTCCCTATTTTACCTTTGGGATATGCTATATTTATCCTTGATTTATTTTTAAAATTTTAATTCATTAAGGTTATGTGTGAATTTGTGTGCCAAGGACTTTGTTTTTAAGGTTTTAAAATTTAACATTTTCATGGATTGAGATTTCTAGTTTAAGGGAATTTTTCCTACATAAAGTAAGTGATTCTTGATTCTAAAATGGATTACGAGTATTGTTACATGATATGAGCCTCTTTAAGTTGATACTATATGTTGGCATGAATGTATATAGCCTACAATATTGATTTGGATGGGTAGATTGTACATTTTGAATAAAAAGCATGAAACTTGAAAAAACTGAGTTGATGATTAAATGTTGAGATATGTAAGTTAACTCAGCTAAAAATGTGTTATACAATATTAATAAATGTTCCAATGTGGTTTAATAAAGATTTATAAGCATGATCTACATGAACATGACTTTTTGGTGCTATTACAGGGCAAACTAATCGATTAGTTAAGTTAAACCGATCGACTACTTCCTTGAATAATCGATTGGCTGACCTAACCCATTGATCGGTAGTCCTATAGATACCATAGTCTTGTTCTCTGCTTAAACCCATCAACTAGTTAGGTAGAACCACTTGACTGGTCTATGAATAGTCAACTAGTTTTCCAGAATAGATTGATCGATTTGAGGAAAGGTAGGGTTTGGTTAAGTTAAACCGATCTAGGTTAACCTAAACCAATCGCCTTGTAAGGGCAAATATCATAGAAAATTACATGCAAGATCAAAACCTAATATATAATATACGAAATTTGATGTATCACATATACTAAAAATAATGAAGTTGATAAAATGGTTTAAAAGAAATAAAAAAAATCGTAAACCCTCAAAATTATAAGGGGTATACCTAAGGCCAAAATTGCAATACCCTCAAATTTTACTACTAAAAAATTTCGTTTAATGAAAAGGTTTGGTAGAAGTGAAATAACAAAACTAAAAATTCTGGGGATATTATCGCCACACTTAGTACTAGACTGGTCCACTCCTATCGTTCATGCACCAAGTGCTACGGTTGAATAGGATTAATATCAAACACAAGTTTATAATTAAAACGAGCATTCATAAAAGAATTGAATCATTCACCATACAAAAAATCAAAGTGCAGAAAACAAAAGAGTTACAACCTAAAAGTAAGGATTTAAAGTTCCCCATGATAGAAAAAACATTACAATAGAATACAACCAAATCATAAAGATACAAGAAAAATGAAATGGAAGATAAAATCTGGCCAAGTCACTCTCAATCCCCAGGTTAAGTCCAAGCTCAAATCTCAGCTCCGCTCGATGCCTCGTAAGTGCATAGGCATCAAAAATAGCATCACCGACCTACACAAAGTTAGAAGGGCCTTCTGCTCATGGGAATGGGAAGCACCCATGAAACGGTTGGTCAGTACGCTAAATACTGAGTAAGGTAACCATGATCTAAGGCTGACACATTAGGGTACATAATACAAGCACGATAACATGATAACATGCATTCTTTCAAATATATAAGGACCAAGCTGCAGTCCATAAAAAACTAATTATTTAATCTCTGAATAGTACTCTTTCCACACCATACCTTTTTTTATTAGTCTATGCAAGTATCGGAACCCCACTATTATAGCCGGTGGATCGGTCATATATAGGGTAGAACACACCTAACCACTATTATATGCTGGTACATCGGTCTCCAAGGCAAGATGCTCCTGGCCACTATTATGCTGGTGGATTTGTCTGGCCTCGACTCTCATGGTGTTCCACTTTAAGTACTTAGTTTCTTTTATATGTCATATCAAACTTAGGGTTTGGTGTATTGAACTCGGGATCCCCCACTATTATAACTAGTGGATTGGTCATTTATAGGGCAGAACGCACCTGACCGCTATTATATGCTAGCAGATCGGTCTCCAAGGCACCCCGGCACCTGGCTACTATTATGCTAGTGGGTTAATATGGAATCGACTCAATAATCTTCCACTTTACATGATTAATGTTTTACCATGTTTTATTTAACAAGTTTCACCCTAGACATGCATGACTAACTCCATCTACGCTTATCCTCCTAAGAGGGCCTATCTCATATCTTGAGACTTCTGCACCTCCTAACTCGCCCTTATTCAACTACTTACACTAGAGGCCTAACTCCTAGGTTTGTGGGTCAAGGCCCACTACCGAACACCACTAAACCCATTCATAGTCTTCCCTAGGGTTTTCTCCATAAAACCCTAGTTTTTACCTTTATGGCCCATCCTCCTCTACTCAAGTAACTCATATTATTTTAACACCCCACACATCACAACCCTTAGATTGAACCCTCATCATCTCATGTTACTCCCCCCAAATACACGTGTGACCCCGAAACCCTAGGTAACCACACCAAACTCTAGCTGGCCGTGCTAATCCTAGCATCCTCCTTTCCACATGTCACCCCTCCATTTCTCGCCTTCCACTCTTGCTTCCCATGATACCCATGCTCACCCCTCTCATGAAAATCTCCCATCCTCATCTCATCATCCACTAACCCTCATTTATTTTTCCTTTTTCCACCTTCTTAAATAAGGGTTTCCTCCTAGACCCTAGATTGATCTCCTATGCACCCTTATATTGTCCCACATACTATTTTTCACCCAAAGCCTCCAATCACCCAAAAAACTATTCTATTACCTTCCTCACACCCCAAGGCAACTTTCCACACTTAATGTCCACCCCTATGCAGACTCTATCTATCCCATGCAAAATGATGCAAAAGCATCCAATGAACCTAATGATTGTCATGTTCATATTAATCCTCAAGGTAAGGAAGATTTAGCTTTCTTATTGTTGGAGCCTATCATGTTAAATATTCTTAATAATTATTATATGCTTGACATTGAAAAACATTTAAGTTATTCTGGTAGGTATGTCATGTATTTTCAAGAAGAAGATGTTCATACACTTTGATGTGTACAAGTATTCCAAATCATACATGACTATGAAATACATGAGATGATACAGTAAAACAAGAAGATAAAGTGATCATATTCATTATTTGTATTAACTTGTTGTAAACCCTAACCCTAAGTTAGGGTATTGTTATAATTTCATGTATGTATATTAGTCAATTGTATAGCTTTATAATATTAATCCTTAGTATCATTTAACCAATGATATTATGATTTAGATTAAGTTTAATATGGGCATAATTCAACCATGATTAATGGGCTGGATTAAGAAGGAATAATAGGCTGGTTTAGGTTAGCTAACCACCGAATACTTCCTTCCCCTATATAAGGCCTTTGTGCGCATGATTGTATGCCGAATTGAATAAAACTTTTTTTATCAAACTTTGAGAAAAGTTAGCTAAAGTCTAATCCTCCCTTTTGGGCTGAAATTGAGCAAGTAAAATCTAGGATTTAACGTTCCTCAACCTATCTTTAAACTCAACACGTTTGAAGGCTATACAAATCTGTCGAATACCTTCTACTTGTTTCATCATTTTCTTCACCTATAATCCAGCAAATTACTTCGTTTCTTTTGCATTAGATCGTGGGTGAGAGCTTCTCATACAAATTTTGATCCAAAATTCCATTACTTTGATAAAAACCACATCATTTTTGGTATCAAAGCTTCATTTGTTGGAAGCTAATACAGAACCAGTAATCTACAAGCCTAAACTCGCGTGTGTGTTCTTACACCAAGAACTCCATGGATACTCAACCATTTCTTTGAATTCTTGATTCGTTATGAACTTCTTTCATTGTTCTTGAAGTTCTTGCTCAATGTTCTTGCAATCTTGAAATGATCATGTTGCATTTTCCCGAACCTTTTCACATAAAATATCGACCAACACTTACCTTCTAGCAGTGCACAATTTGATTCTTCTGTTTGCCACGAACGTTTGTGCCTCTCCAACACTTGATTACTATTTAATTTTAATCTCCATTATTTTTTAATCAAGTGCATAGCAATCCTTTTCAAGTTCCCTTCGTGCAGCAAGTAAGGAAAGCAGCAAAGTGCTCGAAAACCCTGGACAACTCTCAATCGCCCCAAATAGGCCTGGAATTTTCAGGCTCTATATTTGACTCATTTCTCATCATTTTCTCCCAAGAAATCATTCCATCATCTACCTCTAGATATCCTTTACATCTTCTATAAAGACATCAACACAAATATCCCACTAGAAGACAAGCATTTGTTGAAGACACAAAAACATGTTATATGATTTTATGTGAATGAATTTCACTCCTTTTATAGACTAACCTTTCATTTTTTGTTTGTACCTGCGTGTAGTGACTATTCTTGGGGCTAAAATATCTCCTTTGTGCCTAGAAAAAGACTACAGGTAGTGTTTAAAATTTGTTTTAGAATTAGCTATTGGTTTGTGCATTGTTTGGTTGTAGGAAAAACAAATCCAGCACCTACACTTTGTGGAACCTATTGTGTGAAACAAGTAGGGTTGTGTGTCAACCTTCACCATGGCTAGTGAAGAGGTCCATTCCCTGGTAGAGTCCATAAAAAGCCTCATCACACCCATGGATACCCAATTTCAAACTCAAAGAACACTACTACATCAACTCCAAAGTGTGGAAGCTAAGTTAGTCGACCAAGAGAAGTGTAAACCATGGCAAGTTCGAATGGAAACGACACATGATAGTGTGGAAGGGAGAATGAAGCCTATGTACCATGACAAGAGTGGATGTGTACCTTTCAATTTATCTCATCATGAAGATGGAGAAGAAGAGGCAAATTATTTTGGCTCAAGAAACTAAAGAAGAGCACCTACATTCCATGTAAGAAATCCTCACCATGAAAATCAAGGTATTAAACTTGACCTTCCTAAATTTTATGGCGATTTGAATGTGGAGTCATTTTTTGAATGGTTACATGAGATTGAGGCTATTTTTTAGTTTAGATAATATAATGATGATAGAAAGTGTAAATTAGCTACTCTAAAGTTCAAAAAGTTTACTCGAATTTGGTATGATAACTTAAAATGAACTAGAGAAAGACAAGAGAAGTCTAAAGTAAAATCTTGGGAAAAAATTAAAAAGCACTTAAGAAAGAAATTTGTGCCTAGAGAGTATGAGCAAGATATGTATGTTAAAATGACTACTCTAAGGCAAGGCTTATTTAGTGTAGAAGAATACACTAGAGAATTTGAAGGACTAGCCCTTATTTGTGAAGTTCATAAAAGAAAGGAACAAAAATGTGCTAGATATTTAGGTGGCTTGAATAATTTAATAAGAGAAAATTTTGATATGTACCCTTATGACTCTCTTGATGACTTGATAAAATTGGCTATGAAAATTGAAAGACAAACTAAATCAACTAAAGCCTATGTTAAGTCTAATGCGTCAACTTCAAATAAACACTATTCTAACACCTTTACACCTAAATCAACATTTTCATATGATAACAAGAATAAAAAAATATGATAAAGGTAAAAATAAGGTAGTTGAAATGGCAAAAAAAACAATGTTTTAAATGTAAAGGATATGGACATTTTGCTAGAGATTGTCCTAACCAAAGAGCCTTAACCTTACATGAAATAGAAAACATGGAACCATGCAGTGATGATGATGAATTAGAAGTTGAATCTCCTAAGAAATATTAACTATGGAAGAAGAAGAAGGAGACCCCTGCTTTGTAATTCAAAGAGTTTTACAAATACAACATTGTGTTACACCTACTCAAAGAGAAGTGATTTTTAAAACTAAGTGTAAAATAGGTGACATGGTTTTTAGACTCATAATTGATAGTGGTTCATGTACTAATGTTGCTAGTGAGGAAATGGTTAAGAAACTTGGTTTGGAAACTACTAATCATCCTAAACCCTATTCTTTACAATGGTTAAATAAGGATAAAGGAGCTAAAGTAAACAAAAGAGCTTTAGTCACATTTTCTATTAGAGACTATCATGATGAAGTTCTATGTGATGTTTTACCTATGGATGCTTGTGTATTACTTTTGGGTAGACCATGGCAATTTGATAGATAAGCAACTCATGATGGGATAACTAATGAATATGTGGTGAAAAAGGAAAAACAATTGTATAGGCTTACACCTTCTTTATATGATCATATGTCCTTGAGTGATGATAAAAAGAGATTACTTTTACATGAAAAGGCTATGGAAAAATGTATAAAAGAAGAAGGATATTGTTATGCTTTAGTATCTAATGATTCTAAACCTGAAAAAAAACAACAACTTGAAGATCCTAATTTGATTAAGTTGCTTGATGAGTATAATGATGTATTTCCTGATGACTTACCTCCTATATTACCACCTAAAAGAGGTATAGAACATGTTATTGATCTTGTTCCTGGTATGCCTATTCCTAATAAACCAGCTTATAGATGTAACCCAAAAGAAGCTACGGAATTACAAAAAAAATTACAAGAACTTATGGATAAAGGTTTTGTAAGAGAAAGTATGAGTCATTGTAGTGTTCATGCTTTACTAGTGTCTAAAAAGGATGGTACTTGGCGTATGTGCATAGATTCTAGGGCTGCGAATAATATTACCATCAAATATAGATTTCCTATGCCTAGATTAGATGATATGGTTGATGAACTTTGTGGAGCACAAGTATTTTCCAAAATTGATTTGAGAAGTGAATATCATCAATTAAGGATTAGAGATGGAGATGAATGGAAAACAGCTTTTAAAACAAAATATGGTCTCTATGAGTGGATAGTTATGCCTTTTGGGTTATGTAATGCACCTAGATCATTTATGAGACTTATGAATGAAGTTATCCAACCATTCCTTGGTGATTTCATTGTTGTATATTTAGATGATATTCTTGTGTTTAGCAAAAATAGTTATGATCATCTAGTGTAATTGAAGAAATTATTTGGTGAGTTAAGTAAAGCTAAACTATATGGAAAACTTGAGAGATGTGATTTTATGCTTCCAAGTGTAGTTTTCTTAGGCTTTATTATTAGTGGAGAAGGTATAAAAGTAGATCCTAATAAGATTAGGGCTATAAAATAATGGCCTATCCCTAAGAATGTTCATGAAGTGAGAAGTTTTCATGGATAAGCTAGTTTTTATAGAAGATTCATTAAGGATTTTTCTACCATAGCTACACCTATTACTCAACTCATGAAAAAGGGTGAATTATGTTGGGGACAAGAAGCTACTCAAGCCTTTGGAACCCTAAGAGATAAACTTTGTCATGCCCCTATTCTATCCTTACCCAACTTTAACCTTCTTTTTGAAGTGACCTGTGATGCTAGTGGAGTTGGAATAGGAGGATTACTTTCCCAAGAAAAGAAACCTATAGCATTTTTTTCTAAAAGTTGAATGGAGCCAAACCTAACTATTCAACTTATGACAAGGAATTTCTTGCCATTATACAAAGTCTTGAGACATGGAGCCATTATTTGAGACCAAAACTATTTGTGTTACATTTGGATTATGAAAGTTTAAAATACTTACATAGTCAAAAGAAAGTTAATCTGAGACGTGCAAAATGCGTAAATTTCTTACAATCCTTCGTGTTCTCTGACAAACATTTAGATGGTAAAGAAAATGTAGTCATTGATGCTCTTTCACGTAAGTCTACATTACTTGTTATCATGGATGCGAAATCTTAGGTTTTGAAATAATTAAAGAATTATATTCTAATGATGAAGATTTTATGGACATGTTTAGTGCATGTAAAGACATTGGATACCATGGAAATTATGTCATACAAGATGGATTTTTGTTTCGACTAAATAAACTTTTTATTCCTAGATCTAGTATTAGATACTTACTTATCAAGAAAATACATGAAGGTAGCATTGCACAACATTTTGGTATACATAAAACTATGGAATTATTATAAGAAAATTTTTATTGGCCAAGAATGGTTAAACATGTACAAGCCATGATAAGTAAATCTTCTACGTGTAAAAAAAGTAAAAGTTACTTTCATAAAGGCTTATACACACCTTTATCCGTCTTGATAAACCATGGGAAGGAGTTAGTATGGACTTTATCCTAGGGTTACCAAGAACGCAACGTGGTAAAGATTCTATTCTTGTGGTAGTAGATCGTTTTTCTAAAATGGCTCATTTTATTCCATGTAATAAAACTGATGATGCCATGCATGTTGCTGATTTGTATTTTAGAGAAATTGTTAAACTTCATGGAATACCTAAAAGCATAGTTTCTAATTGGGATGTCAAGTTTATGAGTTATTTTTGGAAAACTTTATGGCATATGCTTGGTACTAAATTGTTATTTAGCACTTCACATCATCCCCAAACAGATGGTCAAATTGAGGTAATTAATAGAAATTTTGGTACATTATTAAGAGGTTAGGTTAATAAAAGTACAAAATATTGGGATGTTAAGTTAGCTCATGCAGCTTATAATCGTAGTACTTCTAGTACTACTCAAACTAGTCCATTTGAGGTGGTGTATGGTGTGAATCCTCACATGCCTATTAATATGATTTCGTTGAAGAAAGGTGAAATGCAAAACTCTTAGGCTAAATAGAGAATACAAATTTGTAAACAACTTCATGAGAAAATAAAAAATAATATTGAAAATTCCAATGCCAAGTATAAAGCTCAAGCAAATAAGCATAGAAACTCTTATGTGTTTTCTCCTGGTGACTTAGTTTGGTTACATTTGCATAAAGAAAGATTTCCTAATTTATGTAAGAATAAACTAATTCCAAGAGCTGATGGTCCATTTAAAATACTAAGGAAGTTTGGAGATAATGCTTATGAACTTGAACTTTCGGATTCTTATGGTGGAATTTCAAGAAATTTTAATGTTGGTGATTTTCTCATTATTCTGATAAAAATTTGAGGGCAAATTCTTCTCAACTTAGGGAGAATTATGTAGGAGCATCCAATGAACCTAATCATTGTCATGTTCATATTAATCCTCAAGGTAAGGAAGATTTATCTTTCTTAATGTTGGAGCCTATCATATTAAATATTCTTGATAATTCTTTTATGCTTGACATTAAAAAACATTCAAGTTATTCTTGTAGGTATGTCACATATTAGCGAGAAGAAGAAAAACATTCATACACTTTGATGTGTACAAGTATTCCAAAGCATGTAAGAATGTGACATACATGGAATGATACATTACAACAAGAAGATAAAGTGATCATATTCATTATTTGTATTAACTTGTTGTAAACCCTAACCCTAAGTGTATTTTATGTAAGTTAGGGTATTGCTATAATTTCATGTATGTGTCTTAGTCAATTGTATAGCTTTGTAATATTAATCCTTAGTATCATTTAACCAATGATATTATGCTTTGTATTAAGGTTAATATGGGCTTAATTCAACCATGATTAATGGGTTGGATTAAGAAGGAATAATCAACTAGTTTAGGCTAGCTAACCACCGACTACTTCCTTCCCCTATATAAGGCCTTTGTGCATATGATTGTATGCAGGATTGAATAAGAATTTTTTGATAAAAATTTGAGCAAAGTTAGCTAAAGTCTAATCCTCCCTTTTTGATCGACATTGATCAAGGAAAATCTGGGATTTAACCTTCCTCAACCTATCTTCAGACTCGACACATTTGAAGGCTATACAAATCTGTCGAATACCTTCTACTTGTTTCATCATTTTCTTCACCTATAATCCAGTAAATTACTTCATTTATTTTGCATTAGATCGTGGGTGAGAGCTTCTCATACAAGTTTCAATCCAACCTTTTGTTACTTTAATAAAAAGCCACATCACAAACCCTCGAAGTTTTCATGCGAAACCCTAAAACTCCCATGCAAAACCCTAGATTCTCCCATGTAACCATAGATTCTCCTATACAAAGTTCATCCACTTTATTTTACTTAAAGTGCCCTTTTATTCTTCCTCTCATGGATCATGGGATATTTAGGTCAATCTCAAATTCCTTGGTCAACTTACTTCCCTTTGGTCCACTTACTTCCCCATTTTTCTTTTTCATCCTTCCACCCCATATCACTACATTAATTATCCTAGCATGCATGTCCTGGAAGGGCCATATCACATCACATCACTATTCACAACACACATATATTGCACACATTTCATAAGAGAACACAAGAGCATACCTCAACTCCAAGCTGCACTACACATAAAACAGTTATAACAATAGCACAAGATCCATGACATATCATTATACATGGCATACAAGGCATATAAAACACATAGCACACATAAGGCCTTAGCTACAGCCTCACCTAACTTGACACTGGTCTTAGAGGACACTCTTGTGCCTCCTTAGGGTTTTGACTAGTTTCACCTATAAGACGGAAAGACGAAGGATTAGTTTCCCTCCAACCAAAAGTACTATTTTTTCCTATTTTATTCTAATATTAGGGTTACTATTATTAAAGGAAAATTTACAACTAAAAACTAGGGTTTTTATCCTCAAGTTAGCCTGCTAGATTATTAGTAGTCAAAATAAATTTATGTTAATATTTATAGCTATATTTATATTATTAAATCTAATAGTATTATTTCTTCTAATAATAATACTAACACTAGTTATAGCAAAAATAGTGATATTAATAATAATAGTAATACTAATACTCCTAGTAATAGAAACCCTTGTATTTTTCAAGCTAAGGCTAATAATAAGGTTAGAGATAAAATAATAATATAATAATAGTGAGACTAACAAAATACTAATTTTGCTAAGGATAGTAATAATAATAGTTGTATTTGAAATAATGATAATATAAGGGTTCGAATATTTTTACCATAATAATAGTTGTAATAATAATAATAACAATAATAATAGTAATAATAATAATATAGTAACAATGTTAATAATAAAGGCATCAGGAATAATATTAGCAATATTCGAATAATAAATATTGAAAATATTAAGGTTTGAGTATTCATCTTTTATAGCAACAAAATGATAACATGCCAAATCGAGTATTAACAAGAACAACAACAACAACAACAATAATAGTAATAGTAGTAGTAGTAGTAGTAGTAGTAGTAGTAGTAGTAGTAGTAGTAGTAGTAGTAGTAGTAGTAGTAATAATAGTAATAATAATAATAATAATAATAATTTTTAGATTAATACTAATAATAATAATAATAATAATAATTGAAATGATAATAGTAATATAAGGGTTTAAATACTTACCATAATAATAAAGGTAACAATAATAGGCCAAAGCTAGCATTAATAATAATAGTAGGAATAATAATGAGGATAATAATAATAATAGTAGTAGTGTAATAATAAAAGTCATAATCATTATAACACTAAAGTTGTAGAAAATTAATAATAATATTATTGGTTAGGAAAATTCTAAAGTAAGGTTAAGTAATAACAATCATAATAATACTAATAATAATAATAATAATAATAATAATAATAATATGGATAGTACCATGAATACTATTAAAACTAGCTAATACTCGTATAAAATGGGTTTAGGGGTTGGGAAGGTTAGAGTACCACCTAGGGACGGTGGCAGCACCAACGGTGGCGGCGGTGGTGGTGGAGGGAGAAGAGAGGAATAGTTGAGTGCTGCTAATAGGAGAGGGAGAGTGAGGGTGGAAGTTGAAGTGGTCGAGGATGCCCAGGTGGAGAGGGTTGGAGTGGTGGTGGTGGCACAGCCAAAGGTAGCAGCGCAGGCAGTTGTGTTGTGCTGGCCGAGGGTGGTGGAGAAGGACGAAGGGAGGAGGAGATGTAGGAAGGGGAAAAGGAGGGTAGGAAAAGGTAGAGGAAGGTCTGTAGGTGATTTTTGGAGGTGTAAGGGGTGGTGGTTGTGGCAAGAGTTGTGGTGGACGGTGGTGCGAAGGGTGGCAGGGGTTGATGAGGGCTGATTGGGAGGGGAACTTTGTATGGTTGGAGTGGCTCATGTAAAGAAAATCGAGGGAGGAGGGAGCTTAGTCTGGCAGAGGGTGATATAGGGACACATTATGTGGGTGGAGCGGGTGGTGACGATGGTCGGTGGCGACGGAACGAGCTTCTGATTTAGAGGTGGTGCAAATGAGGGATTGTTTGGGTTGCAAAATGAAAAGCTTTACCAAGGCTGCCTATGGGGTATTTATAGGACCAATGGAGGGGAAAATAATATGGGGAAGAAGACAGAAAGGGTGCATGTAACACCTCAAAATTTACTACTTTTTAAAACGAAAGAAATTACAATAGAAATATTTAAATTAAAACTTGTGAATTTTGGGGATGTTACCGCCACACTTAGTACCAGACCGGTTCACTCTGACCATTCTAGTACCAAGTGCTAAGGCTAAGAAAAGATTAACAATCAATTATAAATCAAGACAAACTAAACTCCAAATAAGCATTAAGCGGTTGTAAAACAAAATCAGAGTACGCATTAATAATTGTAATTCATTTCCAAAAGAGAATTAAACTTACAACCAATAAAAGGTTCATTAAAATACTCAATTGAGTAATGAGTCATAAAATGGTAAATACTATACCAAAGAAATAACAAAAGGAAGTAAATTGCATAAAGAATGAATACAGCCACAACACTCTCGAACTTGAGCCAAAACATGCTCAACACACAGCCCCGACTGATGTCTCGCCCACCTACACAAAGTCAGAAGGGCATACTACTCGTGGGAATGAGCAGCACCCATGAAAAGGGTGATCAGTACGCTACGTACTGAGTAAGGTAACCGAGCACTAAAGCCAACACATAAGCACATAAAATCACGCATAAGAATAAAAGGACATAAAGACCATCATCATATTATAATATCGACCAATCATTCGGGTACATACATAAAGGCTCAATTATAGTCCAGATTAATTACTTAATTAATCTCTTATCAGAAATCAATTCACACTATACTTTTTATCAAATACATGTGAGTACGGAAGCCTCCACTATTATAGCCGGTGGATCAGAGACAAGTAGGACACAATGCTCCTACCCACTATTATTAGCCAGTGGTTCAGTCACACATAGGGTATCATACCCTAACCACTATTCCTTACCGGTGGATCAGTTGGCTCCGACACGCATGGTGTTCCACTGTAAGTAATTAGTGTCTTTCCCAAGTCTCAGCAAACTATTAGATTTATTGAGCTTGAAATCCACCACTATTATAGCTGGTGGATCGGAGACACATAGGGTAACATACCCTAACCACTATTATATCCGATGGATCGGAGACACATAGGACTACGCGTCCTAACCACTATTTCTAACCGGTGGATTGGTGGGATCCGGCTCAATATTTTCCACTTTAAGGGATTAATGTCTTAAGTATCTTATTCAAAGGATTTCACCCTAGACATGCATGAATCACTTCCTTTACACTTCACACATCACCAATCATAAATACCATCCTCATAATTACACTTAATCACCACAACCACATGATACCATAAAAACCCTAAGCAGCCACACCAAACCCTAATTAACCACAACAACCCACAGTTAACCACTCCAAACCCTATTTAACCATAACAACCATAATTAGCCATTCCAAACCTTATTTAATCACAACAAACCACAATTAGCCACTCCAACCCTAGTTAATCACAACAACCCATAGTTAATCACTAGAAACCCCATTTCAGTCTCCTCCAAACCCTTATAATGTCCTACGTACTATTTTTCACCCAAAACTTCCAAACACCTAAATAACTCTTCTATTACCTTCCTTACATCCCAAGTCAACTTTTCACACGTAAACTTTACTCCCATGCATACGCTAACCTTCCTATGCAAACCTTCAAACTTTTTCATACAAACCCTAAAATCCCACGTGAAACCCTAAATTCAACCATGAAACCCTAGATTCTTCCATATAATTAAAACCCTAGATTCCTCTGTACAAAACCTTATATTCAATCCATACACAACCAAAGATTCATCCTTACCAAACCCTAAATTCAAACCATATAAAACCAAGGATTCATCCATAACAAACCCTAACTTCAAACCATATAAAACAAAAGATTCATCCATGCAAAACCCTACATTAAATCCTCCCATACAAAACCATAAATTAGATTCTCCCATATAAAACCATAAATTAAATTATCCCATATAAAACCATAATTTAGATTATCCCATATAACATCATAAATTACATTCTCCCATACAACATCATAAATTATATTTTTCCACACGAAACCCTAAATTTTCCAATTTATTCGTCCACTCATAGATCATTAAAATACTTAGGTCAACTCACATCCCTTGGTCAACCTATTTCCCCCATTCTCCTTTTCATCCTTTCTCCCACACAAACCACATCAACATCCTCACATGAATGTCTTATAAGGCCACAACACGCATATCATCACATATATAATATTTCATCATATATAGTACACATGCCATACAAAAGCATACTTCAACTCCATGTTATACCACATATGAAATAATTAACAATGATAAACATAGGATACATAACATGCGAAGCACATAATACATATAGGCACACAAAAGGCCTTAGCACCCCTTACCTAAAATGACACCGGTCTTGGAGCACGCTCCTACGCCTCCTTAGGGCTTTGACTAGTCTCACCTATTATGAGGGAAAAGCTAAAATTAAACTCTCTCCTATCAAAAATACTATTAAACACTAACTTAATATAAGACTAGGCTTTTGATAAAATAATAATAACAAAAATACCAAAAATAATATCAATATTAATATTAACAAGAATAATAAAAATAGTAACAATAATAATAAAAAGGCATTACTCAAAAAACAAAGTAAAATAAGGGCTTCAGCCCCTTTACCAAAATAATACTAAATAACCAAATTTAGTAATAATAATAATAATGAAATAATAATAATAAAAATAGAAAACTAATAGTAAAGTAGTTGTGAGATTAATAATGAAATAATAATAATCATAAAAATAAAATAATTATAATTATAATAATAATAACATATTAATATTAATAATAGTAATAATAGAAATTAGAAGAAGAATAATAATAAAGTCGAATTAAAAATATAATAGGGCTTCAACCCTCAACAGAATAATAACAAAAACATTAATATTAATAATAATAATAATAATACATAATAAAAATGGAAATAATAATAATAATAATAATGATAATAATAATAATAGGATTTATATTAGAATAATTGAAATAAAATAATTTAAGGCTTGTAAAAATAGGAAAAAGGGTTGAGAGGGTCTTGGGTTCAACCTTAGGTTGGCGAGGATAGGTGGCACCGGCGGTGGTGCACTGACGTGGCGGCGGTGGCCGGAAAAAGAGAAGAAAGAGGGGAAAGTTAAATGCTGGGAAAAGGAGAGGCAAAACGGAGGTGGGAGATGGGGTGTTTATGGTTACCCCGAAGGAGAGGAATAGAATAATGGTGGTGGCGCAACCAAAGGTGGCGGCGTACGATGGCAGCCGAATAGGGAAGAAAAAGAGAAAGAGAAGAGGAGAGGGAGAAAGAGGAAAAGAAAGGTAGGGAAAGGTGGGGGAGGTTCTACAATAAAAGAATGGGAGGAGAAAGAAGCAGTGGAAGCGGCGGAAGAGGTGGCTAAAGGTGGTTCGAAGGGTGGCGGTGGTAGAAAAATAGATTGGTTAAGAAGGCTACTTCGCATAGCCGGAATGGCTCGTGTAGGAAGAATCGAGGGAGAAGGGAGACTTAGTTACTTAGAGGGCAAAGTAAGGAAGAGTTTAGTGGCCAGAACGGGCGGTGAAGTTGGCCGGAGGCAGTGGACAAGGCATCTAAAGGGAGGCGGAGACAACGATGGGAAATTCTGGGTAGGAGACAGAAGCTTGATATAGGGCTATTATGGGGGGTATTTATAGATTTAGAAAGGAGGTTAGGGTTCTGTGGGTTGGCATGGGAGTAAGGAAAGTAGGGTTAGGGTCACCGGTGGCAAGGTTGGCCGGTGGCAGAAATTTTCTGGGGAGGGGGGTTGGCTTGGAGAAAATGTCAAAGAGTCAGCGAGGGAGAGAGAGGATCGAAACGGCTAGTCAACGCCGGCAAAAAACCAGGGCACAAGGGCGGCAATAATGGCATAGGTCGGCGGCGACAGGGCTGGGCAGGTGTGAAGCAAGAAGAAGAAGAAAGGAAAGGCTAGACTAGGCAGTCCAAGAAAGAAAGAAAAGAAAGAAAAAAAAGGAGACCGGGCAATCCGGGCGCTGTCATTAAAACGGGGGTGCAAATGCAGCGTTCAAGGAAAACAACATGCAAAATGCGGCACTGGGAGAGGGCAGGAGGCGCCAGGAGCATGGGCTGGGCAGCGCCTTAGGAAAGGAAGTAGAGGCAGGGACTTGGCCGCTGGGCTGGCCTAATTCGGGGAGGAGAGAAAAGAAGAAGAAAGAAAAAGAAAGAAAAAGGAAAAAAGAAAAAAGGAAAAGAGAAAAATAATTAGGTTAGGACCAATTAAAATAATCTGAATATTTAGGATATTTAAAAATAATAATATTTAAATTCCTTTATAAGCTAAATTAGGATTTTTAAAAGATTTTCCATAAATTTTATTTTAATTAGCAAAACACCCTAATTTTCTACAATTAAATTATTTATAAAATTCATATTAATTTGAAACTATTTTCTCCTTCTTATTTTAAATAAAATAATTAATTTAATTTCCAAAATAATATCCATAATTAGCTAAAATACCCAAATTTCACCTAATTAAAAATACTTATAAATTTATTCTTAATTTGCCCTAATTAATTTCCTTTTATTTAAAAAAATAATTTATTTAATTAATTTTCATAATAAAACCACATTTAAATATAGTTTTTAAAATTAGAAATTGTCGGGGTGCAGGTGCCAGGTATGCTGCCTGGTGGTGGTAGGTGGCATTGGTCAGCCATGGCAGAGGTGTTAGTTGAGGGGAGAGGAGAAATTAAAGAGCAAGGCACACGTGAGAGAAGAGAAAATTGGTTGGGGTCAAAATGGTGAAAGAAAACGACGAGTGAGGGAGAGAAAGGGCAACATGCGTGGTGGCCTACGCAAAACGGGGTTGCAGGTTGCCATCGGGGAAGAGGAAGAAGAAGAAGAAGGGGGCTAGACTGGCGGTCCAGGAAGAAAAGAAAGAATGAAAAGAGGAGGGGAAAAAAGAGAAAGGTGCGACCTGAGCATGGGCCACATCGGGGGAAAGGAGGGGAATTAGGCAGTAGGTCTAGGCTGGCCTAGGTCGAGGGAGGGAAGGAGAAAAAGAAAAGAAGAAGGAAGAGGAAAAGAAGAAAAAGGAAAGAAAAGGAATAAGAGAGGGGAAAAAAAAGGAAAAATGAAAGACGAAAATAGGTGGGTTGGGGTATTTAAATATTTTGGTATTTTAGAATGTTTAAAAATAATACCCTAATTTTAATAAAATATTAAATAAATTACCCTTTAAAGTTATTTTAGGATTTGTGAGAGATTTTTCCTAAATTTTATTTTAATGAGCAAAATACCCTAATTTTTTTCAATTAAATTATTTATAAATTTCCTCTTGATTTTTCCCTAATTACTCCCTCATATTTTAATAAAATATTTTATTTAATTAATTTTTTTAATAAATTCTTATTTTATTAAATTTCTAAAATTAGGGTTTTGTGAGCTTTCAAAAATAGAGTTTAAACGCTTTCAACTATACACACTCAAAGATGCTTTGACATACATAAATTCCCATAATATTATGCTTCCATATTCAATCTAGATTGTTTAAAAACTTCAAGAAATCATTCTTGATATAAAAATTATACTCTTAAACATATATAAAATAAAAATAAACATGGTAAAGCATATTATAACATGTAAATAAATTTACTAAGATTTTAGGAAGACTAACAAAATTAAAGAATAAAGAATAATCTCCACTAATCACCTTCTTGAGACTATAAAATCAAGAGGAAATATTACAGAAAATAAGCTCTCAAAATCATATGAAAAGAAAAGGGATTTAAGGGAAGAAAATAAAAATGTTCATATTATCGTTTTGGAAGTATTTCAAGCTTCATTAATAGTGGAAAAGGCCATGAAAACTGAAGAAATGGAAGACGGAGAAGAAGAAAAGACGCACGACCAAGGTTTCCATTATACACAAAAGAAGTAACTAGTGAATAATGAAGATAAAGATGAGGTGACTTAACACTTGAGTTAAGAACATATTTTGAGACAAAATATGTGATATGTAGAGGAGGTGGTATATGGAAAAATGAGGAAGAACGAGTAAGTTGTGTTATGGGTAGGTGGGGATGATGTTTAAAAATTAGCAAATCAATCTTAAAGTTAGTACAAATAATAGTAAATAATTTTTTTATTACCAATCATTCAAAAAATATGAAAACATAGTAATGTATGATGTTTTGTAATGTTTGATTAGTTTAAATGTCTATTTATAGTGCAAAGAATAAAAAGGCCAAGTAACATAAAATAATGAGTAAAAAAACCCTAAATTAAAAAAAGTATTAAGTTGTAAAAAAAAATTTTAAGGTTCTATGGAATTTTTTTTTTTGATAAGAAGCATACTGAAAAATATTCAAAATTAGAGATCATCTCTAAACATAAAACTTAAAAATGAATATAAATAAAAGTCAAGAACTTATAAGATTTACCAAATAAAAATTTAGAAGAATCCAAGACTTAAAAATGGAACTTTTGTAGTTATTAGATGAGAAATTTTTTTTTTTTGAGGCTCCAAAACATAAAGAATGACTTTCTAGGAAGTATAGAAAAGTATGTATCTAGAAAGAAAAGTGATTTCATGAAAGTTGTTTGGAATTTTTGAAAAATAAAATGTCAATCTTGATGTGTGTGACAATATGGAAATATCAATTATGTAAAACCAATGCTCGATTATGTTAGAATTAGGAAGATGAAGTTTTGAATATGATGAATTCAGGTTGTAGATATTCTAATACGATAGAATAAAGAGGATGATGATTCAGTGATGGTGATGGTGATGAATGAATGATTAAGGTGATTTGAATTTGATGAGATAAATGAGGAATATGATTCAACAATGATGAGATGATGATGATGATGATGATGATGATTCAAAAATTAGGTTTTGAAGACGGATGGTTTTGTGGGTTGGGGTTAGGGTTAGGGTTTAGTTTCAAAAATTAGTGTTAGGGTTAGGGTTTTTCAAATTAGGGCTTTGATTTTGTGTTGTGTTTGGATGATGAATATGGTTAGAAGGGCATGGGTTAATGTGTTTAGAAAGATAGCACTTAATCCTTAATTCACATAGACAAAGAGGTTAAGTGTTTTAAGATTAATAGTTCACATAGATTCGATTAAACTTGAGATGAACTCATATATAATTCAATACTTGCAATTTACATTCAAATTAAATTCATCTTCATAATGTTCTTCATTCATGCGTTTTATGGCTTATATAGCCAATGCTACAAATTATAAGATACCTATTAAAAGAATAATTGTTCAAAAGATATCTATCTAAAAAATATTAGAATATAGAATATTCTTCAAAAAGGTAGATTTATGCTATTTTATTCTCTATATAATCTCTAACTCTACTAATAAATTATTTAATTAATTAAATGAACTAATATGCACATTCAAGCTACATTCTATTCCTCCCATTCATGTAGACATGCCTTCCATGCATGCTATGCTTGCCATGCATATGCACGTATATGCTTACTAGCTTGTATGGTATGTTTCATCTATTACTAGCAATGTAACCCTTCGTTTTCTTCAATTTTGTGCGAGATCCTTTCCAAATGGAGAAAAATTGGTTCCATAATGATAAATGCCAATTCTTGAGTATTTTCTCCTACATCATTCTCCCCTTGTTGATTTGAATTTGCCCTCAAATTTGGATTGCCATAATAAAGGCTGATCTCACAAACATTGAATGTCCTTAATACCCCACGATATGAATATATCAATTTGAAAGGACCATATGCCCTTGGCATAAGCTCGCTTTTCCCTTAGATTTGGAAATCTTTCCTTCCTCAAGTGTAGTCATACCAAATCTTTTAGTTAAAAAATATGTTGACTCTTATGCTTGTTTGCTCTTGTCTTGTGTACTTCATTTTCCTCTTCAATATTGTGCTTGATTTATTGATGAAGTTTTTCAAATAACTCCACTCTCTCTTTTGCATCATAACTCTTCACTTCACCTTTCTTCAATGGTACCATATCAATCGACATATATGGATTAATACCATATACTATCTTGAATGGACTATAGCTTATTGTAGTGGAAGAACGTTGATTATAAGCATATTCCACATGTCTTAACTTGAAATCCAAATCCTTAGAACTCTTGGTCACCAATCCCCTTAGCAAAGTGCCCAAAGTTTTATTAGTAACTTTGCTTTGTCGATCTGTTTGAGGATGATGTAACCTACTAAATAGGAGCTTCATTCCTCACATATGCTATAACATCGTCCAAAAATAACTTAGGAACATCAAATCTCTATCTAAAAATATACTCCTGGGTATATCATGTAATATCACAATCTCCTTGAAATATATATCAACAAAATGCATAGCATCATTGGTCTTGTAACATGGAACGAAATGAGCCATCTTGAAATATCTATCCACCACAACCATAATAGAATCATTGCCACTATATGTCTTAGGAAATCCCAAAATAAAATCTACACTAACACCTTCTAATGGATTAGTAGGAATGGGTAAATGTACATACAACCCTTTTTGGAAGAAACTCTTGCTCCTTTGGCACATATCACACCTAGCAACCATGGCTTGTACTCTCTTGTGCATTCTCATCCAATAGAAATGTTCTTACAACTCCAAATTTTTTGGAACTCCAAAGTGTTGCACAATTCCTTTTTCATACACCTATTTGATTAGTAAGTCTCAAATTAAGGTCTTAGGCACACCTAATTTGTTGTGTTTGAATATGAACACATCTTGAATAACATAAGTTCCACAACTTCTTTGTTTCTTAAAATCTTCGAATATCATAGCTAAATCATCATCCATGGCATATTGACTCTTTAAAATCTCAAATCCCAAAAGCTTTGTATATATCATGGTAAGTACCATGGTCCTCCTAGATAATGCATTTGCCATAACATTCTTTTTTCCATCCATATACCTTGTAGAGAAAAAAAAAATTTTGCAAGAATCTTATCCATTTAGCATGTCTTGGACTCACCTTCTTTTCACCATATAGATACTTCAAACTCTCATGATCCAAGTGAATTACAAAAGGCTTGGGTCTCATGTAATGGCTCCATGTCTCTAAACAAAGCACAATAACATAGAACTCTTTTTCAATGGTCGAATAATTGAGTCTTGCACCGTTCAACTTTTCACTAAAGTAAGTAATTGGTTTCCTTTCTTGTGAGAGCACGCCCCTAATGCCTACACAACTAGCATCGCATGTTACTTCAAAAAATTTATCAAAAAAAGTTAAAGATAATATCGGTACATTTGAGAGCTTTATCTTTAAGTCTTCAAAAGCCATTGTCACTTGATTATACCAATGGAACTCTCCTTTGTTCATCTGTTGTGTGATAGGTGGTGCAATGGTAAATAATTATTTGATGAACCGCTTATAGAATGAGGCTAACCCAAAAACAACAAACTTTTTCTTTATTTATAGGAATAACCCATGTTTTGATAGCTTCAACTGTTGAAGGATCAGCTCTAATACCATCTCCACTCATAATAAAACCAAGGAAAACCACCCTTTCTATCATAAAATCACATTTCTCTAACTTACCATAGAGCTTCACCTCTCTAATCTTATCAAATATCCTATTTAAGTGTTGTATGTGCTTGAAGTCACTCTTGCTATATACCAAGATATCATCAAGGTAAACAACAACAAATAATCTAAGGAAGGGTCTAAGTACCTCGATCATCAATCTTATAAAGGAACATGGTGCATTACATAGCCTTATTCTTGATGGTTGTCTACTACTCGTCCCCTTCCCTTATTCTTATTTGATGATAGAAACTCAAAAGATCAATCATTAAGAACACCTTTGTACCATGCAACTCATATAACATTTCATTAAATATGGGCATTGGAAATCTAAACTTAATTGTGATGTTGTTTATTGCTCTTGAATCAATACAAATCCTCCACGTATTGTATTTCTTATGCACGAATAATGCTGGAACTTTGCATTAACTCATACTATCCCAAATATAGCCTCGGTCCAAAAAATGTGCACTTGTTTCTATAGCTCATTAGTCTCCTCTAGATTACACCTATAAGCTGGTTTGTTTAGTAATGGGACTCCTAGCATAATACCAATATCATGGTAAATACCTCTCAAAGGAGGTAGCCCACTTGGAAACTCATCCAAAAAAACATTGGCATACTCTCTCAAGACTTGTTGCAATTTTAGATCCATATTAGGATTCTCCCCTTATTGAACTTCCTTTTCCACCAATTCATAGCATATCTTCTCATCTTTGATAGCTTTAATCATCTCATACTCCTTAAGGATCTCCATCTCCATGCTACTCTTCTTTCTTCCCCTCCTACACTTGATATCTTCCTTCTTTTTTCTCCCTTTTTTTTGATGCATGCTCTCACTTCCATCCCCCTTTTCATTCCTCAAAACTGAATCCTCCCCATCCATATTAGGTTATAACCTAAAATTCTTTTGGTACTTTCATACCATATACTCATTAAGGAATCAATAATGCACAACCTTCTTATTAAATTGTCACGACCTCCCCGAAAAAATGTGACAAGCATCTGTAGGTAGAAGATCGCATAAAATATAATCAAAATAATTTTTTATCTTAAAAGAGATAAGATTTTGTTTGGTTACCCTTTTCCTTTATCTTTTTTGAATCATTGGAGTGAATATGGTCTTCGATGACCCATGTTCTCCAAGCTCTGCTTGCTCACCATCTTCTCATTAGCAACGTTAGTGCATGAGCCACTATCAATGATAACTTCACACAATTTATCATCAACTCCACACTTAGCCTTGAAAATATTCTCCATTTGAGTAAGTAGAGGTTGTTGTTGTACTTGGAGCACCCTTTTTAACACATAGCAATCCATTTTCCCCTCTTCCAAAGCATCCTCTAGGTTATCATATTCTTCTTCAAGGTTTTCATCAAGATCTTCATTCTCATCACAATCCTCTATACTTTTTATCACTTTTAAATTCAATGTCCTTTTGTTTGTACAATCCCAAATAGAGTGACCATAACCTTCTATACTTGAAGCATTGCTTATCCACCTTATCAACAACTTGATCGTTGCCGTTTTTTTCACAAGTGAAATTTCTAATATTGTCTTGATTTGTGGCTTGAGAAATTCATGGATTCGACACCCCCATAAAAGTCAAACCATATAAAGAATTGGTTAACTTGTTTGGTAGCTTTGTTTGCTTCAATTTTTTTCAAACTTGATGGCTATCCTGGCTAGGTCTTCAAGCACTCTACAAGGATACACCTCCACCATTTCTCTAAGATTCATATCTAGCCCTCCAATAAACTGTGCACACCTTTGTTCTTCTTGTTATTGGATACCCCAAATAAAAGATAATTTTTCAAATTCTCTAATGTATTCCTCAACTCTAAGCAACCTTTTCCTCAAATTAATCATCATTATAAAAATATCTTACTCATATTCTTGAGGAATAAATGATACAGGTGCATCTAATGATTCTCAAGGTAAGGAAGAATTATCATTCTTAATAATTAAGCCAATCATTTTAAATTTTCTTGATAATATTTCCATGATTGGTATTGAAAATAATTCAAGATATTCTTGCAGATATATTACATATTTGCAAGGTGAAGAATTGAATACACAAAAAGAGACTTAAAGTGTACAAGCATTCAAAGCATGCAAGGCTATGACATACATGGCATGACACTACAAGAAGATATAGTGATTTTATCATTATTTATATTAAACTTATTGTAAACCCTAAGTATATTTTTGTAAGATAGGGTTTTGTTGTAATTTCATGTATGTACCATAGTTGATTGTGTGGATTTGTAATGTTAGTCATTAATATCATTCAAATGATGATATTATGAGTAAGATTAGGTATTATATGGGCTTAATTCAAGTGCGATAAGGTAGCTTTGATTAAGAGGAGAAATCGGCTGGGTTTAAGGCCTTAAGTTTGACTCCCTTCCCTATCTATAGCCTATCCTTGTACCGCATGAAATAAAAGGGAATAATGGAATTGTTTGAACACCAAGTGTTGAGCAAAAGCTTGAATTTATCCCCCTTATTTTGGAGTCCTTTCTAGATTGAAGAATTACCCGCCGTTAATCATCATTTTAGGCCTTCGAATGTGCATTCAACATTTAAAGGAATACTATCATCTAAACCTACAGTATTTCGAGTTTCATTGTCATTAAACCGAAGCCTTTTTTTTTTAACTTCAACCTTCCACCAAATGAAAAAATAGGTGATAGATCCTGCGCTTCTTCCTCCACTTTTTTTCACATCAAATTTTGGTATCAAAGCTCCCAAACCCATTGTTTCCTTGCGATTGTATAGGTTCTTATAGTTCTTGTTACTGCATGCAAGAAAAACACCCTGTAAGAAACCACCGAGCCTGCCCATCTTCAACCATTTCTTACATCTTCATTCCATTCTTGAATCTTCAACGTGTATCTTGATTGAAGATTTCAATTCTTGCAACAAGCTTGTCAAAGATACCCGCAGCTTCAACAAAGAGAAGATCATCAACCTCTCTCCAATGCCACCTTCAACCATTCCCTCCCTTCATATCTTTAGCCATCCTTCTTTCATTCTTAACTATAGTTCTTAGTTCGATGTCCAGCCCTTTCCTTTTTCCTTCTCTCAAATCATCCAGTAGGCACTCTTTGATTTTTTTTTACTCTATGTATTTTCTTAACCAAGGATGAAAAAAAAACCCTCCCCGGCATCCCTGGTTCGAAGAAACCTTGGTTCAAAAAAATAATTTTGTAACTTTGATCCTTACCCCTTTATCTCCAACGTTCAACACATACTCTTCCCCTTTCTTCTTCACATCTTCAAGTGGTAAATAATCAACATCTTCAACTTGAATATACCACTTCATTGAAGCCTATTCGATGCCCTCCATTGGTATTTTATGTGACTTGTTGTGTGTCACAAAAGAAAGCACCATTTCTAGACAAGAATTCTTGCAGTATCATTCGACCATTTTTCTTTCCATTTGTGCGTGACCAATACAGACATGAAGTAATCAGGATTTGCTTAAGAATTAGCAAAATCTATTTTATATTGTTTGGTTGCGGGGAACTTCCAACATTTACATTAGTTTCTGTATTCTTTTGTGGAAGAAAGTAGTGTGTTACAAATTCAATATGGCAAGTGAAGAGGTGCATGCCTTGGTGGATTCTATCAAGAGTTTGACTGCATGCATGGATACCCAAATTCATAATCAAGAAACACTTAAACAACAATTGCAAAGTGTGGAACCAAACTAGCAAATCAAGAGAAGCTTCGTCCTTGGCCAACTCGATTGGAAACCACAAAAGATAGTGTGGAAGGAAAGATAAGGCATGCTTTCCAAGCAAAAGGAGGATGTAGATACACAAATTTGCATCATAATGATGATGGAGATGAAGTGATGAGTTCATATGGCTCAATTAAATATAGAAGACCACATCCATTCTAAGTAAGACATACATGCAATGAGGATCAATGTATCAAACTTGACCTTCCTGAATTTTATGGTGAATTGAATGTGGAATTATTTTTTGAGTGGTTGCATGAAATTGAGGCTATATTTAAATTTAAAGAGTATGATGGTGAAAGAAAATGTAAGCTTTCTACCCTTAAGTTTAAAAGATTTGCCAGGATTTGGTATGACAACTTAAGAAAGACAAGAGAAATCAAAAATTAAATCTTGGGAAAAACTTAACAAACACCTAAGAAAAGAATTTATGCCTAGATAATATGAACAAGATATGTATGTGAAAATGAGAACTCTAAGGCAAGGATTATTTAGTGTAGAAGAATACACTAAAGAATTTGAAAAACTAGTGCTTATATGTGATGTCCAAGAAAGAAAAGAACAAAAATGTGCTAGATACTCGGGTGGATTAAATAATTTGACAAGAGATAAAGTTGATATGTTTTCATATCATTCTCTTGATGACTTGATTAAGTTGGCATTAAAATTTGAAAGAAAAACTAAATCATCCAAAGCCTATGTTAAGTCTAATGTTTCAACCTCAACTAAACCCTATTCAAATACCTTTACACCTAAAACAACATCTTCATTTGATAAAAAAGGTAAAAATAAAGTGTTTGAAATGTCTAATAAATAATGCTTTAAATGTAAAGGATATAGACACTTTGCTAGAGAATGTCCTAACCAAAGAGTTAGTATGCACATCTTTACAAGTTCCTGATAAACCATGGGAAGGATTTAGCATGCACTTTATCCTAGGGTTAACAAGAGCACAACGTAGTAAAGATTCTATTCTAGTGGTAGTAGATAGATTTTCTAAAATGGCTCATTTTATTCCATGTAATAAAACTGATGATGCTACGCATGTTACTGACTTGTATTTTTGAGAAATTAGTAAACTTCATGGTGTGCCTAAAAGTATTGTCTCAAATCTAGATGTCAAGTTTATGAGTTATTTTTGGAAAACTTTGTGGCATATGCTTGGTACTAAATTGTTATTTAGCACTTCACATCATCCACAAACCGTTGGTTAAATTGAGGTAACTAATCAAACTCTTGGTACCTTAATAAGAGGTTTGGTTAATAAAAGTACTAAAGATTGGGATGTTAGGTTAGCTCATGCAGAGTTTGCTTACAATCAAATTCCATCAAGTACTACTCAAGGTAGTCCATTTGAGGTGGTTTATGGAGTGAATCCACACATGCCAATCAATATGATTTCTTTAAAGAAAGGTGAGTTACAAAATTATGAAGTCAAGGATAGAATCAAATTCTTTCAACAACTTCACCAGAAAAACAAGACCAATATTAAAAAAGATAATGCCAATTATAAAGCTCAAGCGAATAAGTATAGAACCCCATAGGTATTTTCTCCTAGTGACTTATTTTGGTTACATTAGCGTGAAGAATGATTTTCTAATTTACATAAAAATAAAATAATGCCAAGGGCTGGCGGACCTTTTAAGATACTAAGAAAATTTGGGGATAATTCTTATGAAATTGAACATCTAGATCATTATGATGGAATTTCAAGAAAGTTTAATATTGTTGATTTGTCTCATTATTACACTGATGATAATTTGAGGACAAATTATTCTCAACATGGAGAGAATGATGCAGGTGCATCTAATGATTCTTAAGGTAAGGAAGAATTAGCATTCTTAATAATGGCGCCAATAATTTTAAATGTTCTTGATAATATATCTATGCTTGTTATTAGAAATGATTCACGATATTCTTGCACGTATATTACATATTTGCAAGGTGAATAAGTTAATACATAAAAAGAGACTTAAATTCTAGAAGCATTCAAAGCATGCAAGGCTATGGCATACATGGGATAAAACTACAACAAGATATAGTGATGTTATCATTAGTTATATCAAACTTGTTGTAAACCCTAAGTATATTTTATGAAAGCTAGGGTTTTGTTGTAATTTTATGTATGTACCATATTTGATTGTGTGGCTTTGTAATGTTAGTCATTAATATTATTTAAATGATGATATTATGAGTAAGATTAGGTATTATATAGGCTTAATTCAAGTGAGTTAAGGTAGCTTGGATTAAGAGGAGAAAAAAGTTGGGTTTAAGGCCTTCAGGCAACTCCCTTCCCCTTATATAGCCTATCCTTGTACCGCATGAAATAAAAGGGAATAATAAAATTTTCGAACACCAAGTCTCGAGCAAAAGATTATATTTACCCCCCCTTTTGGAGTCCTTTCTAGATTGAAGAATTGCCTGAGGTTAATCTTCATTTTTGGCCTTCGAATGTGCATTCAACATTCAAAGGAATACTATCATCTAAACCTACAGTATTTTGATTTTAATTGTGATGAAATCAAAGCCTTTTTCTTCGACTTCAACTTGCCACCAAATGAAACAATAGGTGATAGATCCTACGCTTCTTCCCCCTCTTTGATTCACATCAATAAATTTCTTCTTCAAGTCTTTTTTAATGTTTCCAATAACCTAATCTCAATTTTTCATCTCTCTCCCTTCTTCACCTCAAATTGTTATACCACGCTCTAACAAATTTCATAAACTTAAATATTGTTATACTGCACCTCTTCTCATCTTCAGTCTCTTTATACTCAAAAATAGATTCCATAATTTTCAACCATTTGAGAAAAGACTTTTGATCGAGATTACCTTTCAAGTTGGGTAGATAAAATTATATTCCTTTCTCCACATCATCATAGGATCTTCTTGAGGTTTCATGTGGTGTTTAATAATTTCCCACACTCTCTTCTCCTTCCTCCATTCAATTTTGTGCCTTTCGCACATGGTCTTCTACTACTTCTTCCCTTTGTTTTTCTAGCTATAGATTTGACCCTTGAGCTTGTGAATTTTTTATTCTCCCCACATGTAGCTTTAGCTCCTTAATTTCACCAACTAAGACCTTAATAATATCTCTGAATTCATCCACTTGGTTTTCCATCTCCTCCCTTCACGAACCGAGTGGTGCTTCTCTAAACATGCCTCTAAGTGATAGATTTTAGTATTTTCTTCATGAATTATTGGGAGAATCTTACAGAAGAGACATGTTCTTGAATAATCTAGAAGTAATGAAACATTCAAGGAAATATTGGATCTTGATCACAATATGTAACACCCTGAGTCGATATTACCATGCGGGGGCTACCTTAGAGCATTTTAGGATTAATCGGCTGGCCCCATAGATTAATACTAGTCTTTTCAGCATAGAAATATTTGATCTTGATCATAATAAGTAACACCCCAAGTTTATACGACCATGCGGGGGCTACCTTAGAGTGCTTTGGGATTGATCGGTTGGCCCCACAGACCAACACGGGTCCTTTAAGCACGTTTTATCCTCACTCACTTGCTTCTTGATTAATATTTAGAAAATTTCTAAAACATCCTAGGAGGGTCACCCATCATAAAATTGCTCCATGGCCAGTATGCTTAATTGTGGAGTTATTAGGATGGAATCACCAAAAGGATGGTATACCAATTGATATAAGTAGCCATATCAATCCTTATAGCAGTCCACCCAATTTGGGGTATTACACAATAGATCAAACCTAAGGCTATGATACTAAAATTAATGTGTGTAAGAATATGGAATTATCAATTATGTAAAACCAATGCTTGGTTATGTTGAAATTAGGAAGATGAAGTTTCAAATATGATGAATGGAGGGTGTAGATATTCAAATAGTGTATAATAATGAGGATGGTGATTCGATGGTGATGAATGAATGATTAAGGTGATTCAAATTAGATAATATGAATGAGGAATATGATTTGACAATGATGAGATGATGATGATGATGATTCAACAATTAGGGTTTAAAGAAGGATGGTTTCATAGGTTAGGGTTAGGGTTAGGGTTAGGGTTTAGTTTTAAAAATTAGGGTCAGGGTTTTGAATGGTAAATTAGGGTTAGGAGTTTTCAAATTAGGGCTTCAATTTTGGGATGTGTTTGGATGATTAATATGGCTAGAAGGACGTGGGTTATAGAATTTAGACAGATAGCACTTAATCCCTAATTCACATAGACAAAGAGATTAAGGGTTTCAAGATTAATCATTTACATAGATTTGATTAAACTTTAGATGAACTCACACCGATTTCAATACTTGCAATTTGCATTCAACTTCAATTCATCTTCATAATGTCCTTCATTCATGCGCTTTATGGCTTATATAGTCAATGCTACTGATTACTATATACTAATTAAAAGTTATACTTCTTTAAAATATATATAGCTAAATAATATTAGAATATATAATATTCTTTAAAAGGTAGATTTATGCTACTTTATTCTCTAGCTAATCTCTAACTCTAATAATTAATTAATTAAATCAGCTAATATGCATTTCCAAGCTGTATTCTATTCCTCCCATTCATGTAGCCATGCCCTCCATGAATGCCATACACATGTACGTGTATGCCTAATAGATTGTATGGCACATTCCATATATTACTAGCTACGTAACCATCCACTTATCTTCAATTTTGTGGAAGATCCTTTCCAAATAAAGAACAATTGGTTCTATAATCATGAATGCCAATTCTTAAGTGTTTTCTTGTGCAACAAATCTAAATATTCAATAAAAACTAACATTTAAATTTTTTTTTTAAAAACAATTGTCGAAAGTTTCATAAGTTTAAAAGGGCTTAAATAGTACTAAAAAACTTAAAAACATATCTAGAGTTTTGGATACTTCAGAAATGTAAAAAAAAATCAAATGATATACCTTTATCTCTCTAAATATATATTAGATAAAACAAGTGTCCAAAAGATGAGGCATTACTTCTATTCCCTTTAAACGAAAATTCATTTATAAAGTCATGCTAAAGAAAAACTCAATAACTTTATCAATATCAAAATCAAAACTTTAATGATAATTTCTAGCTTAATGAACCCACCAAAAAATCACTTACTTATCAAACTCGACATAAATTCCCTTTACCTACTCAAAACACATGAATCATTCACTAAGCATTTTAGCTAGTCGAACAACTAACTTACCAATTCAAGACATTCAAAGCTTTGCATGGGTCAACATTAGATACTAATCCTCAACAATATCATAGGGTTTTCCAAAAATATAACGATCATATAAGATCATGCACGTTATAATTTATTCATATGAACTTATAATACTTTGTAATTTATGACTTATAATGTGTAAAATTCTTGTGTTTAATGTTGTTTGATCATGATTTTAAAATATAGATTGGGTTTAATTTGAAAAAGAATTGAAAAAAGGTTAGCAAATTAAGTAAAATGATCATTTTCTTTTGCACACAAGTTGACTAGTTCCATAAACAAATTGACTAGTTTTTCATTTTCAACATAGGTTTTGGTTTGATATAACCAACTAATTAGTTTGGGAAATTAATAGACTAGTGTAAAGAATAGTGAGCTAATTCGCCAAATCATTTGATGGGTTTGCCAAGCAGAGTGATTTTCAAGTATGAAAATTTCTAGGAAAATTCTTCTAACATTTTAAACCTTAGTAAACTAACTCTAATATGTTATTAATAATATTTAAACATTTTCAAAAGTTAACCAACTATAATATTTCCTTGAGAATATAAAAGGTCTAATGTTTTCGTTGTTAGCTACTTTATCCATAAGCCACAAAATAACACTTGTTTTCCTTTTGTTTAACCCCTTTGAGCCTAGGCATTTCCCTTCGTTTACTTATATACTAGTCTTTTTTCCCCGAAACTACCCTTCCTCGGATGGAAAACTAAGGAGCAGTAGCTAATTGATTTTATTATGGAAGATAGGGTAAAAAGACAAGCATAGGGGTATTTCATTTATAAAAAAAAAAGTGAAAAGAAAAATAGAAAAGTTGTATATATTTCCATTTATATCATCTAATTCTTCTTCTTTAGAAAGATTTCCATTTATTTCATTTAGTGTGTAGTTAAGTGTGATTAGCAAGCTTCTAATTCTGATTTGGATTTGTAGCTACCGCTCTTTTAGTTTTAGGCCCATAGCTACATTCCTAGATCTATCCTACCTTTCACCCTGGTCTAGTTACAACCCTATTAAGACCTCTTAATTTTTGTAATGCATAATGTCTTAAGCGGCTAAGAAGAAGCGTTTCTGCAAGCATATGGTCGATCATGATTAGATAGGAGAGTATTGAGTGACATTGTTATCCCTGTAAACACACATAAGTGCATAGTGTCTACACGTGACTAAAGAGAGTAAGTCTGCAGCCTTGTTTAACCTATGTTCTATTGGGTTGGCATTTACATGACCCTAAACCGACTAAGAGTGTCATAATAATTCTGATTTATGTGTCCGCGGTGAAGGGTTGTCTCACTTTGTTTTCTATTCTACTATTACCACTCACAATATCGGTCAAACTAGACTTTGTATGCCATGTTTTTGTAGTTGGTCCTGTAATCTGAGGCTTTTTTATAGTTCTACTCATTATATTGTTCTGTGTTTCTACGTATGCTTAGAGAAAAGTAAAGCATAAGCATGGGGGAGTTGATAAATGAATTTTTCCCATATTTTCACCTCTCTTCCCCTTAGCTTTGGCACTTCATTTAATCTCTTTTATATATTTTACTATGGTTTTGATCTATTATTTTCACTACTGCTCCTCGAGCTTTGTGTTGTAGGATTACCCACAAAAACCCCAATTTTGAGAAAGAATTGCTTATTTTGGAGCAAAGGACCTAACAAGGAAAGCTTGGGAGGAGAGTATATTAATCCAATATGCTAATGGAAGTGTATTGAAGTTATGAGAGTCAAAAGATATGCCAAGATATCCCTAATAAGGCAGAAAAGGGGAATGCATGGTCGACCCCACACACAGCTGCATAGTCGTGCAGCACTCCCCTATGATTATGGTAGAAAACAAAATCGCACAGCCATGAGAAATGTTAAACTAAACATTTAAGGCTAAAAATATTGCACTACCTGGCCATGCCAGGCCTGCACAGTCGTATAAAGTTGGAAATTCTGAAATTCCGAGAGCTGAGAAACTACACAGAAAAATCGTGCAGCTGCAGTCTTCCCCATAATTTATGTGCACAGCATGGTTGGTGTGATGGGGAATTTTGTTACACGCCTCGGGGACTTCTTAAGGAGAGAGAGAGAGACAGAGGAGGTTTTAGAGGACTCTTAGGCCCCTCATTATTGATTATAGCTTCATGTAATTGTTTATTCCATTAGTTTTATTTTTTTTTTGAGATTCAATTGTGTAATTCATATACGGTCGGCACGAAATCAATTGCACTCTTTCGAATTATGGTTATTTCAATCCAATTCTTCTTCTTTATATCTTTTCGTTATTATTATGATCATTATGCTATTTATGTTGTTAATTTTAATTGAAAGTATAAATGAGTAGTATCCTTTCAAAGATTAGACTTAGGTGCCATTTTAATAATCAATATGATAAAATAAAGTATTATATCGTATGATTGATTCGTTTATATTGTTATATATGCTAGATTTAATTGTTGTAAAGTGGATCAAATGAAATCCAACATTTATAGATGTAATAATAAAAAAGGGCAATTTGGTAATTTAACCCACCAAAAGGGTAATTTGGTAATTTAACCAACTAAAAGGATAATTTTGTAATTTTAATAAATAATAAGGGTAATATAGAAAATTAACCAACCGAAAGGGCAGTTTAGTAATCTTAATAAGTTAGAAGGACAATTTGGTAATCTAGCAACAAAAAGGGTGATTCGGTAAATTTAGTAACCATGGAGGATAATTTGGTAATCTAACACATGCAAGGGATAATTTGGTAATTATGCAAACATGAAGGGTAATATGGTAATTAGAAAATAAAAAGGGATGACTTGGTAATTTTACAAATAAGGAGTATTTTAGTAGTTTTGTAAGGATGGTAGGGTAAACCGATAACTTACATATAGCCTGTCAATGGATTAAATAAGTCTCCATAATTTGACCTTAGTGACATTGAAAAATAATATAAGGGTGTGATATAGTGTTTGTCTCATATTCATGAAAAAAGTGTCTTAATCATTAATCGTGTATGGTAATGTGTGTTGGATGTCATATAAGGGCATGCTAAGGTTAAGTGTTCCATGATCCTTAGATGTGGACTAACGAAGCTCTAAGACCATATCATGATATGATAACCCTTATAGCATATGAATAAATAGACATGAATCCTGACTTAGAATTGGACAAAATATGGATGGCCTTAGTGGTTTCTTGAGGTTAACATGGATAACTGTATGAATAAGGAATAGTTATAATAACAGAAACAAATGGGAATAAATAAGTATGTGGTTGTTGTGTTTCTTGTGGTCACCTTAATTAAGACAGTAATAATTAAAGTAGAAGACCTCAAGATTTAGAATGGTAGTTCTGTAGGGGTCGCTACCCTAAAGACATGGTTTAGCCCATAATTATCTTGGTATTTGCTTGAGTGCCTTAGTGCCCTAGCTAGGCCCTACATCTTACTTTATCTAACTCTATGAACCTATTTAGGGAGTATGCATACTTATAGATTAGGTGTCATTATCAGTAGGGTATTGTGTGTCTTTACGCACAAGTGCGACCAGAGTACCTTTGTGTCTCTAGGTTGATGGTTGAAGGGTACTTTGTTGCTCCCATATACTAGTATGACCGATGTACCTTTACGTCTTCGGGTTATTGATCTCCTGAAATGTCCCAAAACTTCTAATTTTAAATATTATATTTAAATGAGGTTTTATTATGGAAATTAATTAAATAAATTATTTTTTATAAAAGGAAATCAATTAGAGTTATTTAAGAAGAAAATAATAAATAATTTTTATTAGAAAATTTTTGGTATTTTAGCTAATTAAGGATTTTATTTTAAAATTTATTTAAATAATTTATTTTATTTAAAATAAGAAGGAGAAATAGTTTCAAATTAAAAATAATTTTATAAATAATTTAATTGGAGAACATTAGGGTGTTTTGCTAATTAAAAATGAATTTATGGAAAATCTTTTTAAAATCCTAATTTAGACTAAAAAGGGATTTAAATATTATTTTATTCAAATATTATTATTTTAAATATCCTAAATATTCAGATTAATTTAATTGGCCCTAACCTAATTTTTTTTTCTCTTTTCCTTTTCCCCTTTTTCCTTTTTCTTTCTTTTTCTTTCTTCTTCTTTTCTTTTTCTTTTTCTCCTCACCGAACTGGGCCAGCCCAGCGCCCCAGTTCCTCTTTTTTCTCCTTTCCTGCAGTGCGGCCCTGCCCGCATGGCTGACGCCTGTGTCCCTCACCCAGCGCCACGTTTTGTGTGTCGTTTCACTAAAACGCATCGTTTCTTTTAATTCAACCACCTCACCTCGCTCCCGGCCCGGTTCGCCACCTTTCCTTTTCTTTTCTTTTTTTCTCGGCCGCCCAGTCCAGCCGCCTGTCTTTCCTCTTCTTCCTCCTTCGCACCTTCCTCGACGCCGACCACCGACCTAATACTCCGCCGCTATCGTCCTGGTGTTTCGCCGGCAATCTCGCCCGTTTTGACCAGCCGTTCTCCTCCCTTTCTCTTCCCCTTAATTCGGCGACCACACGGACCCAACCAACTCTCCCCTCCTCGTGCGATTTTCCCCCTTTTTCCCTGCGCATATCCATTGCCCCGTTTTAACCTCCATCAGCCAACCTCGCCTCCGGTTACCCTAACCCTACTTTCCTTACCCCGTAGCCGACCCAAAAAACCCTAATCTCCCTTATAAAATCTATAAATACCCACTTACACTGCCATGCATCGAGTTTTGATTTCCTAACCCAAGAATGCCCCGACCTTGCCGCCGCTACCACTTAAGACACCGATTCCGCCATCTCCGGCCAACTTCGCCGCCATATATGGCTACCAAACTCTTCCTTGCACCTCCCTCTAGCTAACCAAATCATCCATCCCCCTCGATTCGTCCTGCACAAGGCACCCCAGCTGTGCGAAGTAGCCTTCCCAACCAACCTACTTTTTGCCTTCGCCACCCTTTGCACCACCATTAGCCACCTATTCCGCTGTTTACGCCCCTTTCTTCTCCTCCCATTCTCTTCTACAGAACCTCCTCTACCTCCCCCTACCTTTCTTTTCCTCTTTCTCCCTCTACTCCTCTCTCTTTCTTCTTCTCTCCCATTCGACCACCACCACTACCGCCGTAAGCCGCCGCCTTTGGCTACGCCACCACCTCCATTTTGTTCCTCTCCTTCTGGGCAACCATAAACACCCCATATCCCACCTCCATTTTGCCTCTCCTTTTTCTCAACATTTAACTTTTACCCTTTTCTTTCCTTTTTCCGGCCACCGCCGCCGCCACCGTGCACCACCGCCTGTGCCGCCTATCTTCGCCAGCCTAAGGTTGAACCCTAGACCCTCTCAACTATTTTCCCTATTTTTACCAGCCTTAAATTAATTTATTTCATTTATTCTAATATAAATCCTATTATTATTACTATTATTTCCATTTTTAATATGTATTATTATTTTTATTAATATTAATGTTTTTATTATTATTATGTTGAGGGTTGAAGCCCTATTGAAATTTTATTTAGATTTTAGTATTATTATTCTTATTATTTCTATTATTACTATTATTAATATTAATATGTTATTATTATTATTATAATTATAATAATTTTTTATTTTTACTATTTTGAATTACTATTATTATTATTCCATTATTAATATTACAACTAATTTACTACTATTTTTGCTATCATTATTATTATTATTATTATTATTATTATTATTATTATTATTATTATTATTTCATCACTATTATTATTACTAAATTTGGTTATTTATTTTACTAATATTATTAGTAGTAGTGTCATTTTAGTAAAAGGGATGAAGCCCTTATTTCACTATGTTTTTTAGTAATGTCCTTTTTATTATTATTGTTACTATTTTTATTAACCTTATTATTATCAATATTGATATTATTTTTGGTATTTTTGCTATTATTATTTTAATATTTTATCAAAAGCCTACTCTTATATTAAGTTAGTGATTAATAATATTTTTGATAGGAGGGAGTCTAATTTTAGCTTTTCCCTCATAATAAGTGAGACAAGTCAAAGCCCTAAGGAGGCGTAGGAGCGTGCTCTAAGACCGGTGTTGTTTTAGGTAAAGGGTGCTAAGGCCTTTTGTGTGCTTATATGCATTATGTGCTTCACATCTATGTATCATATGTTCATTATTGTAATTATTTTGTATATGGTATAACGTGGAGTTCAAGCATGTTATGGTATTGTTATATGGCATGTGTATTATTTATATATGATGATATGTGTTTAGACCCTGTAAGGCATGCATGTGAGGGTGTTGATGTGGTTTGTGTGGGAGAAAGGATGAAAAAAAAGGATGGGGAAAGAGTTTGATCAAGGGAGATGAGTTGACCTAATTATTTTAATGATTCATGAGTGGAAGAATAAAATGGAGAATTTTAGGGTTTCGTGTGGGAGAATCTGATTTATGATTTTTATGATTTTGTGTGGGAGAGTTTAATTTATAGTTTTGTATTAGAGAATCTAATTTATGGTTTTGATGATTTTGTATGGGAGAATGTAATATATGATGTTATATGGGACAATCTAATTTATGGTTTATATGGAAGATTCTAATTTATGATTTTATGTGGAAGAATCTAACTTATGGTCTTGTATGGGAGAATCTAATTTGTGGTTATGAATGGGAGAATCTAATCAATTTTATTATATGGACAAATCTTTGGGTTTTCTATTGTTTGAATCTAGGGTTTGGTATGGATGGATCTTTGGTTTTGTATGGATTTAATTTATGGTTTTGTATGATGAAATCTAGGGTTTGCATGGCACTGGACTTTGCATGGTGGTACTAGGGTTTGCATGGCGTTGGACTTTGCATGGCGGTATTAGGGTTTGCATGGTAGTATTAATGGTTGCAAGGTAGTATTAATGGTTGTGTGGTGGTATTAGGGTTTGCATGGTGGAGTTAGGGTTTTGCATGAGAGGTGTAAAGTTTGCATGCGAGTGAAATTTATGTGTGGAAAGTTGATTTGGGATGTGAGGAAGGTAATATAAGTGTTGTTTGGGTGTTTGAATACTTTGGGTAAAAAATAGTACGTAGGACATTATAAGGGTATGGAGGAGATTGAATTAGGGTTCGGAGTGATTAACTATGGGGTTGTTGTGATTAACTAGGGTTGGAGTGGATAATTGTGGTATATTGTGATTAACTAAGGTGTGGAATGGCTAATGAAATACCCCAAAACCCTAATCTAGGAAATCATGGCTGAATAAGGAATTATTAGGAAAATTAATTAAATAAACTACTTTTATTAAAATAAAAAGGGGATTAATTAGGGTAAATTAAGAAGGAAATTATAAGTGTTTTAAATAGGAGGACTTTTGGTATTTTAAGATAATTAAGGATATTATTTTAGAAATTTATTAAATAAATTTATTTATTTAAAATAAGAAGGATAAAATAGTTTCAAATTAATATAAAATTTATAAATAATCTGATTGGAGAAAATTAAAGTGTTTTGTTAATTAAAATGGAATTTAAGAAAATTATTTAAAAATCCCTAAATTAACCCAAATAGAGAATTTAATCATTATTTTAATGTTTATATTTTATTAAACATCCCAAATTAATCAAATTATATCAATTAAGCCAACCCTCCCCCATTTGTTTTTCTCTTCTTCTTCCTTTTCTTTTTCCCCCTTTTCTCCCTCCTTTTTCCTTTTTCTTTCTTTCCCCTTCTCTTCCTTATGTTTCCCTGACTGGGCCGGCCTGCTAGGCCTAGCACCCCTCGCAGCCCAACTCTCTCTCCCGCGCGCCCTCCTTCCTCTTTTCTCCCGGTCGGTTCGGCCGCCCCTTTTTCTTTCCTTATTTTCTTTTTTGCTGGACCGCCGGTCCAGCCTCTTCTTCTTCTCCCCCCTGCGTCGTCGTCTACCTCTCGCCGCCTGTAACCAAAAATTTTGCCGGTAAATACAGCCTTCAACGCCACGCCACAGCACCCGTCGTTTCATCCCCTCCTCGTTGTCTCCCCTGTAGATTTGACTAATCGATTCAGTCTTTCCCCGCACGAAACCTCTCTCTCTCTCCCCGAAAAATCTCGGTCTGCAACTGCAGACCCCTACGCCGGCCAGCCTCGCCGGACACGCAAGAACCTAACCCCCTTAACCTCCTTCGAAGCCTTGTCGTTTCCTGTCCCAATTTTCCTATAAATAGCCCTAACCACCGCCTGAATCGGGTTCGAAAATCTGGAACCCAAAGAAATCCCAACGCACGCCGCCCCACCTTCAACCGCCCTTTCCTCCGCCTTCGGCCACCGTTGCCGCCTGCCCGCGCCACCAACATCCTCCCTGCACCGCCCTCTACACAACCAACCCCCTAGACCTCCCTACCTTGCCCCACACGTGCCGCCCCGGCCGTGCGAAATTACCTTCCCGAACAAGCCCTTCGACCCCCCTCGCACCACCTTTGTGCCGCCAGCGCCGCCTCCATCGCCATCTGCAGCACCACCACTGCCCCCCAAAACAACCAGGGGTTCCTCCCCTACCACCCTACACCTCCATTTTCCCCTACTTTCCTCTTCCCTAGCCACCACATCCAACTCTCCCATTCTTCCTCCACCGCCGCCGCCGCCGCCACCACCTCAGCCAGGTTGCCCCAAATTCCTTGAACAGTTGAACCCTAGACCCTGAATAATAAAAGTGTTAGTAAATTTTAATACTATTAACCAATATTATTAATGATATGGTAATCAATATTATTATTAATACTACTATCATAATTACTATTATTACTACCCCTATTATTATTCTTAGGTCCTAATATTACCCCCAAGAACTTCTAATTAATGGTATTAGTTGATACTAAAACCTTGTTAAGTTATTATGATTATCTCTATTAGTATTATTATTATTATTATTATTATTATTATTATTATTATTATTATTATCACTATTATTACTATTATTATTATTATTCTTATTATTATTATTAGCATTATTATTATTATTATTATTATTATTATTATTAGTGCTATTATTATTATTATTATTATTATTATTAGTATTATTATCATTATTACTATTATTTTCATTATTATTATTATTATTATTATTATTATTATTATTATTATTATTATTATTATTATTATTATTATTATTCCCATGTTATTACTCTAACTATGACTGATGTTGTTATTATCTTTGTTGTTATTATTATTGTAGTATTCTTACTATTATTAGTATGATTAACATTATTATTATTATTATTATCCTCATCATTATTATTATTATTATCATTATCGTTACTATTATTATTATCATGGTTATGAGGTTGTTGCTAGTATTATTATTATTATCATTATTGTTATTATTATCAACATTACTATTATTGTTATTATTATTATTATTAGTATTATTATTATTATTATTATTATTATTATTATTATTATTATTATTATTATTATCTTTGTTATTATTTTTGTTGTTGTTGTTGTGTATTTAATGCATTTATTATTTTATCGATTATTACCATCGCTATTATCCTTAACATTATAATTTAATATTATTACCTTAGTATTTTTTTTATGCTTAGTATTGCCACAACTATTGTATTATTATTATTATTGTGATTATTATTATTGTTATTGTTATTATCGTTATTATTGTTACTATCATTATCGCTATCATTACTATTATTATTACTATGGTTAATACTAGTGTCATTATGTTTATCTTTCTAACTATTATTATCATTGCTATTATTTCTATTATTATTATTTTTAGTATTCTTACTATTATTTGTATTATTATTATTATTATTATTATTATTATTATTTTCATTACTATTACTACTTCTATTATTATTATTATTATTATTATTATTATTATTATTATTATTATTATCATTATTATTGATATTATCATCATTATTATCATTATAGCCATCATTATTCTTATTATGAGTACTATTATTATTAGTAGTATTCTTATTATTGTTAGTATTATTAGTAATTATTATTAATAATATTGAAACCCTCACCTTAATACTCTGGATTTTGCTAAAACCTACTTTAATTAGTGATAATCCGTTTAAACTATCGTGAGAATAGTAATAACCCTACCCTTTATTTATAAACCCCTATTATTAATATTAGCCTTAGTATTAGGCCATGATAGGGGTAAAATAGGAAAATTATGGTAATTCCGGTAGAGGGAGATTAACCCTTAGCATTTCCCTCTTATAGGTGAATCGAGTCAAAGCCTCCAGGAGGCGTAGGAGCGTGCTCCAAGCCTGGCGCCGATTTACGTAAGGACGTAACTAAGGCCACCTATGTGTATTGCATGTTTTACCTGTCTAGTATGCCTTGTGCGGTTGTATGCTATAATCTGTATATTATCTGTGTATTTATGTAGCGCAGCGTGGAACCGAGGTATGTTCTCGTGCTCTTGTTTGTGTGTACTAATATGGTATGGTACAAAGATGATGTGATGTGATGTGACCCCTACGACATGCATGCTAGGTGTTTTGATGAGGAGTTGTGGAGTGGGGGCTTGAAAGAGAAAAATAAGCAATTAAGATAATCAAGGGGAAGTACGCTGGTTAACGTAGGTATGGACGACCTAGGTAATCTGTAATCTGTGAAATGATGAGAAAAAGGGGAATTAAATAAATAGAGGAGTGGAATAAAATAAGGTTGCATGAGGGAAACTAGGGTTTGCATGGGAATGATAGAGTTGGCATGGTGGAAATGATAGGGTTTGCATGGGGAGGTTAAGGTCCGCATGGGGGTGAACCTTACGTATAAAAAGTTACTTTGGGACGTGGGGAGACTAATGGAAGGTCTATTTGGGAGTCTGGAGGCTCGAGGTAAAAAATAGTACGTAGGGTCATATAAGGGTACCTAGGGTTTGGGAAAGAAACCCTAATTTGAGAAGGTGGAAAAAAGAAAAAGAAAATAATAAGAATAAATGAGGAGGAGTGAGGTATGAGGGAGAGTTGAGTCTGAGGGTCATGATTTGGGTTTCTAATGCGAGAAATGTGTTAAGTATGATAATTACAAAGGGTGTTTAGTGGCCTAATATAAGCGCAGGAGATAGCTCGGTAACCTAAACCGAGTAAGGATATAGCTAAGGCTGAATGTGTGACATGTGTCCTACGTGCCATGGATGTTCTATATGATTTATGTGTCATGACCTTAAACGCCATTATCTTAACTGTTCCATGTATAGCGTGGTTTGGAATCAAGACGTGTGCTTGTGTCCTCATTACTATGTGATAGTACGAATATGTCATCGATTTTGATGTGATGTGTTGAGGCCCTCTAGCCATGCATGACATGGGTGATATTCTTTCGAATAAGACACGTTAAAACACTAATTACTTACAGAGAAAGATGTTGAGCCGAACCCAGACCGGTCCACCGGCTATAATAGTGGCAGGGTATCTTACCTTCGCGACCGTTCCACCGACTATAATAGTGGCAGGGCATGTGCCCTTGCGACCGTTCCACCGGCTATAATAGTGGGGGATTTCATGCTCAACAAGCCAACGTAAAAGTGATAAGACATGGAATATACTAATATTTACAGTGGAATACCTTGTGAGTCGGGGCCAGACCGGTCCACCGGCAAATAATAGTGGCAGGGTATATTACCCTCACGACCGTTCCACCAGCTATAATAGTGGTAGGGCATGGCCCTCTTGATTGTTCCATCGGCTATAATAGTGGGGCTCCCGCACTCACATGGATCGATAAAGACTATGATGTGAATTGTTATAATTATCTGAGATCTTATGAGAAAGTTATCTTATTCGTAACCAGCATTGTCCATCTATGTTATTGTTTATTATTCACATGCTATGTCTGCTTGTTCATGTATTTCTGTGTATGTGGGCCTTAGTGCGTCTGTTCCCTTACAAGGTAAGTAGCGTACTGATCACCCGTTTCATGGGTGCTGCTCATTCCCACGAGCAGAAGTCCCGTCTGAGTTTTGCAGGTAGGGGACGATGTCTGTGGCATTTTCAGGGCTGAGAGTTGAGTCTGGATCTAGCTTGGGGGCCGAGAGTGACGTGGCTGGAGAGCTTCCCCTATCTTGTTTCTTTGCATTATCGTACTTTGTTATTCCGTTATTTTAAGTCTTCTGACAATTGGAACTTTTAGATTGTATTTCAGAATGTAACTCTAGACTTTCGCACTCTGATTTCCTTAACACTTATGCTTTACTAATGATTTGTTTTGGTTCTATTACTTTTAGCCTTAGCACTTAGTATCGGGTCGGTAGGCATGAATCGATCTGGTACTAAGTGTGGCGGTAATACCCCTGGATTTACAGTTTTATTTGCTTACTTCCGCTAAACTCCTTTAAAAGTAAACGAAATTTTTCAGTAATAAATTTGGGGGTGTTATAGCTAATTATGGTTGTTGTTGTTAAATAGGGTTTGGAGTGGTTAACTATGGTTTGTTGTGGTCAATTAGGGTTGGTTGTGGTTGCTTAGATTTTTTGTGTTATCATGTGTATTTTGTAATCTAAATGTAATTATGATTATGGAATTTATGATTTGTGATGTGTGAAATGTAAAGATAATGATTCATGCATGTTTTGGGTCAAAGCTTGTGAATAAGATACTTAAGACATTAATTATTAAAAGTGGAGTATCGTTGAGACGGGACCGACCGATCCACCGGTTCGGAATAGTGGTTAGGGTTTTTACCCTATGTGTGACCGATCCACTGGTTATAATAGTAGTTAGAGCATAATGTCCTATGTGTGACCGATCCACCGGTTATAATAGTGGGGGTTCCCGAGCTCAATGATCACAAACCAGAGTTTTACTAAAGCACCTAAAAGATACTAATTACTTACAGTGGAACCCTATGTGAGCCGGGGTCAACCAATCCACCGGTTAGGAATAGTGGTTAGAACGCGTATTCCTATGTGTTTCCGGTCCACCGGCTATAATAGTGGGGGCTTCCATACTCACATGGATTTGATAAAAAGTATGGTGTGAAACGATTCCTGATCAAAGATAAATTAAGCAATGAATCCGGAATATAATTGGGCCTTTATACTTTTACCTGAATGGTCATATGCATTGTGTTATCATGTTAGTCTTACGCTTTATTTTTATTCTACATTCTTTACGTGCTATTATGTGTTGGCCTTAGTGCTTGATTACCTTACTCAGTACGTAGCGTACTGATCACCCTTTTCATGGGTGCTCCTCATTCCCACGAGTAGTATGCCCTTCTAACTTTGTGCAGGTGGGCGAGACATCAGTCGAGGCTGAGTGTTGAGCGTGTTTTGGCTCAAGGTTCGAGAGTGTCGTGGCCGTAGTTTTCTTCACGCGATTTCATTTCGTTATGATATTTCTTCTGATTCGCATTTATTCTTTTTAATTTATTACCTTGTGTTAAGTGTTTCGACTTAACCTTTTATAAATTGTAAGAATATTCCCTTCGAAGAATTTTAATTTCGCACTTTGATTTCTATTTGATTCGTGATTCTTTACGCGCACTCTGATTTTTATGTATGATCTTTCTAGTTCTTTTATGAACTATTGGTTTGAGTTTAATGTTAATAATTTTTTTAGCCTTAGCACTTGGTACTGAAACAGTCGGAGAGAACCGGTTTGGTACTAAGTGTAGCGGTAACATCCCCAGAATTCACGGGTTTTAAATTAAGTATTTTAATTACTTCCATTTTCAAAAAAAATTAGTGAATTTTGGGGTGTTACATCTCCCCTTCGAGGTAGATAAATGGAACTATTGTACTAATTAAATAGGAAAATACTAATCAGGTAAAGTGAGAGATTATTGAGCTGAGCCTAGATGGATTATATCATGTGTACCGGTTAGTCGATTATAATAGTGACCCAGGAGTGCTTTACTTTAGAAGATGTATATGTGTTATCCAGTCCACCGGCTATAATAGTAGGGGATCTAGAGTTGAATAAACCAAATCTTGGTTGTGAATAAATCATAAAATAATGCTAATCACTTATAAAGGAACATCATGAGAGTCAGGGTTAGACTAATCCATCGGCGATAATAGTGGTTAAAAGCCTTCTACCCTAGAGACCGGTCCATTAGCAAATATTAGTGGTCAAGTGCATTCTATCCAGAAGTGTATTTTCAATCTACCAGCTATAATAGTGGGGTTCCCACACTAACATGGATATAATTTGAGAGATGATACTTGAATGATATTCATTTATGGCTTAAGACCAAAGGAGTTACTTTTTTTTTTTAACATAAGTTCAGCCTTGGTGCCTGTCTCTCTCATCATATGATGGAATTACTAAGTACTTGGATATTATGTTATGCATTTCTCATTGTATGTGGTGTTGCCATGTGTATTATTCAGTATGCTATCGTATTATAATGTTTATGTATGATGTGTTACATTCAGACCTCGCCTTTCGGTATGGTATAAAGGGTTACTCAGTACCATAGCACTAAAGGGTTATATTTGTGGGCCCTTACCTATTAAATGGGCAGTGTCCCTTGCAGGTCTATTGTAGATGTTATTCAAGTGGGCATAGTGTATGAGCGTAAGGGTTATCCGAGAAAATTTTGGATTTTCACTCTCCACCTCCTTCTTCCTTATTTAGGATTATTTTACTTTTGCAACCACTAATAGTGGGGTTTTAACTTTTACAAGGCCTTTACCACTAAAAGTGAATTTGTGTGAATGGTATTTTGGTTTTCTTTTAGCCTTAGCACTTGGTACTGGAACGGTAGAAAGAAATCAGTCTGATACTAAATGTGGCGGTAATATCCTCAGAATTCACTATTTCTATGTTTTTCTTTCGCTATATTTTTTTTTCTATAAAATAAATTTTTTTAGTAGTGAATTTTTGGAGTGTTGCATATAGGTTATGAGTAAAGGCTAAAGGTGTACTTCACTTATGATAAGTGATAATATGGAGTTAAGAGTAATAGAAATCAATAAGGGTATGAATTAAATGATATGGTAGAAATAAATAAATTTGGTTAAGGGCAATTGGATAACCCACATGGTTTGGAAAATGATATAAAAGGATTAATACAACTTGATGTGGATTTTCACTTGTTTGATTGTATGTGCCTTGTATGATCACCATTCTTAAGAGTAAAATACTAAATACTTAAAGCAAAAGAAAGTTGAATTGAGTATGGGTCTGGATTACTTGATCCTTGATTAGGTATCGGGGTTAGTCTACCTTGGTGGGTTTTTGGGTGGGATTCTAAGAGGTCCCGATGCCTTACCTACTCTAGACATTGATGATGTACTAGGGGGTATGGATACTAAAGGATCTGGTAACCTAGGTGGTTAGCTTCAGCCTAGACTTATATCTATTGTGGTGATTGGCTTCAACCTGAACTTTATGTCCCTTTTTGGATAGGCTTCTATGGTATGTAAGATCATGGGGTGGTGCACAGTCCATTGCTCAATGATAATAAAATATGGTTGATAAATACTAGTTAATGATTATCAAATGAACGGTTGACAATTTGCTATACAATGGAAGTAATGAAATGATTAACCAAATGGTTAAAGTTGGCTCATGCACTTGATTAATTGGTTATGGAATTGGACCTTAATTGTAGGGATTAGCCTATATCTTACATTGATAAATGGATGTCACATCTTAATGAAACTGGATAAATGAAAATAAGTCTAGGGGCTACTAGGCTACTCTATGCTATTGCTCAAGCAAGTGATTATGTGAAAGTACTATTGTATCCTAAGCATGATGCTTATAATGCGATGATGTTGAATATGATGGTATATGTTATGCAATCTTAATTATATGCAAAAAGTTCTTCCATGATGCATGTTGCATGGTATGTTCATAAATGATAATTAACATGCTTATATATATTAAAGGAGCAACTTGGCTTACTCAGTATGTAATGTATTGATGTATCCATTTGTTGAGTCACCTACTCATTCCTATGAATAGAGAACTGTGTGTAGGTTTTTGGAATGGCAAATAAAGGGCCTACTTCAGTTGGGTAGGACTTGTGAGTAAGAATACCCAGAAGGTTTTGGTGGGGTCAGTGGAGGACCATGATATTGTTTTGTTCATCATGCCCCAACCCATGTTTTTATAATTTCATACTTTCAGTATGTATTTTGTAATGATTTGATCAAAACCCGCTAGAGTTTCTTGTTGTAAAAATTTTGGAATTATTTCAATTAAATTTTTATTTACACACTACTATTTTAATGTTTTATTGGTTTAGCCTTGTATCTATTATGGAGTAGGTGGTAGATGTCTACCTATGTCAAGTATGGCAGTAACACCCATTTTTCTAAGTTTTTTCTTCTTCCACGACATATTTTAACAAAAAAAAAATTGTAGGAAAAAATGGGGGTGTTACAACTTATAAGGTGTTTGGTGTGAGCACTTTAAAAAACCCAATTGTTCTTATGATGTGTTTTTCTAAATTTTTTCTTCTTTCGCAACATATTTTAACAAAAGTTTTTGGTAGGAAAAAATGGGGGTATTACACCTTATGAGGTGTTTGGTGTAAACACTTTAAAACACCTAATTGGTCTAATAATGTGTTTGCTAATATAAACAATTGGTTATGTGTGGACTTTATAGTGAATTGTTTGGTTACTAAAAGAATGTCTCTAATATGGTTTACATTGTATGGATTGCGAGGTATTCACTATATCTTTTTTACTTCTATGATTCATATGCAAGCATGTCTTATTTTATTTGAGTTGTATCGATATGATAACACCATATTGTTATGTGATTTCTAGGTGCAACCTGATCTGCTTTCCATGCTATATAATTGATTTGCTTTACTAGTACTTCATCGTATTGATACTACCTTGTATAGTCACTATGATGATCCAAATTTTATTCCAGGGAGCAAGTAATGTTTTATAGGTTTGATCAACTTGTTGTGAGCCTCTATGTGACTTTTCTTGGGGAAGATTGACGGTATCGAAGAGTTAGGCTAATTGGTTCAGTTAGGTCTTCCCATTGCGATGGGATACTTCTCTTATTTTATTTTTGTGACCTAAGCTCTTAGTTTTGTTCCTATATTTTGCTTGCAAATTATTCATGTCATACTATATTTCTTTTTCTTTCCTTTCACTCTTTTATCTTTCTTGTGCTATCTTTAATTCTCGTGTATGGTTTGGTTGAACGGTTTAGCCTTACATTGAGCATGAGTTTGGTGGATAGTCATCCCACTCTCATGGTTGGAGTAGTAGTAATACCTCAAAGATTTATCAATTTACTTCCGCGATATCTTAAAGAGAAACTTTTTATAGTTTGAAAAATTAGAGGTATTACAAGCACCGTCGGAAATAATATAGTCTAAAATTCAAAAGCAATGTTTAAGAGGGAGATCAATTATAAATACAACATAAACCATAATGTATTACAAAATACGAAAAGATAGGAGACAAAAAATGTCGCAACCTTCAGCCCAAAATATTTTATTTATGTTTAACTAGATATTTTCAGTAATATTGTTTTTTTGGTTGATACTTTATGATTATTCCGTATGGGCTTTTGGGATGGATATCGAGTCGTTGGCTGATCGATATTTGCTCCTGTGTGGACGGTTGAAGATTGCGTATATATATTGGCCCACTGAGCCATGCTCCGTTATTCGTAATGTATAGCCCAACATAAGCGGGCATGTATTTGCATCAGATAGGCGTAAATATCGTTTTAACTTAGTAACTAAGGGTTTGTTGAGACGTGTCTAATTTGTATAAATAGGCATGGTAATTTGATGGGTTTTTTTTAAAAAAAAAAAATCTAACAAATTTTATTTGATGGATATATAAATGGATTTAGATACAGATATGAAATAAATGAATATATATATATATATATATCTGCATTTATTTACCCAATAAAAAAGTACTTCTTTATTCTTTATTTATATAACATTTCATATATTTCTTAAGGCTAAAATTAGAAATATAATTAAATCCTAATAATCTATGTATCCAATTGTAATATTGAATTGATTTTTTCAGTAAATCCAATAGATATAGATATAGATATTGATATAATAGAGAAAAAAAAATACTCGTTAGATTTAAATAAAGATATAAATAAATCTTTTTTTTATCAAATTTAGTTAGTAGATATGAGATATTGGATCCATCCATTACTTTTTCTACTTAGAATTACAGGGCCGAATAATTTCATTAGCCCCAAATTTCGTTATGCATTAGCCGCGTCTAGTTTCCTTAGGTGGGTTTTTCTTTTTTAATACTTTTATACAACTTAGCTATGTAACATAGAATTAGTGACAACGATAATCAAAGGCGTTGATTGGAAGGCTTAATTTTCACGCCTCTTCTTTTTCCCAAAAGATTGTAAATCTCGCGGAGTGTAGACAGCTCTCTCTCTCTCTCTCTCTCACCCTCCCTCTCCTCTAGAAAATCCTGGATGACTCTGCACGCCCACTTGCCTGTAAGTCCCGCCCAGACTATTGAACACGAACCTTTTGAGATTAAGATAGCCAGACAGTAAATCTTTGTAACATATTGTTCAGACCTCCAACTTATGATATGATTACCTCATAGTGAGACTTTGCATGCTATTTAACGTTTGAAGTCTGTGACCGACAGATACGGTCAGTCACGTATGCTTCATAACTCTATGTCACTTATGAATATCTCATGAGCTGCAATACATGCATGGAAGGTACACGTACGACTCATGCTTCAAAAAATCCTACCTACACTACAAGATATGTACTTTTGATAGAATACGCGACTGCGTCCAAACAAAGCAAGCGAACGAACGAGCATTACGTAAAAATAAGTGGAGTTCTTTCTACTTGTGGCGCTCCCTGAGACTTATCTTTTTCTCTCCAACCAAAGCATAAAAAAAGAATAATGCGATTCGTTGCATCTAATTTCAACCCCCGGCCCCCTTCTCTCCCTATCCCCAAAAATAATGTTTCGCTCCTTTTTATTGACTCGTTGTTTAATTTTTTTATTTTATTTTCCTTTTAAACAAAAAATAAATTAATACGCTTCTATTTTATTTTATTTTTAAATAAGAGGAAGGGAGAAGGGGAATAAAGTGACGGCAGGCGGCAGGTGTTTGCATGGCGGTGGTAGCTTGGGAATGACAGAACACTTGAATCCAAGGGCCCATTAGCCCATGTCCCTTCTACTCTTTCTGCTCATGATCCTCCACTTCCAGACATCCCCTTTCCTCTTGACTTTTGTGGTAGTTACAAACTCATGTCAGTAGTTGATAAATGTCTCTTACTAATAATGTCTTTTGAAAGGACAAGGTGTCAGAATAGTATTTTAATTTTTAATCTTTTTATACTAACAGTATTTTTTAACATTTTTATGAATATATATATACACACACATAATATATGTGTACTAAATTCTAGATATATAACTAATATATACTATATCTACAACATAACTTTTGTTATTTGATACGTATTACTATGTATTCTTTAATATACAGTATATATTTATATCAAACATATATGTAATTTACCTTAAATATACAAAAAATATATATATAGCTACATGATAAGAAAATTGTAATAACAGTATGGATGATTTTAAAATTTTACAAAAAATATTAATATGTTACATCAAAAATAATACGTAAACAATATAAACAAATATATTACCGCACCAAATAAGCTCACTATAAGAAAGAATCTGTCGCATTAAAAAATAATACGTATGAATATTTAATATTGGCCTTGATTTTTATCATAAATTACAAGGAAATATTATATAAAATGAAATACCAAAGGTACGAAATAGGTAATGAAAGAGATCAACATACCATTTCATTCGGCAGTAGAATTCTTCAAATGAGCCTTTAAAAGTTAGAATTAATGTCACATGCAACAATGTTATCTACTACTGTACTCGAAATAACACAGCGAGAAAAAGTTTCTGAGACTTTTAATACAGGATTAAAATAAGAAAGAGAAAAGAAATGAAAAGATATGGTGTCAAGTTCAATCGACACCCATAAATATATAAAGCTTTTATTACCTTAGATTTTATGGGATATGGTCCATGTGATTTTGTTGGAGGATTAGCAGGTAAGTGCCGATGTATGTCTCGGTTTTGATAGCATCCACCTAAAAACTGACCATTTGCGCACAACATCCCCACCATTTGTTATTATTATTGGGTAGGTGGAAGAGGTGGAGATGGAGTAAAACCAACGATTACGTTGTAAAGCTAAGAAAAAAAGGGAGAATGGAATGCTTTCCTCTCAGGGTTTGGAGCGGTAACGCGTGTGACATTCTAGATGTAAGCTTCATAATTTAGCGTTCATTTCCAGTTTTAATTAATGGCAGCGGCATCCATGTTTACCATACACAGCGGTCTCCCCTCCTACTTTTGGTATCTAATCAGCGTCCTTCTTTACCATCCATCCATCTTCCCTCCTTTCTTGTGTCTCCATGTTTATAGATCCAGTTTTTGATACATAGAGTCATCTAATACATTAAAAGTAATTTTTCCACCCAAGCGTCATCGCATGCCATTTTTTCAACCTCTTATGAATGATTTGAAAGCCCTTGCCCCAATACAATACAACAGACAATGCAAATCAAAGACATCAAATATATAAGGCTGCCATTACACCAAAGCAAGCATCCACTTCCTCAACATCATGAATAAAATAGGCAGCAACCGACACCCCCACCATAGTCACGTAGGAAACGAAAGCATGTTCACATATATAAAGCTATTGCAATTTACAATATAGTGTTAATATATATATATTTGTTTCATATAATTATTATTATTTTATAAATATAGTATTTTTTTATTTTATGTAGATATTAACCTTTAAATATCATCCATATTAAGATTATATATAAATTTGATGATAAAAAATTATTTAATATGCATCTCAAGTTAGTATATTAGTCTAATTATTTATTTATTTATTTTACTTTTTTTTTCTGGTAGAAATAGTCGTAAAATCTATATGGGTATATATATATAAGGAAAAGAATAGACGAATAAAGATATTATTTTTGAACTTATATTAGTGTTGCTATTGGATCAAACCCATTATCAAGTTTTGAAAACCACAATGCTGTTCAAAATAGAGGTGTGATTTGTTAATTTTCTTTTTCTACACTTCTCCTTGCCTCTTTTACTCTTTCCTCTCAAAACTAATAGAAATTCAAGATTGAAGACAACTTAGACTTTATTCTCTTCTTGAAATAAAGAAATATTCTAGAAGAAAATTATAGAAAATCTATGTTCTCGATCTTGATAAAGATACATACACCATGTACTAAAAGATTTAGATAAGAGAACTAAAGATTTCATTCCATGCAATACCAATTGCACTTTTTGGTATAATTAATTCCGTCAATAGCCAAAGGTATATATATAACTAACAATCCTTAACCAACATTATATAGCTAGATTTTGCTTGTTTGTCATTAGATATTGCATTAATTATATGTATTTATTATTAAGTATGATTTATGCCATTAAATTTTGTCTAACATTCGTTATTAGAGGCTTAATGATTTTAATTTTGATGGCATTGATCTTTTATAATCATTGTCATTAATTTGTGTATGTTTTGTCTTATCATGTTTCCAAAAATTGCATAATTGTTCTTCATTAGGAAGAAACAAGATCCATTTTTTTAACATCGAAGGGGAGGGGGCCATGTTTTATTCTATTGTCATAAAAAAATTCTAGATAAAAACATAAGGGCCATGTCTTTTGTTCTCAGACTCTAGACTATCCTTGAAATTTAGAAAAGTATAGGTGTGTTTAATTAACATGGGTAGCCTCTGTTGATGGGCTTTCTCCTATGGTTATATTCCCATGCATTTTAAGGCCATGGTTGGGGAAATTTTGATTAAATAAATTATATATCAAGTGTGGTTACCATGTTTAAAGTGGTTATGACTTAGCCACAACCATCTGAATCATTAAAAATCATGCATATATTTGTTTCCTTGATCACATCTAGATTACATGATACTAGTTGTGATACATTACACATATATAATGAGTTTAATCCTACACAACCTTTCATTAACATATGTGAAGTAAGCCTGATTAAAATATGAAATCGTTACTCTTAGTTTTCCTATAGGGATTGATGGTTATAGGATGAATTAATAGTTTTAATATTGAGAAGCATAAGTTAATTTAGCTTATAAATAGTTTTAATGACTTTGATTCATGCTTGTTGCATATTGGCCTATTATACATTGAAAGAGCGTGTATATAAGTGTTTTAGCTTCAAATTTATCATGAGCATGTATCTATGTTTAAATTTTGCAGTAAATTGTTATAGTTTGTATTCAATGTCTAATATTAATGTTGAGGTCCCCAAGTTGAAAGGGGACAACTATAAGGTTCGGAAGAGTAGTGTAGGGAACAAATTCACCAAACATGAATGCCCATGGCCAAATCTAATAATCAATGAGAAAAGTTTCAAGATCAAATTAAGATAACAATAAGAAAACATGAACAATTAGGGAAACAATGATGATCTTTACTACATACAGCACTAGTGATTACAAAAAGAATCAAACAATCCTTGTAATATCTCTCAATACCCAATTTTCTCAACAAACACAAGAGAATACGAGAGGAGAGGGTTTGGACATATTTTGATGGTATACACCTCATTGCTAGGGTTTAACAGGAATTTATTTATAGAAGTACGTAACCAACACAAGCAAATGGTAGAAAAGTGGAAAAAACATTATTCGTGTTCATAACACAGAGCACCTATATTTTTTCTTGACCTCTCAGCTTTTGTTAAAATAATGGAAGTCTAAGTGTACCAAGATAACACAGGTCATGTTCACAGACATAAGGCCCTTATGCTTTTGTTCCTTTATCTCTTTTTAGCTCCAAACTTCTCCAAACATATGTATACAATTATCTATGATAGACTATATGAAAAAAATACAAGTTATGATCTTATATATAGGATTCTCGTAAAGAAAGAATTGATGAGGAAAAGGTTACACATGAGCAATGGGTGAAAGCTAATCACATGTGCTACGTGTTCATAAAGACTAGGATGTCTTCTTCCATCAAAGTTTAGTTGATCATCATCAAAATTTTAATAACTCTATAAAGGCCATCGATGAGAAGTTCATCCATTCAAGCAAGGTCTTAGCTAGTACCTTGACAAGGAAGTTTTCATCCATGAATCTCACTGCTATCTAGGGTGTGCGTAAGAAAATTATGAAAATGCTAGTATAACACAAATTTCTAGAGGTTGACATATCATTTTGCATTCTTTTTTCACTTCATCTTGAATATGTTCATTAAATAATACACATCAATCAAATTCACCTACAACACACAATGGGGGAAATGGTTAATTAATGAATTAATAACCATGCATGTGTAAGAGGAGGGGGAATTTTAGTGGATCATGGGGATATTGTGATAATGACCACCAAGGATAAGGAAATGAAGAAGAAAATAGGGTAAAAGGATAAAGGTAAAGTACCACCTTAGAGTGAGATAAAGAAGCAATCTAGGTGTTTCTTCTATAAAACATAGAAGGATTATGCTAAGTTATAAAGTTAAACATATAAAGAGGGGTAATATAACCTTTTTGTATGTTTTGAATCTGAAAAAAAAAAAGAAACAAATCATAAAAATTGGTGGATTGATTCTTCTTCTACAATCTAAGTTTGTAATTTCTTGTAGGGTATGGAAAAGATGTGGGAAATAGTGGGTAATGAAAAAATTATATTTACTCATAGTCAGAGCCGTTGATGGTGATACGTGCGCTAGCTACTCCGCTCAAATACCTTTGTGTGGGGTCACCAGCTAGCATACCCGAGTAGAAAACAAAAAGGCGAAGGTAGAGAAAACACAAAATAGGGAAAACATACGCGGTGTAGCGGAGTAGACCCTCGGGGGAAGAAGAAGAAGAAGAAGAAGAAGAAGAAGAAGAAGAAGAAGAAGACATTGCCCGGCGCTTTTGATTTTGTTCATTACTTTATTTATAAAAAAGGAGTTCAAATTTATCTTTGATTCTTAATCCAATGATTTTGAGACGATGAGAAAAATTGATTTTTTTTCATTTATCCGCTCTTGATGCTTAAACAGCTTTGAAGGTCAACCCAATAAATAATCAGCGCCGTGTTTTGAAGCGTAATACTTGATCCGAATGGTGGACAATCGTAGTTTAGGAGTTGAACAAGGAATTTATTAATCATAGTCAATCCTTAGTCTCCTACTCTTTCTTCTTCCCCTTCTAACCGATGCGATGTTCTCATCATATGATCTACTTCGATTGGCTCTCTTCGGTAGGGTTGTTGCACATGTGACTCTTGTGCTTGGGAAGCTTCGATTCTTCCCATACTGATCTTGACATCCTTAAAATCTTTTGCCAGGGCTTTGAGAATATCTCTCAACTCTTCTTCTTGACTTGCCATGGTTGGTCTTGAAGAATTTATTCACTCTAACCACAACCTTAACTTTAATACCAAATTGATGCATGTACGGTTAGAGTTTCGGACTTGGATGGAGTTTATAGGGAGTATTCGATGAGGATGGAGTATGGAGGTCAATGATGGGGATTCGAAGGGGTTGATGATGATGGAACACGAGGTAGAAGGATAAATTAATCTTTAAACCACACAAAAATAAATATTAAGGTTTTGAGAACAAAACTGTTCACACAGATTCGGTTTTGTTCTGAGACGAATCCACACAAAATTCAAGTTTAAGCAATGCTTAAGGTTGTTCTTCTTATTCAAGTTGTGTGTTTATACTCAGTTTCCTATGGTTTATATAGCCAAGAAACCGAGCATCTTCTCAAAAGATTACAAGCATATTTCCTCCCAGAAGCATTAATTCCCTTAAGACTAGCTAGTTAATAGTCAATTACTAACTGACTAAAAGTAAATAACAATAACTAGTACTTAAAAATAAACGTTACACTAGCTAACAAACGTTGACTAAAAGTAAATAACAATAACTAGTGCTTAAAAATAAACGTTACGCTAGCTAACAAACGTTGACTAAAAGTAAATAACAATAACTAGTACTAAAAAATAAACGTTACGTTTTCTAACAAATGTTGCATGAAGCCATGCATACCCCATATTCATGCACCCGCTCTGAGTAACGTAACCGTCTTCCTCGGTGTTATGTTCAGTGACTCTGCTCCCGCATCATTCTACCCCATTCAGAGGGTAGAAGGACCTTATGGATTTACAGGCAAAGTATGCCAATTCATTTGGAGAATTATGGTGGGAAAATGTTTGAAGGAGGTGGAGCTAGTGAATTTAAGGATTACCATATAATATGGTTATTTTTTGTACAAATCTCATAAAGCACCATCTAGAGAAAAAATTTTGTAAACAAAGAAAGGAGTCAGGATTGTAGAAATCATCTTCACAATTTCTAATAACATCAAAGTGAAATTTTGTAAACATTTTACTTTGAAGATGGATTTGATAAAATAACCAAATTTGTTTAAGAAGGTTTTGAAATCAATTTTAGAGAAGGGCTTTTGAGAAGAAGAACCCTCCTCAATTTGAAAAATAGAGGAAGAGATTATACTTGTAGATGGAGATAGGATGTTTTGCATAATTTATTGAAGTGTTGTGAGGGCCTCAGAGAACTTTGTCAAGGTTCGAACATAATTTTATACGTTTTGATGTTTTCTAGGAGGAGGAATCTATGAGGATGATGCCTCTTCTAAATTTTTTTATTATGGCTTCGCACCAAGATTTGACGGGATTTTATGACAAAATTTTAGATATAGATTGTTAGGCTTTCTTTTTGGGAGCCATGTTGGAACTTTGCCAAGTGAAATTCTCTAGGTAGAAAATAAGGGACAATGTTTGAGTGTCCTTTGATAAACTCTATAATGTAATCAAAGACTGAGATAATAGTTTGCCATCCAGTAAATATTTATTTTGAGGTAATATTTTTGACATCTTTTTGTAGAACTTCTTTGGGAGACTTACAATTTACCCTAACAAGAAATTTTAGGTTGACAATGTTTGACCGAAACTTTTTAATGTAATAGATAATGGAGATGATTTCTTTATTTATTTATTTTTTTTGGGTAGAGAAATTTTTCCTAGTATCATTCTAGTGAGAAGAAGTAAATTAGAAAATTTGTTCTTGTTAGTTTTAGACTTCTTTGATGATGTCGTCATAATCAATGTTAGAAACATGAGTTTCAACAATTTTAGGAAGTTTTAGATTAGTGAGATGGAGACACGAAATATTTTGGACTTGTGTTTTGATATGTTTGACAATCTCAGTATATTCTTGAGTGTTTAGGATAGGGTTTTTCTTAAGACAATTATGGAGTGGTTTTGTTGATCTATTAACTTTTGGAAAGCAATCTAATATATAATTTAGACTTCCTAGAAACTTTTGTAATTATTTTTTTGCCAAGGATCTTATTATGAAAGTTTGAAGCAAAGTCTAGAGATCTCTCAATTGGAGTGATAGTTCTCTATGAGATGTAATGGTTTAAGAACCTGATATGAGTTTGGAATTGAGATATTTTTTTATTTTGATACAACAAGACATTGTTTTCTTTTATTTATAAAGGAGATTAAGATGTTTGAAATGTTGATTAATAGAATAAGAGAAGACAAAGGCATCATTAATATGAATAATATAAAATTTTAAGTAAAGATTAAAGATATCACTCATAATTCTTTAGAACTCAGAAGACGCATTCTTAAATCCAAAAGACATAACATTATATTAAAATTGATAAAAAGAAACAATGAAAACAGTTTTGTAACAATCATTAGGTAATATTTGGATATGAAGAAAAATTAATTTAATCAAATTAAAAAAGATTAGTGAAGAACAAGGTTTTTGGAGAATATCTATTTTATCATAAATAAGGTATCTAATTTATTTGACAGCAGTATTTGGATAACAATTTGGTGTATATATATATTATTGACTTTTAATCTAAATTACTTATAATTTCAATTAGCAGAAAATTTATTTAACAGTTTGACTTGAATCTAAATTGAGATAATTATGTCTTAAACATTCTATTATACCAATAATGTCTATGAAACTTGTATTAAAATAATAAATAAATCAGGAAATAGTTCGGGAACGAGCTTCGATGGTGATTTTTGGGAATGGGTATAATTAGGTAGGAAGTAGACAGGTACTAGAATCAACTCTACGCAGGGATCGATGTAGGGATTCTCCGTTACAGAAACCAGAGATCGAACGAATTCGGACATAAATTTTGGACTTCGAGGTTGGGATAGAGACGGAATCCCTGTCCCTGTATCGCTACCCGGTCATCCAACCCTAAACGGTAGTCTAGTGATAGTGAGTGACAGAGAGAGACAGAGAGGGAGGAGAAGGAAAAGAAAAATTACAAACCTCCAAGAGAAGGTAATTAATAGTTTAATACAGCCCCACATTTGTACTCATAGGCTGTACTACTATCCTTGGTCGTCCATTGTGGCTATGCCACCATTTGTGCGAGATATTCTTGCGTATTAAAGTTGTAGATTACTTCTTTCGATCTTCATTTCGATTCATGTACGTTCATCGATAAGATAACCCAGAAGAAAAGAGTACTACTGCTACGACCGAAGCCATACAATTGTCTGGCTAGGGGCATTTTCCCATGACTAGTCACATCAGGTAGCAGATGCCAGCACAGAGTCCATTGGCCGCCTTAATACAGTACCGTACCCCTCCAATAATGTAGCTCCCGCCTAGTCTCCCTCTTTAAATCTTGGCCGAAAAAAAATATATTTCCCCTCTTTTCGCACATCCGTTCCCTTTACTATCATCACACCATTCACCTGTCCGCATCGACGAGTGACAACAAATAATTAGTTAGCGGATCACATCATATCCATCTGCTTCTATGCCCGGTTACGACACTGTGAAAGGAAAATGACTGTCCGCTTTGTTGGTCGCCCACTTAAGGGATTTGCCGTTTTTGTTTCGAAATTATTGTGCTCTTATGCGGGTGTTGTTAGTTACGCGTTTATGAGCAAACGACCCTGAAAAATGATTATTATTATTTTTTAATAAATTTGACTATTTTATTTTTTACTACTATTTTTTTCTTTATATTTTCTTCACCTTAATTAATTACATAATATTTTTATTCGTTTAATATTAAATATAATAAATATAGAAAAAGATAATAAATCTAATGATTGTTTTTATTAGAATGAACTCTAAAAAATAATCACAAAGATATTTTTTTAAATATTTTGTTGGGTTTGATAAGTAACTGACCAATCAAAATCACATGTTATGAGGTGACTAACAAGCATCTCACCCATAACAAGGTAATTATGATCGATTAATCACTTGTTAACTTCCAATATTTATGAGCATTTTGTTCCGTACAGGATAAAATCTTTTACGACACTTCTCCATCAATTTTAAATTGTAGCCGATAAATTATCTAAAAACCCTCGTTCTATAATTATTATATTTATTATTATATTTATGTATTCTTTATAATTTTATATTTTAAATATTAATTAGAGAATCAAGATCTAGTTAATGTTGATTAGACTAAGTTATTTGTTAAGGATAAAATTTTAAATGAACGTGATTCATTAATTGGGAGATTAAAGAAATCAAAAGGCCACGTAATGTAGTTTTAGGTATCAAGTGGTTGACTAAAGATATAGTTTGGATATGTTGTGAGAGAGACAGTGCTTATAGAAAAAAAAACCTTCAGTGAATCCGAAAACTACTCATTCTATTAAGACCAAAAAGTATGAATGTTAATTCAGGATTCATGGAATGAAAGTTATATGTGGTAGTTGGAGACTAGTAGTAAAATGTGGAATGCATAATCATAGATTATATAAGTCTTTATAAGGACATTTGTTTGCTTGTTGATTATCTTAAAAAGAACACATGTTGGTGTACGAATTAAACCAAATAAATGTCAAACTATGGGAAATTATCAATAAGGTGAAATAGAGTGATAGGGATAATATTGTAACACTCAGGACAATATACACTCTTAGATATACGTTAAAGGTATAGAACTTGATGGAATGTACGCTCATACAATAATTATTGCCCCTTATGAAAACTGACGAATACCGTTCATAGCATCATCGATGCTTGATGTGGTTAGTGATATTTTATTTTTACACCAATATTTTATTACTTTGTTACATGTGTTTCCATATATCATTTATTTAAATTGCACATACAAAACTAAAAAGCACAACGTTCCTTTCATGGAGGTTGTTGGTTGTGTGTCTAGTGGTAATAATTTTACCATTGCCTTGGTTAACTAGTCAACTATTCTAGGAACCAGTCAATCAATTTGACCTAAATAGTAGATTAGTTTACCTTAACATAGCACTTAATCATAAATTTTTATATAGATTCTTACATATAAATTATCCTTAACCACAATAAAGCATGTATCAATATAGTCTAAGATATTTCCAACAAAATTAACTTACATTTTACAACATGAAATCATTATAACCTATTTTTACCAAATTTCATGCTTTTTACTCAAATTATGCCATCTAATCATCCAAATAACTTATACAAACTATATTCATTCATGCCAACATGCAAAAATCAACTAAAGGTAACTCCTGACATGTAAGAATACTTATTAACATTTTAGAAGCAAGAATCGCTTATTTGATGCATGCAAAAACCTCCTTGAAACTTGAAATTACAACTATGTTAAATCTAAGCTTTGAAAAACTTAAAATCAAAATTTTAATTTCAGATATTACACCCAAAACCTTTGTAAATTTTCAAACATAAAAATAGAACAAAATAAGAATATACCAACTTGACGCCAAAATAGGGGAAAGCTCAACTTGACCACTTGACCCTCTTCCCAAAATCTAACTTTTCCTTGTTTAATAATTAAAATAAGAGAGAGCTAGATATAGGATCAAAAGAGTGAAAGAATATTGATTGGTAATGCTTAAAGTGTTTTAAGAAAAGAGGGAATACAAAACTTAAAAAATTTATGGGCTAAAAAAGGGTGCATAGAAGGGATGAATAGGGTAATTTATAGCCAACCAATTAAAAAGAAACATTAAGGGTTCATGAATCAACTTGAAACCCTACCAATAGCCATTTGAATTTGAGAAAAATGTATAGATTTGTCTATGATTTATGGGCATATTCTATAGAGCTCAAATGGTGTCTTTAGAGAATATAGGTCGATTAGACTGGAATTAGTATTCATAAATGGAGTAATGGAAGGTCAACGTGGAAGGAATCGTCTAGCTACTCAAAATCATGTCTAAGGTCGAAGCTCTATTCTCATAATTGTGTGGAGGAGAAAGGAGGAAGAAGACAATGCCAAGGTCATATCTCTCCTTCAATTGTCCTAATTGACCTCTAGATCAATTCAAGGTAATATTTTAGGTTAAATGCATCATGAAAATGGTTAGGAATCTCTTGCAGAAAAATTGGAATAAGTTGGTAAGGTTCCATTCTAGTATAAGGGTTTTATTCAAAAAATCAAGATAAAAAATATAACAAGCTATAGAAACCCATGGATGGGTTTGGGTCTACAATTTGACTATTCTACCACTATTCGATCTGCTTCCTTCAACCAGTTGATTGATTTAGTTGAGAAACCCAAATTTGTTAAAACAACAAACTAGTTGATTGGTTCACGGAACTAGTTAATCAGTTTGTATGCAAAACTAAATAAAGTCTTTTTTTTTCAACATGATTTCAAATCAAACTTTATCCAAAACCAAATCATAACATTAAATCAAAATCAAAGGCCTAAAATCAAAAATAGAACCCCCTTAAAGATGCTACTTCCTCGAAGCCTTTAATAATCAAATCATGTCATTACACATAAAGGTTAACACACACATCATGTTCACATTGAAGGAAAAAGGGTACTACCCCCATAAAGAAAAATTTTTACACTTAAGATGAAAAAATACAAAAAATAAATCTAATTACTTGGCTTGAATTTCTTCCTTGGCCTCCTAAGTATCCTCCTCTACACCATGCCATGGCCATAGAACTTTCACCAAAGGAACGATCTTCGTACACAACTCTCTCATCTTGGTATCTAAGATACTCACTAGTCGCTCCTCATAAGTTAAAGACTCATCAAGATCTAGCGAATCCAGTTAGATAACATACAAATGATCTACTATATACTTCTTCAGCTGAGATACATAAAAGACTAAAAAGTTCTTTACCCCTACATTGGATGCTTTGGCACCATACGTCTACCCATCCTCTCAAGTACTAGATGAATATGTTTACACTCCTATATCCTAGGCAACCACAGGTAGTAAAGGTCTTCTCCATGTCCCGTACCCACTATTCCATAATTAAGGGGTCCTCTTGGCCTTTAAAGATTGGTTGGTGATGGTGTCTAACCCTCTTAAGCCAATCCATTAGTGTTAGTGAAGCTACTAGCAATGGTGGAGTTTGAATTTCTCGGATCTGACCTCTATATATGCTCTATCCATCTCCATAAAATCTTCGATGCACTCATAGGAGTGGTTAGTAGCTATCACATTCTATACACTAAAAGATGTTAGGGCTAAAATTCAATCTACTAAGTACTAAGACTTACATAGCAATGATCACAAGGCTATCTATAGCATATTCCCAATGCCAACTATCACTCATGGACATCTAGTTTTGAAATAATTAAAATTGTTAGAAATCAAGGAAAAATAATTTCAAATCAAGATTGACACCATCTTGTGGTATCAACTTAAAATTACTTGTGAGAGTAAGGCATTTTTAGTAAAACACTTGATAAAACTTGGGGGTATCAGTCAATTTATTTTCAAAAGCAACATATGTTTATAAAAATGCTCTAATACCAAATTGTAAAACCTCCATTTTTCGCTACAATTTTTTTTTCTGAAATACCCCAAATTTCCAATTCTCGAAATTATGGCCAAATAAGAATTTACTAGGAAAATTAATTATATAAATTATTTTATTAAAATTAAGAGAGTTAATTAAGGTAAATTAAGAGGAAAATAATAAATAATTTAATTGAGAAAAAATTAGGGTATTTTTCTAATTAAAATGGAAGTTAAGGAAATTTATCTAAAATAGCCTAAATTAAGCTAAAAAGGAATTAATTATTATTTTCTAAATATTGTTAATCTAAATAACCCAAAAATATTCTAAATAATTTATGCTATATCCAAAACCCTTTTCCCCTTTTTCTTCCTTTTCTTTTTCCTTTCTTCTTCCCTGCCAGTTGGGCCTTGCCCGACCCAACTTCCCCTTTTCCCTTCCTTCTCCTTCTCCTGTTGCCCAGCGCGTCCAGTCCACATCGCAGGGCGCGATGCAGCGTTTCGCCCCTCAAATCATTGAAACGCCGCGTTACGCTAAGTAACAAATAATTGTTGCCAAACCAACAATACGACGTAGCGTTTTTCCCAAATATCAGCTGAAATGCCGCGTTTCACTTAGTAACAAAGTAACCATTGCCAACCGGCCGGTTTCCCCCCTCTTTTCTTTTCTCCCTAGATTGTCGGTCTACCCCCTTTCCCTTTTCTTCTTCCTCTTGTGATCGCACCCCGACCTGCAAACCCTGCACCTGCCGGCAACCACCTACACCGGCCATCCTGCCATTCCCTCTCCCGTCATTTTCTTTCACCGATTTGACCCCAACCGAACCTTTTCCCCTCTCCCGAGCAACTTGCCCCTTTCCCTTTCCTCTTCCCTTGACCTTACTGCCTTGCCATGGCAGCACCGCCTCGACTACTGCCACCGGCCAGCCTGCTTGGCACCTGCACACCCTTGTCTTCTTCCCCTTGGCCTTGCCCAGCCAATTGACCTATATATATACCCTATAGCCTACCTTAATTTGAGATTTTAGACCTTGAAAACCCTAGAGTCAGCCACCTCGCCGCCGCCTCGTTAGACGAGTCGTCCGCCACCGCCGCCTCGTTAGACGAGTCGTCCGCCACCGCCGCCTATTGCCGATGGTCCAAACACCCCCAGAACCCACCCTTACACCACCCTCTACCTAACTAGACCCTCCTTGCTCCTCGATTTGCCCTACAAGAGCCACCCCAGCCGTGCAAAACCGCCAACCCAATTAACACACTTCCAGCCCCTACCACCCTTCGAACCGCCTTCCGCCGTCGATTTCGCCGCCACCAGCGCCACCACTACCCTCCAAAACAACCAAGGGGACTCCTCTACCTCCCCACACCTCCCTTTCTTCCTCCTCCCTCCTTTATTCGTCTCCCACCACAACCGCCGCCGCCGTCACCGCCACCGTGCGCTGCCGCCGCTGCCACCACTGCCTTAGGTGGTCCTCTAGCCTTCCTCAAACCTTAAACTCATTTTATACAAATATTAATAATATTTATGGTATTATCTATGTTATTATTATTATTATTATTATGATTATCCTTATTGTTACCATTATTATTATTATTATTATTATTATTATTATTATTATTATTATTATTATTATATTTATTATCTTGCTAACATTGTTAATATTAGCTTTATATATTATCACTTTCATTATTAATATAGATACTTGGACCCTTATATTACTATTATCATTTTGATTACTATATTATGGTTATTATCATTATTATTACTATGCTTAACGTTATTATTACTATCATTATTATTATTATTATTATTATTATTATTATTATTATTATTATTATTGTTGTTGTGGTTGTTTTTGGCATTGTTAATAATATTACTATTATTTTTATTATTATTAATGTTATTGAAACCAAAATGGGCATGTCCCCTTTGGTCATTATAGAAGGAGAATACCCAACCTTAGTATTATTACGATTATTGTTATTATTCAAACCTTGCTAATATTGTTCCTAATACCCTTGTTACTAACATTATTATTATGGTATCATTGTTAGTTATTACTAGTACTATTGTTATTGTTTTGCTAATACTATTATAATAAAAACACTTGAACCCTTATATTATTATTATCCCAAATATAACTAATATCATTATTATCTTTAATAATGTTAGCGCATTGTTAGTAATACTATTATTATAATATTATATTGCCCTAGAACCATTATTAGCCTTAACCTTAAAAATGATAGGGATTCTATTTCTAAGAGCATAGGTATTACTACTATTATTATTATTAGCACTATTTTATTTTAACAAGTATTAGTACTATCATTAGAAGGAATAAAGCTATTAGGTTGATAATAGAAATATAGTTATGAACAATAACATAAGTACATTTTAACTAGTAATAACTAGTAGGCTAGCTTGGTGGAAAGAAAACCCTAGTTATCATTTATAAAACTCTATGTAATAATAAAAACTTAATCTTAGACTAAAATAAGAAATAATAGTATTTTCGGGTAGAAGGGAACTAACCATTAGTCTTATCCTTCTATAGGTGAATCGAGCCAAAGTCCCAAAGAGTTGTAGGAGCGTGCTCCAAGCCTAGCGTCGCTTTAAGTAAGGATGTAGCTAAGGCCCATGTGTGTTATGTGACTTGTATTCCTTGGATGCTTTATGTTTCATGTTATATTATGTATCGTATGATTGCCCTTAACTTGTCTTATGTGTAGCGCAACTTGGAGTGGGGGTATGTTCTGTGTGTATTCTTATGGCATGAATATGACATGTATGTGTGATGATTGTGGTGTGATGTGATATGGCCCTCTAAGACATGCATGCTAGGATAAATGATATTATGTTATGGAAAATGAAAGGACAAAAATAAACAAATGGAAAGTGAGATGCTAAAGGGGGGCTAGGAAGTTGACTAAAATGAACGAGAGATGGGGACCATGCATGGAAATTCTAGGGTTTGCATAGGAACTTTGAGAGTTTGCATGGAGTGGATAAATCTTGCATGGGGATGATCTTTACATGAGGAAAGTTGATTTAGGGTGTAATTAAGCTTAGGGGAGAGTTGTAGAGTGATTGGAGACTTGGGATGAAAAATATTACGTAGGTCAGTATGAGGGTGTGTAAGAGACCCGATTAGGGTTTTGGGAGGATGTAATAATCTGGAAATTGTGGAAGTAAAAAAAATGATTAAGGGAGAGTGGAATATATGGATTAAGAATGGGGATTTATTATGTAAGGAGTGAGTATGGGTACCATGGGAGAGAAGGAATATTGAGTGAGAAAAGGGAGAGGTTACTTGTGGAAGAAGAAATGCGCTAGGGTTTGAGGTGGCTAACTAGGGTTTTTTCAGTCATATGCGAAGTCGAGAGGTAAAGTGATATGTTTGGGGATTAGATCTAATTAAGGTGAGATGTGGGGAAATGGATGGAGCAATGGTAGTGTAAATGAGAGGAAGTTAGGCCACATAGGTCTAATTAGGGTTTTCAAGGGAAGATCCTAGAGGGTGATGGTAGGTGGAGTTGATGTCATGAGGTGTTGGGCCCTAACCCGCACCCTTAGGAGTTGGGCTTTCATTAAAGGGTAAGTGTAATCGGGGTGTGAGTTAGTGGGCGCTGAGTCTCAAGATATGGGACGAGCCCTCTTTGGGGGATAATTATAGGGCAAAATTTGTTGAATAAGATACGATAAAATACTAATCACGTAAAGTAAAAGAGTACAGAGCCGGGGCCAGCCGATCCATCGGTAAGGAATAGTGGTGTGGACTATTGTCCCGCAAGTGACCGATCCACCGGCGAATAATAGTGGTGTGGACTTCGTCTCGCAAGTGACCGACCCACCAGCAATAATATTGGGGGATCCTAAGCTCATTAAACCAAACCCTAACTTGTTAATACACATAAAATATACTAAGTACTTACGGTGGAACACCATGAGAGTCAGGGCCAGTTTGATCCACCAGAATAAATAGTGGTTATGTGCGTTCTTCCCTATAAGTGACCGATCCACCGGATATAATAGTAGTTAGGTGTGTTTTGCCCTATAAGTGACCGATCCACCGGCTATAATAGTGGGGTTCCCTCACTCATATGGATTAATAAAGATTATGGGTGAAATAACTATAATTAACAGAGATCTAAAAGGAAGTAAGTCTGATTGGACCATAGCCGACCTGCATCATCTATATTATTACATGTTGCCTATGTGATTATGCTATGTGTGTTATGTTGTATGTTTGTATGTTGGCCTTAGCGCACCTGCTACCTTACTCAGTATTGGACCCGTACTTATACTATCTTGGTTGAATGGATCCTGTGATGATCCACTGATGGTGGGGAGCAGACCTCCTGTGCAGGTTTACGATCGGATACTATATTGGGGTGGAAGGCTTGATTTGAGTGAGTAGGCAATTTGGATATTGATCCTTCAGGATTTGTTTTGTTTAGGTGTATTTTGTATTACATCTCCCGTTTTGATAAACGTATTCTGGGGTTGTAATCCTAAATCGTATTCAAACTTCTGTTTGACTTATATCTTATTAATGATTTATGTTAAATGTCGTCTTATGTTTTATGATACTTCGTACTTAATGTTGATTGGATTTAGCCTTAGCACCTAGTACTGGAACGGTAGGAGTGAACCGGTCTGGTACTAAGTGTGGCAGTAACGTCCCTAGGTTTACCATTTTATCCTTCGCTTTCGCTAAACCTTTGATTTAAACAAAAATTTTCAGTAGTAAATTTGGAGGTGTTACATTTTCATTAAAAAATTTGTGAAAGTAAAAAATGTTTAGGAAAATTGGGGTGTTACATCCGTACTTGATATAAGATAGATCTCAGTCGGCTAGCCCATATGAGATAAAAGGCTAAACCAATCAAAACACTTAAAATAATAGAGTGCACAAAATAATAATTTTAATTTAAATAAATTCAAGATAGTTTACATTAGAGGACCCTAACGGGATTTGACCAAATCATTACAAAATATATATACCTCAAGTATGGGGCTGCAATTAAAACAAGGTTAGGGGTATGACACCCAACATAAAATCTAGGTCTACTATAGATCCCACCAAAAACCTTTAGATTTACTTGCTCTCAAACGCAGACCCAACTGAGGTAGGCCATTTGCTCGCCATTCCTAAAAACCTACACATGACCCTCTACGGGTGGGAATAAGCAGGTGATCGAGAAAATAGGCACTTCAATATACTACATATTAAGTAAGCCAAGTTGATCGCTTAATGTAAACACAATTATGCAAATTCTATAATAAATGGAAATAAGATATGGCATGCATGATGATAAAGTCATGTGTACATGAATATATAAAGTTAAGAGTACATAGAGGTATACTATCATGTAATCTCAACTTAAATAGATTATATCATGCGTGGTTTCACATTATTGTCACAAGAACACTCACACATGTACAAGCAAAAAGAATCTACACAACCTCCAGGATTTATCTCTAACAACTCAATCTTTTAGTGTGTGCAATTTACTTAACCATGTATAAAATAGGTCAATTAATTAATCAATATTCCATTCCACAATCAATTGGTCATTTTGACCATAAGCTAAGTGTATAAACTAGCTTTATTTACTTTGGTCAATCAAACCATTACTTCTATTTTTTAACCAATCATTAACCATTCACTTAATCATCCTTCATATTTTATTATCACCAAGAAATGGACTGTGCAGCACCCCATGGTCTCACATACCATGGATCCTTATCCAAATAAGGGACATAAATTCCAATTTGAAGCCAATCACCAAGTGGATATAAGTCTAGTTTGAAGCCAATCACTAGAATGGACATAAGTCTAGGCCAAAGCCAACCACCAAGGTAATAAAACATTTTAGTATCGATAGTCCTTTGTACATCATTAGTTTATGGAGTAGGTAAGGCACCAGGACCTCTTACAATCTTCCTCGAGGGAAAAACATGAAAGCACAAAACACTCCCTAAAGTAGACTAACCCTGAGTAGCTAATTGAGGATTGAATAACCTAAATCTATACTCAACTCGACTTTCTTTTGCTTTGCATGATTAGTATTTTATTCATAAATATGGGTGATCATAGAAGGCCCATATAAAGTAAGAAAAGCAAATTTCCTTGTTAATCCATATTAATCATTTTCTTCCTATTTTCCCAACCTTGTAGGTTTTCCATTTGTCCTTAGTCAATATTGTTCATATGCACTATATTATATAATTTAGGTCCATGCTGATTTTCATTACTATTTCCTCAATATCATCACTTTTCATAAGTGAGACACCCATTTAGTCCTTTTATTACTTAAAGAGTATACCTTAATTTAAGATCCCTTTTAATCCTTTTATTAGGCCAATGATCCATGCTAAAATTTGTATTTGTTCCCACTAATAATCATGGTATAGTCCCAAACATAACCTCAAAGCATAAAAAAACCAAAAAGAAACAAATCATACAAACCAGTCAAACCAGTCAATTGATTTGGTCCAACCAGTTGATCTATTGTACCCATCAGTCAATTGTTTTGGGTTAACTAGTCTATTAGTTTGACTCAACCATACCAGACTTTCCTCAAACTAGTCAATCAATTTGAAAAAACAAGTTGATTAGTTCTACTAATCCAATCGATGGATTTAAGTAGAGAGAAAGGCTAAGAAGGTTTATGCAAGTTTACTAGCTGATAGGTTGGGTTAAACACTCGAATCTTATAGGAACCATTCGATCATTTTGACCTAATTAGTTGATTAGTTTGCCCTAACACATCACCAAATCATAAATTTCATGTAGATTCTTAAATAAAAACAATCCTTAACCACATTAAAGCATGTATCAACACATTTTAACATATTTCCAACCAAACTAAATAGCATTTTACAACATGGAATCATTATAACCTTTTTTTTTACCATATTTTATGATTTTTGCTCATATCATGCCATAAAATCATCCAAATCACGTATACACATGATATTCATTTATGAAAACATGCAATAATAAACTAAAGGTAATACCTAACATGCAAGAATACTTAATAATATTTTAGAAGTAAGAATCACTTAATTGATGTAGGCAAAAATCCCCTTAAAACTATAAATTTCAACTATGTTAAATCTTAGCTTTGAAAACCTTAAAAGAAAAATATTAAATTTAGACATTACACCAAATCCTTATTAAAATTTTGAACTTAAAAATAGAAGGCAATAGAAACATACCAACTCGAGGCTAAAATAGGGGAAAGCTCAATTGGGTAACTCAACCTTTTTCTAGAATGTAATTAATAATTGAAATAAGATAGGGTTGGAGATAGGATAAGAAGATTGATCAGTAATGCTCTAAGTATTGAAGGAAAATATTGAATACAAGACTTAGAAAATTTGGTGGCTGAAAGAAAGGTACATATAAGGGATGATTGGTGTTATTTATAGCCAACCAATTGAAAGGAAGCATTGTGGGATTGGGAATCAACTCAAAATCATACCATTAACCACTTCAATTTGAGTGTAATAGATAGATTTTTCTAGGATTTGCTGACCTATTCTCCAAAGTTCAAATGTTGTCTCTGGAGAATGTAGGTTGATTAGACTAGAATTAGCATTCATGAATGGAGTAATGGAAAGTTGGTGTAGAAGGAATCTTCCATCTGCTCAAAAATGTGCTTGAGATCAAAGCATTAATTTAAAAATCATACAAAGGAGAAATGAGGTAGAAGATAATGCTAAGGTCATCTCTCCCCCTCAATTGTCCTAGTCAACCTCCAAATCAATTCAAGGTAAGATTTCAAGTTAAAATCATCAAGATAATGGTTTGAAATTCTTAGGAAAAAATTGGTATAGGTTTCTAAGTTTCCATTCTAGTGTAAGGGATTTTTCAAAAAAAAAAAAGAGCTTAAAAATATGATCAGCTCGATAAACCTATCGATAAGTTTGTGTCTTCTAGTTGACTACTCTACCACTAGTCGATTGGTTTTCCCCAACTAGGTTATCTATTTAGCTGATGAACTCAAATTTGCTGAAATGATAAACAAGTCGATCAGTTTATGAAACCAGTCTATCGATTTTTGTACAAAACTTAATAAACTCTATTTTTCAACATGATTTTGAATAAAAAATTATCCTAAAATAAATCATAACATTAAATCAATATCAAAGGCATAAATTTGGCATAATTTATCATTGAACCATTTTACTAAAATGTAGGGTATTGCAATGCTTTTTCAGAATCACCTACAAGACAAAGTTAATTGGGTTGGGGAGGTGGTTGTGTATCTCCTTTTAGAGGTTGATATATCCTTGGTTGATTGTATTGATGAATAATTAGTAGTGGTAGGTGTATTACCAAGAAGACTTGTTGACTCATCCATTATTTTCATGGTTATATATATTAAGGCAGCTATGATTCCATGGGCAAAATCATGTGTGACATTTTGGGAAATGGAAGCTATAGGTTTAGAGTAGTTTCCCTATAGCTATTGAGTAGGTAATCATAATGGTAAAATGTTAGAGCTAAAATTTGCAGAAATTGTTGACTCATCAAGATTTATATGAGCATGCCATTGTTGATCCTATTGCTATAAACATGTAATGACTAATACATTGGAAGGGATTAGCACGAATAGAGAAATTGTGGCATCATCCTGAATTTAGATTTCTCTTTACAACAATTTATAATGTCACATTTTCTTACTTGAGTATTAATAGGTTATTACATGTTACCAAACAAAACTCCACCTAACCGTGAACAGCTTGATCAGATTATCACCATCTTAAGTTTCAATAATTTTGTTGCCCTACATATCGTAGTATTTTGCCTAAGCGTTAGGCTAATCTCTTATTAATATTTTGCCTACTACATTGGGATATTTTTGTATTTTTGGTTATTTAAACTCTTGGCTCTTAATCTTGTATTTGATTTTACAAACTATTAAGTTCATTTTATCTATGATATGGTTCTATTATTTATTTCCCTATAGTGTCACATTATTGTTATGATCATGCATTCTTTTGTTCCTTTTTCTATTTTGCTTTGCATCAGGCATGAGTTAGTTAATGATTTCACTTCTCTCATGGTTGATGTAGCGGTAACATTCTCTACTTTTTCTGTTCAAATCATTTCTACGTTATCATAAAAATGAAAATTTATAGTTCAAAAATTAGGGTGTTACAAGAAGTTCCTAAGTGGATGTTGGGCATCATATCTATAGACTTTGTGGTTGGTCTACCAAGGACCCACAGTGGATTTTATTCTATATGGTTTGGTGTGGATCATCTGACAAATTTGGCAAGGAATATGGAGAAACTAGCTAATGCTTGTAAGAAACACATTGTGAGACTTCTTGGAGTCCCCAAGGATATCTTACTAGATTTAGACTCTAGGTTCTTGTCACACTTTTGGAAAAAGTTATAATCGACTTTTGGTACTCTACTAAAGATGAGCACTGCTTTCCACCCAACTATGAATGGTTACACAAAGAGGGATATTAAGACATTGGAAGACATCCTTCAAGCATGTGTGCCATACTTTAGGGGCAGTTGGGAGGATTGTCTGGACTTGATTGAGTTCTCCTACAACAATAGTTACCATGCTAGCATCAAGATGGCACCTTTTGAACCCTTATATGGGAGAAAATATCATAGTTCTTTGTATTGGAACGATATCAACAAGACACTTATGTTGAGACCCAAAATGATTGAGGAGACAATGAGGCACATTGATGGAAACCTGTTAGGGTTTCTCGAAAGGATCGAAAGATTAATCGAGCGCAAAGATTCAAAGGCACAGTTTATTCAACGGTAACTGAAATTGAAGAAAGAATGATCAAGATCGATCAAAGTAAGAGAGCAGATTCAGAGAAGAAGAGCGAGCGAGAGAATCGCCGAGAGAGAGAGAAGTCACGAGAAGAGTCGAGAACTCAGCCAAAAAATTTCTGTCTAAAGATTGTCCCGTATTACACGTTTACTTGGCTATTTATATGTGTATTACATACCGTATAACGACGTACAAATACACAATACAGACCAACGAATACACTGCCAGCTTACAACGAAAAGGGCTGAGTGGCTGTTACGCCACATAATTAGCCGACCATCCCAATTAATCCACAAGATAAAATGCCCCAAATACAAATTAAATTTAAGACTTAATTCCCATCAGCTAAAAACAATACTTTAGCTAATCATGGCTATTAAGGATTGATTAATCCACATTCCATCTAGTATAAAATTAAGGACCGGGTGGCGAATTATACAACCGACCTAATTTCCATTAGCCAATTTCGACCGGCGAATGCATCATATGGGATTACACTTAATTAACAAAAATTACATAATCTGCACACTTCAGATACATAATCTGCACATTCCAGCAACTGCATCCAAAGATCCACAAAGTCCATATGCTGCATTACTTTCCTATTTATTCACCAAATAAGACAAACAATTATAAGTAAATAATTCACATCAATTTTCAAAATTAATTAAATATAAATTCTTAAGATTCATATCATTCCCCTCTTCTTGGAAAGGTTTCGTCTCTGAAACCTGAATGAGTCCCAAAAATGGACTAAGATCAGCCACATTAAAGGTATTACTCACATTCCCAAATTTAACAGGTAAATCAATCTTATAGGCATTATCATTAATTTTCTCTAATACAGTAAACGGTCCATCTCCTCTAGAGTCCAACTTTGACTTTCTAAAATTTGGAAACCTCTCTTTCCTAAGGTGAACCCAGACTAAGTCTCCAGATTTAAAAATCATTTTTCTCCTTCTTTTATTAGCATGTTCAGCCATCTGTTGCACCTTTTTGTTAATCTGTTGGCTTACAGACTCATGTAACCTTTTCATATTATGAGCTCTAGATTCAGCATCAAAATTTTGCAATTCAACATGAGGCAAAGGACTCAAATCTAAAGGAGTTAAAGGATTAAAACCATACACAATCTCAAATGGAGTTTTATTAGTTGTAGAATGTAAAGTCCTATTATAAGCAAATTCCACTTGAGGTAAAACATATTCCCATTGTTTAAGATTCTTTCCAAGGACAGCTCTTAACATGTTTCCTAATGTTCTTTTTACTATCTCAGTTTGTCCATCAGTTTGAGGGTGACAAGTTGTAGAAAACAATAACTTAGTCCCTAATTTTCCCCACAAAACCTTCCAAAAATGACTTAAAAACTTAACATCTCTGTCTGAAACTATAGTCTTAGGAATACCATGTAATTTAACCACATTAGAAAAAAATAATTCAGCCACTCCTCCAGCATCATTTGTTTTATTACAAGGTATAAAATGAGCCATTTTACTGAACCTATCTACTACAACCAATATTGAATCCTTAGCTCTATTAGTCCTTGGTAATCCTAAAATAAAATCCAAAGATACATAAACCCAAGGATGGTTAGAGACAGGTAAGGGAGTATATAAACCAAAAGGTTTTGAAGTAGTTTTTGTCTGCCTACAAGCAATACAATTGACACAATATTTTAAAACATCCTTTTTCATGTGTGGCCAGTAAAAATGATCAATTAAAACATCTAAAGTTTTCTGAGATCCTAGATGTGCCATTAACCCACCACTATGAGCTTCTTGAATTAATAAACCTCTGTAAGAGCATGGAGGAATACACAACCTATTTTCCCTAAACAAATAACCTTCATTAATAAAATACTTTCCTTGTGTGGAAAATTCACACTTTTTATAAATTTCTTTAAAATCAATATCTTCTAAGTATAATAGTTTAATACTAGAAAAACCTAACAAAGTAGTATCAGCAACATTTAATAAAGCATATCTCCTAGATAAAGCATCTGCAACTATATTATCACTACCTTTCGTATACTTAATTATGTAAGGAAAACTCTCAATAAATTCTATCCATCTACCTTGTCTCCTATTTAACTTTGATTGACTTTTTAAATACTTAATAGCTTCCTGATCAGTATTAATTACAAATTTTCTATGCCACAAATAATGTTGCCACACTTCCAAAGCCCTTACTAAAGCATATAGTTTTTTTTCATAAGTAGAATAATTCAAAGTACTGCCATTTAATTTCTCACTAAAATAAGCTATTGGCTTTCCCTCTTGAGAAAGTACAACCCCTATTCCTAACCCTGAAGCATCACAATCTAATTCAAACATCTTTTCAAAGTCAGGAAGACTCAACACAGGTGCTTGGGTTAATTTAGTCTTAAGTGTCTCAAAAGATTTCTGTTGTTCTAATCCCCAAGTAAACCCATTATCCTTCTTTGTTATGGCAGTCAAGGGAGCATCTATAGTACTAAAGTTTCTCACAAATCTCCTGTAAAAAGAACACAATCCATGAAAACTTCTTACTTCAGTCACACTCTTTGGCACAGGCTATTCTTGAATAGCTCTAACCTTTTCTTCATCTACAGATACACCCTCTTTTCCAACCATAAATCCTAAGAAAACCACACTTTCCAAACAAAATATAGACTTAGTAAAATTAGCATAAAGTTGTTCTGTTTTAAACACATTTAAAATAATCATTAAGTGTTTTAGGTGTTCCTCTAAAGATTTACTATATATAAGTATATCATCAAAATAAACAACCACAAATTTTCCAATAAATTCCCTCAACACATAGTTCATAAGTCTCATAAAAGTGCTAGGAGCATTTGACAACCCAAAAGGCATCACTAACCATTCATATAATCCAAAATTAGTCTTAAAAGCTGTCTTCCACTCATCTCTTGGTTTCATTCTAATTTGATGATACCCACTTTTTAAATCTATTTTTGAAAATATAACAGCACCATGCAATTGATCCACTATTTCATCAAGCCAAGGGATAGGATATCTATACTTGATAGTTATTTTATTTACTGCACTGGTATCCACACACATTCTCCAACTACCATCCTTTTTAGGCACTAATAACACTAGTACTGCACAAGGACTCATAGACTCCTTAATGTATCCTTTACTTAACAGTTCAGAGACCTGTCTTTTTAATTCCTTAACCTCTTTAGGATTAGCTCTATAAGCAGGTCTGTTTGGTATAACAGCTCCTGGAATAAAATCTATTTGATGTTCTATTCCCCTTAATGGAGGTAATCCACTAGGAATGTCCTCAGGAAACAACTCACTATATTCTTCCAATAACTGTTTCACTGTACTAGGTATTTCTTCACTTATTCCTCTCTGACACTCATAACAGTCCTTATAAATCATCAAGTACACATTAGCATTTCTTTTCATTGCCTTTCCTACATCCTTACCTTTAGCATAAAATCCATAAGTTCCTTTCATGTCCTTTGAACTAATATCATTCTCCAAACTAAGTGTAGATAACTCCTTATAATCAGATTTAATTTTAGTTTGATCCTCAAATATTTCTTTTGGAGTCATAGGTGCTAAGACAATCTTCCTATCATCCTTCTGTAATGTATACCTATTTTTGTAACCATCATGTATTACCTTCCTATCATATTGCCAAGGTCTACCTAACAACAGGTGAGCAGCATGCATAGGAACTATATCACATAAAACAGAATCTTCATATTTTCCTAATTTCAAATTTACTAAAACTTGTTGACTAACTTTGACGTCTCCCAATTCATTAAGCCATTGCAATCTATATGGTTTTGGATGTTTAGTAGTTGTTAATCCTAATTTAGACACTAACAGGGTACTAGTAGTGTTAATACAACTACCACTATCTATAGCCATGTTAAAGCACTTATCATCAATTAAACATCTAGTATGGAATATATTTTCTCTCTGTATAGGATTAGAATCAGGTAATTTATTACTGTTTAAAGCCCTACGAACCACAAAAAGATCCCTACTCACTGGCAATTCTACTTCCTCCTCTAGATCACTATCACCTTCTCTAACTATATTGACCTCTTCCTCTTCTTCTTCAAATTCAGATTCTATATCTCCAGACTCTCTAATTAAAATGTTTCTCTTATTTGGACATTCAAAAGCTATATGTCCTAATCCTCCACATCTAAAACATTTAATATCCCTAGTCCTGTTTGATCCATTTACAGGGTTTTTCATCACATTCTTACCCTTATCAAACTTCTGTCCTACCTTAACTTCATTGTTTCTACCTTTAAATTCAACCCTACTATTATTCTTCCAGTTTCCAGAAGTATTCCCTCCAAAATTTCTCCTTACTGTAGTCTTGAACCCAATCCCAGGGGGTTTATATTGCCTAGATTTCCTTAATTGAATCTCTATCTTGGTAGCTATATTTACCATCTCATTTAAGGTTCCACAAGGATATAATTCTACTTTATCAGCTATCTCTCAATTTAATCCACTCAGAAACCTAGCCATGGTAGCATCATCATCCTCAATAACTCCTTTCTTAATAATCAAGACTTCTAATTCTTTATAATAATCATCCACTGTCCTTACTCCTTGACTAATAGTTTGCAACCTCTTATGCAATTCCCTATAATAGTAACTTGGCACAAACCTCTTTCTCATTAAAGTTTTAAATTCTGCCTAAGTCTGTATAGGTGGTTCCCCACACCTTCGTCTAGTTAACACCAAATTATGATACCAAGAGGACGCATACTCAGTAAATTCTACTACAACCACCTTAATTTTCTTTTCCTCAGAGTAATTATGACACTCAAATACTAGTTCTATTTTCCTTTCCCATTCAAAATAATAATCAGGGTCATTCCTGCCATTAAACCCTGGTATACTAAGCTTAAGATTATTCAAATTCCTATCAATGAACTCTAATTCCCTATCTTGCCTATTGTTCTGTCTAGGCATCCTATCACTATTGTGAGATACTTGATCTTCCAACTCTTCTAGATTAGCTATGGGTGGAATTATAATCCTAGGATCCATTGGAGCCCTTCCTAAAACTCCTACTTGATTAGTTTCAACTCTGTTATGTTGCAATTCATTGATTCTTATTTTCTGTTCTCCTAGTCTTTGTTCTAGGTTAGCAGATAAAACAACAAATTGAGTAGTCATTTGTTCTTGAAAAGTTCTAAGGGTTTCTAAAAGATCATCACTGGAAACAGATTGATTAACAGACTGACCATTGTTAGACATAATGATTTTTTTTAGACTTAAACAACTAACACAGCAGCAATTAATTAACATAATCAAATTATTTAAGAATTTCAGACAAACAGAACACAGTCCTGTCACACGAAGTATCACAGCATCAATGATTAACAGAAATAACAATAGTATAGCTTACTCAGACTTATTCAAGGCTATAATAATTCGACAATAATGACTAAGTAAAAGGGAACGATATTATCGCGTCTTCTTAAGCAATTAGTCCACTTATTTAGGGTACCCCTCTTCTTGGAGGTCTAACCCTTTTCTCGAAACCAAAGGTTCGCCGGTTATGTCACCTGAGTACTTATCAACAAACAAGTAATTTGCGAAGAAATTGGAAATTAAGTATAGCAAATAGTAGTATTAAACAAGAAAATTTACAAATCAAGGTTACCAACAACAATTTGCCGCACAGTCAGTCAAGATTCAAGCTCTTGACCAAACCCTAGGTCGATTAGGGTTTCTCTTCAGAACTTTCGAAATAGCGGACCAAAATACTTTAATCGTCGGTTTTAGAACAACGAAAATCGAAACAGTCCTCGTCGCTGTAAACCCTAAAATTTCACACCTCAAAATAGGGTTAGCGAAATAAAAAGATCGACTCAAAAATTGAGGAAACTTAATCAGTAACAAAGAAAACTACGAGCACTCTAATAAACGAGGCTCTAATACCAAATGATGGAAACCTGTTAGGGTTTCTCGAAAGGATCGAAAGATTAATCGAGCGCAACGTTCGATTTCACCGGTTCAGCCTAAAGAACAACTCCAAAGGAAGACCCAAAGATTCAGAGGCACAATTTTTACAACGACAACTGAAATTGAAGAAAGAATAATCAAGATCGATCAAAGTAAGAGAGAAAATTCAGAGAAGAAGAGCGAGCAAGAGAATCACCGAGAGAGAGAGAGAGAAGTCGCGAGAAGAGTCGAGAACTCAGCCAAAAAATTTCTGTCTAAAGATTGTCCCGTATTACACGTTTACTTGGCTATTTATATGCGTATTACATACTGTATAACGACGTACAAATACACAATATAGACCAACGAATACACTGCCAGCTTACAACGGAAAGGGCTGAGTGGCTGTTACTTTGGGCCACATAATTAGTCGACCAGCCCAATTAATCCACAAGATAAAATGCCCCAAATACAAATTAAGTTTAAGACTTAATTCCCATCAGCTAAAAACAATACTTTAGCTAATCATGGCTATTAAGGATTGATTAATCCACATTCCATCTAGTCCAAAATTAAGGACCGGGTGGCGGATTATACAACCGACCTAATTTCCAATAGCCAATTTCGACCGGCGAATGCATCATATGGGATTACACTTAATTAACAAAAATTACATAATCTGCACACTTCAGATACATAATCTGCACATTCCAGCAACTGCATCCAAAGATCCACAGAGTCCATATGTTGCATTACACTCCTATTTATTCACCAAATAAGACAAACAATTATAAGTAAATAATTCACAGCAATTTTCAAAATTAATTAAATATAAATTCTTAAGATTCATATCACACATATAATTGATTTAGGACAAAATGAGAGCAACCCAAAATTAGTAGAAGAGCTACGTACATCAAAGAACATGAATCGATGGGTATGAGGTGGGCAACAGAGTCCTTTTGAGAGTCACCCCTACTAAGGGAGTCCAGAGGTTTGGTAGGAAGAGTAAGCTCTTCCTAAGTTACATTCGATAGTATAATATTATGGATCAAGTTAGTGAAGTCACGTATCATTTAGCCCTACCAATGGAATTATCACATGTGCACAAATCATTCACATATCTCAACTAAGGAAGTATGCATCAAATCTTTCGCACATTATCTGACCGGAGTCACTAGAGCTTAATGAATGTTTAAATTTTGAATAGCTATTAGTGAACATTCTAAATATAAAGACAAGATAGATTTGTACATATACCATTCCATTAGTAAAGGTCATGTGGTTATAACATGGTACCGAGGATGCTACTTAGGAGGCTAAGGAGGTAATTTGAGCCAAGTACCCAAAGTTATTTTCTTAGTATTTTACCTTAGTGTAATCCTTTTTCTTTAGGTGGGTAGTAACCCTTTTAATTAGATGTGTTGATTTGTTGTGTTTCTTACAATGTGTTAACTGATGTGATTGGAATTTTTATAGGCTTCGAGGATATAACCTCTTTAAGGGGGTAGTGTTGTAATACGTCATCTTTTTAAAGTGTTGAATGAGAAATTATGCAATGTTTTGGTGTTTTATTTTGATTTTAGATTATGATTGTGTTAGAGGTAAAGTTAGATTTGAAATGAGATTGTAAACTAAATTAAATAAGTTTTTCAGGTAAATTGATTAGTAGGTTCATCATTTTAATAAAATGGTTTTCACTCTACTAAATTAATCGAATGGTTGGAGAACCGATTAACTAGTTTGTCAAACTAGGCATATTTTTGAAACTCAATTAAAAAATTATAATGAAATGGAACCTTGTTAACCCATAGTGAATTTTTTCTAAAATATTTGTAACCTTTTTCATGATGTAGTTTGCCCAAAAATACTATCTCATATCGAAGATGACCTTAGATTTATCTTCTTCTACCTCTCTCTACTTCATAATTATTGGATCATTGCTTCAATCTATTACTAACCACACTTGTGATTTGTGTTGATTTGTTAGCTATAAATAGCCCTAATCACCCATTTTATTCATGTTTCTTTCATCTACCAAAATAATTAACTCTCTAAGATACACATTATCCCTTAGCACTTTGAACTTTGTAGTTAAATTTCTTTTAATCTTTTAATCCTTTCTCTAGGTCCCTCTTATTTTAATGATTAAGTAAAAAGTGTTTGATTTAGGAAAAAGGTTGAGTGGTTCAGCTTAGTTATCTTCAACTTTTCCTTTGGGTGTGGTGATTTCATTTTTTCCCTTCTATTTAAAGTTCAAATTCATAAAGTTTATTCATAAATTTCTAATTTAAAGCTTGTTTTCAAGGTTATCAAAGTTGAGGATTTCATAGGTTGAGTGTCCTTGTTTAAAAAAAGTTTTGCGTGCACCAAGTTATTTGTGCTTCTAAAATGGCTTATGAGTAATCTTTCATGATATGAAACTATTTAAGTTTGATATTACATATTATCATGAATGTATTGCATACAAAACTTGATTTGGATGGTTATATAGTGGACTGTGAGTGAAAAGCATAAATTATAAGGGAAGATTGGGTTGTGATGATTAATGATGAAATGTACAAGTAAATTAAGCTAAAAATGTGTTATATGATGTTCGAGCATTTTCTAATGTGGTATAATACAGAGTTATAAACTTGATATGCATGAACATGATTGTTTAGGTGTTGTTGGATTGCAAACCAATCAATTAGTTCTTAGAATAGTTAACTAGTTGATCCTAACCCATTGACTTGTAGGCCTAAACATACCTTGGTCTCGCTCTTTTCTTAAACCCATCAACTTTTTAGGAAGAATAAATTGACTATTATTTGAATAGTTCATTAGTTTACCCAAACTGATCGATTAGTTAGGTTAGACCGACTTGTTTGATTGGTTTATGTGATTTTGCTCTTCTTTGTTGGGATATGCATTAAGGCTATGCATAGGATTATTATATGATTATTTAAGGGATAACATATAGATATTATCATGGATTAATGACCTAATGAATTTATTATATGGACCATGATTTATGGCACTCTCAATGGATATTGTAAAGGCTTAATAGGTGTAACACATATGAAATATGAAGGTTCTTGAGGAATAGGGTGATGAGGCACATAGTGTGCTTGAATGAAATAATATAATGGGCATGATTGATATGAAGCAAGTATAAATGGAAACTCTAGACATAGTTAGCTGATAGAAATGGATTAATATGGAAGAGATATATAAATATCTTGATTTTTCCTTGTATGGGCCTTATGTGATCACATAACCTCATGATTAATATACTAATCACGTAAAGTAAAATACAATCAAGATGTGAATGGGTCTGGGTTACCTGATCCTTGATTAGATACTTAGGGTTAATGATGGAAACCGGTTAGGGTTTCACAAAGGATCGAAGATTTAATCGAGCGCAACGTTTGATTTCCGCCGGTACAGCCTAAGGAAAAACTTTCCAAAGGAAGAACCACAATTTCAGAAGCATAATTGATTCAATGGCAACTGAATTTAGAAGGTGAATGATCAAGATCGATTGAGAAGAGAATGAGACAGAAGCAGAGAAGAAGCGAATGAGAGAATCGCCAAGAGAGAGAAGGAGTCGAGAGAGATCGAGAAAATATCACTGAACTTTATTTATGTCAAAAGGTATATATCCGTATTACAGAGTATCAGCCTATTTATATGTACACAGAAACCGTATGATACAACAATACATACGAACGATACAGCCTGTTATGGACGGGCGATACGATCTGTTTGGGCCAAAATATAAAGTGTCGAACAGCCCAAACCAACAACACCAACGTAGAGTGTCGTCCAACCAGCCATAATAAAAAAATGACCTAATAATACAATTAAGCTTAAGGCTTAATTTCCCATCAGCTACAACACTATAGCTAATCATGGTCATTAAGGATTGATTAATCCACAATCCAGCTAGTCCCATTTAAGGACCGGGTGGCGGATTATACAACCGTCCTAATTCCCATTAGCCCATTCCGACCGGCGAATGCATCATATGGGATTACAGAAAAATATTAAAGACAAATTTACATAATCTGTAAACTCCAACATATTCTGCACTGCTCAGCAATTATGTCCAAGTCCACAGAATCCATATGTTGCAATATTATCCTATTAATTCAACAAGTAAGATAAACAATTGTAAGTAATTAATTCACAACAAATTTCAAAATTACTTAAATATAAATTTACAGGATTCACATCATTCCCCTCTTCTTGGAAAGGTTTCGCCTCTGAAACCTAAACAAGTCCCAGAAATGGACTAAGGTCTGCCACATTGAAAGAATTACTCACATTTCCAAACTTAACAGGTAAATCAATTTTATAGGCATTGTCATTAATTTTCTCTAATACAGTAAATGGTCCATCCCCTCTAGGATCCAATTTTGACTTTCTAAAATTTGGAAACCTTTCTTTCCTTAAATGAACCCAAACTAAATCTCCAGGTTTAAAAATCATTTTCCTCGTTCTTTTATTAGCATGTTCAGCCATCTATTGTACCTTCTTATTAATTTGTTGTCTTACATTCTCATGTAATTTTTTAATACTTTAAGCTCTAGATTCAACATCAAAATTTTGCAGATCAGTATGAGGTAAAGGACTCAAATCTAATGGAGTTAATGGATTAAAACCATACACAATCTCAAATGGAGTTTTATTAGTGGTAGAATGTAAAGTCCTATTATAAGCAAATTCCACTTGAGGTAAAACATACTCCCATTGTTTAAGATTCTTTCCAAGGACAACCCTCAACATTTTTCCCAAAGTTCTATTAACCACCTCAGTTTGGCCATCACTTTGAGGGTGACAAGTTGTAGAAAATAATAATTTAGTCCCTAATTTACCCCACAAAACTTTCCAAAAATGGCTTAAAAACTTAACATCCATATCTGAAACTATAGTCTTAGGAATCCCATGTAACTTAACCACATTAGAAAAAAATAATTCAGCCACTGCTACAGCATCATTTGTTTTATTACATGGTATAAAATGAGCCATTTTACTGAACCTATCTACCACAACCATTATTGAATCCTTAGCTCTATTAGTCCTAGGTAATCCTAAAACAAAATCCAAAGACACATCAACCCAAGGATGATTAGATACAGGCAAGGGGGTATATAATCCAAAAGGTTTTGAAGTAGTTTTTGCCTGTCTATATTTAATATAATTAACACAATGTTTCAAAACATCCTTTTTCATGTGTGGCCAATAAAAATGTTCAATTAAAACATCTAAAGTTTTCTGAGTTCCTAAATGTGCCATTAATCCACCACTATGTGCTTCTTGAATTAATAATTCTCTATAAGAGCATGCAGGAACACATAACCTATTTTCCCTAAACAAATACCCTTCATTAATAAAATATTTCCCTTGAGAGGATATTTCACACCTTTGATATATTTCTTTAAAATCATTATCCTCTAGATATAATAGCTTAATAATGGAAAATCCTAATAAAGTAGTATCAGTAGCATTCAATAAAGCATATCTCCTAGATAAAGCATCTGCAACTATGTTATCACTACCTTTCTTATATTTAATTATGTAAGGAAAACTTTCAATGAATTCTATCCATCTACCTTGTCTCCTATTTAATTTTGACTGACTCTTTAAATACTTAATAGCCTCCTGATCTGTATTAACTATAAATTCTCTATGCCATAAATAATGTTGCCATACCTCCAAAGCCCTTACTAAAGCATACAGTTCCTTTTCATAGGTAGAATAATTCAATGTACTACCATTTAATTTTTTACTAAAATAAGCCACTGGTTTTCCTTCTTGAGACAGTACAACCCCTATTCCTAACCCTGAAGCATCACAATCTAATTCAAACATTTTTTCAAAGTCAGGAAGACTCAAAACAGGTGCTTGGGTTAACTTATTCTTAAGTGCCTCAAAAGATTGCTGCTGTTCTAATCCCCAAATAAACCCATTATCCTTTTTTGTTATGGCAGTCAAAGGAGCAGCTATAGTACTAAAATTTCTCACAAATCTTCTATAAAAAGAGCACAGTCCATGAAAACTTCTTACTTCAGTTACACTTTTTGGCACATACCACTCTAGAATAGCCTTAATCTTTTCTTCATCTACAGACACACCTTCTTTTCCTACCACAAATCCTAAGAAAACCACACTTTCCAAACAAAATCTAGACTTAGCTAAATTAGCATAAAGTTGTTCTGCTTTAAACACATTCAAGATAATCCTTAAATGTCCCAAGTGTTCCTCTAAGGATTTACTATATATAAGTATATCATCAAAATAAACAACCACAAATTTCCCAATAAATTCCCTTAATACATGGTTCATAAGTCTCATAAAAGTACTAGGATCATTTGACAACCCAAAAGGCATCACTAACCATTCATATAATCCAAAGTTTGTCTTAAAAGCTGTTTTCCACTCATCCCCAGGTCTCATCCTAATTTGATGATATCCACTCTTTAAATCTATTTTAGAAAATATAACAGCACCACACAAGTGATCCAGCATCTCATCCAGATACCTATATTTAATAGTTATCTTATTTACTGCCGTGCTATCCACACACATTCTCCAACTACCATCCTTTTTAGGCACTAGTAATACAGGTACTGCACAAGGACTCATAGACTCTTTAATATATCCTTTACTTAACAATTCTGATACTTGTCTTTTTAATTCCTTAACCTCTTCAGGATTTGCCCTATAAGCAGGTCTTTTTGGTATAACAGCTCCTGGAATAAAGTCTATTTGATGTTCTATTCCCCTTAATGGAGGTAATCCACTAGGGTATCCTCAGGAAATAATTCACTATATTCTTCCAGTAACATTTTCACTGTACTAGGTACTTCCTCCATTATTCCTTTCTGACACTCATAGCAGTCCTTAAAAACCATCAAATATACATTAGCATTTCTTTTTATTGCCTTTCCTACATCCTTACCTTTAGCATAAAATCCAAAAGTTCCTTTCATATCTTTTGTACTAAGATCATTTCCCAAATTAGACTTAGTTAACTCCTTATAATCAGATTTAATTTTGGTTTGATCTTCAAATATTTCCTTTGGAGTCATAGGTGCTAAAACAATCTTCCTATCATCCTTCTGTACTGTATACCTATTCTTATAACCATCATGTACTACCTTCCTATCATATTGCCAAGGCCTACCTAACAACAAGTGAGCAGCATGCATAGGAACTATATCACATAAAACAGAATCCTCATATTTACCTAATTTTAAATTCACTAAAACCTGTTGACTAACCTTAACATCTCCCAACTCATTAAGCCATTGCAATCTATATGGTTTTGGATGTTTTGTAGTGGTTAAACCTAATTTAGATACCAATAGGGTACTAGTAGCATTAATACAACTACCACTATCTATAGCCATGTTAAAACACTTATCATCAATTAAGCATCGAGTATGGAATATATTTTCTCTTTGTAAAGCATTGGAATCAGGTAACTTATTACTATTTAAAGCTCTTCTAACCACAAAAAGATCCCTACTCACTGGTAATTCTATTTCATCTTCTAGGTCACTATCTTCCTTTCCTACTACATTAGCCCCTTCTTCCTCTTCTTCAGATTCAGATTCAGATTCTACTTCCCTCGATTCTCTAATCAAAATATTTCTCTTGTTAGGGCATTCAGAAGCTATATGACCTAATCCTCCACATCTAAAACACTTAATATCCCTAGTCCTGTTTGACCCATTTACAGGATTTGCCATCAAATTCCTGCCCCTTTCAGGTTTCTGTCCTGTCTTAACTTCAGTGTTTCTCCCCTTAAACTCTACCTTACTATTATTCTTCCAGTTTCCAGAGGTATTTCCCCCAAAATTTCTCCTCATAGTAGTCTTAAACCCAATCCCAGGGGGTTTATATTGCCTAGATTTCCTCAATTGAATCTCTATCTTAGTAGCTATATTCACCATTTCAGTTAGTGTTCCACAAGGATACAGCTCTACCTTATCAGCTATCTCTGAATTTAATCCACTCAAAAACCTAGCCATAGTAGCATCATCATCCTCAATAACTCCTGTATTAATAATCAAAACTTCTAAATCTTTATAATAGTCATCTACTGATCTCACTCCCTGACTAATAGTTTGCAGCCTTTTATGCAACTCTCTATAATAGTAACTTGGTACGAATCTCTTTCTCATTAAAATTTTAAACTCTGCCCAAGTCTGTATAGCAGGTTCCCCACACCTACGTCTAGTTAACACCAAATTATGATACCAAGAAGACGCATACTCAGTAAACTCTACTACAGCCACTTTAATCTTCTTTTCCTCAGAGTAATTGTGACACTCAAATACCAATTCTATTTTTATTTCCCATTCAAAATAGTAATCAGGGTCATTCCTCCCATTGAACCCTGGTATGCTAAGCTTAAGATTATTTAAATTCCTATCTATGAATTCTAATTCCCTATCCTGCCTATTGCTCTGTCTAGGCATCTGATCACTATGGTGGGATATTTGATCTTCTAACTCCTCTAGACTAGCTACAGGTGGAATTCTAGTCCTAGGATTTATTGGAGCCCTTACTAAAACTCCTGCTTGATTAGTGTCAATTCTGTTATTTTGCAATTCATTAAGTCTTACTTCCTGTTCCCCTAATCTTTGTTCTAGGTTAGCAGATAAAACAGCAAATTGTGCAGTCATTTGTTCTTGAAAAGTCCTAAGGGTTTCTAAAAGGTCATTACTAGATACAGATTGGTTCACTGACTGACCATTATTAGACATGATGAATTTCAACAGTAATTAACAATCAACACAGTAATAAAATTAATTGCTGAAGCAACTGATCCAGAATTTTCAGATAATAGACACACAATATTCTATAAGAAATATGGTCGCTCAATTCTTAACAGAATAACAACAGTAGAAATTTACCCAGAATGATTCACTGTCTATGATAATTGACAAGACTAATTCGATAATAGGAATTAAGTAAGAGGGAACGATATTACCGCGTCTTCTTAAGGAATTAAATCAATTATTTAAGTTGCCCCTCTTCTTGGAACCAAGATAGTTCGCCGGTTGTAATTTCAACCTATATACTTATTAACAAACAGATAATTTGTCGAAAATTGGAAATTAAGTATAGCAGATAGTAGAATTAACAAAGGAATTTACAAATCAAAGTTACCAACAACAGTTGGTCGCACCGTCAGTCAAGATTCAGATTCTTGACCAAACCCTAGGTCGATTAGGGTTTTCTTCTTCAGACTTTCAAAAATAGTGGACCAAAAATACTTAATCACCGGTTTGAAAGCGACAAGAATCGATACTGAGTTCGTCGCTGCAAAACCCTAAAATTTCACAACTCAAACTAAGGTTAGCGAAATACATAAATCGAAACAGCAAAAATAAAGAAAATTTAACCAATAATACAGAAACTACGAGCACTCTAGAAAAATCGAGGCTCTGATACCAAATGATGGAAACCGGTTAGGGTTTCGCAAAGGATCGAAGATTTAATCGAGCGCAACGTTCGATTTCCGCCGGTACAGCCTAAGGAAAAACTTTCCAAAGGAAGAACCACAATTTTAGAAGCACAATTGATTCAATGGCAACTGAATTTAGAAGGTGAATGATCAAGATCGATCGAGAAGAGAACGAGACAGAAGCAGAGAAGAAGTGAATGAGAGAATCGCCAAGAGAGAGAAGGAGTCGAGAGAGATCGAGAAAATATCACTGAACTTTATTTCTGTCAAAAGGTATATATCCGTATTACAGAGTATCAGCCTATTTATATGTACACAGAAACCGTATAATACAACAATACATACGAATGATACAGCCTGTTATGGACGGGCGATACGATCTGTTTGGGCCAAAATATAAGGTGTCGAACAGCCCAAACCAACAACACCAACGTAGAGTGTCGTCCAACCAGCCATCATAAAAAAATGACCTAATAATACAATTAAGCTTAAGGCTTAATTTCCCATCAGCTACAACACTATAGCTAATCATGGTCATTAAGGATTGATTAATCCACAATCCAGCTAGTCCCATTTAAGGACCGGGTGGCGGATTATACAACCGTCTTAATTCCCATTAGCCCATTCCGACCGGCGAATGCATCATATGGGATTACAGAAAAATATTAAAGAAAAATTTACATAATCTGTAAACTCCAACATATTCTGCACTGCTCAGCAATTATGTCCAAGTCCACAGAATCCATATGCTGCAATATTATCCTATTAATTCAACAAGTAAGATAAACAATTGTAAGTAATTAATTCACAACAAATTTCAAAATTACTTAAATATAAATTTATAGGATTCACATCAGTTAACCTACATTTGTGTGCTTATTGATTCCTTTAGTTTTTTCCATAGAGTGGGATTATAGTATATCCCAATACATTACCTACTCTAGACACTGATGATGTACTAGGGAATTCTAATATTAAATGGTTTGGTTACCTAAGTAGTTTGCTTTAGCCTGGACTTATGTCTACATTAGTTGGCTTTAGCCTAGACTTATATCCATTATGGTTATTAGCTTTGGCCTAGACTTTATATCCCTTGGTTTAGATAGGCTTCCATTGTATGTAAGACCATGGAGTGGTACACAATATATCGCTTGATAATGAATAACTGGATAATAATTATAACAAATGGTTTGGATGATACTAATTGTAAAAGTTGGAATGAATACTTAGATAATGGCTTGAATGAATAACTAGTTAAATAATTAGAATGATTGACTGGATGTTGACCTATATCAGTATATAGATATGGAAATGGTATACTCTCATCAATTGAGCAAGTTGGAAAATAATCCCTAGTGGTTATTTGCTATAAATTCTTAGTATGTGTGTGTGATTATCTATGATATTGTACTATGAAAATAAGGATGGTACTTTCTGAGTTTCCTAATTTATGCATGAAAGTTATTTTTTATGCATCATTTGATTTTTATTAGCAGATACACTTACTTATATGGCATTGCCATGGCGCATGTTAAGTATGATATCCATGTCATATTTGAACCTAGTATGCTTGTGACTTTCATTGAGGAGGTAATTTTGCTTACTCAATACGTAGCATACTAATGTACATGTTATCTCAGTTACCTACTCATTCCCACTAGTAGAGGGCCACGTGTAGGTTTTTGGAGATCGCTAGTAGTGGGCCTACCTCTGTTTGGGTTTGGGGCTTGAGAACATGGAAAGGTTGAGATTTTTATACGTTCTATGAAAGACCATGATTTTAGGGTCATGCCCTAAGTTATTTTCTACTCTAGTCCTATATTCTCAGCTCATTATTCTCTCTATATTTGACTATATCAGGGATCATCAAGGTCCTATATTGTAAATGATCTTTTTAATATTTATGTAACTTGATCTTACACACTCTACTTTAATTATGTTGGTTTGTCTTTAGCCTTATATCTAATATGGGATAGGCAACTGATGCCTATCCTTTATTAGGTATGATAATAGCACCCTGTGTTTCCTAGGTGTGTTTAGTATTTTCCACTTTCACACTACTTAATTATAAAATTTTTTGGTAATAAAAAATGGGGGTGTTACACCATAACTTGATGAGGATAAAGAAAAAAAAAAGGAATAATAGCTTATAAATAATTAATTTAATAGATTAAGTAAGCATGGATAATAGACCTAATAACTAGTTAATATCATTTGTTGTTATCCATGGTATCTATGTTTTTTTGGTAAGCATGATGAGTTATGATTTGTTTAATTCTTTACATGGCATAAAATCCCAATGCATTATATGACTGTGGTAGATTGCATAAATTTAATTATATGGCCTAAGCATGATAAGTGTTAGCATTATTTTCCTTTTTGTGTTAGCCTTGCATGCTTGTGAATCCCCTTAAGGAGGTAATTTGGCTTACTTAGTATGTAGTATATTGATGTACTTGTTACTTTTGCTCACTTGTTCAATCTCGCAAGTAGAAGACCATATGTAAGTTTTTCAAGAGAGTAGGTAGTGGATCAACTTGTGTAGGGCTTGGGAGCTTGGACATCCAAAGATCATTTGTAGGTCTTGAATAGACGGGTTGTGGGGATCTACCTATTTCATTTTTGTCTCTATCTTATTTATTTACTTTTAGTTTACTCTCTCCTATGTCTTTTCAAATTTTGGGGACCCTTAGAGGTCTTGTTTGTAAAAATTTTATCATAGCATCTACATGACTTAGCTTAGCACACTCTATTATTGTATTTGGATTGATTGGTTTTCTTTAGCCTTTTATCTAACATAGGATAAGCGGTAAATTATTCTATGTTAGTTGCAATGGTAACACCTCATTTTTCTAGGTGCTTAGTATTTTTTTTCATTTCCATAATCTTTTAAAATGTAAATTTTTAGTAGTAAAAAATAGTGGTATTATAAATGGCTTGCATTTATCCAAAAATGGAGCCATAAAATTTGTAGGCTAGTGCTAGCAGCAAGGTACGAGTGGATCCATGCAAAGGGTGGCTCTTTTTCTTTAGCACAAAAACTCTTCCCAAAGTAGAAGGGGTTTTGGTCCTTCTACTTTTGAAAAAAAAAATACCTTAATGTGGATGTTGTATTAAGAATGTTCCTGCGGCATAATGGAGCATATTATTGTAATAGCCTAAAATTTTGAAAATCTAAAATTTAATATTTAACCTTTATTTTAAATAATTTAATCTTAAATTATTAATTTAATTATTTTGTCAATATTTGATTTACAACAATAGACATAATAAGTTAATAAATTAACATATATATATATATCATTTTATCTTACTCTTTTTATTTAAATGAATTCCCAAACATATAATTTTACCAAAATTATTCTCTTAAATTAATACTTTAAATTTTGGATAAATTAATTTACTGATTTTACCATTAGCCAAATTTAGCTCAATTTCTAATACAAACTCTAAAAATATTTTTCTTTTTCTTTTTCCCCTTTCCTTTTTTCCTCTTTCTTTTTTCTTCTTTTTCCTTTTCTTTTATTCCTTTCTTCATTGGGTCATCCCTCCTCCTTTATCCTTCTCTTCTTCTCCTATTAGGCTAGCCTAGGCTCCCATCTTTTCCTTCCTTTCCCTCTTCTCCCCCTTTGGGCTAGCCCACCTTCCCCTTGATTTTTGTTTCTCTCCTCTCCCATACAAGTTGATCTACACCGTTTTCTTTTCTTTCTCCCCCACTCAGCCTCCTTCCCTTCTTCCTTCTTCTTCCCCTAATCACCCTCGAGCTAAACACACCCCCTGTGCCCTACACCCTTGCCTGCACTGCTCCACCACCAACCCACAACCTATACCTATTTACCCCGCCAACTCCTCCCCTGCCATTGTTTCTTTCCATTTTTTGCCCCTACCACCCTTGTCCCCTCCTCCTCATATGCCCTTCCCTACCTACCTACCATTCCAACGTACCTCCCTTTACACCCACCTAATCTCTTGCACTGCATGCCTCTCCCTCTCTCTTTCTTCTCCTCTTCCTTTTCTTCTCCTTCCCTTCTTCTTCTCTATGCATTTTCTCCCCTAGTTTTCCCCTCTCCTTCTTGATTCTCCCTTCTCTTTCTCTTCCTCTTTCTCCCCTATTTTTCATCACCGCCCCTGTTTGCCATCTCCACCACCCAATTGGCCACCACACCACCCTCTCCCACACCCTACCTCCTCCCTAAACTACCTCAAGAAGCCACCAAATGCCACCTTGTAGCCTCCCTTTTATCTCTTTGATGCACTTTCATATGCACAACAAATTTAATAAATAAATCCTAATTTCCAAATACGTAGTATATGGCAAGAAGGAGTCGAACCCACAAGGAATGGAATATAATCAATAATTCTGTAATCGATGTTAAAACCCCGGTTATGCAATAACATATAATTCTATCATCAATATCTAAACTATGGATAAATAATAAAACATTGTACTCACTAATTAATGAATAAGGACAGGAAGGCATTGATTATGGAATTAGGATATCAAATAATCATGGAGAAACGAAAGATTCTAAATGATTTAACGTTGACCTGTAGAAACTCATAATAATTCATCTCTTTGCCTTCTCTTAATTCTAATAAATTGAATAAGCTCTCAATTTATCATCTAACCAATTAATAACCTAGGTTAAGAACACTAGATTCAATTAATGGCAGCATTACGAATGGAAAGCAGTCAACTACGACCATAATCACACAAGCTCGGATCATGCAATCGAACGAATTAATGGACAAGATTAATAATTAATCTTTTGCTACTCTAGAAACATTAATTAACAATTACGTGTTAATTCCGTTATCCTAGCGTAGATTAAGATCTAAACTAGATAGGTGATCAGTCTAATTAGTTTAAATTCTTAATCTATGATGCGAGATCATTCAATTCCGTCCATCAATTCAATTAAATTCCATATAGAATCATGAATTCAAAATCCAAAACCCTAATTCCATCATCAAATCCTCCTACTTTATATTATCTACATAATTGCAGTAACACACAATTAAATGCAATAATCTATAATTAACATCAATGCTTAAAAATAAATTAACAATGAAACACTAAACACAAGAAAAATAATAATGCAGCAAAGAGAATTGAATTGCATTCAATCAAAAATCAAAACTTGCAATGAAAAGAGGAATGGAGAAGAACTTATCGAATTGAATTGCAGATTGTTGATTGTTCAATTGAATACAATGGAGAGAAAAAGAATTGGAATTACAAATTACATGTGGTATCTAGAGAGGATAGAGAGAAAGAGAAAATCCCATTCTCGAACTCCCCCCCGAACCATCTTTTCGAATGTTCAAACTTTAGAAATATATCGGGGAAACATTGCGCGAACGGTTACAGAATTTGAGAAAAACACGGTCCGTGTTAGAAGACACGGGACCCCCGTGTTTTTTCCTTGAACTCTCGACCAAATGATAAGTAACATATGGTTTTAAGTGTGCTAAAAAGGGTTTGGTGGTGTTAGAAATGCAAGTTGGGTATGATTATCTATATTTTATATGCTAGAGGCATTTTAGTAATTTTACATATAAAATGGAGGTTGCTTAAATAAATATGCCTAATAGGTAATAATTGGTTCTAAGATTAATAATGAGGATTTTATAGTGTTAATAATACAAGTTGCGCATGAATATTGATATTTTATGACCTAGAGGCATTTTAGTAAATTGGCATATGTAATGGGAGTTTAACTTAATAAACATATAACATAAGTGGAAATTGGTGCTAAGTGTGATAATAGGGATTTATTTCATTAGCATCACATATTCCAGCATGATCATGAACATTATAAGGCCTAGGGGTATTTTGGTAATTTAGGGAGTATCATAATAAATATACATGGGCTAGGGTTAACTTGGTATATTAGGGCATGTTCTGATGTTCTTTTCATTAACATACAAGAAGTACATTAATTGTTGATTAAACAGAAGAATGTGTGTTGATTATTCTAGAAGTGCATGATAGGGTTTTATGGATAAAATGATCATTTAGTATGTTGGGTAACTTAACTACATAATCAATAGTATAATTATAGTATGTTACTCTTTTATGGCATGTTGATAAATAAAAATGAATTAATTGATAGAAGTGAATGGTAAAGATGTAACCTTAGCCTTAGGGGCATTTTGGTCATTTTAACCTAAGATGCCAAAGTATGAGTGTCGGAGCCTAAGATAGCTTTAGTGGACTACTTAAGTAAACATTGACAATAATACTAATATTGACTACTTTATAATAATGGAAACAAATAAAAATAGTTAAGTATGTGATTAATGTGTTTCTCATGGTCAATTTAATTAAGACACTAAGAGTGAAAGACCTTAAGATCGAAAATGGTGGCTCTTTAGGGGTCGCTACCCTAAAGACATGGTTTAGCCCAAGATTATTTTAGATATTTTTGGTGTGCCTTGGTGCCCTAGTCAAGCCTTAAATCTTACTTTATTTAGTTCTATTGGGCTACTTAGGGGTATGTATACTTATAGATTAGGTGCCCTTGTTAGTAGGGTATTGTGTGTCTTCATGCACCATGCGACTAGGGTACAATTGTGTCCCTAGGTTGATAGTGGATAGAATACTGTACTGCTCCTATGTGCTAGTATAACCAGTGTACCTTTGTGTCTTTATGTTTGTGATCTCCCCCTTGAGTAAATAAGATGAAATAGGTGTGATAATTAAATACAAAGACATTAATCACTTGTAGTAGAACACCATGTGGGTTAGGACCGTATGTAGTATATATACCGGTCCATCGTTTATAATAGTGGTTAGGAGTGTTCTGCCCTAGATTATATCATATGTACTAGTCCATCAATTATAATAGTGTTTAGGAGCATACTGTCTTGGATTATATCATATGTACTAGTCCACTGGTTATAATAGTGGTTAGGAGCATTCTACCTTAGAGTATATCATCTATATTGGTCCACCACTTATAATAGTGGGGTCCTCAAGCCTATGTAGATATAATTTGAGAGATGATTAATATCTTAAGTCCAACTAATAATGAACGGACTATTCTGACTTGTTGATGTAATATGTTAGTGGCCTTAGTGCCTGCCTGGAAGGGTTAGTGTAAGGTGTAGTGTTGATGGGCCTATGAGACTTCCTTTGAGTTAGGCGGATGTTGTATGGTTGAGTGTGTTGTTGGCTATTTAATTATAATACAAAGTGCATCGCTTTGATTTCCCCTTAATATGTTATGTTGCTTCTAAGTGTATGAGCCTTTGTGACATATAATCTTGATGCATGCAGCCAATGGAATGTTTATTGTATTTCAATTATATGCACGATCCCTTGTTCATGGATTTGATGTGTTGCAAATGATGTATTATATGCAGGCCCTACATATTAATTTTGTATAAATGGTTACTCAGTACTATAGTACTAAAGGGTTCATTTTGTGGACCCCTACTTATTCAATGGGTAGTGGCATTTGCATGTTATCTCACAATTATTATTCCAGACACACTCTCAGGTTAAACGCATAGGACTATCTGGGAAGATTTCAGCATTTTCCTTAAAACCTTTATACTTCTTTTTCCTACAACTTTAATCTTTGGCCACTATTGGTGGATTTTATTTCTTCTAATTTCACTATTATGCTACTCTATTTTATGTTTGTAATCTTGGATTTGTGTAAAGTATGTTTTTTAGCCTTAGCACTTGGTACTAGAATGATGGAGGAAAACTGGTCTGGTACTAAGTGTGATGGTAGCATCTCCAAAATTTACTATAATTGCTTCCGCTTAAAATTTTAAAAATGATATTTTTCAATAGTGAATTTTGAAGGTGTTACAATTATACTATATTTATTTCATGCTATACCATGTCATATACAATATTGTAATATTTTCCCCAAATATATGCATCTAATTATGAATATAAGTATAATAGGATATTTTAGAAATTTTTAATATTCAATCTGATTTTTTTATAAAGAAAATATGGAGTAATTATCCTATCTATGTGGTGCAGATATCCAATTTTAAACACCTCTAATTGCTACTATCTTTTTAAACTCAATGATGGGTTTATCTAAAAAAAGGATATTGATACACATCATGAAAACCATAATAATTTTTTTATATTTTAGTTACTTTTTCTACTATTACTTAATTTTGTAGTTTATTAAATTATTAAATTCTATTGATTTATTATAGTAGATAATAACCTATTTAAGGACTATGTTAGCCTAGTTAAAATAATTTAGAATAAATATATAAAATTATTTATTGAGATCTAGCTTAGGCCTCCTAATCTTCAACTTTGGATTATGGTAAACTACAACCGATTTGAGTGGAACATTGCCTTATTATAACACTTTTTTCTCTCTAGTCTAACCTTCATAGATATAATACGATTGTTTCGAAATCAATTGATAGTTTATCAATCCATTCCTCTTCTCTTTGTTTGGAATTATAACAAGGACGATATCGCTTGGTATTATCCATTTCTTTAATTTGACTTGTCTCTTTTTTTTTTAATTTGACAATTAACTTCTTTTTCGTAGGTTTAGGGACAAATTCATACTTAGGTGCATATCATAGAGACATTTGCATAAGAGTAAGCAAAATGTGTATTGGAATATTAAATCTTCATTTGACTACACATTATAGATTGTGGGATTAGGTCAACCAAGTGACCATGGAAATTTATACTATGTTTTCAAGAATTTTCTAATTTTTTTTCTTCCAAAAATTTTTATCATTAAAAGCTTTCAAACACTCACATATTAAGTTCCTAAATCAAAGAGAGTTGAAGAGATAGTAAATGTAATTGTTTTTAAAATACTCATAGGTATTATTATAACTTTCTTCTTATACGTAATCTTTCAAACAGAATCTCATTTAAACCTTAATCTTTTTAGAATGAGGTATCCATCATATTTAGTTCACCATGAAACATATTGATGTTAGAAATTTTTTGAAAGAAAATATCTTTCACTATGATTATTAAAAAAATAAGAAAATTATATCATAATGTTTCTAAGATTTTTTTTATACAAATCGATATCTAAATTAACATACTTCAACACAAGCTTTAATTTTAAAATATTATTCTAATCATAACACATATCTTGAAATTAATTTTGAGTAAAAAGAATTGTAAAAATTTAGTATAATAATAGTAAAATATGTGTATAGCAATGATAAACGATCAATTTTAATATAATAATGTTGAAATTTCATCACTAATAGAATAATGAAAAAAAATATGTATGGTAAGTGAAGGATGAATAAAACTCTGGTGAAAAATCTATTTGGTTTTGGTGAAAAATTATTTAATTATAATGAGAGGTTAGTTTTTGTAATACCCCACTTTTTAGGGTCTTTAATGTGTGTTGGTGTATGTATTTGATTGTGCTTAGTTATACTTTACAATTGTGTTTAAAGTAGGTATCATTTTGATTGGGCTTAGTTTGGATTTTTGGAAGGTAAATGGTTTTTTGGATAATCAATTGAGTGTTTGCTCCTTAAATTAAAGCTTTGAAACCAGGTGAACCTATCAACTGGGTTGAGGTACCAATTAATTGGTTTGACTAAGCTAGTTGTTCTTTGCACATAATCTTTAGTGTGAATATTCTTCTAGAAATGTTATAGCATTGTGATTATGTTTTGAGTAGTTTGTTCATAATTTTTACAAAGAATTTGAGCCTAGCTAACTTGTTTTACCAATTTAAAATGGGTTTGTGGATGATAAATTTTCAAAAGTCACTTTTATACCTTCACCTTCCTTTCCTTCTTATTGCCTTTTTGTCTTTTTTGTGTGATTATAGAGTAGACAATTCATCCTTTCAACCTTTGAATACTTATCGACTTTGATTCCCACTCTTTATTACCCCTTTCCCACATTGTATTTAAATTTTATAGGGTACATTACCCTAAAATATTATAGCTAATCACCATTTGAGCCTAAGCATAAAAGTTCAACCTTGAACCCTCAAAATCTGCACTTGGAAGCTTAGATTTAGGCAAGTCTTTGTAATCTTAATTTATAAACCCCTTTACCCTTCATTTCCACTATAGTTCTTTAGCAATTTCAAGTTAAAGCCTCTATTTTTCTCTTTTCTTTCATAACCTTTGAAATCCCCTATTTATTCTCCATAATTGTTTTTCCCTCATTATCTCTCTTTCTCCTCCAATTCTAATCTTTCTTTCTTCTTCTAGTCTTTCTTCTAACCCCTTTTTTTGTTTTTACACAAGACGAGGTTAGATTTGGGAAAAGAGTGAGGGATTATCTATTATTTTCTTGGGTTCTTTTTTTTTTCTTGAGAAGTTTGATTATATATGAGTTTCTTTGTAATATATTATTTTAATGTGGGTTTTATATGATTTTATGGTTTTACTAAGTTTCAAGCTCATTTTAAAGGTGTTAAAGTGTTGGAGGAGTTTGGATTTTCAAGATGATAAGACTTTTTCTCACTTCAATGGGTTTTGCTATGTTTTTGTTGGTTAACCCATTGCCTTACTTATTTCATGGAAAATTGTATGAGTATATGAAAATGCATGTGTTGTGTCAGCATGGAAGTATGAATCTTAGAGATAAAAATATGTTAGTCATGATAGGATTGAATAATGGGATATTTGTAGAAAAAAACTAAATATAAATCTTGTGTGCATAAATCTCATAGGTATGATTTGGATTTCATGACTATCTTTTGCATTTTTAGCATCTCAATGGCATAAGCATGTGTAATATGATGTATATATTGTTTGACATAATGGCCTAGCCTGAAAAGAACATGACATATGATTCACAAGCTCTTTTATTAATTTTTATAAGATGCAATCATGATTTTGATGTGTAACTATAATTATAAGCTTAATTATAGTATTTCACATGTTTATCCATGGATGTTATTGTTTATCACCTTATATGATATGTGATCTAGATTGAATGAGTAAAGTATTTATAACTTGGTTTTGTGAAAATGTGACTGGTAAGAGTTGTTTTATCCCTGACTGATCGATTGGTAACTATAACCAATTGAATGGTGCTTAGGACACATTAACTGGTTTGACAGACCAATTGACCAAATAGTATATGACCCTAATGGCCTTGGTCTTAGCTTAGATCCATCAATTGGTTTAACTAAACAAATAATATGGTTCCTTGAATAATTAATCTATTAAGTCAACAAATCAATTGGTTAGCATGTGACCTCGGTAGTCTTAGCATCGGCTTAAATCGATTGACCGATTTAACCAAACCAATTGTTTGGTTCTCAAAATAATCAATCAGTTAGGTTCAACATTTGGCTAGTTCACAGGCAATGTGAAGGTTTTGTAATGACTTAACTGATTAATTGGTCCATTTTTAGTTTTCTCATACTTGGATGGTGAACTAAAATGCTAGTATTTATAAGTTAACTTGGATTAATTGTATTTAATTGATGGATTAACATTTAATAATGATTTATCCTTGTTTAACCTTAACCATGCATATAACCTTTCTTGTGACCCTAAAATTGAAATACCCCAGAATTAATTATTTTGGAAATAAATCATTAAATAACGATTATTGGGGAATTTATTTAATATATTACTCTGTTTAAATTAAAAAGGGATTTTGTAGGGCAAGCTAATAGGAATTTTGAGATAATTTATAAAGGGTATCTTTATATATATATTTTTTTTTGGGCCCTAAATTAGCCTAAAAAGGAGGATAAATATTTTATTTAATTATTTAAATATTCATACTCTAAGTACCCAAGGTAAATATTCTAAATATTTATATAAAACAAAATACTAAAATAAAATAACAAAAAATAAACCTTTCCCCCTTTTTCTTCCTTTTTCCTTTTTCTTCTTCCCCCCCTTCTCGCCGTTGGGCCAGCTGCGGCCCAACCCCCTTCTTCTTTTCCTTCTTCCCCCACGGCCCAGCGTCGTCCATTTCCCCTGGCAATGCAACGCAGCGTTTTGCCCCTCTTTCCGTCGAAACGCTGCACCCCGATTAATGAAGTAGCCGTTGCCTGCCAGCTACTCGACGCCGCGCATCGTCCAGAAATTCACCCAAAACGTCGTGTTTTAATAAGGCCTTTTGACCGTTACCGAACCGGACGGTCCCCCCTTCTTTTTCTTTTCTCCCCGGACCGCCGGTCCGGCCTCCTCCCCTTTTCTTCCTCCCGCGCACAACCTACAACACGCCGCCATCCCCCTCTGCGCCGACCGCCTGTCTGCGCTGCCTGCGTCGCTGCCTTCCCATTTCTTGCCCTTCCAGCTACCCTCCCTCCACCAGCCGACACCCCCATCACTCCTAGGCCGCCCCGCACATTTTCTTTTCTTTTCCTGACCAGCCCACAGGTCTGCCATGGCAGACCTGCGTCGGCCTGCCACCGCCGGCCAATGTGCCCGAATCGCCGCCTAACCTGCCTTCCCTTGTCCCCTCTCTCGATTCTCCCCCTTTTGAGCCTATAAATACCCCCCCAAGGATCGAGCTTCGGGGGTTTTTGAAACCCAACCCAGAAATCACCTCTTGCGCCGCCCCCTCTTCAGATCGCCACCCCGTCGCCGCCGCCCATCGCCGCTGCTTAATCCACCCCCGAAACCCTTCCTTGCATCACCCTCCACCAACCTAGGCCTCCCTCACCCCTCGGTTTGCTCTGCACGCGCCGCCCCAGGCGTGCAAAGTACCCTTCCCGACCAAGCCAGCCTCGAGCTTCGCCGCCCTTCTCACCGCCGCCCACCGCCGTGCCACCACTTCCAGCACCCCCTCTACCTCCCAAAACCACCAAGGGGGCTTCCCCAACCTCCCTAGACCCTCTGTTTCCCCTGCCAACCCCTCCTTTTCCTTCCTTCCCCCTCCACCACTTCTCCACCTTTCTTCTCCCCCAACGTCGCCGCCGCCTCCGCCGCCGTGTGCCGTGCACCGCCACCTGTGCCACCAGCACTCCTAGGTGGTCCTCTAAACTCCCCAACCCATAAATCCTTGTTATAGAAATGCTAATTATTTTTAGAAGTATTATTAGTATTATTATTAATGTTATTATTATTATTATTATCATTATTCAACCTAACCTTGATTTACTTATTATTGTTAGTACTAATATTATTAATGACCTATAACTTTAGTATTATTATTTTAACATCGTTATTGTTATTATTAATAGTGTTACTATTATCATTATTATCATGGTTATTATTATTATTATCATTTTAGTTCCTTGTCACTATTAGTAATATTTCATATATCCCTAACCTCACTATCACTACTACTATCACCGTTATTAGTAACATTAAACTACTACCATTAATAATAAATATTATTAAAATTACTTTAAATTATTGTAGCTATTAAGACCCACTTTTATTCGTAGTAGCATGATTAGCCACCTTAAGAATAATGACCATACTTTTACTTATAAAAGTAATATTATTATTTTAGCCCTAATGGTAAGTTAAAGATAAGGGTAAGATAGGAAGAATAGTGTTTTGGTCAGAGGGAAATTAACCTCTAGTTTTTCCCGCTTATAGGTGAATCAAGTCGACACCCGGAGGAGGCGTAGGAACGTGCTCCAAGATCGGAGTCGTGTTAGGTAAGGACGAACCTATGGCCTTGTGCTATATGTGATGTGATGTGTTGATGAATGACGAGTATGCCATGTTAATGTGTATTATGCATGTGTTATGAATAACCTGTTTTGTGTAGCGCAGCGTGGATAATGAGGTATGATGTGTGTGCCTTATATCACATGAGCATGACATGTTTATGTATTGTATTTATGATGTGTTGATACGGCCCTCTAAGACATGCATGCTGGAGTTTTGGTATTATGGAATGGGACTAAAAGAATAACAAGAGGGGAATGGGAAGTGAGATTATTAAGGGGGAATATGGGGTAGACCCAAGTACCTCATCATCCATGAGAGAAACTGTACGTGGAAAGCATGTCTAAAATAAATGAAAGTTGGGAACCATGCATGGGGGCTTTAAAATCTGCATGGTGACTTGGGGTGTCTGCATGAGGTGACTAACTCTTGCATAGGGGTGTGTCTTATGTGAGAAAAGTTGAATTTGGGAGTAAATGAGAGATGGGGAGAGTTGTAGGGTGGTTGGAGACTTGGGGTGAAAAATAGTACGTAGGTTGGTATAAGGGTGCATAAGGGGCCTAACTAGGGTTTCGGTAAGAAAGTGGATACTTGGGGAGTACGATGGTGAGGATGATTAAGGAGGTGTGGATTGTGGGTTGAGAGTGTCGGTTTACTATGAAAAAGGTGAGTATGGGTGATCCATGTGAAAGAAGAGACTTGGGGATGAAAAGAGAGAGGTTACTTGTGGAAGAAGTAAGGTTCTAGGGTCTGATGTGGCCAACTAGGGTTTTACTGAGTACATGCGAGGTTGAGGAATAAAAGGGTATGCCTTGGACTTTGACTTAATAAGGGTGAGATGTGGGGGTGAATAATGGGTAACGGTAAGTGAGAAGAGGTTGGGCCACATAGGCCCAACTAGGGTTTCCAAGGGGAAAACCCTAGAGGTTGAGAATTGGCGAGATCGATGCCGTAGGGTGTTGGGTTTAACCTACACTTCCAGGAGTTGGTCCTTCAATATGTGTGAGCTTAAGGGGAGAATAATGTCGGGGTGTGATTTGGGGTGCACGAGTCTCAATATATGGGACGGGCCTCTTGAAAGGAAAGCGGTAGAATGTAGTGGGCATGCATGTTAAGGGCGATGTGTGATTCAATAAGACACGAATAAGACATTAATTACGTAAAGCGAAAGACTGATGAGCCCGACCCAGTCCGGTCCACCGGTTAGAATAGTGGCCAGAGGCGTTTTGCCCTGGGTGTTTATTTCCGGTCCACCGGCTATAATAGTGGTCAGAGGCGTTCTGCCCTGAGTGTTTATTCCGGTCCACCGGGCTATAATAGTGGGGGATTCGGGCTCGATAGACCCAAACGAATAAGTTAATCCATGGAAAATTACTAAGTACTTACAGCGAAACACCATATAAGTTGGGGCCAGTCCGGTCCACCGGTTAGAATAGTGGCCAGAGGCGTTCTTCCCTGGGTGTTGATTCCGGTCCACCGGCTATAATAGTGGTCAGAGGCGTTCTGCCCTGAGTGTTGATTTCCGGTCCACCAGCTATAATAGTGGGGTCCCCGTGCTCACATGGATTATTGACGAATGTGTGAAATGGACTTATTATCATTCATGAGAATAAAGAATAAGTCACCAGAAAAGTATTCGGACCTTATCTTGTGGGTTATCGCATGTTGTCTGTATGATTGTGCTATGTGTGCTATGTGGTATGATTGTATGTTTGGCCTTAGCGCACCAGTGCCCTTACTCAGTATTGGACCCGTACTGATACTACCTTGATTGAATGGGTCCTGTGATGATCCACCGATGGTGGGGAGCAGACCTCCTATGCAGATTTGATCGGTTACTAATTTGGGGTGGAAGGCTCGGCTTGAGTGAGTAGGCGATCCGGATATTGGTCCCTTGGGATCTATTTTATTTAGCTATATTTTGTACTATGCTTCTTGTTTTGAAACCGTACTCTTAAGTTGTAATCTTAACGATATTTTAACTATTGTTGACTCGTGGTTTTCATGAATGGTCTATGTTAACTATGGACCTAAGTTTTGATGACTCTTACGTAACGATTGTTTAGTTTAGCCTTAGCACTTAGTATCGGACGGTAGGAGTGAACCGGTCTGGTACTAAGTGTGGCGGTAATACCCCCAAGTTTACGGTTTTAATTCTTTCACTTTCGCTAAACCTTTTGATTTAAACGAAATTTTTCAGTAGTAAATTTGGGGGTGTTACAAAAATAATTAGAGTAAATGGATAAAATGGATTATTTCCTTATGGTTGGTGTCTATGTAATGAATCCTAATTGTGATTAATACACTCATAATCAATTATGTCTTCATCTTAAACTTGTGTATTGTTGTAAGCTTTGATGACTTAGTATGATTAGAAGTAAACAACATATACACATATGATGGCCATAAAAATAACCTTACTTTAACTTAGACTTGAATTTGTAAATACAACAAAACGAATAGAAATAAAATGTTAGCTTAAACGTCTATGATTAATATTAATATTAATATTAAATAGTTGCTCCTATTTGATATAAATGATTGAGTTAATACTTTAATGGGAATAATGGAACATGCAAGAACCTTATAGTGCTATGCTTGAATTAATATGGCATGATATGTTAGGTATACCTTAGCGTGTTATGAAATCTTAATCCAATAAGATATTAATTACTTAAAATGAAAGAAGCATTATAATGGGTCTATGCTATTTGATTCTCGATTAGCTACCTAGGTTTTTTTTATCTTTAGGCATATTTTTTGCTTTTGAGTGCCTTCAAGTGGGATCCTAGTTGACTATGGTGCCTTTCCTACTCTAGGCAGTGCTATTATATTGGGAGTATCAACGCTAAAGGGCATGGTTACCATAGAGAGATTATTTAGCTTCTATTGGACTTTATGTCGATTCACTTATTTAGGTAGACTTTCATGATCATTGAAAGACTATTGGAGGATAATCCTGCCTATTGCTCGATAAATTAGTATAAAAAAGTTAGATATTTACATGACAAAAGATAATAACCATAGTGAATCCTAGAGATGTATCGCATTGACCTTGTATTATTTCATGGTTGATCTCGGTATGATTTTTTCACTAACATGAAAATTGGTTTTTTCTTCATAAGTATTTAAGAGTTCACACTTTATGTAATTCCTCAATTCTTGCATAATCCTTTTCATTGCTTAATAAACTTATACAAATGAATGTTATTGTCATTCTAACTGAAGATAGTAATCAGTTGGTTCTAAGTATATCGTGTAACCTTTATTTACTTTCCTTCAATGTTATATCATTAAAGTGTTTCTTTGAATGACAAATGTGGTATATCCATTATGATATTTGTACCTATATACAACATGCATTACCATATGTTTCCCTTAAATGTAGCATGGTTATATAACTCTCTTATTAAGGCATTTTTCTATAGAATTATCACATAATCTATATTAAGTGTAATCTTTTTCCTCCTATTCTAAGTGTAACACCCCTAAATTTTAGACTAGAACTTTTTTCTTGAATAAAATTCAAAAGCATTCAATAAAGCAAAACTATGGGATATTATCATCACATCAACCATGAGAGAGGTGTGATCATCACCTAACCCATGCTTGATGTAAGATAAAATGGAACAACAAACAAAAATATGCATTCTCTACTAAGAATGCAACAATAATAATGATAACAATGATGAGAGTAATAATATAGATATAATAGAGAGATTATAAAATCAAAATACATGAGCTAAAGACAAGAGTTTAAATAACTGGAAGAACCAAAAGTATCTTAACATAGTGGAAAAAATATATCTAACTAACTAGCCTAATTCTCAACTAAACAAAAACATAACACTTGAAACCTAAGAAATGACTAGCTACAAAACTACAACATCATCCTCAATGTACTATAGCTAATAGCAAATCATACTTTGCTCACAAAACAAGAAGATGAATCATTTTAGTGACTATACATATGTTGTATCAGTACGTTGAAGTACTAGCAAAACACACTACATAAAATATGGTAATGGCTCATGTTGCACATTGTGGGTCACATAGTAGTATAGTAATAAGAAAAATAAAATACCATAATACTCAGGCTCATGATTGTAATATAATAAGGCAAACTTGCATAGAAATCCTAGAAGAATAATAATACAGATCATACATTAAATTCACGTAACAAGAAGCATATTACAAATCTTGCTTTAGTAACCACATACTTTTAAGTTATTAAGATAATGTAATCAGCCAAATCTATTTCTCCACCATGAACCATAATCATGGTAGCAAATAGGGTTAAGATACATCAATAGGGCTTTTCCCAAAGGATAAAACACCTACCACACATTGAATGCACCTATCCTAGTGCTAACAAAAATTGAGATATAACACCCACTATACATGGTAAAACTACATCAATGGGGCTTGTACTATGATGACTCACCCACTACACTTTAAATTCATCCACTATGAGGGCTACTCAAGTTGGGAAACCAAACACACCTAAGCAATGGATAAAAGTGTCATGGGCCTTGTATTGAGATACCTCACCCAATTGAGTTGGACATCAATGCCATGTCACCCTGCTATAGTATTTTCTATACCTCAAAGATATTTGCATATCCCCTATAAAATCCAACCCCATAGAGAAGAAGATAGGTAATGAGTAAAAAGATAAAAATACAAGGCAACCCACCAACAAACTCCCAGCTAGCTACACTAAAAGTTGGAGAAAATGCTCAAAAATCTTAATCCATTATCATTCAATTCCAAGTGATATAAAAAAATAATTAATTCCAATGTTAGCAATTTTATTTTCTACGTGATAACACCAAACACAACACAAAATGTACAAGCCACCAATTAGGTGTTTAAATATAATGCTAAACTTAAATACTCACCAAAGTTAACCACTCAATACACCATAATGCTATCATTTTGATCTATATTATTTTTAGGTTATGCATGGTTGAAATATTGATTAAAATATGTAATTAAATGGAAGAATTAATATAGAAAGAATAACAATTAATAATGGTTATGCATAGAAAATGAAGGAAAACCAGTTGATTGGCTACTAGAGTTAGTTGACTTGTATGGTGGCATAACACCTAAGGAGAAATATGACACACTAAAATGAGAATATTGGTTGTTCCAACTGATTGATTGTTCATATGAACTAGTTGATGGGTCTAAGTAGAGGTCAAACCACACAAGTCACAAAGAAACAAGACAGTGGGTTAGGCAAACCAATTGATTGTTCATGAATATTAGTTTATTGGTTCATTAAACCAATCAACTTTTCAAGCAACCAATTTATTGTGGAAACCAAACCAAACCAAGCTAGTCGATTGGTTATAAAAAACAAATAGTCTAGTTTGGGTAAATAATGTCTAAATAAACAAGCCTCATATAAACAAAATCACAAATCTTTTCAAATTACACCTATCATGATTATATATTGTAAAACATATAAAAGGACTTACTCCACTTATGAACTCACATAAGCCATGGTAGGGATTAATTTTTAATAAGGTCACGCTTGAATTTCACTAAACTCATACAAAAATAAAAATACTTGAACATACTTAAAAAATTTAGAAATTAAATCATGATGACATGCTCAAATCTAAGAACTCAGCATTATAGGCGCACAACACAAAACATACCAAGCACTCAAACCCACAAAAAACAACACATTACCTTATTCATATTAGAGCTAAGGAAGTCGTATCTCCAAGAAAATTATCTAGCCCGTAAATACTCCTAACTTGATGAATTCTACCAATGGCTCAATTTACTAAGAGAATCAAGAACCAAAATGATTAAAAATCCTTTTCAAAAATTAATAAAATGAAATCAAAAAAAGAAGGGGAAGAAAATGGCATGACATAACCTCTTCTCATAACTAAAATAAAAAATAGAAACCAATATCTCTAACTTTTCACAAAACCTTAATCCTTACTTACTAGAAATAAAGTAGTTCTAAGGCTAAGATTGGAAGAAGAAAAAGAGACGAGAATCAAATAAAGGATGAGAATAAAAAAAAGGAAAGTTCTTTTTTTCTAAAATAGAAGAAAAATGAGAGAATGAAGGATATCCTTAAACTTAGCAAAATTTAACAAGGAAAAGGGAGAAGTGTAACACCCCGAGTCGATATGATTATGTAGAGACTATTCTAGAGCATTTTTGGATTGATTGGTTGGCAACACATATCAAAATGAGTTCTTTTACTGCTTTTTATCCTTAGTCACACACTTTTAAATGTATTTTTTTAAATTAAAACTTTCTAGGAGGGTCATCCATCTTAGAAAGTACCCGACAATAAACTTGCTTAATAGTGGAGTTTTTTGGATGGAATTACTAAAATGATGGTACACTATGTTAATATAAATAACTATTTCAATCCTTATGACACTCCACTTAATTTGATGGTATTAAATTCACCCCACTAAGAAGAACACAACATCCTTGTTGTGCCTCAACCACTAACCATCTCAGTATAGTTTATGGAAAGAATTGTCCCGCTAGGTTATTGAGTGGATCATCTGAGTTCAATTCATGGTTGTAGTTTTGATTTGATACTATTTCTGACACCTTAAGTTGATATGACCATGTAGGGGCTACCTCGGAGTACTTTTGAATTGATCATTTGACTACACAATTAAACATGAGATCTTTCAATGCACTCTATCCTCACTCATAAGCTTCTCAAAATTTTTTTATTTTTTTTAAAACTTCCTATGAGGGTCACCTATCATAAAAACAAAATTCATGTCAAGCACACTTAACTATGGAGTTCTTAGGAAGTAATTACTAAAATGATGGTATACCATATTGAAATAAGTATCTATATCAATATTTATAACACTTTGCTCAATTTGAGGGTATTACAAGAAGAGAGAGAATGTAAAAGGTAAGAAGTGGAAATAAATCAAGAATGGAGTTTAAGGGAGATCTAAGTCGACATCCTTTAGGGGAGGAGAGAGAAATAGGTGACATGGTTGAGTGTGGGCAACTAAGTGGAAGAGAAATACATGATGAGGTGATGGTGGTAGAGTGTAGTCTAGAGGGGACATGGATGAGGGTTGGTAAGTTAGGAAAAAGGGTGTAGGAAGTCAAATATGTATTCATGGCTACCAAAAAAGAGAGGAAAGTGAGGGGGAGATAGAAAAGGTGTGGAATATCACAAATGTATTTTTGGAGAAATTTTAGCTAAATAAAGTTATAAATAATCTAAATAAGGTAAAAATAATTATAAAGCATCAAAATATGCTTATTATCACAAATGATTTTAACAAAAACTTTTTATAAATAATGGAAATAAATTTAAAAAAAATAAAAAAGAATCTAAAACGGTAGCATAACCAATCGGTTGGTTTGGGCAAACTAATGAACTGGTTTATTGAGGAATAAAAGTGTCAGTTTCTAAGTGTACCAGTTGATCATTTAGGGAAATCAATTGATTTGCCTAAAATTCACACTTTTATTAGAAATTCAATCCCTTTCTAAAACCAAAACTAAATTATTTTATATTAGAATAATTTTAAAAACATTTTGAAGGATGGGGTACTATAAAAAAATCAATGGTTAAATTGTCTTATATGTATATCTATATGACTATTACTCTATAGGATACACCTAAGAGACTACTGTGTGGATAAGTGATCCATGTTTTCTTAGGAATACACTATGTATGATATAACATATGTGCCCTTTTATTATTATGATCAAGTATGTTTCTGTAAATACAAGTATGTCCAGCATGACCATATATGATAGTATAGGAATGGCGTAGTAGGAGTATTGCATGTGCATTATAGTATACCATATAATGAGCATGTTTTGTGGGTCTTGCCTGCACTACGATCAACATAATAGTGGTAGATTGATTTGTTCAGTCTATATGCAGACTAATAGGATTATTATTAATACCACAAGGAGGCCTTCTATAGGATTTTGAGGATAACCAATGAATGGTCTAACGTCTCCTCTAGTATAGTTGGGTTATTAGAGCATAGGCTTTTCAGAGGCATTCTCTTTTGTAGTCCTTGAGTGCTAAGGCATTTCCCCTGTAATTGGTATCATTTGGTCAACATGTTATGCTAGTGTATTTTTTTTCTAATTGGCTTCAGGATTACATAGTTTTGGTATGTAAACCTTAACTCTCCTATATCATTAAATGATTTTATTATACACTCTAGTTTTTCTCTGTGTTGTGGTTAGTTGGATACTTAGCCTTATTTCCAATATAAGGTAGGTAGTGAGAAATCTATTTTGTGTTTAATAAGGTGGTAGCACCCCATTTTTCATATTATTATCTTATATTTTTGCTTCTATAAATGTTTAAAAACTAAAATTTTTTATAGTAAAAAATGGAGGTGTAATAATGTATATATGATAAAATATTTACTATATTAATGAAAAATAAGTACAACGCTTGTAAAAGACCAGTTTAGTTACAGTGAAAAACCATTGTATTAATAATGAAAGATTAACTTATGTATAATACAATATTAATCCTATCCTATATATAGTGAAAATGGGTAAAATGTTAGTGAAATAGCAATTTAGTTATGGTGAATACTCATTTTAATTAGGGTGAAAGATGAGTTCAGTTATGGTGAAAGATTATCTTATGTAATGGTGAAATAAGAATAGTAAAAGATATGTACAATAATAATAAAAGATATACGCTAATTATTATTTTTTAAATTATAAGTATATGAATATAGATATCTATTTGTAAAAAATATTAGGAACATTATAGTATAATTTTTTTACTTGTTTAATAATCCTAATTAAAAATATTTCAATTTAAAATATATTATTAAATTCATTATGACATCATTATATTGCTGGTGTGCTATATATGATGGATTGGTAATATATGACTAAATATCTACTAACATAATATGAAAAATAAATAATAATAATAATGGTGAAAAATTGGAAATAATAATGATACAATTGTGAAAATGAAGATAAATATGATAAAATACGGTGGCAATTATGATGAAAAATGAAGTCAATTATGGTCACTACGGGTTTTAACGGTTATTTTATGGTTTAAATAATGGTTTTAAACTGTTATTGAATCACCTATTTTAAAATCTTTAATAAAGATTTATAACTGTTATAAAAAAATATAAAAAAATGGTAAATACTGGCGTAAACTTCTAATTTAATAACGGTTTTCAAGTTAAAACTATTGTTAAAAACTAGGTTTTAATAACAATTTTCAAGTCAAAACTGTTGCTAAAACTAGGTTTTAATAACATTATTAAGTCAAAATCATTGTTAAAAACATAGTTTTAATAACAGTTATTACAAAACCGTTGTTCAAATATGATCCAATTAGGGTTTCACTCACTGATTATGCATTTATTAAACCCTAGTACGTATTGAATGAGCATAAATTTGAAATTAAATACAAACTTTTAATAACGGTTCTTAATCAAAACCATTATTAAAACTATATGTTTTAATAATGGTTCTTTCTCAAAACCTTTATTAAAACATACAGTTTTAATAACAGTTTTATTAAGAATCGTTATTAAAAATATTTTTTTTTATTTTATATTTTTTTTCCTTTGTTCCAACCCACATATATAGTTGTATGTTCAAATATTTGCCAAATCTGTAATGTAAAACAATATCAATTCATATATATATGCATGTCATCCTCCCAAATGATACTCCATATTTTCAATCAAGCTCTAATTAGTATGTCTAAATACACTGCATATGCTGATGAGTGAAAATTAGAAGGCGTACCACAATTACATAGCTCTACACTCTAAAGTCAAAAGTTTATACATCATAGCCTAGAAGACCAAAACACATAGATGAAATACAAACGTGAACATGCATGTAGAATATAGATCCCCTAGCTAATACCAAATATATGAGTGCAAGTGCTTAGCCCATTGGGCTCTAACTTCATTGATTTCATCAACATTTTATTTTTAGCCTTGTGCATAGTCATCAGTGAAAAACTACAATGCCCAAATTTCGATTACTATTCAATTAGTACTTAGGTAAAGTACCAAATATATATGTCATAATTCATTAATGGATAAATATGGAAAAGCAAACATACATGGCTTGGATCTATGTTGACTGATATATTTTGGATTATCAGATCTATTACTCTACATATATAGTATCCACAATCATCGTCATTCTATTGTTGTAGACACTATCAAATGAATTCAGTTAGCTCTCTAACTATTAGATATTAATTTGAATTAAAACAAAATACAAAATCATTGTCTTCCTACTTACCATTATAGGCTCATGTTGAAGATTATTTGGGTCTGGGACACCATTCCCACCTCTCCTTTGATACGCGTTCCGTAGTGCCCTAATAAATAGAGTTGGATACACGATATTGTAAATATATATATACCTCAAATAATTAAAGTAGAATATATGCATACATAAGCTAATGAAGTAATAAGTGAAAAGTATACTAACATGTCAATAAATTCCTTCCCACCAGGACGAGCGATGTCAAAAGGAACATCATAGGTTCAAAGGAAATCAAACATATAGACTTTAGTAAGATTTGGTCGGATGGCATACAAAACCCAATGTTCATTTGCAAGGTGAGGAATGAGATAAATATTATTGTACCCCTCAATCAAAATGTGATCCACTAAATAGTTTATGTGTCTACCCTCTCTTATTGTAGTACCATCAACTATGTAGAATGGGCACACAAATACAATAGAAGACAACATTCCCTCCATCGCAGCATGACTAGCTACCAACCTATAGACGACAATAACAATGCATATTTGTTAATAACTAATAACTCATATGAAAGGTCATAAAAATTCCAATATAACAAGAAGTACTTAAATGTAAAGTATGAAATAATAATTATGTGATGTAGATGGCAACACTCGTGGCTGACATCCATTCCTGATTATAAATGTCGCTTATGTCAACTGTCAATACCATATAAGTAGCATTGTCCCTCCCAACATACTTAGGATGATAATCAATGAAATATAATTTTGCCTAAGGTAGTTTTGGGCATAGTAATACAATAAAGCTAGTGCTAGTGGAGGTTGGCTCTTCTTTAAAGAAGGAATCTTTTGTGGAGCAACTGATATTTCAAATTTGGCTCTCTTTCCTTTAGTAGCGCCCTCTTTTGTGTCGCTTGTTCTACTAGTAGGAGAAATCTTATTTTTTAATCCTTAATTGATAATAATAAATAAAATATGTGTTGAGCATATATATATATATATATGAAAAATGTATAAATAGTGTAAGTAATAAATAAGGTTTAATAATGATGTCGAATGTCATTACCTCTTTAGTAGTGAGACGTATCTAATCCACAGGCCAAGCCACGAAGCTTCCATGAGCTTCTAGCACTATGGCTACCTCATCTCCTTCTTTATAGCAAGGTGATGGCACATTGCTAATGATTGGAGTATCAATAATCATAGGCCTTGTATTTAGGGATAAGTTATACCTTTGCGTTTGGGTACTATGACTGATGCATACCTTTCCTTTTGCCAAAAGAGTTGAAAGGTCATTTGCTAACAAGTCACATTTATGTAAACCTAAAATAAAATATTACATATTCTTAATTATTTATTACACTGAATACATTTAATAATAATTCCTAGTTTTTAATGCTTACCTTGAGAAGAGAAGAAAGACGTGCATCAGCTTCGCAACTGTCTCTAATTCTATTTACATTGGGTATGTGAAGCTGATCATGGTCAACTGAATCAGATGGCTTATACCCTTGAGATTTAATAAATGATAAATCTTGCTCCATTGTTTCCATTCATTCAAATGCCATGTTTAATTTCTAGGTGAGGAAGGCCACTTGCTCATTATTGCTATGAGAACCACGAGATTAACCACACACACTCATTCTCGTAACACATAATCTAAGACCCCTGTGTCGTCTGGGGTGTTCTACAATTTATGTAGCTTGGGACACAATGTTATATTTCTCTACCCCCTCCATAGCATCTGAAGTTTCAAGTTTGTCCTGTAATGTATACAATATATTTAAATTTAGCTTATAGGAATAAGCATAATATAATATTTTTCTACAAGAAAACTAAGTAGGGTTTTGGATATCTACAAACTTACAATTTTTTTGGCAGCAACATCTACATCTTTATTAATATATCCATCTTTTTTTACTCTAGCCTTCTTTCATAATGTACCAATATTGATGGACGAGGTGCATGGACCCAAGTATTGGGCTAGAAGCCATAAATTAAAAAATAATCTTAATAAAGAATATTATTATAACATTCAAATTTTACATGTAAATAGATGAATCAAAATTGCATACGAAATCCTCTTCAAGGCCTACATAGCCTTTGTGAGCCATATTATGCCAGTATTTATTTTGCTTAGAAAATCTTTATTTTTGGCACTTTCTTCCTATGTTCCAAGCCAAAATATAGTCACATGGTTATTTAAATATTAATCATAATATTATTAATCAAATATTTTAATAATTATCTAACAAATACCTTAAAATCCTCTAAAAGAATATATGAAATAAATTGGTTCCAACTTTCTTGATCAATGAAACCATATAGTTTGGGTGGGTTCTACCATAGAGAGCTATCCCTCTTTTTGTACATTTTTCTACGAGCTAAGTATAACCTAAATGTTCTTAAACGCTCCCCATAATGTCTAAGAAGCTATTTCTTCCTAGTCTCTGGGACATTAAAGACTCTCTATAAAATAAGACATATAGATGTATACCGATGTTAATGTATTAAAATTAATAATATTTGGCATACAAAAATGATTAAGTAAAATAGCATATTTATAGTGATTTCCTACCAAATTTGCAGCCGAATTCAAGGACTTTAAATACAGTATAATCTAACACCCATATATGTTCAATCACACATAATAATTCATATTTGCAAAGGTTGGATTATTGTCTTTCGCACAAGCAACATGTATTGCTTCAGCTACTAAAGTCACCCTATTGTTTTGCATTGTACTCTTCTCATCTTGTTCTTTTATATAAAAAGTGTAACTATTGATCACATAACTAGTATATGAAAAAACTTCATAACGAGGTTTCTAAGACAACTAATGTAGGGTTTTAGAAATTAAAGTTGGGGAATATCCGATAGGTGGAATGATGTGATCTCTTATCCAATCGATAAATGAAAGATTATATTTATCGATTATCTATTTTTTAGTCTTTGATAGATTTTCAATTCGTAAAGAAAGCATATGTTCTTCAATATACGGCTAAACTTCATCATTGTTGTGTAATATATATAAATGATCTTTATTAAACATGTTAGGGTCTACATGCCCGAACTGTTTGCTCCTAATACCCTGTCGTTCAATTTTGCCAATAGGTCAAGACTTAGGAATACCAATAACTTTAGCATTTGACAAGTACTTTGTGAAAAATTCAATTCCCTCTTCCACAAGGTAGCTCTCAATAATACATCCTTCTAACCGATATTGATTCTTCATATAACCTTTAATAAACTTCATAAACCATTCAAAGGTGTACATCCATTGCCCATGAATAGGTCCTAGCATTTTTTTTCTCATAAACTAACTAAACGGTTAGACGTACCATAATGTCAAAGAATGAGGGTGGAAAATACATTTCAAGCTATAAAAAAGTAATCACAATCCCTTTTTAACTATCAGGATGTATGACTTTAGAACAGACGGCGTTAAAGAATTAAAAAAGCCTCGGGATAGTAATTCAAATATGCTTTGACAAAATTTCAAATATAGCTATCAGCAACAAGTGTTGCATCAAAATATGAGAATCATGAGACTTCATTTTAATTAATTTCAACTCTTTCATCGACACGAACCTTCTAACATTTGAAAAATACCCTCTAAAACCTTGACACTATTAAAAAATTTACAAAATAAAATTTTCTCTTTTCTAGAAAAAGTATGACACGCCGATGGTAAATATGTTCTTCTTCCATTATCTCGCGGTGCCATTTTCTATCTAATACTCATTTCTTCCATATCCATTCAAGCATTGATCCCATCTTTAGTCTTTTGTGGAACATTAAGTAATGTACCAACAAGACTGTCACATATACTTTTCTCGATATACATCACATCAAGGGCATGTCTCACGTACAAAGATTCCCAAGAAGGAAGGTCGAAGAATATTGACATCTTCTTCGACCCAATTGATGGAGGTTTATATTTATTCTTCTTCCCAAACTTGACACTCAAACGTTTCATCTTTAGCCACACTTGTCGACCCATCAACTGGACTGTTGCCTGCCCTTCTTCTCGGAAGCCATTGAACACTTTTCTTTACCTACAATAATGATGATTCTTCGGTAAAAACCTATGATGCCCAAGGAAGATAGTCTTCCGACCATGTGTTAGCTGAACAAATGAAGTATTCTCCTCACATATTAGACATGCATAATGGCCTTTTACACTACAACCCAACAACTTGCCATACACCAGAAAATAATTTATAGTACAAAATAACAATGCTCTTAGAGTGGAATTTTCTTCACTATATGCATCAAAAACTTCAATGCCCATGTCCCACAAGAACTTCAAATCATCAATCAAAGGTACCAAATAAACATCAATATCATTCTCCAGCTAGTTTTGCTTCGAAATGAGTAAAGACAACATCATATACTTTCATTTCATATAGAGTCACGGAGGTAGATTGTATATAACCAAAATCACTGGCCGTAAACTGTAGGTGCCTTGATTGTGCGGGTTTTTTCCATCCATAGATAGCGAAGGTGCACATTTCTTACTTCTTTACTAAATTCAGGGAACAAGCCATCAATCAGCATCCATTGTCGAGAGTTAGATGGATGTCTAAGAAGCCTGTCATCTATCTTCTCATCAGCATGTCATCTCAAGTTCTTAGCATCTTCAACATCATTAAGCATCCGTCTTAATCTTAGTATTATAGGAAAATACCATAACACCTTAGCAGACACCTTGTCCTTCTTGTATTGTAGTGCTTTGCATTCAGGAGTAGGACAGCTATCTAAAGATGCATTGTCATTGCAAAATAAAATACAATCATTTGGGCATGCATGTATCTTCTCATAACTTATGCCCATAGAGGAAAGAATATTCTTTGCTTCATAGGTACAATCAGGTAGAACATTGTCATTAGGAAGCATATCCTTTACAAGTGTCAATGATTCTGTGAAACTCTTATCACTCCATCTGTTACATACTTTTAAGTTGTATAGCCTTAAAGTAGCGGTTAATCGAGTAAATGTCTTACAATCACCGTACAAAGGTTTCTCCAATTCATTCAATAACTTCTCAAACATTTTTGAACAATCCCAAAGAATTTCCTCAATCTTTTGAGTCATTTCCTTTAACAAATGTCCTTCATAGTTCTCAAATGATGATCCATTACTTTCCCTCCTTACATAGTCATTATCATATTTAGAATCTATTTCACAATTTCATATCCATTAAGTGTAACTTGTATCAATTACATACACAAATAAATGATCTCTTAGATCATCAGCATTGACACATTGAATATAAGCACAATTCAATCAAGGATAGACTATTCTACTAGAGTCCTGATCATGTTCAGCTACAAACTTAATGAAAAATTCCACTCTATTATATTCTCTAGACGAATGATTTACAAAAAACCATTGTCGATTCATAGTTTTTAAATCTAGATGTATCCTATGGAAAAGTAATTATTACAAATCAATTGAATTATAAGTTTAATAATTCACAAATTGCTCATGCTTAGAAAGAATTAATCTCAAATGTATCATTCTATTCTGTATATATATATATACACAAATCATGCTAACATGTTTCCAAAAAGATATTAATACTCAAACTGCTCATACTTAGAAAGAGTTCATATATATATATATATATATAGACACACACACACACACACATACATACATAGCAAAATATTGTACAATGGTTTAATTTACAAAATATATACATGGTATGGGATGAAAGTAATAGCAGCACTATATACATCAAAATGTTGCTACAGCCAAACACCTAAAAAAGGAAAACTCATAATCATAAAACTAAATTTCCCGGTAGCCTCATTAAGTCCGACTAATAACTATAACTCTTAAAGTCCACTCATCACAATATGTCATCTGATCCCTTATATCATCGCTAGATATTCTAGTCATAGATACTTTAGGGTAACTAGAGTGGATACTCATAGGCAAGCTATGATGAAACCTCCACTCATCATTAATGATTATCATCTCTCTCGATATCTTATCATACTCTCTGGCAAATACCTCACCCTCAATAAATCTCAAGTGTGGCGCATCAGTGTGGTGGACAAACCAATGCAAAAAAAAAAGTAGATGTAGCCAACACCAATGGCTCTATCTGAGGTAGGGTTAATAGTAGGTGATATGATCTAAAATGAAAAGGGTGATAGGATACGCCACTCACATGCAGCCGACCTAGCTCATTGTATAACTATATGACATGAGTCCGTAGATTTGCATGTAGCACCATACATAGATATGGTAGAGGGTATGTCATCTCACTACTTAAAAATGAGAACCCCTAAATCTTATCATTAAGGTTGTTCTTGAAAAGGATCTAAATTCCATAACATGTAAAATGATCTTCAACTAGTTAGACAAATCATAAATATATTCTACTAGATCTTAACCAACTATGTAAAGCTAACAACATCAAACTATTTAAAATAAGGACATAATCTTTAGTTATATATTCAACAAACCGGGTGATCATCAAACTATCATCAAATCGTTCAAGCTACGTATAGTAAAATTAAGAAGATATTAATAAGATAATATATATATATATATATATATATATATATATATATATATATATATAGGTTAAGTATAATAATATGATATTATTAAAAGTAGAGTTGAGAATAATGTATATAATAGTTTGTTATAAGAGTACATATTATTTATTATATTTAGTATAATAAACGCTAAATCCTAACCCTAACTCTAACCCAAACTGATATGAATCTTCAAAATTTGTATTTAATTAATTTTGATAATTGTTGTAAATCATTTTGTACTTATAATTGTTCGCCTTATTTTGTGAATGATTAGGAAATATTGATGCAGCACATGGAGTATGGATTTGAATGGCTGTAGCTGCTGAAGTGTTGTAGAAATGTATTTTATTATTTTTTATGTAATCCCATATGATGCATTCGCCGATAGAAATTGGCTAATGGAAATTAGTTTGGTTGTATAATCCGCCACCCGATCCATGGATATTGGATTAGTTGGATTGTGGGTTAATCGACCCTTAATAACCATGATTAGCTAGGATTAATATTAGCTGATGGGAATTGATGTATAAATATTTCTTTGTATTTTTGGGGGAGAGTTTGGTATTGTTTTGGACTGGTCGAGTTGTCCAGCACCGACCCATTTTTTCTTTTATGTATTTGGGCTGTATTGGCGAGTGTTAGTGGCCTGATTATATGCTGCGTTGTGTATTTTTATACGGCCTATATGCCTCATATAAATAAGGCATATACGACCTATAGACGGAGTTTTTGGCTGATATACCAATTTGATTATTGATTCTTCTCGAGCTTCTCTCTCACGTTCTCTCTCTCTCTCGGCGAATCTCTCACTCGCACCTTCTTCTGCTTCTGCTCTCTGTCTTCGATCAATTCTTGATCGCTTTTGTCTCTCAAATTCAGTTGCCGTTGTTAAACTGTGCCTCTGAATTCTTGAATCTTCCTTTGGAAGTTTCCTTAGGCTAATTCCGGCGAATCGAACCTCGCACTCGATTAATTTCTTCGATCCTTTTGTGAAACCCTAACAGGTTTCAATCATTTGGTATCAGAGCCTCGATTATTTGAGTGCTCGTGGTTTATTTGTTATTGCTAAGTTCTTTTTCATTTCTGGTTCATTATTTGTTGTTTTCGCTAACCCTACTTCTGAAGTGCGAAATTTTAGGGTTTTGTCAAATGATGAAGGATTTGATGATTTCTGTCACTCTTAAGCCGGCAATTGGAGTGTTTTGTCTGCTATTTCGAAGTTCTTGAAAGAAAACCCTAATCGACATAGGGTTCGGTCAAGAATTTGGATCTTGACTAATTTCGAGACGTATTTTCTGTTGGTAACCTCAAATCATATTTTGCTATATACTACTATCTATGATAATTAATTACCAATTTCTTTCGAAATATTATTCTGTTCCACTTGTTAAGTATACAGGTTAAATAACCGGCAAACCTTTTTGGTTTCGGGAAAGGGGTAAGACCTCCAAGAAGAGGGGTCCCTAATTAAGTGGATTTATTGTTTAAGTGCTCGCGGTAATATCATTCTTTCTCACTTATCTATCAATTTCGATCTGATATTTACCTCGAAATTATGTGTAAGCTGTGTTGTTGATATATCTAATATTCATTGATACTGTAATATTTTTATAACTAGTTTGTGTGATTTCTGTCTGTCTGAGTTTATTAAAATAAATTGATCCTGTTTAACCGTCTGTGACTGTGTTAATTGATTAGATTAAAGGAATTTCATAATGTCTAAACACTAGCAATCTGTTAATCAATCTGTTTCCAGTAATGATCTATTAGAAACTCTTAGGACTTTTCAAGAACAAATGACTGCTCAATTTGTTGTATTGTCTACTAATTTAGAACAAAGAATAGGAGAATAAGAAATAAGAATTAATGAACTACAACATAATCGAGTTGAAACTAACCAAGTAGGGGTATTAGGAAGGGACCTATGGACCCTAGGATCAGAATTCCACCCATAGCTAAACTAGAAGAGTTGGAAGACTAAGTATCCAACAATAGTGATAGGAGACCTAGGCAGAATAGTAGAAAAGCAAGGGATTTAGAACTCATTGATAGGAATCTAAATAACCTTACGCTTAGTATACCTGGGTTCAATGGCAGAAATGACCCTCATTATTATTTTGAATGGGAAAGGAAGATAGAGCTAGTGTTTGAATGTCATAACTATTCGGATGAGAAGAAAATTAAGGTAGCTGTAGTAGAATTTACTGAGTATGCTTCCTCTTGGTATCATAATCTTGTGTTAACTAGACGTAGATGTGGGGAGCCACCTATACAGACATGGGAAGAGTTTAAAATTTTAATGAGAAGAAGGTTTGTACCAAGTTACTATTATAGGGAGTTACATAAGAGATTACAAACAATTAGTCAAGGAATGAGATCATTAGATGATTACTTTAAGGAATTAGAGGTCTTGATCATTAAAACAGGAATTATTGAGGATGATGAGGCTACCATGGCTAGGTTTTTGAGTGGACTAAACTCTGAGATAGCTGATAAAGTAGAATGATATCCTTGTGGAACTTTAGGTGAAATAGTAAACATAGCTACTAAGATAGAGATTCAATTAAAGAAGTCTAGACAATATAAACCCCCTAGGATTGGGATTAAGAGTACAGTGAGGAGAAATTTTGGGGGAACTACTTATGGAAATTTGAAGAATACTAATAAAGTTGAGTCTAGAGGTAGGAATAATGAGGCTAAGGTAGGAAATAAGTTTGAAAAGGGTAAGAATGTGATAAAAAAAACCCTGTGAATGGATCAAACAGAACTAGAGATATTAAATGTTTTAGATGTGGAGGATTGGGACATATAGCTTCTGAGTGTCCAAACAAGAGAAACATTTTAATTAGAGAATCTGGAGACATAGAATCTGAATCTGAAGAGGAAGATGTGGAGGTTAGTCTGGTTAGAGAAGATGATAGTGATTCAGAAGAAGAAATAGAATTGCCAGTAAGTAGAGACCTTTTTGTAGTACGCAGGGCTTTAAACAGTAACAAACTGCCTGATTTTAATGCTATACAGAGAGAAAATATATTTCATACTAGGTGTTTGATTGATGATAAATACTTTAACATAGCTATAGACAGTGGTAGTTGTGTTAATGCTACTAGTACCTTGTTAGTGTCTAAGTTAGGTTTAACAACTACTAAACATCCAAAACCTTATAGATTGCAGTGGCTTAATGAGTTAGGAGATGTAAAAGTTAGCCAACAAGTTTTAGTAAATTTAAAATTAGGAAAATATGAAGATTCTATTTTATGTGATATAGTTCCAATGCATGTTGCTCACCTGCTATTAGGTAGACCTTGGCAATATGATAGAAAGGTAATACATGATGGTTATAAGAACAGATATACATTAAGAAGGATGATAGGAAGATTGTTTTAGCACCTATGATTCCAAAAGAGATTTTTGAAGATCAAATTAAAATTAAATATGATCATAAGGAATTATCTAAACCAAGTTTGGAGACTGAGATTAGTTCAAAGGAAATTAAGGGAACATCTGGGTTTTATGCTAAGAGTAAGGATATAGGAAAAGCTATTAAGAGATAGGCCAATGTGTATTTGATGGTTTATAAGGAGTATTATGAGTGTCAAGTAGGAATAAGTGAAGAAGTACCTAATGTTGTGAAACAACTTGATGCAGGAGCATCCATTGAACATAATGATTGTCATATTCATTCTAATCCTCAAGGTAAGGAAGATGATTTATCTTTCATAATATTGGAGCCTATCATGTTAAATATTCTTGATAATTCTAATATGCTTGACATTGAAAACATTCAAGTTATTCTTGTAGGTATGTTACATATTTGCAAGAAGATGATGTTCATACACATTGATGTGTACAAGTATTCCAAGGCATGAAAGACTATGAAATACATGGGATGATACATTAAAACAAGAGATAGAGTGATGATATTCATTATTTTTATAAACTTATTGTAAACCCTAACCCTAAGTATATTTTATGTAAGTTAGGGTATGGCGATAATTTCATGTATGTATCTTAGTCTATTGTATAGCTTTGTAATATTAATCCTTTGTATCATTTAACCAATGATATTATGCTTTGGATTAAGGTTAATATGGGCTTAATTTAACCATGATTAATGGGCTGAATTAAGAAGGAAACTCGGCTGGTTTAAGCTAGCTCACCACTGAGTCTCCCTTCTCCTATATATACCTTTTGTGCACAACATTTGAAGAGAGAATTGAATAGAATGAATAATAAGAATTTTGATAAAACTTTGAGCAAGAGAGCTAAAGTATAATCCTCCCTTTTGGGTTTGTATTGAGCAAGGAAAATCCGGGATTAATCCTTCCTCAAATCTATCTTCACACGACACATTTGAACACCTTCAAATCTGCTGAAACACCTTCATCTTGTAACATCAATTTCTTCGTCTATAATCCACCAAATAACTTCATTCTTTTTGCATTAGATCGTGGGTGACAGCTTCTAATACAAATTTTGATCCAACCTTCCGTTACTTTGATAAAAACCGCATCATTTTTGGTATCAGAGCTTCATTTGTTCAAAGCTGATTTCTGCCGACCTGAAATTGTGGTGTGTTCTTTCACCAATAACTCCACGGATACTCCACCATTTCTTGCAATTATTGATTCTTTATGAACTTATTTAAGTTTTTGTTAAGTTCTTGCTTTAATTTCTTGCAATCTTGCAACGATCTTGTTGCATTTTTCCCTCAACTTTTCACATAAGATACCAACAGAGTTCGAATTTCAGCAGCACCAGTTTGGTTCGTCTGGTTGCAACGATCGTGTGTGCCTCTTCAGCACTTGATTTCTATTGTATTCTACTCTCTATTAGTGTTTGATCAAGTTTATGACAACCCCCTTCAAGTTCTCTTCGTGCAAGAAAGAAGAAAAGCTTCAAAGTGTTCAACATCCTTGGATAGTTCTCAATTGCCCGAAACAGACCTTGAACTTTCAGGCCGTGTATTCGATTCATTTCTCATCAATTTCTCTCAATAAATTACTCCATCTTCTACCTATGGATGTCCTCTACATTTCCTATGAATACTTCAACACGAATATCCCATTGGAAGACAAGTTTTTGTTGAAAATATAGAAACATGTTCTATGATTTTATGTGAAGCCCGAAACTGACCTGGAACTTGCAGGCCGTGTATTCGACACATATCTCATCAATTTCTCTCAATAAAATATTCCATCATCTACCTCTAGATCTCCTCTACATTTTCTATGCATACTTCAACACGAAACGTCCATTGAAAGACATGATTTTATTGACAACACAGAAACATGTTCTATGATTTTATATGAATCATTTTCACAACTATTATTACTAATCTTTCATTGTTTGTGTGTACCTGCGCGCAGTGGCTATTCTTGGGGATTAAAGATCTCCTTTGTGCCTAGATAAATATTGCAGGTAGTGTTTGATATTTGCTTTAGAATTAGAAATCGGCTTGTGCTTTGTTTGGTTGTAGGCAAAACAAATCCAGCACCTACATTTGTGGAAGATATATTGTGTGCATCAAGAAAGGTTGTGTGTCAACCTTCACCATGGCTAGTGAAGAGGTGCGTGCCCTGGTTGAGTCCATAAAAATCCTCACCACACGCATGGATTCCCAACTACAGACTCAAAACACACTACAACATCAACTCGAAAGTGTAGAAGCAAAGTTGGCCAACCAAGAGAAGTGTAAACCATGGCAACCTCGAATGGAAACCACACATGATAGTGTGGAAGGGAGAATGAAGCCGCTGTACCATGCCAAGAATGGACGTGGACCCATAAATTTTTCTCATCATGAAGATGGAGAAGAGGAGGAAAATTCTTTTTGCTCAAGCAACCAAAGAAGAGCACCTACATTCCATGTAAGAAATCCACACCATGAAGATCAAGGTATTAAACTTGAACTTCTTGAATTTTATGGTGATTTGAATAAGGAGTCATTATTTGAATGGTTTCATGATATTGAAGCTATTTTTGAGTTTAGAGAATATGATGATGATAGAAATTACAAATTAGCTACTCTAAAGTGCAAAAAGTTTGCTCGAATTTGGTATGATAACTTAAAGCGAACTAGGGAAAGACAAGAGAAGTCTAAAATCAAATCTTGGGAAAAACTTAAAAAGCACTTAAGAAATAAATTTGTGCCTAGAGACTATGAACAAGATATTTATTTGAAGATGACTACTCTAAGGCAAGGCTTATTTAGTGTAGAAGAATACACTAGAGAGTTTGAAAGACTAGCCCTTATTTGTGATGTTCATGAAAGAAAGGAACAAAGATGTGCTAGATACTTAGGTGGCTTGAATAACTTAATAAGAAACAAAGTTGATATGTAATCTTATGACTCTCTTGATGACTTGATAAAATTGGCTATGAAGATTGAAAGACAAACCAAGACAACTAAAGCCTATGTTAAGTCTAATGCCTCTACTTCGACTAAACCCTATTCTAACACCTTTACACCTAAATCAACATTTTCATATGATAAAAAGAATAAAAAAGATGATAAAGGTAAAAATAAGGTGGTTGAAATGGATAATAAACAATGTTTCAAATGTAAAGGATATGGACATTTTGCTAGAGATTGTCCTAACCAAAGGGCCTTAACCTTACATGAAATAGAAAACATGGAACCATGTAGTGATGATGAATTAGAAGTTGAATCTCCTAATGAAATATTAACTATGGAAGAAGAAGAAGGAGACCCCTGCTTTGTAATTCAAAGAGTCTTGCAAATACAACCTAGTATTACACCTACTTAAAGAGAAAAGATTTTTAAAACTAAGTGTAAAATAGGTGATACAGTTTGTAGACTTATAATTGATAGTGGTTCATGTACCAATGTTGCTAGTGAGGCAATGGTTAAGAACCTTGGTTTGGAAACTACTAATCATCCTAAACCCTATTCTTTACAATGGTTAAACGAGGATAAAGGAGCTAAAGTAAACAAAAGAGCTTTAATCACATTTTCTATTAGAGACTATCATGATGAAGTTCTATGTGATGCTTTACCTATGGATGCTTGTGGATTACTTTTGGATAGACCATGGAAATTTGATAGAAAATCAACTCATGATGGGCTAACTAATGAATATGTGGTGAAAAAGGAAAAACAATTGTAAAGGCTCAAACCTTCTTTATATGATCATATACCCTTGAGTGATGATAAAAAGAAATTATTTTTATATGAAAAGGCTATGGACAAACGTATAAAAGAAGAAGGAATTTGTTATGCTCTAGTTTCTAAAGATTCTAAACCTGAAAAGCAACAACTTAAAGATCCTAATTTGATTAAGTTGCTTGATGAGTATAATGATGTATTTCTTGATGACTTACCTCCTGGATTACCACTTAAAAAAGGTATAGAACATGCTATTGATCTTGTTCCTAGCATGTCTATCCCTAATAAACCGGCTTATAGATGTAACCCAGAAGAAGTTAAGGAATTGCAAAGACAATTAAAAGAGATTATAGATAAAGGATTTATGAAAGAAAATATGAGATTTTGTCTAATTCATCCAAATACTACTTATGTCAAGTTTATGACTTATTTTTGGAAAACTTTATGGAATATGCTTAGTGTGTATGGTGTGAATCCTAACATGCATATTAACATGATTCCGTTGAAAAAAGGTGTATTTTAAAACTATGAGGCTAAAGAGAGAATCAAAGTTTTTCATCAACTTCATGAGAAAATAAAAAATCATATTGAAAAATCTAATGCCAAGTATAAAGCTCAAGAAAATAAGCATGGAAACTTTTATGTGTTTTCTCCTATTGACTTAGTTTGGTTACATTTACGTAAAGAGAGATTTCCTAATTTATGTAAAAACAAGCTAATGGCAAGAGCCGATGGTCCATTTAAAATACTTAGGAAGTTTGGAGATAATGCTTATGAACTTGAACTTCTAGATTCTTATGGTGGAATTTCAAGAAATTTTAATGTTGGTGATTTGTCTCCTTATTATTCTGATGAAAATTTGAGGGCGAATTCTTCTCAACTTGGGGAGTATGATGCAGGAGCATCCATTGAACATAATGATTGTCATATTCATTCTAATCCTCAAGGTAAGGAAGATGATTTAGCTTTCATAATATTGAAGCCTATCATGTTAAATATTCTTGATAATTCTAATATGCTTGACATAGAAAAACATTCAAGTTATTCTTGTAGGTATGTTACATATTTGCAAGAAGATGATGTTCATACACATTGATTTGTACAAGTATTCCAAGGCATGAAAGACTATGACATACATGGGATGATACATTACAACAAGAGATAGAGTGATGATATTCATTATTTTTATAAACTTGTTGTAAACCCTAACCCTAAGTATATTTTATGTAAGTTAAGGTATGGCTATAATTTCATGTATGTATCTTAGTCTATTGTATAGCTTTGTAATATTAATCCTTTGTATCATTTAACCAATGATATTATGCTTTGGATTAAGTTTAATATGGGCTTAATTCAACCATGATTAATGGGCTGAATTAAGAAGGAAACTCGGCTGGTTTAAGCTAGCTCACCACTGAGTCTCCCTTCTCCTATATATACCTTTTGTGCACAACATTTGAAGAGAGAATTGAATAGAATGAATAATAAGAGTTTTGATAAAACTTTGAGCAAGAGAGCTAAAGTCTAATCCTCCCTTTTGGGTCTATATTGAGCAAAGAAAATCCGGGATTAATCCTTCCTCAAATCTATCTTCACACGATACATTGGAACACCTTCAAATCTGCTGAAACATCTTCATCTTGTAACATCAATTTCTTCATCTATAATCCACCAAATCACTTCATTCTTTTTGCATTAGATCGTGGGTGACAGCTTTTAATACAAATTTTGATCCAACCTTCCGTTACTTTGATAAAAACCACATCACAACTATTGGAAGAATATAGTGAATTGTTTCCTGAGGACATTCCTAGTGGATTACCTCCATTTAGGGGAATAAAGCATCAAATAGATTTTGTTCCAGGAGCTGTTATACCAAACAGGCCTCCTTATAGGGCTAACCCTGAGGAAGTTAAGGAATTAAAAAGGTAGATTCTGAATTACTAAGTAAGGGATATATTAAGGAATCCATGAGTCCTTGTGCAGTTCCAGTGTTATTCGTTCCTCAAAAGGATGGTAGTTGGAGGGTGTGTGTGGATAGTAGAGTAGTAAATAAGATAACTATAAAGTATAGATATCCCATACCTAGACTTGACGAGATGTTGGATCTGTTACATGGTGCTGTTATTTTTTCGAAAATAGATTTAAAAAGTGGGTATCATCAAATTAGGATGAAACCAGGAGATGAATGGAAGATAGCTTTTAAAACTAATTTTGGATTGTATGAATGGTTAGTGATGCCTTTTGGGTTATCTAATGCACCTAGTACTTTTATGAGACTTATGAACCATGTTTTGAGGAATTTTATTGGAAAATTTGTGGTTGTTTATTTTTATGACATACTTATATATAGTAAGTTTTTAGAGGAACACTTGAAACACTTAAGGATTATTTTGGATGTGTTTAAGACAGAACATCTTTATGCTAATTTAACTAAATCTAGGTTTTGTCTGGAAAATGTGGTTTTCTTAGGATTTGTGGTAGGAAAAGATGGCATATCTGTGGTTAAAGACAAAATTAAAGCTATTCAAGAATGGCTTGTACCAAAGAGTGTGACTGAAGTAAGAAGTTTTCATGGATTGTGTTCTTTCTATAGGAGATTTGTTAGGAATTTTAGTAATATAGCTGCTCCCTTGACTAACATAACAAAGAAGGAGAATGAATTTAGGTGGGGTTTAGAACAACAAAAATATTTTGAGACACTTAAAACTAAATTAACCCAAGCACCTGTGTTAAGCCTTCCTGACTTTGAAAAGATGTTTGAATTAGATTGTGATGCTTCAGGGTTAGGAATAAGGGCTGTACTTTCACAAGAGGGCAAACCAATAGCTTATTTTAGTGAAAAATTAAATGGTAGTACTCTGAATTATTCTACTTATGAAAAGGAATTGTTTGCTTTAGTAAGGGATTTAGAAGTTTGGCAACATTACTTGTGGCATAGAGAGTTTGTGATTATACTGATCAAGAGGCTATTAAGTATTTAAAAAGTCAATCAAAGTTAAATAGGAGACAGGGTAGATGGATTGAGTTTATTGAAAGTTTTCCTTACATGATTAAATATAAGAAAGGAAGTGATAATGTAGTTGCAGATGCTCTATCTAGGAGGCATGCTTTATTAAATGTTATAGATACTACTTTGTTAGGTTTTTCTAGTATTAAACTTTTATATTTGGAAGATCTTGATTTTAAGGAGATTTATAAAAAGTGTGAAGTCTCTACACAGGGAAAATATTTTATCACTGAAGGTTATTTGTTTAGGGAAAATAGGTTATGTATTCCTGAATGTTCTTATAGGGGATTATTAATTCAAGAAGCCCATAATGGTGGATTAATGGCACATTTAGGATTTCAGAAAACTTTAAACATATTAACTGATCATTTTTATTAGCCTCACATGGAGAAAGATGTGTTAAAATATTGTGTCAATTGTGTTGCTTGTAGACAGGCTAAAACTACTTCAAAACCATTTGGTTTATATACTCCCTTGCCTGTACCTAACCAACCTTGGGTTGATGTTTCTTTGGATTTTATTTTAGGCTTACCTAGAACTAATAGGGCTAATGATTCAATAATGGTTGTAGTAGACAGGTTTAGTACGATGGCTCATTTTATCCCTTGTAATAAGACAAATGATGTTGTGGCTGTGGCTGAATTATTTTTTTCTAATATAGTTAAATTACATGGCATACCTAAGACCATAGTTTCAGATAGGGATGTTAAATTCCTGAGTCATTTTTGGAAGGTTTTATGGGGAAAATTAGGAACTAAATTATTATTTTCCATAACTTGTCACCCTCAAACTGATGGACAAACTGAGGTAGTAAATAGAACATTAGGTAATATGTTAAGGGCTGTCCTTGGAAAGAATCTTAAACAGTGGGAATATGTTTTACCTCAGGTAGAGTTTGCTTATAATAGAACTTTGCATTCTACAACTAATAAGACTTCATTTGAAATTGTGTATGGTTTTAATCATTTGACTCCTTTAGACCTGAGTCCTCTGCCTAATGTTGATTTGCAAAATTTTGATGCTAAATCTAGAGCTAATAATATAAAGAAGTTGCATGAGTCTGTAAGTCAACAAATCAATAAAAAGGTGCAGCAAATGGCTGAAAATGCTAATAAAAGGAGGAGAAAAATGGTTTTTAAACCTGGGGACTTAGTTTGGGTACATCTTAGGAAGGAGAGGTTTCCAAATCTTAGAAAGTCAAAATTAGATTCTAGAGGAGATGGACCATTTACTGTGTTAGAGAAAATTAATGATAATGCTTATAAGATTTATTTACCTGCTAAATTTGGAAATGTTAGTAATTCTTTTAATGTGGCTGACCTTAGTCCATTTATGGGACTTAATCAGGTTTCAGAGGCGAAACCTTTTCAAAAAGAGGGGAATGATATGAATCTTCAAATTTTGTATTTAATTAATTTTGATAATTGTTGTAAATCATTTTATACCTATAATTGTTTGTCTTATTTTGTGAATGATTAGGAAATATTGATGCAGCACATGGAGTATGGATTTGAATGGCTGTAGCTGCTGAAGTGTTGTAGAAATGTATTTTATTATTTTTTATGTAATCCCATGTGATGCATTCGCCGGTAGAAATTGGCTAATGGAAATTAGGTTGGTTGTATAATCCGCCACCCGATCCATGGATATTGGATTAGTTGGATTGTGGGTTAATCGACCCTTAATAACCATGATTAGCTAGGATTAGTATTAGCTTATGGGAATTGATGTATAAATATTTCTTTTTATTTTTGGGGGAGAGTTTGGTATTGTTTTGGGTTGGTCAAGTTGTCCAGCACCGACCCATTTTTTCTTTTATGTATTTGGGCTGTATTGGCGAGTGTTAGTGGGCTGATTGTATGCTACGTTGTGTATTTTTATACGGCCTGTATGCCTCATATAAATAAGGCATATACGACATGTAAACGGAGGTTTTGGCTGATATACGAATTTGATTCTTGATTCTTCTCGAGCTTCTCTCTCGCGTTCTCTCTCTCTCTCTCTCTCTCTCTCGGCGAATCTCTCACTCGCACCTTCTTCTGCTTCTACTCTCTGTCTTCGATCAATTCTTGATCGCTTCTGTCTCTCAAATACAGTTGCTATTGTTAAACTATGCCTCTGAATTCTTGAATCTTCCTTTGGAAGTTTCCTTAGGATGATTCCGACGAATCGAACCCCGCGCTCGATTAATTTCTTCGATCCTTTTGTGAAACCCTAACAGGTTTCCATCACAAACCCTAAACCCAACCCTAACCCTAACCTTAATAAATTATAATAAAAACTAACCCTAAACCTCATATATAAAATCCTAATCCTAAACCTAGCTAACTATAATTAAACCCTAATAAATCCTATATTATTATTGTTATTATTATTAAAAATTTTATTATTATTATTATTATTATTATTATTATTATTATTATTATTATACACAATTATTCCTCTCTATTTAACTATTTACTTTTATATATTATTTATTTTCTATATCTATTTGATCCTCATCAAATAAAAATCATTAACATATGCATCTCTAATTGAAATTTTCATTTAATAATGTGCATATGTAAAATATATTTTCATTCCATTATATGGCATTTCCTATATCTTATAGTGTCCTATACTTATTAATGAAAATGTGTGTGTGTGTGTCAATATATATATATATAGTTTTTATAAGAGACATTACTAATAATTTGAAGTATTTTATTTCTCTAGCTACATAATTAAGCACTTATACATGTTATATATATATATATATATATATATATGTAAAGGTATTAGCCAACACATGCATATGTTAATATATAATAGTACCAACAAATTCAACAACGAACAAAAACATTTTTTACCAACACATCCAACAACACATTTTTCAATAACAAATAACGCAACCTCCATCAACATGTATGTATTTATATATAAAGTTATGCGTGGAAGAACAAAAACTTACGTAAAAGGAGCGGCGGCGAGCAAAAAAACCGGCGAGCGCACAAGCAAGAGCAGAGCGGCGACCACCTAAGAACACGGCGGAAGAAGAAGGAAGAAGTGCTAGCACGGTGCGAAAGAATGACAACACATGCAAAGTCGAGAATGGCAAAGGTGTGGTGCTACAAGCGAAAGAGTGGTGCAAGGAAGAGGAGAGTTGGTGGTGCGAAAGAGAACAAGTGGTGGTTTCCCTGACTTAAGAGGAGCCGGAGTGGTGGTGCACGATGTGGTGGTGTGAGAGTTTGCAAGAGAATGAGAGTAAGAGAGGGAAGGTGTAGAGTCTAAAATTTTTGGCACGAAATAGAACTGAAGGAAATAAAAGGCAGAACGTCGGGTTTTAATAACGATTATTATAAGAACCGTCATTAAAATATCTTTTAATAATGGTTCTTGTAATAACCGTTATTAAAACTTCACAGGCTTTTGACAACAAGTATTATAGAAACCGTTCTTAAAAGAGCTATTAATAATGGTTTTTCATATACTGTTATTAAAACTACCGTGTAAAATTTTAGCATTGGGGTTTTAATAACAGTTTTGAACTATAACAGTTATCAAAATTATCCCTTGTATTAATTATCATGTATTTGGCAACAGTTTCCTAACCACCGTTATTAATGTCCAGTTATTATTTTTCGTTTTCGTAGTAGTGAGTAAAATATTACAAGTTAGTTTTCTTGAAAATTTTCACAACAAATTAAATATATATGTAAAATATAACAAAAGTTATTATAAAATATGAAGTTAACTATAGCAAAACATCATAACTAATATTGTTATTATATAACTATCTATTCACCGATGGTTAAAAAAACCAATAGTAACAATGTTAAAACATCAGTAACATGATATAAACGTGAAATATAATAACTATTATGAAACATAAAGACACTAATAAGATATAATATTTTAAATTAGCTTTGTCAATAAGTATTATAACTAGTATTAGTAAAATATAAATATTATTATTGTGAAAGATAAATATAAATATCGTAAATAATTATAATTAATATGGATGAAATGTAACTAAGCACTTATTTATAGATGATAAAGCACGGGTTGTAATAATGATAATATATTAAAAGTAATTTTATATAATATTTTATTTTTTTAAATCAGAAATATAATAATGTAATTTTTCATTTAAAAATATTAAAAAAATATTGACATATAATTTTTTTTTAATAACTCAAACTTTAAAAAACCAATGGGCCCCAGTATTCCGTGTGAATCGTGGGAGCTAGAGCTGTTCATGTTATCCGATATCTGCTTATTTGATCCGACATCCGAAGCGATCCGATCCAAAAAAGCAAATAACCGATCCGATTTTTTTTTTCAAATCAAATATCCGATCCGGTCAACGAAAAGTCAAACAAACCAAATATCTGATCCGACAAATACAAATAATATCCGATCCGAAGAAAAATATTTATACATTTTTTTATAATTTTTTATTTTATATATAATTGTATATAAATAAATTTATATGTGTCTGTGTATAATTTTTACTTAATTTATTTATTATTTGAGGAAAATTTTAATTTAATTAAAATTATATTTTTAATATAATCCCTTTTTAGATATTTATAAAAATAAAAATAAAAATACTCTGCATACCGATAGACTTCATCCACTCATTTCTTATTTTAGTTTTAACATTGGATATTTGTTGAGAAAGTAGGATATTTGCTAAGGGAATCGGATATTTGCTCAGCATTCGCTCAACAAATCGGATAATATGAAATATATTTGTCATTTGGTAATTTTTTTATATTTGAAATTGTATTAAGATAACATCGGATATATTTGATATCCAATGATATCCGATCCAAAAATTCAAATATCCGATCTTCCGGATATCCGAAGTTTCAAATCAAATATCAAATATCATTTTTAGATATCCGAAATTTCAAATATCCGACAATCAAATATCCGAAATATCGGATATTTGAACCGTGAACAGCCCTAGTGGGAGCTATCAATAACATCTATCCTCTAGATACCTAGGTCCCGATAAAAAAAGGTTGGGGGGAAGGGGGTCGGGAAATCAAGGCGTCTGGGCAATTGTGCGCCGTGTCACATAATGTAACCTCACATTACATATGCATGGATCAGATAACGATAGAGATGAAGATTGGCAATTCCGCAGTTTTTTACACCGACAAATTTTTTGCATATTCCCAACAGCACAGCAACGAACTAAATAATTAAACAAAATTAAGATCCCTAAAACGAAAACAGAGCACGGACATCGTCATTACAATAGGGAAAAAGACATTTTATCAACAAAAGCCAGCTTGAGTGGTACCTACAAATTACTACATGCATCCGGTGGCTATGATTGCTACAGACGAAATTTATATTTTGGTAAAGAACAGGTATTTGTAAAAAAAGAAATTTTGAAATTTAAAAGTATATAAGAGTTTATAAATTTTTTTGTGTGTATAAAGTAATTTTATTAATGAGGTTTAGAGACTATAAATGATTGCTACATATTGTATTATTTACTATAAATAATTTTAACCTTGTGATTGATGTAAGCATTGTTAGGCAAAAAATAATTATGTCAATTACGATGGTAACCCCTTATATTTTACTCATATTATTCCTTTGTAAAATAAAATTTTTTGGTTCTAAAAATCATGGTATTACAAATTGATCTCAGAGCTTTTGTTTTGATTGCCATGTTTTGGTTTTCAATGATCCCTTGACTTATTTTAATGGTTAGTTTTAGATTTCTAAGAAACCCAATTTTCTTTTGAAAACTTAGATTAACTTGTGAGGAATCAAGGGCATGTAGCCTAGTTGGCCTTGAAATGTGATTATGTGTATTATGTGTTAGTAAGATACGATTTGTTATTACACATTTTTTTTATCTTATGGTTCTTTAGTTTTCATGGCACTTAATGGCCGCATTGTTCGTTTGGAGGAGACCTTCTAGGTGTTCATCAAGTTCGTCTAATGCCCACCTCAACTGCTACCACCACCACCTCTGTATTGCCCATAGGAGGGTATCGTAGAATACTGGTTTCAAAGGATTACGGGACATCAACTGCCAATCTACTTTGGAGATGAGGACCCGGTCAAATAGGAGGGATGGATTTGGGATATGGATAGGAAGTTTTAGGTAGTTAGCTACCCACTTGCCCAGAAGGCAGGTATTATAGCCTTCTTCTTGTGAAGAGTTACCGACACTTGATGGGTAGGTCGTCGTGCAGTAGACAGGCCACATATGTTATGGGAGGACTTCAAGGAGGTGATTTGTGTTACATTTTACCCTAAGAGTCTTAAGCAAGATAAATTGAAGGAGTTCATACAAGTGACTCAAAGGAGCATGATAGGGAGACAATACCATGCTTGGTTTATAGAGCTATTGATGTAAACACCAAGGATTGCAACTAATGAGTCGATAGTGGTTTATCAATTTAAGTTGGGGCTCCACTGTAGAATCTGAATGATGATAGGTTCTATGGCTTTTTAAGAACTTAGCCACGTTATATGAGAGGACGTGTATTACCACTACTTTGATTCAAGAACACGCTTCCATTACAAGCAAGAGGAAGTTGGAGTCACAGGGTTCTAGAGGCATAATCTAGTATGAAGGAGGCAAACCTCTAAGGTTTTAGCAACAAGGTCAAAACTAGCCTTAGGGAAGTCAGTACCAGTACCAGCACCAAGGTTGTTAGGAGGTTAGGGTAGATCATAGGGTCAACTAAGGAGCTTCAAGTGTGGTCTCTATGGTTAGGATCATCTAAGGCAAAGTTTCTAGGACACTCTAATTCAGTGTAGGTTGTATGGTTAGCTAGTCCACTAGTCTTTTGAGTCCGGCATCATTAAGTTAGTATTAATTGCAAGGACCACTGATACTACAACAATATACCTATTAGCCACCTTAGTGGTAGTTTCAGCAAAGAGCACATACTCCACCTAGTGGATAACCTAGAGAGATTTAAGGGAGACCACATGGCCTTTCCCTTTCCCTTAGAAGGAAGGAGGTTAGACTCAGGGATATGGAGGATATCATGGATAATACTAGGGGGGATAGTCAAGCGAATGCTTGAATTTCATCAGCCAAGCAAAGGTTAACAAGAAGTTAGATGTGGTTACTGGTATGTTCTTAATCCTCTTGCTAATAGTTTATGTATTATTTGATTAGGGGCATCTCTGTTGTTTGTGTCTTCTTCATTTATTGCTAAAGCTACGTAGACTTCATCTTATCCTATATTAATATCTATGATGTTACCTTCTAGGGATACACTAGATTGTACTAGGCTTTACTTGGATGTGACCTTAGAGATAGGCTAGTTAAACTTCCTAGTAGACTTGGTTGCGATGGACCTTCATGATTTTCACATTATCCTTGGAATGGATATGTTAGGGAGGTATAAGGCAGTGATAGATTATTTGCAGGAGTGAGTTATGTTATAGGAACCTCAAATGATAGGGTCTCTTACCAAAAATGTAATCCTAGGCCTATGACGAAGGTTGTATCTACTCATAAGTTGTACTATTTGGTGCAGAGGGGTTACTGTAACACCCCCAAATTTACTACTGAAAAATTTCATTTAAATCAAAAGGTTTAGCGGAAGCGAAAGATAAAACCGTAAACTCGGGGGCGTTACAGCCACACTTAGTACCAGACCGGTACACTTTTACTGCTCCAGTACTAAGTGCTAAGGCTAAAGCCAAACAACATCAAGTGCGAAATATTAAAACATGAGTCGACATTTGACATAAATCATTAACGAAACCCAAGTCAATTAGTATTTAGAATATGGTTTAGGAGTACCACTTAAGAGTACGATTTCAAAACATGAAGTGTAGAACAAAATACAGCTAAATAAAACGAGTCTTGAAGGATCAATATCCTGATTGCCTACTCACTCAAGTCAAGCATTTCACCCCAAAATAGTACCCGATCATAAACCTGCATAGGAGGTCTGCTCCCCACCATCGGTGGATCATCACATGACCCATTCAATCAAGGTATTATCAGTACGGGTCCGATATTGAGTAAGGGAGTAGGTGCACTAAGGCCACGCATACAAACATACAACATAACACACATAGCACAATCATATAGGCAACATGTAATAATATAGATGATGCAGGTCGGCGATGGTCCAATCCAACTTCTTCTTTTCATAACTCTGATAATTATAGTCGATTCACATCATAATCGTTATGAATCCATGAGAGTGCGGGAACCCCACTATTATAGCCGGTGGATCGGTCAGTTATAGGGCAGAACGCACCTAACCACTATTTTATGCTGGTGGATCGGTCTTCAGGGCAGAACGCTCCTGGCCACTATTATGCCGGTGGATCGGTCTGGCCCCGACTCTTATGGTGTTTCACTATGATTATAATGTATCTTTCCATGATTTATTTGTAATTCATTTCACACCATAATCTTTGTTAATCCATGCGAGTACGAGAGCCCCACTATTATATTTGGTGGATTGGTCACTTGTAGGGCAGAACGCACCTAACCACTATTATATATCGGTGGATCGGTCTCCAGGACACAACGCTCCTAGCCACTATTATGCCGGTGGATCGGTATGGCCCCGACTCTCATGGGGTTTCACTGTAAGTGTATAGTAGCTTTCCCATGATTAATTTACAACATAATTTTTGGTTTCTTAAGCTCGGGATCCCCCACTATTATAGCCGGCGGATCGGTCACTTATAGGGCAGAACACACCTAACCACTATTATATGCCGGTGGATCGGTCTCTAGGGCACCCCGGCACCTAGCCACTATTATGTCGGTGGATCGGTCTTGGCCCGGCTCAATAATCTTACTCTTTAAGTAATTAGTATCTTATTCGTGTCTTATTAGATAAAGCTTGCCACCCTTGACATGCATAACAACTACCCTCTACTTCTTTCCTCCCAAGGGGGGCCCGTCCCATATCTTGAGATTCTTGCGCCCCTTATCACACCCCGGCGTCCATTTCCTTTACACTACCTTTAAATGAAAGAGTCCACCCCTATAGTGTGGGTTAGGCCCAACACCTCATGATATCAACTCTACCTCCTATCACCCCTTAGGGTTTTCCCTTGAATACCCAAATGGGCCGATGTGGCCCAACCTCAGATATGGCCTCACCTTCTCTCACTTACACTATCTTTACTTCCTTCATCGTCCATCACCTTACCTCAATTAGATCAATTCCCAAAACATATCATTTTACCTCTCGATTCCGCACGACCCAAAAACCCTAGTCGACCACCTCAAACCCTAGTACCTTTCTTCTCCCACAAGTAACCTCTATCTTTTCATCCCAAAATCTCTTCTTTCACATGGAAACCCATACTCATCTTTTATACACATGAAATCTCATTCTTAACCCATACTCCACCCTTCCTTAATCATTCCTACCTTTGTACTTCCCAAGACTTCCACTTTCTCCCAAAAACCCTAATCAGGTCCCTCGTACACCCTTACATTAACCCACGTACTATTTTTCACCCCAAGTCTCCAATCACTCCACAACTCTTCCATTCTCTTCTTTACACCCAAATTCAACTTTTCTCACGTAAGATTCACCCCCATGCAAGATTTAGCCACCCCATGCAAGTACCCCAAGTCACCATGCAAATTTTAGCCCCCCCCCCCATGCATGGTTCCCAACTCTTATTTATTTTGGGCATTCCTCCCACTTAAATCTTCTCTCATGGACCATGAGGTACTTAGGTCAACCTCATATCCCCCTTAATGAACTCACTTCCCATTCCTTTCTTGTTATCCTTTAATTCCCAGTTCATATTATCAATTATCCTAACATGCATGTCCTAGAGGGCCGTATCATAACACATCCAAAACATCATACGTATACATGTCATACTCGTGTCATAGAAAGCACATACAACATACCTCAATCTCCAAGCTGCGCTACACATAAGACAAGTTATCCACAAATCATATAATACATGGCATAGCATGGCATTCACAACATTCAACACATCCATGTCACACATAGCACAAGGCCATAGCTTCGTCCTTACCTAAAGCGGTGCGGGGCTTGGAGCACGCTCCTCTAACTTCTTAGGGCTTTGGTTAGGATTACCTATAAAAGGGGGAAAATACTAAGTATTAGTTTCCCTTGAAAGTACCATCAACCCTTATTCTAGTTTAGGATGAAGGTTCTTATTACTAGAGAGGGTGTTATACAAAAGCTAGGGTTTTTATCTTAAATTTAGTATATTAAATATTACTAGTCAGAATGTATTTATTTTTGATACTTATTGTTATCCTTATATTATTAGACCCGTTAGTTCTAATCTTATAGTAATAGGGTTCATGCTAACTATAGGAAAAATAGTGATAGTAATAATAATAGTAATAGCTACAAATGATATCATAGTAATGATGCTAGTGTTAGGGATAATGTTAAATGGTAAGGTACTAAGGTTCAAGTGCTCTTCTTATTTAACAATAACATGATAACACACCAACTTTGAGTTAAATAACATTGATAATAATAAAATTAGTATTACTATTAACAATAATGATAAAGGTGTTAAGTATAATAATAATGATAATGATAATGATAATAATAATAATAATAATAATAATAATAATAATAATAACAATAATAACAACCAAGTAAGGTTAGGTTAAGTAATAATAATATTAATAATGAGAATAGTAATAATAATAATAATGATAATGATAATACTAATAATGATAATAATAATACTAATGTTAAGTATAATAGAAGATAAAATCGAAGGAATGATAGTATTGGAAAGAGTAATAACTTTAATGATAGAGATAATAATATTAGTACTAATAATAAAAGTAATATTAATAATAATAATAATAATAAAAGAAATAATAATAATAATGATAATGATAAGTATAATAACATTAATATTAGTTAAATTTAATAGCAGCTATATAAAAGGAATATTAGGGCTTGGATGAGTGGAAAACCACCTAGGGTCGGTGGTGGTCCGGCGGCGGCGCGTGGCGGCGGCGGCGGAGGAGGAAAAGAAAGGGAAATATTAAGGTGTAGGTTGGATGGGAGGAGGAAAAAAGAAGTTTGAGGTAGGGGAAGAAGCAGCAGGTGAAGGGGAGTGGGATGAGGGTGGTGGCGTGGCAAGGGGTGGCAGCGCGCGGTGGTTGGCGCGGCGGTCGAGGGTGGTGGAGAGAGGTGGAAGATGGGGGAGGTAGAAAGAGAGGGAGGCCGGAGGAGGTGAAGTTGTGGGAAGGTAGGGGAGGGTCTGCTGGATATTTTGGAGGGTGGTGGAGACTTGGTAGAGGCGGAAATGGGTGGCGGAAGGCGGCGCAAGGGGCGGCGATGGCTGAAGGTGGTGGTTTCGGGATGGAAACTTTGTACGGCTAGTGCGGCACGTGCAGGGCAAGGAGGAGGGTGGTGGTGGCTTGGTTTTGTCGAGGGAGGTGCAAGGATGATCAAGGTGGGAAACGGTGGCGGCGGCGGTCACCAGTGGCGGCGGAAAGCTCATCTTTTTGAGGCGGCGGAGAGGTAGGGTTTCGGGGTAAAATCGAAGGAGGGAGCTAATTTTTGCTGCCAAAGGGGGGTATTTATAGGCAATTGGGAGGGGGAAAACGACGAAGGAGGGAGGACACAAGGGCAGGTGTGCAGGTGGCCGGTCGGTGGCAGGCGGTGCAGGTCCTACCATGGTAGGTTAGGTCGAGGAGGGGGAGAAGGAGGAAAGAAGATGGGCACGCGGGGAGGGAGCTGTAGGGATTGTTGGGGTCGAAAAGAGGAAAGAAAATGATAGAGAGAGGGGAAGGGAAGGACGACCGGTGGTGTAGGACTGGTCGACGTGTGTAGAGGTTGCAGGCTTTGACGGTGCAGAACAGCGCAGAAGCGAGGGGAAGATGAAGGAAAAGGAAAGAGGGTGGACCGTTCGGTCCAAGGGAAGGAAAAGAAAAGGAAAGGGGAACCGGCTGGGCGATTCGGGCGACGAGAGGAGCTGGGAAAGACTAGCACGCGAGATGGGGGAGAAAGGGATCTGGGCCGGTGGGCTGGCCCAATCGGGGGGAAAAGAAGGAAGAAAGGAGAAGGAGGGAGAAAAAGAAAGAAAAGGGAAAATGAGAAAAGAAATAGAAGGGGAAAATAAATAAAATAACTTATGGGGAAATTGTAGTATTTTTGGGTTATTATACATATATATATTTATTTATTTATTTTCTTGAATGTTTAAAAATTATTATAATAATAATTTAATTCCCTTTTTAGATTAATTTTGGCTATTTTGGGTAATTTTTCTCCACTTTCATTTTAATTAGTAAAATGTCCAAAATTTCTAAATAATTTATTTATTACTTTCTCTTTATTTTTCTCAATTAATTTCCTCTTTATTTAATAAAGTAATTTATTTTCTTAATTTTCCCTAATAAATAATTATTTTGCCATAATTTCTAAATTAGGATTTTTGGGGTATTATAGTTACCCTTTGTTTTTATATGGGGTTCAGAAGCTGAACAAGGATGAGATAGCATTGGAGGAGATTTTAGTTGCTCGGGAGTTTCAGACGTGTTTTATGTGGAGATTCTAGGTATGCAGCTAGTATGGGAGATAAAATTCACCATTGAGTTGTTACTACGAGCCAAAACTATTTCAAAGGTGCCTTACCAAATGGAACTACTAGAATTAAGGGATTTAAAGTCTCAGTTGGAGGACTTATTGGCTTATGGGTACATCCACTTGAGTTTATCTCCATTGGGTGCACCAGTATTCTTTATGAAAAAGAAGGATGGGAGCCTTCATATGTGTATAGATTATTGAGGTTTGAACTAGATGACGGTGAAGAACTACTATCTACTTACAAGGATCAATGACCTCTTTGACTAGCTTTGGAGTGCTTGAATTTTCTCGAATATTGACTTGAGGTTAGGATATCATCAGTTGTGCATAGCCGAGGCAAACATCATAAAGATGACCTTTAAGATGCAGCGTGGGCATTATGAGTTCATTATGATGCCTTTTGGGATCACCAATGCACTTGCTTTTTTATGGACTTGATGACAAGGATTTTCCAGTTTTTCCTTGATAAGTTTGCTATGGTTTTAATATAAGACATTTTAGTTTACTCTTAGAGTAGAGAAGAGCATGAGCAGCATCTACATATGATTTTGTCAGTCCTTAAGGAGCATAGGTTGCATACCAAACTCCCTAAGTACAATTTTTAGCTTCAAAAGGTTGCATATTTGGGACACGTGATGTTAGCAAGAGGAGTTGCCATGGATCTAGCAACAATTCTAGTAGTAACTTAGTAGAATGCACCGACTAGCATCCTAGAGGTTTATAGTTTCTTAGATTTGGTTGGGTACTACAAACACTTTGTTAAGAAATTCTTGAAGGTAGCTCATCCCTTGATGAACCTTCTAAGAAGATGACTGGATTTCAATGGGATGATGCTTATAAGGGATCATTTTAGGAATTGAAGTAGTGGTTGACAACAACATTGGTTTTGACTCTACCTTTGGACATAGATAGATTCAAGGTCTACAATGACGTGTTGATGCACAAACTTAGTTGTGTTTTTATAAAAAATGGTAAGGTAGTGGCTTGCACCTCTTGTCAGTTGAAATGGCATGAGAAGAACTACCCGACGTATGATCTAGAGCTAGCAGCTATCATTTTTGAATTGAAGATTTAGAAGTATTATTTATGTGTGAATAACTGTAGATTTTACAATGACCATAAGAGCCTTAAGTATATGTTCACTTAAAAGGAGTTGAATATGAGGCAGAGGAGATGGATAGAGTTGGTAAAGGAATATGATATCCAGTTGAGGTAACACGAGGTTAAGTCCAATGTCATTGTAGATTATTTAAGTAGTAAGACATCACATTCTTTAAGTTCTTTTATAGTGTCTAGTCAATTGTTGGGGGATCTTGATGAGATGGGGATAGAGATGATCCATGAGGGAGACTTAGAGGCTCGGATGTGTGTTTTAATGATTACGTCGACAGTTTTAAATGAGATCTGAACAGGACTACCTTACGATGTTAAGCTCAAGAGGATTCAATAAAAGATTCAGGAAGGTAGAGCTAAGGGTTTCCAAGTTCATAAGGATGGTAAGATTTTCTACAAAGGTCGTTGGTGTATACCTCAGTGTTGTGCTAATCTAAAGCGCCAAATTTTATAGAAAGGTCACTGTACTCTATATTCCATCCACCCATGAGGGGATAAGTTTTATAAGGACCTTAAGAGGATCTATTGGTGACCTTACATGAAGTGAGAGGTAGTATAGTTTGTGTCAAGATGTTTGAACTACTAGAAGGTCATGATCAAGTATTGGAGACCCATAGGGTTGGTTCGGCCTTTAGATGTTACGATGTGGAAGTGGGACTCCATCTCGATGGATTTTGTGAGTAGGATACTAAGGACTCATAGTGCTTGTGACACAATTTGCATCATCATTGATAGGTTGACTAAGCCTACTTTATTTGTGCCAATGAAGTCCACTTAGAGTATAGATCAACTGGTCCATGCATATTTGAGGTTCGTGGTGAGTAGGCATGATACACCTACCAACATAGTCTTTGATCGAGATTTAAGATTTCTTTGTCACTTCTAGGGGAATTTTCCGGAGGCTATGGGCACTAGATTGAGGATGAGTACTACCTTCCACCTAGCTACAAAAGGGAACACTTAGAGGATGATTTAGACTCTAAAGGATATGGTACGAGCTTGTGTATTGAATTTCTAAGGCAGTTGGGAAGATCTTCCACATTTGGTTGAGTTCTCATATAACAACACTTATCATGATAGTATAGGGATGACACCCTTTGAGGCGTTGTATGGACGTAAATGTCTAGCATCCTTGTGTTGGAGAGACATTTGCGAAGCTATTCTACTTAGACCATAGTTGATTAAGGAGATGACTAAGTAGGTTTGGTTGATTCAGGATGGGATGATAGCAACTCAGAGCCATAATAAGAGCTATGTATATCAAAAACGTCATAGTGATGGTTTTGAGCTGGAGGATAGAGTTTATTGAGGATCTCACCTACCAAAGGGGTGAAAATATTTGATTGGAAGGGTAAATTGAGACCAAGGTACATTGGTCCATATAAGATTGTTGATAGGGTTAGTGAGGTTGCATACCACATAGCTCTTCCACTGAAGTTGGCTTGAATTTATAACGTCTTCCACATCTCCCAGCTAAGGAAGTTCTTCATAGATTCGTCTCATGTGATCAAACCCAATAGGATTGATCTTGATGATTCTTTGTCCTATAAAGAGAGGCCATTGAGGATTCTTGACACCAAGATTTGATATACTTGAACAAGTTCAGTTCCACTTATGAAGATTCTTTAGAGCTTTCATGGAGTAGAGAAAGCTACTTAGGAGACCGAGAAGGAAATGCATGAGACACATCTCAAGCTTATTAGCTCAAATGTGTTAGGTTTTGGGGTTTTCATTCTTTTAAAGGGGTAGTAACTAGTAGCATAGTAGCAACTCTAATAGGATTGACCACTGAGATTGCTTGTCATACATCTTCGTTCCTCATCTTCAGTAACCTTAACTTTTGACTTTAGGGACGAAGTCTTTTTTAAGGGGGTAGTGATGTAATACCTCAAAATTTTGCTAAATCTAATCCCATTAATACCCTAATTTGATTCTAATATCAAGAAAATATTGTTTTAGCCTTAACTAAATTTCTTAATCTCAAAATTTTACCCCAATTTAAATCTTTGACCTAGATAAATTATATTTTATAACCCAATCTTAATTTTCGGTATATTTTATCACTAATCCTACCTATTTCGGCTAATCTAAAATATATCTTAAACTAATCTTAAACCTTTTTTTCTCTTTTTCCTTTTCTTTCCCCATTTCTTTTTTCCTTTCTTCTTTCTCCTATCTCCTTCCCACTGTAAGGCTTAACTAGTCTTACTTATTGCAACATGCACCTTCTCCCTCACCCTCTACTACTACCATCATCATCACCATCATACCTCACCCTCACCATCTCATATTGCTACTACCTATACTGCATACCCTCCCTTACCTATTTTCTTCTTCATATAAAACACCCACACAAAACCATCACCCTTAACCATCTATTCCATTGAAAAATTTCTCCATCCCTTTATGCCTTAACCATTCCTTGTGCCCTGTCATCTTGCAACTTCACCATCTCCCCTTACACTATCCGTTTTACAAACCTTATGCATTTTTCAGCTCTTGCACATCTCATGCATATATATATACAAAAACACTGCTCATCTCTCTTCTTCCTTCCTCTTTTGGTTTACTTGATTTTTGCTCATTTTGTGTTGAGCAATAACTACTCGAGGTCCCTCTCCTTTCCTTCTTTCTTCTTCTTCTTCTTCTTCTTCTTCTTCGTCTTCTTCTTCTTCTTCTTCTTCTTCTTCTTCTTCTTCTTCTTCTTCTTCCGTCGTGATATATTTTGCATGATTTAACCACCTCTATCACCACCATGCACCACCACAGCCACCACGTACTACCCAAAGCCTAGTGGACAGACCACCAAGGCCACCCCACCAATCCTCTTCATCTTCGTCAGGCATCACTGTCGACCACTACCATTTTCCCTCTTCTTTCCTCAAGCCCGTTGTATTTTTTTGAAATCCATGGCCTATGTATGTCCTCATACATGGCCATGCACTACTAATTTTCCTTATCGCACACTTGTGTAATTCATCACGTTTTTTCGTGCACCCTCGCATGGCTTGCGCTAACCAACCACATGCTCATGCGTAACTATTCCTTTTTATTCTATGCAATCATTACTCAAGCAGGATGTGCGTCTTCTCACAAATTTCTTGTGTATGATCCAAGATCACGGCTTGGGTGTGCACTGCGTGACGCATGCCTGTGTAGCCTTACCATTTCGGTCATGCATCCTCTTTTTCACCTTCAAACCTTATCCAAACACCACCATATTTCACCATAGCTCCACCATATATTCCACCACACTTCCATGCAACTTAAGTTTCCCTTTGACTCTATGTATTTCCATTTTTATCCTCTACCTTAACTTTTCTCTCAGTAATAGTATTCTAGCCTAACCATGTATTATATTATTGTAACACCCCCAAATTTACTAGTGAAAATTTTCGTTTAATTAAAAGGGTTTAGCAGAAGCGAAAAGATAAAACCATAAACTCGGGGGCATTACTGCCACACTTAGTATCAGATCGGTTCACTCCTATCATTCCAGTACTAAGTGCTAAGGCTAAATAAAGTTAACATTAAACACGAATCATTAATAAAACACAAATCATACAGAAATCAGAGTGCGGTTTAGGATTACAAACCAAGGAGTACATGAATAGAGTTTTTCAACATAAAGCATAGTACAAACACAACTAAAATATGATAATATAAGGTCCAGTGAAAGAAACAGAGTCCGGCCGAGTCGCTCTTGATCCCTAAGTCAGGTTTAGGCTCAACGCTCAGCCTCACCCAATGCCTTGTAGGTGTCGTAGGCATCGAAGACATCATCCCCTACTTACACAAGCTCAGATGGGTCTTCTACTCGAGGGAATGAGTAGCACCCATGAAACGGGTGATCAATACGCTATATACTGAGTAAGTTAAAAAGTGTGCTAAGGCCAAACATACAACATAGCATACATGGCACATTCACATAAGCTGCATGTAGTAATCCAGATAATGAGGGCCGGTTATGGTCCAATTGGATTTAATTCCTCTTGAATCTCTGTTAAATGTAGTCATTTCACACCATAATTTTTATTAATCCATACGAGTACGGGAACCCCACTATTATAGCCGGTGGATCGGTCACTTATAGGGCAGAACACACCTAACCACTATTATATGCCGGTGGATCGGTCTCCAGGGCAGAAAGCTCCTGGCCACTATTATGCTGGTGGATCGGTCTGGCCCCGACTCTCATGGTGTTTCACTGTAAGTATGTAGTAGCTTTCCCATGATTCATTTACAACATAATGTTTGATTTGTTGAGCTTGTGATCCCCCACTATTATAGCCGGTGGATCAGTCACTTATAGGGCAGAATGCACCTAACCACTATTATATGCCGGTGGATCGGTCTTCAGGGCAGAAAGCTCCTGGCCACTATTATGCCGGTGGATCGATCTGGCCCCGACTCTCATGATGTTTCACTGTAAGTATGTATTAGCTTTCCCATGATTCATTTACAATATAATGTTTGATTTGTTGAGCTCGTGATCCCCCACTATTATAGCCGATGGATCGGTTACTTATAGGGTAGAACGCACCTAACTACTATTATATACCGGTGGATCGGTCTCCAGGGCACCCCGGCACCTGGCCACTATTATGCCGGTGGATCAGTCTGGCCCCAGCTCAATAATCTTACTCTTTAAGTAATTCGTATCTTATTTGTGTCTTATTAGAATAAGCTTTTCACCCTTGACATGCATGTTAAGTACCTTCTACTTCTATTCTCCCAAGGGGGCCCGTCCTATATCTTAAGACTCTTGCGCCCCTTATCACACCCCGACGCCCATCTCCCTGTACACATACACTTAATGAAAAACCTAACTCCTATGGGTGTGGGTTAGGCCCAACACCTTATAACATCAACTCTACCTACTATCACCCTCTAGGGTTCTCCCTTGAAAACCCTAATTGGACTTATGTGGCCCAACTTCCTCTCACTTACACTACCGTACTCCATTTATAGCCCCACACCTTATCTCATTTAGGTCCAATCCCAAATCATATCACCTTACCCCTCGATTAAACAAGTGACCGGAAAAACCCTAGTTGGCCACTTCAAACCCTAATACTTTTGTTCTCCCACAAGTAACCTCTCTCTTTTCACCTAATATCTCTCCTCTCCCATGGCACCCATGATCACCCTTCATAAAATCAATTTCCACTCTTAACCCGTACTCCACTCTCCCTTAATCATTTTTACTTCTACATTTTCCAGATTAGTACTTTATCCCCAAAATCCAAATTGGGTCCCTTACACACCCTTACACCAACCTATGTACTATTTCTCATCCCAAGTCTCCAATCCCTCCACAATTCTCCCCTTAGATTATTTAAACCCTAATACAACTTTTCTCACGTAAAGATCTTCCCCATGCAAGATTTATCCACCCATGCAAACTCTCAAAGTCCCCATGTAAATTTTAAGGCTCCCATGCATGGTTCCCATCTCTCATTTATTTTGGCCATTCCTTCCTCTTTAATTTCCTCTCATGGATCATGAGGTATTTTGGTCAACCTCATATCCCCCTTAGTGAACCCACTTCTCATTTTCTTTCTTTTTGTCCTTTTATTTCCATATCATATTATCAATGGTCCTATCATGCATGTCCTAGAGGGCCATAAGATATCACATCATGATCACCATATATATATATAACACACATGTCACAAGAAAACATATACAAACATACCTTAACTCCAAACTGTGCTACACATAAGACAAGTTAATAACAATTATGTATTACACGACGTAGCATGATATAACTCATCCAAGGCATACAAGTCACACAACACGCATGGGCCTTAGCTACATCCTTACTTAAAGCGACGCCGGGCTTGGAGCACGCTCCTATGCCTCCTTAAGGTATTGGCTCGATTCACCTATAAGGGGGAAAATACTACGGATTAGTTTTCCCTTCTACCAAAATACTATTATTTCTTATTTTAGTCTAAGATTAGGGTTACTATTATTAAAGGCATTTCTATAAGTGAAAACTAGGGTTTCGTCCTCAAGTTAACCTATTAGATATTACTAGTCAAAATATAATTATGTTACTATTTATAGCTACACTTATATTATTAAATCAAATAGCTTCATTTCTTCTAACAATAGTACTAATACTTGTCATAATAAAATAGTGATAATAATAATAGTAGTAATACTAACACTCATAGAAATAGAGGTCGTATTATTTTTAAGGCTAAGGCTAATAACGGCTTTAGGGATAAAATAATAATATAATATTAGTAATACTAAAAAAGTACTAATACTACTAAAGATAATAATGATAGTAGTTATATTTGGAATAATAATAATAATATAAGGGTTCGAATGTTTTTGTCACGATAATAGTAATAAAATAATAACAATAATAATGGTAATAACTAATAATGAAACCATAGTAACAATGTTAGTGCTAAAGGCATTAGGAATATTGTTAATGATATTCTAATATTAAATAGTAAAATACTAAGGCTTAAGTATTCTTCCTCTTTAACGACAAAACAATAATACTCCGACTTCGGTTTAGATAACATTAATAATAATAATAATAATAATAATAATAAGTATAATAATAATAACAATAACAATGATAATAGTAACCAAAACGTTAATAGTAATATAAGAGTCCAAATATTTATATTAATAAATAAAAGTAATAATGGACAAGGTTAGTATTAACCATATTAGTAAGGAAATAATGATAGTGATAATGGTAATAATAATAATAGTAATAATACCAATAATAATAATAATAAAGTTAGGGTTAAGTAGTAATAATAATAATAATAATGGAATTAATAATAATTAAAAATAACACTAATAGTAATGATAATAAAAATGGTAAGAGTAATATAAAGGTTCAAACGTTTACCATAGTAGTAAAGATAATGATAATAGGTCATAGCTAGTATTAGTAATAACAGTACGAATAATAATGAGGTTAGTAATAATAATAATAATAATAATAATAATAATAATAATAATAATAATAATAATAATAGTAAACAAGGAAAATTCCTAATCATAATAACACTAAATTTGTAGGCCATTATTAATGATAATATTATTATTGGTTAGGAAAATCATAAAGTTGTGTTAAGTAATAATAATAATAATAATAATAATAATAATAATAATAATAATAATAATAATAATAATAATAATAATAATAATGATAGAGATAACTATAGTAATACTAAAGTTGTTGATAATAATAACAATGATAATAGTATTAGTAGTAGTAATAGAAATAATAATACTAAAAATAATAATAATAAGGATAACCATTTTAATGTTAGCCTTTTAAATAGTATACCCTAATTATAAGAATTTCTAAAATTAGGTTAGGTAGTAAGAGTGATACATAATAATAATATTAATAATGGTAATAGTAATAATAATAACAATGATAATAAAAACCTATAATAATAATAATAATAACAATAATAATAGTGATATTAAGGATAATACTATTAATATTAAATAAAATTAATAACACTTATAGAAAATAGTTTAGGGGCTGGGAAAGTTGGAGCACCACCTAAGGTTAGTGGTGGAACTGGCGGCGGCGACGGCGGCAGTGGCGGGGCAGAGAGAGGGGAAAGATGGACATGTAGGCTAAGAGAGAAGAAGTGGAGGGTGTTTGAGGTGGTGGAAGGTGCATCAGGTGAATAGGGGTGGAATGAAGGTGGTGGTGCAGCTGGGAGTGGCGACACACAACTATTGGTGCAGCGGCCAAAAGTGATGGAAGATGGAGAAAGTAGAAGGAGAGGGAGGTAGGGAAAGATGGGTGTAGGGGAAGGTAGAGGAGGCTCCCCTGGTTGTTTTGGAGGATAGGGGTGGTGTTGGTGGCGGTAGAATTAGCGGCGGGCAGCGGTGTAAAGGGCAGCGAGGGGTGAAAGTACGTTGATTGGGTTGGCAGTTTTGCATGGCCAGGGTCTAATTAGGTAGAGGGTGGTGCAAAGGTCGATTCTAGGGGTGTTTTGGCCGTCGGCGATAGGCAGCGGTGGTGGACGACTCGTCTAATGGGGCCGCGGCAAGAATGGAGGATTTTTGGGTTTCGAAATCAAATCCCAGATTAAGGATGCTCATTAGGTATTTATAGATCGATTGAGGTGGGCAATGACAAGGGGAAGAAGACAAGGGAGTGCAGGTGCCAGGCATGCCGCCTGTGGTGGCAGTCGCGCCGGCACAACCATGGCAGGGCAGCAAGCTCGAGGAAAGAGGGAAAAGGAAGGGTGCTCGAGAGAGGGGAAAAGGGTCGGTTGGGGCTAAATTAGTGAAAGACAGTGACAGGAGAGGAAAGGGAGGACGGTGGTAGCGATGGTAGCTGGTAGAGTGATGGGTTGCAGCTCCTCGATCACCGCCACACCTAGGGGAAGAAGAAGAAGAGGGAGGGGGGATGGACCGGATGGTCCAGGGGAAAGAAAGAAAAGAAAAAAAGGTGGTTCGGCCAGCTGGGGCATTGGGGCGCAGAAGAAAAAAAGAGGCGGCATGGGCCGCGCGACACAGGGAAGGGAGAAGGAAGTTTGGGCTGCGGGCTGGCCCAAACCGGGGAAAAATGGAAAAGAAGGAAGAGAGGAGGAGGGAGAGAGAAAAAAAAAAGGAAAGAAGAAAAAAAAAGAAAATAGATAGAATAACTTATGGAAATTAGGTTGTAGTATTTTTTTAGATAAATAAATTTTTACAATTTAACTTAAAATATTTATATATATATATATATATATATAGAAAATATTGGTTTGAAATGTTATTTAAATAAAATGAGTGTGATAAAATAGCAAATTATCTATTTTAATTTATTACACATTCACATATAATTTTATATACTTAAAAATTCACAAAATAATTAAATTAAATAAATTTAAAAGGTAATATCCTCAAAATAATTAAATTAAATAAGTTTAAAAACTAAGTTATCCCAAATAAAAGTGATTTATTAAATTATAGCCTTTTAAAAAAATTGGGGGATTACAATTATTTTTTGAAGGTGATGTTCTAGTGATCTTAGAGGAGGAATTCTAATATTTACGTGCTTAGAGCCTGGTGTCCTTGTTGGTAAGGATACTAATTGATGTTTTAGGATTTTTGTATTAAATACTTGCATGGATATGTATATTAACATGACAGTGTTTTTACATAATGGAATATATGTTGTTAATGATATTATTGTGATAATGTAGATTTAAATGATATAACGGAAGTGAGAATAGAAAAGATCTGTTGATATAATCTTAATACACTAAGTTATACTTGTGGAAAAATATAACTTATGGATTGCGTGATATGGGTTAATATTGAGATCTTGATATTTTAATGTGTTTGGTGCATTAATTATGATAATGGTATCAAGATAAGTATTTGGAGTATTTACTAAATGTTTGAGTTCCTCAAAATAAGATAATGGTTTAATTATGACATAGTAATCTTAAAATATTAATATTTTTATCCTATATGTAAAACCCTAGAGGTAGAATACAACTTTTGGATATGTTGTAAATGTTGGTAATTTAAGGATGTTTATTGAATTTGGGTAATCATACTAGCCTTATGGGAAGAGTTATGACTAATTACAAAATTAGGGTTTTGGAAGCTCTATTATTATATGTGTGAGACATGGACATTAGACCATGAATTTGGGTATGTTAATAATGATAATATTTGAGAAATGATATACTATAATTGATGGTTGAAGGATCAATATAAGAGATATTATGCTAAGAATGTAATATTATGGTTGAGGAAATTAAGGATCTCAACTCTGGAGATCGACCATATGAATTATTTCATTTGCTTATTTTCCTTCATGTTTTTGGTACCTATAAATCAATCATGAGTAAGATACTAATCATTTAAAGTGAAAGAAAATATGAGTAGGTTCAAGGTGATGTTTTTATTTCAGTAACACTAGAGTATAATAGTGGCTCAAATGTGTTTTGCCTTGAGAAGGCATTTCAGTTCATTCAGTTAGATTAAGAATAGTGGAGCTCCTGCTCATCATGAATAAAAATATAATAGAATAACCTATGAATAAGATAACATTGACTTAAACTAGAAGAGAATATGATTTAGGACCAAGGTGCTATGTTTATATCCATTCCAATAGAGGTTAATAGTGGCTCGGGAGTGTTTTGCCCTGAGAAGGTTATGTTTTCATATATGATCCACCGGATGATAATAGTGGCTTAGGTTTATTGTCTCTAAGAAGGTTCTTCAAACCATTCCACCAGTTTAAAAATAGTGGGGTTCCTAAATTCAATATATATAAAATAATAAAAACGGTTATATATAATAAAGGGGCTTGGATCAATATTTATCTTATGATACTTTTTATTAAGTTTGAATGTGGGCTCATCTTTAGTTGTGAATTCATGTGTTATCTGTATCCCTTATTTAATAGTATTGTTACCTTTCTCAACATGTAGTATACATACCACCCTTTTCATGAATGTTGCTTATTCCTACGAGTATATCCTGATTCTTTTATGCACGCCTCGGATGATCCATTAAATGATTATGTTACTTTTAATTCGCTATATGGGGATGAGTGATATTTTATTGTAGTGGGTGTTTGGGTGAAGAGTTATGTTATCTAGTTGATGTATTTACCCGAATATTGTTTAAGACTCTTTGATTTATGGTATCCTTTATTTTATATTTTGTTATTGTAATTTGAATTTAACCTCCAAACTCATATTGTACTATGAATGTCCATTTTTAATTTCTTTATTTTGCTATAAATAATTTTAGCCTTACAATTGATGTAAGGATGGTTGGAAAAACCAGACTTATGTCAATTATGATGATAACACCCCATATTTTACTTATATATTTCTGCTATAAAATGATTTTTTTTAACTGAAAATCTGGTTGTTACAAGAATAATGATAAAGTAATGAAACTTACTTGTGGACAACTCGAAAAGCACCGCACAGAATGAATGATTTGGTGATTGGAAGCCACCCAAGGATCACCAAACTAAAAATAGTTGTCAATCAGAAAAGCAAGGTCAATCTTGTATTCCTTTTGCTACTAAATCCTTAATATCCGCACAGTTAGAAAATAAGTCATCTAGTTAGAATATTATTCAACCATTTCATATTACTTGAAATTGACTCCATATTGACATACCCAAGAATTAATTATTTTGAGATATGTTATTAAATAAGGATTTATTGGGAAATTAATTTAATTTATTATTTTATTTAAAATAAGAGGGATTATTTAGGGCAAAATAATAGAAACTTATAAATATTTTTATAAAGAAAAAAAATTGGCTTTTTGTTAATTAAAAAGGATTTCAAGAGAAATAGTTTTTAAAGGGTCCTAAATTAGCCTAAAAAGGAGGTTTAATATTTGTATTTAAATATTTATATTCTGGGTACCCAAAAACATTCTAAATGTTTTATGTAAAACCAAAACCTTTAAATTTTTCTTTTTCCTCTTTTCTTTCTTTTCTTCTTTTCTTCTTTCTTTCTTTTTCTTCTTGCTAGTTGGGCCTAGCCGCAGCCCAACCCCCTCCTTTCTTCTCCTTCCCCGCGGCCCAACGCCATTCGGCTCCCTTCGTTGCGGTAACCCGACACAGCCTTTCATCCGGCAATTTTCTGAGACTTCATGTCTCTTTTAAAAGAATTATAGCCGTTACCAAACCGGCCGACCCCCTCCTTTGCTTTTTCCCTAGACCGCCCTGTCCACCCCGCGCCTGTCTTCTTCTTCCTCATGCGGGCCTGCAACCCCTGACCGTAGCCTGCGCCTGCCGACGGCCACCTGCTCTGTCCGTCTGTCCTCTCCTGCCATTCTCGTCACTTTCCTTTCCAATTTTGACCCAACCTACTCGTCCTTCCCCTCACGCGTACTGCCCCCTTTCCTTTTCCCCACACCGAGCCAAACACACCCTGCAATTCGCAGGGCATGCGCTGGCTACCACAGCTGATCGGCGACCTACCTCACCTGCCCTTGGTTGCCTTCTTCTCGCTTTGTCGTTTTCCCCCTCAATTTGCCTATAAATAGACCCCCGAGGCAGCCATAGTCAAGCTCCCTCTTTTGCAAGACCAGAAATTATGTCCCTTGCCGCCACCCAAACAATTGCGTATTCCGCCGCCGCCGGTGACCGCCACAACAAACGCCGCCCACCAAGACCATCCCTGCACCCTCCTCTATGAAACCATACCACCACCACCCCTTGCCTCGCCTTACACGTGCTGCCCTAGCCGTGCAAAGTCGCCACCTCGATCAACCCTCACCAACCCTTCGCCGCCCCTCGCGCCGCCTTCCGCAACCAATCTAGCCGCCACCAGCACCTCCTCCACCCTCCAAAACACCTAGGGAACCTTCCCCTACCTTCCCATGCCATCATCTCCCCCTGCCTCCTTCTCCTCTTACCTCCCCCATGATCCACCCGCTCCCACCACCTTCGGCCGCCGCGCCAACCATCGTGCGCCGCCACTCCCAGCCACACCACCACTTTCATCCTACCCCTCTTCACCTGTTGCACCTTCCTCCACCTCAAAAACCCCTCTACTCCCCCTCCTTTAGCCTACATATTGATCTTTCTACCTCTCTTCCTCTTCCACCACCGCCGCCGTCGCCGCCATGCGCCGTGGCCGGTTCCACCATTGACCGTAGGTGGTTCTCCAACTTCCCCAACCCTAAACTATTTTTTTATAAGTGTTAATAATTTTATCTAACATTAATGGTATTATCCTTAATATTACTATTATTATTTTTTTTACATTATTAATATTATTATGTATTACCCTTGTTTCCTAACCTAATTTCAGAAAATACTTATAACTAGGTTAAACTAATTAAAGGGCTACAACTTTAACATTAAGATGGTTATCATTATTACCACTAATACTACTATCCTTATTTTCATTATTAAAAACTTTAGTATTAATATAGTTATCTTTATTACTATTATTATTATTATTATTATTATTATTATTATTATTATTATTATTATTATTATTACTATTACTAATACTACTACTACTACTACTACTACTACTACTACTATTACTACTACTACTACTACTACTACTACTATCATTATTATTATTATTATTATTATTATTATTATTATTATTATTATTGTCATTATTTTTGTTATTACTATTACTATTATTATTGTTAGTGTTATTTAAACCAAGTTGGCATATTATCATTTTAAAGAAGAAGAATACTCAACCTTAGTATTTTTACCATGTAATATTCATGTAATTACTAATATCATTCCTAATGCCTTTGTCACTAGAATTATTAGTTACTACTAATACTATTACTATCATTATTATTATTATTGGTATTAGTATTAGTTTATTTCTATTATTGTGACAAAAGCATTTGAACCCTTATATTATTATTATTCAAAATACAACTTTTATCATTATTATCTTTCGAAATATTTATACTTTGTTGGTATTGTAATTATTATATTATTACTTTAACCCTAACACTACTATTAGACTTAACCTTAAAAACGCTAGGGTTTCTATCACTATAAGCATTAGCATTACTATTAGTATTACTATTATCACTATTTGGCTATAATTAGTATCAGTGCTATTATTAGAAGAATAAAGCTAATAGGTTTAATAATATAAGTGTAGCAATAAATATTAAAATAAGTATATTTTGACTAGTAATATTTAGTAGACTATTTTTAAGGTAAAAACCCTAGTTTTCACATAATACTCTCTTTACTAATAATAATCCTAATCTTAGACTAAAATAAGGAGTGATGGTACTTTTGAGGGAAATTAATACTTAGTATTTTCCCTTTTATAGGTGAATCTAACTAGAACCCTAAGGAGTTGTAGGAGTGTGCTCCAAGTCCGCCGTCGCTTTAGGTAAGGATGTAGCTAAGGCCCAAGTGTGTTATGTGACTTGTATGCCTTGGATGCTTTATGTTTATGTTATATTATGTATCGCATGATTTCCCTTAACTTGTCTTACGTGTAGCGCAGCTTGGAGTGGAGGTATGTTTTGTATGTGTTCTTATGGCATGAGTATGATATGTATATGTGGTGATTGTGGTGTGATATTATATGGCTCTCTAAGACATTCATGCTAGGAAAAATGATATTAGGATATGGGAAATGAAAGGACAAAAAGAAACAAATGGGAAGTGAGATGCTAAGGGGGATATGAGGTTGACCAAAATGAACGAGAGATTAGAACCATGCAAGAAATTCTAGGGTTTGCATGGGCACTTTGAGAGTTTGCATGGAGTGGATAAATCTTGCATGGTGATGATCTTTACGTGAGGAAAGTTGATTTAGGGTATTAATAAGCTAAGGGGAGAGTTGTGGAGTGATTGGAGACTTGGGATGAAAAATAGTATGTAGTTCAGTGTAAGGGTGTATAAGGGACCCGATTAGGGTTTAGGGAGGAAGTAGTAATCAGGAAAGTACAAAAAAAATGATTAACGAAGAGTGGAGTACAGGTTAAGAGTGAGAATTTATTTTGTAAGGGGTGAGTATGGGTCCATGGGAGAGAAGAGATTTTGGGTGAAAAGAGAGAGGTTACTTGTGGGAGAAGAAAGGTACTAGGGTTTGAAGTGGTCAACTAGGGTTTTCCAGGTCACATGCGGAATCGAGAGGTAAAGTGATATGTTTTGGGATTGGACCTAATTGAGATAAGATGTGGGGAGATGAATGAAGTAAAGATAGTGTAAGTGAGAGAAAGTTGGGCCACATCGGTCCAATTAGGGTTTTCAAGGGAAAACCCTAGGGGGTGATAGGAGGTAGAGTTGATGTCATAAGGTATTGGGCCTAACCCACACCCGTAGGGGTTGAGTTTTTCATTAAAAGGTAAGTGTAAAGGAAAATGGATGTCGGGGTGTGATAAGGAGCGCAGGAGTCTCAAGATATGAGACGGGCCCCCTTGGGAGGATAGATGTAGAAGGTAGTTGATATGCATGTCAAGGGTGAAAAAGCTTTATCTAATAAGACACAAATAAGATACTAATCACTTAAAGAGTAAGATTGTTGAGCTGGGCCCAGACCGATCTACTGGCATAATAGTGGCTAGGTGCCGAGGTGCCTTGGAGACCGATCCACCGGCATATAATAGTGGTTAGATGCGTTCTTCCCTATAAGTGACCGATCCACCGGCTATAATAGTGGGGGAACCTGAGCTCAACAAACCAAACATTATGTTGCAAATGAATCATGGGAAAGCTACTATATACTTACAGTGAAACACCATGAGAGTCGGGGCAAGACCGATCCACCGGCATAATAGTGGCCAGGAGAGTTTTGCCCTAGAGACCGATCTATGGGCAAATAATAGTGGTTAGGTGAGTTCTGCCCTATAAGTGACCGATCCACCGGCTATAATAGTGGGGTTCCCGTACTCTCATGGATTAATAAAGATTATGGTGAGAAATGACTACATTTAATAGAGATTCAAGAGGAATTTAGACTAATTGGACCATAGTCGGCCTTCATTATCTGGATTACTACATGCAACTTATGTGAATGTGTCATGTATGCTATGTTGTATGTTTTTATGTTTGGCCTTAGCGCATATGTTACCTTACTCAGTACGTAGCGTACTGATCACCCGTTTCATGGGTGCTGCTCATTCCCACGAGCAGAAGACCCATATGAGCATGTGCACGTAGGGGATGATGTCTTCGATGCCTACGACACCTACGAGGCATCGGGTGGGGCTGAGCGTTGAGCCTAAACCTGACTTGGGGATCGATAGCGACTTGGGCGAACTCTGTTTCCTTTATTGACCTTGTATTATCATATTTAGTTGTGTTATCGTACTATGCTTTATATTTTGAAAAACTCTAGTTAAGTACTCCTTGGTTTGTAACCCTAAATCGCACTCTGATTTCTGTATGACTTGCGTTTTATTAATGATTCGTGTTTAATGTTAACTTTATTTAGCCTTAGCACTTAGTACTGGAACGGTAGGAGTGAACCGATATGGTACTAAGTGTGGCGGTAATACCCCCGAATTTATGGTTTTATCTTTTCGCTTCCACTAAACCCTTTTAATTAAATAAAATTTTTCAATAGTAAATTTGGGGGTGTTACACATATAATACTAGCTAGCAAAAGGGAGATAATGAAGATGGAGAGAATGGGCACTAGGCTGACAAAACAAGAATATTAAATAGTAGAGAGGATGAGATCTAAGGCAGACAGAATGACTCATAGCCGAAGGTAAAAACAAAAGACAGAATTAACACACACAACTAATTAACACATCAATTTTAGAACAAATCAAAGCTCCATTAAGCACAATAGAAGGATTAGGAAAGAAATGAAGTATGTTACCAATAAAGAAATGAAAGATGAGTTGATGGCGATTACAGTTGGCAGATTATTGTTGACGATTGTAGAATGAAGAAATGAGTTGTGTCAAAGAAGGTACCGAAGAAGTAGGTGTCGAGGACAGTCAGCCAAAGATAGGTAGAAGGTGAGGATAGGATGATGATGAGAGGTAGTGTTGAGGATGACGACGAGAGGTGGGATGAGGAGAGAGCCAAAGGTGTCGAGTTTTGAGGCTTCTTCAACAAGGAATAATTGTCAAGGAGAAATAATTAACAAAATATAATTTTAGACTATTACACAAGGGTCTAAAAGAGAGATTATGTTTCTTGGCCCAATAGAATATATTTAATTCTATAATAAAATACCTCTACACCAAATACAAAAGAGAGCATAAATAATTTCTTTTGTATTTATAGGGGCCCTTTACCCCCATTCCAAGCACAGCTTGAGGAGGAAATAATTCTTTAACTAACATATAAAGTCGTCATTCCTCACTTTAATCCTTTTATAAGCAAGCAAAGATTCGGAGAGCACATAAAGCTTAGAAACTCAAATCGTCAACATTAACACATGCATCCTCCTATTTTGTAATTATGGATTATAGATGCAATAATTTTAATAAAATTCTAATTATCAAATGAATTATTCTAAATACAACTGTCGCCTTAAAGGTTTTTTTTCCTGAATTTTAAATTGTCGAATAATTTAGATCAACTGTTTGCTATTTTTACATTAATAATAAAAGTAAATGTAAAGCTTTAGCTCTTAAAAAGAAAAGAATTTCAAATATACTACAACATATCCGTTTCTTTCTCTTAGTTTTAGTGTAAAGGTGCAAAAAAAATAAAAGAAAAATCGCTAATGGGTCGTTTGGTATATTTCCACAATAAATATAACTTTCAGTAAGGTTAGATATTGTAAAGTAATTCCGAGGAAGAAATATTTGTTTGTATTTGTTACGTATATGTACTTCCTGAGAAGTATGATGACTTCCTTAATTATTTTGTTTGGTTTATTTTCTTATTACTTATAAAGTAGACATAAAATTACATTAATATCCTTTGTTAATAAATATCAACATTTATTTTTTCTACCTATTTTTTTACATGAATATAAACTTTATTTTCTACTACAAAAATATACATAATTATAACAGACAACAATAAAATATTATAAAAATATCATCAAGTAATTGAAGTAGCTCTTGTATCAAAACTTATTGTAAAAAATTAATAAATACAATGACATAAACTAGAATGATGAAATAATTCTAATACAATACTAAAAAAATACTTATTGAATAATAATAATAATAATAATAATAATAATAAATGTGATAGTAATATTTTAAACATATGGAATCAATAAACTGAGAATATATGCCCATGGATAATCCTTATCCATATTAAAGAAATTATGGATAGTTAAAAACAATTAGATAATTTATAACTTATAAAGTATTATTTACTGAATCTCATTTCAAAAAATAGTTTCCTCAACATATGAATGGTTAAAAATTATAGAAAAAATAATTTTTTCTTTTAACTTTTCATATCCCTTAAACTAAATAATAATGTACTTTATATTTTTAAGAAAGTAATACTTTCTCCAACTACTTTTTTAATACCTAAACGACCTCCATGTACTTATCTTATAACTATCAGGTTCCTATATATTCTCTCGGCGGGGGGAAAACATCATTTTATATATCTACGCTTGTATTTAGTTGAAAAAAAGTGAAATAGAAGTACATATTATATCAGTTTATTTCTTTCATAATAAAAGGAGCGGCTCCCCGAATTACCGCTTGCACTCTTTATACACGATCCTTGGATGCTGGGTAGAACGTCCGACTTCTATCCAAAGCATGAAGATGGAATGAACAATCAATCGCTGCCGTTCATTTACCTAATCGAGACCGTCCAGTTTCACTAAACCATCGACATATTTTGTTAGTTTTTTTTCCTCCCCTTTTCCCGAAGCACTTTTCTGTATCCGTTGAACTTCTAACGTCCTAGAGAGATCATCTGCTCCCTTTCCGGTTGCACTTTTCTTTGATCTGGTCACTCTCTCCGGCATTCAATGCAATCACAGTTACGCAACTATCTCCACACTACATCGTTGATCTTCTATTTCATTTCTCTTTTCCAAAATTAGTTCCCAAGTTCGTTCCATATTATCAAAAAAGAAAATATTATGTCAATCTACCTAATTTTTAGAAATTAATAAATATACTATTAAAATTATATTAATATCCTTTATTTAAAAATAATAAATTATTTTAAGTGCAAAAAAGTGAGGATAAAAATTAATAGTGAGATGTAATTTTTCTAAAATAACTTTATTTTCATATAAAAATTTAATAATAAAATATAATTACTTTCGACATAGATAAAGTATATCTTTTAGTAGATTTATATCATTTTTTATGTCTTAAGTAAGTGCAAACACAGATAATATTTCTATATACAATATACATGATTATTAGCGGCAAATAATTAAATTGGTACCGTTGGGCACCCATTGATGGATAGATAAGTAAACGGGAGTTCGATTCCCATTGTACACTACTGCTTTATTTTTCATGAGCCGCCATTTTTTTTCTTCAAAATTATTTATATTTCCTCCGAATTATAAAAGAAGTTATTCTGTTAGTTTATATACTTAAAAAAAAAGTAATAACAGTAGTATTAAAATTACATTTGCATCCTTCATTAAAAATTAATAAAATATTTAATACATATGGTAACACCTTGTATTTGTAAGATTATGAAATGAGAAGTTCTAATATGTGATAGAAATTAGAAAATATTTGGTCTTGATTTGAAACTATAGTTTGGGATTAATTTAATAAGGAATTTAAAAAAGGTTTGAAAAATTAAATAAAGCTTTCCTAACAAACAGATTGACTGATCCATCATTTCAGTTAGGATTTTTGTTCGATAGAATTGATCGACTCGTCTGTATAACAATCAACTAGTCTAACCAAATCATTCGACTGGTTTTTCAGCCTGAGTGTTTTTTAAGCTTGATTTTCTTGGAAATTTCTGACATCAATATGAGACTTTAATAATCCAACTCTAAGCTATTCCTAAGTCATCCTTAACCTTTTTGATCATTTATCCATCTTTAATTTTTGTCTCGACAAGATTCAAGGGCTTGATTTCTATGGAAGAGGGGAAGGTTAACCTCAGTCTTTGTCTTCTTCTTCATCTCTCCTCTACACAACTCTATGATGTATGCTTCGATTATAGACTACCACTTCACAACTAGGTGATTTGCTTCCCACGTCGACCTATAATTTCCCTTATTGTGTTTGATCCTTTATGGGTGAAATCGACCCGCGTTCTGTAAAAAATCATCATTTTAGCTCTGAAATGGAAGTTAGTATAATCTTAATAAAATTTCCAATTAAGCTCAAATTTGAATGATAAAATTAGGGTTTTCTATATTTTGCATACCCTCACTCACTCTTTGATTGACTCGTTGGCTATAAATAACTATATTAATCTTTTTTCTTTCTTACTTTTCTTTTGGCCTTCAAGATACCCGAGTTTCTAAAACACTTGTGCACATACTTCTCCACTTCAAGCTTTCATCCTAATTCAATTCACGCTTCTAATCCTTTCTCTATCTCCCTCTTATTTTATTCTTAAATAAGAAAGGGTTAGATTTAAGAAGAAGTTGAGTTTGATTTCAACTGAGTCTTTCAGTATTTTTCTCTTGGAGGTGGTAAGTTCTTTTTATTCCCTAATTTAAGTTTCTTGATTTATAAAGGTTGTTTGATGTCTTTTGACTTTTAAACTTTTGTTTTTAAGGTTTTGGAAGTTGAAATCTTTCAACTTAAGGTTTTTCCTCTTTGTTGGAAAATTTTGTTGAGCTTTAAGTAAGTCATTCTTACCTTTAACATGTGCCATGAATAAATCATGTAATTTAGTGCACTCTGTAAAATTTTAACCATTACATGCTTGCATGAGAGTTTGACATTTTAATGAAGCATGTTGGATTATCTAAGAATAATGGTTAAATGGGCTTGATTCATGAGAAATAGGGTCATTTTCTTGTAAATGAAGCATGATCATGTATGTGAGCATATTAAATCTTTATCTTATGCTATGGTAGTGAAATGGTTTAGATGTGGTAATATTTTGGAACTTTAATCATATGTATAATGTTGGATAGAAGCAAACTAATCAATAGATTAAGCCAAACTGATTGACTGGTGCTTAGAATAGTCAATTGGTTGGTCCAAACCAATAGATCGGTTACCTATGGTGACTTTGGTTGCTATCAATATAAACCATCAACTAATTTGTTAGAATTGGTCGACTAGTTGTATACCAATCGACTTGTGCAAGGGAATTCTAGACTTTAGATGAGCCAAACTAATCGAATAATTAGCCTAAACTGATCAATTAGTTCGGCCAAAGCATGTTGTTTTTGTTCTCTTAAACTTAATATGTTTTGAGACTATATACAAATATGTAATATCAATCTTTAATGATGAGAACACACATCTTGGCATAAATTAACTAACTTGTTGGATGGATTAAACAGTTCATACTTCATGGTACTCTCACTAAATGCTTTGGAAGGTCTTTATGCAAATACCAAATGAGTATGCTATGACTTCACAAAAGGATAACGTCATCCTTATTCTTTACCTAAATGAATTGTCTTGAAGGATTGATTTAATCTTAGTTAATCACTAATGGAAATCCCATCATATGGTTGGAGGGAAATAATGGTTAAGATGGAATGTGTATGTGGATGTGTTACTTGGAGATTATATTGGCCTTATCTGATTACATAACCTTAGAAAATAACACACTAATCCCTTAAATTGAAAGATGATCAAGTTGTACATGGGTTTGAGTTAACCGATTCTCGATTTGCTATTACGGGTTAGTTTACCTTTGGGCGTTTATTAGTGCCTTCAGGTCGAATACCAGTAGATCCTGATGTCTTATCTACTCTAGACACTAACGACATATTAGGGGACATTAATAGTAAAGGGCATGGTCACTAAGATGGTTTTTTCTTTAGTGTAATTTTATGTCTGTTGGTGGTTATTTGGATTCTGCCGAGCTTTACATCTATTGGTGGCAACTTGGCTTGTGTTAGAATTTATATCCTCTTGTCTAGACCGGCTTCCAAGTTATATGAGACCATGAGGGGGCAATCATTCAATCCCTTGAAATAAAAAGGTAGAAAAAGGAAAAATGGGATAATGAATCACAAATAGTTAATTCGATGGATCTTATAAACTTAGAAATATACCTAATAAGATACTCCTATATGTGGATGGTAAAAGAGCCTAATAAGATGCAAAATAAATTTTTAACAATTATATATTTCTATCTATAATATCTATGTTGTATTGCTATGCATGATGAGCCATAAATTATCTAAATCTTTTCATGTCATAAAATCCTAATGCATTATATGATAATGGTAATACATGTACATCTCACTATGCTACTTTGTTCAGTATGACCTGTATTGTTGCCTATGACCTTTTATGCTTGTGAATCCTGTTGAGGAGGTATCTTAACTTACTCAATACATAATATATTAATGTGCCCATTCTTTCTGTCACCTGCTCAATCCCACGTGCACAAAGCCTTGTGTAGCTTTTTGAGGATAACCAATATTGGGCCTACATTATATTAGGCTTGGGGGATTTAGAGCATGGACATTTGAAGAGTGTTGTTCAATCCTTAATGGACTAGGGTTTGGGGATTTACCTTGTTATTGGTTTATGCCTATTATATCTCTATGCCTTTAGTTTACTCTCTCTTATATATATCAATATTTTGGGGACCCATTAAGATCTTATTTTGTAAACATTTTCTTTTGGTATTCATATATCATATTTATCACAAACTCTACTCTTATTTTGGTTGGTTTATTTTCTTTACCTTATATCTAATATGGGATGGGCAACAAATGTCTATCCAGTATTAGATATTGCAGTAACACCCTTTTTTTCCTTAGTGTGTATGGTATTTTTCTTCTTCCCCAATGTTTTAAAATAAAAATTTTCACTAGTGAAAAATAAGGGCATTACATGTTGGTATCAGAGCATTATCATAAAACTTACTTCATTTTAAAATACTTTTAACTAATACCACATGCTGGTATTAGGACATGGTTATGGATTTCTCGATGCTTAAATGTTTTAAGCAGGCACCACTAATTGTTTTAATGATTTCCCAAATACCTCAAGTTTTCACTAAGAGGTCAAGTGTTTTCAAACCTAAAATATCCATAAGTGAGAGTGGGTTAGGTATGTACTATAGATAGTTTTGTGTTAATTATGTTTTTCATGGCTTAATGGTCGATAATTTAATTATTGCTAATTAGTCCGAGTATTTAGGAGTTAATTGTAATATCCCAAATTGAGCGGAGTATTATAAATATTGATTTGGCTACTTATATTAACATGGTATACCATCCTTTTGGTGATTTCGTCCTAAGAACTCCACAGTTAAGCGTGTTGATCGTGGAGCAATTTTAGGATGGGTGACCTTCTAGGAAGTTCTGAAAACTTCTCAGAAAGTGCGTGAGTGAGGACAAAGCGCACTAGAAGGACTCGTGTTGATCTGTGGGGCCAGCCGATCAATCCAAAAGCACTTCAAGGTAGCCCTCGCGTGGTCGTATCGACTCGGGGTGTTACAGAGTTACTCGGTACCGTTGTACTAAACGATTCCTTTTCATGGGTCCCTGTCTATTCAATGGGTAGTGGCCTTTGCAGGTTAGCTTGCAAGGTCAGTTGAAGGTCATTATTTGGGTTTAATATTTAGGGTTATCCATTGTTATGCCTGGTATCTTTTGATTTGAGAGGTTGTACTGTGCTCTTAATATTTTTATGTATTTTCTTTCACTAAAATTTTAAAACTATTAATGATTGGTTTTATTTGAAATGATTGATTAAACTCTCTTACTACTTTGATTTATGATTATGTTAATAATTTAAGTGGAGTAACTCTTTTAGCCATAGCAATTAGTAATAGAACTACAGAAGAAACTAGACTTGTACCAAATGGGGTGATAACACCCCATAATGTACTATTTTAGCTTCCACAATTAACTCTTTAAATGAATTTTTTTACATCATAAAGTTGGTGGTGTTACAAAGATAGATTGAGATTCTCTAGAGAATGGTTGAACACAAGAAAAGAATTAGGTAGGTCAACGTGGGAAGCAAATCTCCTAGCTATGAGAAGAAATTTTAGAAGAAATCATTTGTTCTAGTGTTGTATAGATGAGAGAGGGAGAAGAAGACAATTGATGAGGTCTTAATAAATAAAGCTAGATAAATGACTAAAAGGGTTAAATATTACACAAGAAATAACTTGCAGTTAGATTAACAAGGTTCCATTTTTATAAAAATATTTTTTTTAGAAAAATCAAACTTCAAAAAACACTCCACTTGATAAACTAGTCGATTAGTTTGGTTAACTAGTTGACTGTATTATAGACTAGTTGATTGGTTTCCCCAAATAAGTCTATTTTAAATCAAACTCAAAACATATTTACAAATCATAACCAAACACCACCTAAACTCCATTAAAGATAATAATTTTGCACTTAATAAATTTCCATTTATGGGGTATTATGCTTGGTATGAAATATGTTCTCCCTTTGGGAGTTTTACTCCATAAAGCATCTCTTACATCCAATGGAACTTCCTTCACTTCTTCTTCATTATTGGAAGGACTATCTTGGCATTCTCCCTCTATATTTGACTCATCCCACTCTATCAAAGTCATTAATATTTTTTTCAGGCACTCATTCTAAAAATTTCTAATCCCATAGCATTTAAAAGGCCTAACTCCCTTTTCTCCTTCTTGATTTGCCTAACTCTTGCCTTTCTTTACCTTTTCCTTCCTTCATCCTTAACATCAAATGACTTGGTGGCCTTGGTGCTTCATTAGGATAGTTGGAAGGTGGTTCTAGGGTGTTAAACCCTGACCTCTCTTCTCTTTATTATTCCTATCAACTTTAATGTCTAGGTGAAATATCTCATCTAAGGTATAATACTTACACAACTCCACCTTCCTAGAAATGTCTTGCCTTAACCCCCCCCCCCCAATAATCTAAGACAAGATGTGTTCGTCTACCTCCTCTAAACAATGTATTATGATATGTCCTTCAAAATTCCTTATGTAATATTCCACACATAGAAACCATTGTGTTAAAGAAGACATTTTATTGTAGAGATCTTAAGTATATGAGGATGGTAAGAATCACTCTCATTTTATTTATCATTTTGTACAACTCCTCTCTTTATATTTCCCTTTCCTCCTCCTTTACGCATTATTTGGTTCTAAGAAGTTTGAAGGGAAATAAAATAAAAATAAAAATACTTTCCTTCAAATTTTCCACAAAGAAAATTATATTGTTAATCTTTAGTAAATTTATACCATCTTATTTTTCTATTTTATTATCTCATATAAACCAAACACAAAAAATTATTTTCCTCATTATTTTCTTTCTTTTCTTTAAAATTTTCCATGAACTAAATGAAGCATTAGTGGATTGAGTTTTCCCACCATAGGGAATTAAGCCCTTTTAGCTTTAAAATTTCCACCTAAAAAGCTTTCTCATCATCATTGGTTTTAACCTCAATCATCTTACAACACCTTAACTCCCATTCTATGAAAACTTCTAGGTTCATTAGAGCCATCAAACTCGGGTATCTCAACCTTAAAATCATGGAGGGAATTTCATCTAGCATGTATCTGAGAAGAGTTATGAGAGGAGGAGCTAAAAACACTTTCTTCTCCATCCTTATGCAGGCCTTCAAATTCTCCTTGCCTATGAGGAGCTCTCATTAGCACTTGAGTAATGAGGATTCTTATTATTTTTGTAACACCCCCAAATTTTGGAACTAAATTTTTTTTAAAGGGTTAATAGCAAAAGCCAAAACACAAAACGTAGGGGTGTCATACCGCATCCAACATAGAAGAGGCACTCCCTATGCCCAGTCTATGTCGGGTGTAAGGCAAAAGTAACCTTATACCTAAGAATCAGGTGTGGGAATCACTTGATTCCACCACGATATAGGATATAAAATAGAGAGAAGGGAATAAGTAGTGAAAATAGAGGACAAAGAGTCCAAATAGAGATAGAGATATCCGGATAACCATACCATTTACCAATTTGGTGATCGTTCACCAAAAGCGAGCACATCAAGCTAATAATCATCAATCACCTACAAAAAAGGGTAGATCTTCTCATTGGATTGAGCAGCACCCTTGAAAAAGATAATCAGTACACTATGTACTAAGTAAGGTAACAATATAGTCAAAACTAAGAAACATATCATTATACACATTTACAGTGAAAAGTAGTATACATGCGAGATATAAGAATCAACACAAGGTAATTATTGGTCTGGATTTGTAATATTAGAACATATCAGGATCCATTATTTTATTTACATTGAGTTCAAATACCCCACTCTTCTCAACCGGTGGAACGGTAATCCCACCCCAGGGCAAAATGCTCCTGGCCACTATTCTTACTGGTGGAATGGTAATTAAAATATAACCCTGAGAAATACATCCGGCCATTATTCTTACTGGTGGAATGGTTAACAATATACATTCTTAGGTAGAATTCTCCCAGATAATTCTCTTTTCCGGCGGAACAGACATATAAAACCGGTCCTAACTCACGTAGTATTCCACTTTACGTGATTAGTATCTAATAAATGATTATAATCGTTCTCGGGATTAATTTTAAATTGAGTTTAGGGATCCTAATATTCTCACCTGGTGGAACAGTTATTCCACCCTAGGCCAAAACACTCTTGGTCGCTAATCTTACCAATGGAACGGTTAATAATATATAATCCTAAGGCAAAACACGCCCAACTAATATTCTCGTCCGGTGGAATGGACATATACAATCGGTCCTGACTCACATAATCTTTCACTTTAAATTATTAGTGTCTTATTAATGATTGGTTTATGAGTACAACATAATTAAGGCAAGGAAATAAATCAACATACAAATAACAAGACCGTTCACAAAGATTAACATGCATATTTCCCCGGAAAACCCTAAATTCACAATTTAAGCATAACTTTCCCCATATTGATCATTTATCCACCAAATTTAATATATGATCCTAAAATAATATTATCATTAACTTAATCAAATTTTGAGGTCTAACTCTCACGTCTTACACATGTGATAATAGCCCTATCTCAAAAGTTACTATTCATAAAGCTCCCAAAACCCTAAGTTCACAAGTAAGCCATAACTTCTCCCATAAAAAACATATAATTACCAAATTAAATATAAATTCTCAAAATACCAATATTAACAAAATATCCAAAATTCGTGGCCTAAATCTAAAATTTTAAACATGTGATAATAACATTACCATTTTAAGTTACTATTCCCAAATTTGGCTATTTTCTCATCTAAAAAACATATGACCTTCATAATCACTCCCAAACGCTTCATGTGATATTATTAGCATATTTTAATCCATATAACACATCAAAATATCAAAATTTCCATATTCACCCGTATTAACAAAAATGCCCTTAAAAATAGCTGATAACCATTTTTTTACAAAAAATCTCATATCCTCAATATATTTTTTTTTCTAAATCCTCCTTTTATCAAAAAACATATTAAATATAATTATTTCCCACTTATAATAATTTATTAGGCCCATATTACTCTCTCACAATTTATACTCATCCATAAAATTACAACTTAGTGTAATATCATTGTATCAATACATCCTTCGTTATTCTTACTTCCTTTCTATCATATAATTCATATTAATATATCATATCATCATCAACATGAATTTTAATAGTATATAACACACATAATAAAATAATAATTTAAAAAAAAACCTGAAACATCGACTAGTATCCTTACTAACAAGGCTCCGGTCTCTAAGCATGCTTATCCTAATTCGCTTCTTCCGAAACTTTAGGAATATCACCTAATAATAATTAAAAAAATATAATTAGAATTAATAATATAATTTATTAAGTTTTAAGGTAATGGGAAAGAAAAAGAATGAGAAAAAATCAAACCGGGTTTAAAGGAATGTTGCCGGCCAAGAAGGCTAGCAACGACACAAGCTATCATTGCTAAGGAATGGGCAACAGAAAGAAGGGCCGAAAGGGGGGTAGGGAATGGTGAGGGCTTCCAAAAGGGGGTGTAGTCTTTGGAAAAATTTTCCCAAGCTAGGGGTGATTTGGTGGTTTTTGCCAAAGGGTATGGGGTATTTTTGGTGAGTTTTGCCGATGGGTTTGGGGTTGTTCTTCGATAGATTTTGCTACAACTTTTGGGGTAGGAAAAGGTGTTTTTGCTTCACCTAGGGGTTTTTTGGTGAGTTTTTCTACAGCTTTCAGTGAGGTAATGGAATTTTTTTTTTATTTGTGGTGGAAGTGTTGCGGAAATGGTTGCCAAAGGGGAGTTTTTGCAGGTGTTTTTGGGTGGTTTTGGTGATGGTAAGGAGGGAAAAGAAGGAGCGTTTTTGGATGATATTTTTTATAGAGAATTTGAGGCATAAGGAGGTAGTTTTCAGTACATTAAATGAGTTATATGTATATATATATTTACACACACGGAGAGGAAGAGGATAGGGCTGCAATCGGGTAAAATTTTCAAACCCAACCCACAATCATAGGACTTGGGAATTGATGGGGTAGGGGTATGCTTTGAAGAGGGAGGGCAAGGTGAGTTAAGAAAATATAATATGGTAGGGGTAATTTATTTAGGTACAAAACCTAGCAAAGTATCCAGGTAAAAATTATCATATTACTGGAATAGGTTTATTTGACGAAACGGATACCTGTTATGACCTAAACCTATGTTTAAATTTTAATATGCACCTTCTAGCATATTTTAGCCTAATTAAATTTTATAACTAATAAGTTGTAATAATATTACACATATTAGTAATATTTTTATTACAAATACCCTACAATAGTTATTATAACTAACACATATAGTTACCAGTTATAATTATTAGGGTTTCCTGAACATAGGGTATTACAGTTTCATTCCATCCTAAAATTTTTTGCCTATTCAAGGCTCAAAACTCTTGAAAGTGATTAATATTCCATAGAAATGTGAGTTTGAAGGGATGAATCCAAAGTGCTTAAGGCTTTTAGGGTTCGAAGATTGGTGGTGATTTTTGAGGTAGTTCGTGATGGGTCAGATGGTAGGTTATGGTTGAATTTTTTCTGAGGTCATTTGGTCTTAGACAAATGTGTAGTAGAAAAGAATAAAATTAAAGATCTAATTTACCAACCTTGAGCTTTGATACCAATTTAATGCATATTGTTAAAAAATTGGATTAACTTAGGAAATGGTGGTGGTTTAGGAGTCAGTTTCTAAAGAAAAGAAAACAAAAAGGGAGGGGACATAAGATGGTGAAAATGTTCTTCAAGAATCCTTAAAGATCAACTATTCACAAACACCACTCTAGGTTATGGTGACAAGAGATAAAGTTGGAGAGATTTTGAACTCTCAATAACAACACTCTTCACTCAAGCATTGTAGTGTGTATGTCGGCAATAGTTGCAGCTAAAACAAATATGCCCTCTCATTCCACTTACCACTACACTTATAGGGATTTTATGGGTCCTAAAAAGATAATTTAACCATTTAAAAAATGTCTTAGTTAATTCATAACCAACTAGTTTCTTAATAGAACTAATTTGTCTAGGTGGAATGTAACTAAAATACAATAAGCTAATAGGCTGCTAGGGAGGGGTTTTCAGCAATTTTACAAAGCATAGATGGCCTTCCCAATGTCATAAGATCTTATTAGGAGGCTTAAAAGTTAATTGGCAACTTAAGCAAGTACATTTAGAGAAAGATTAGACACATATTTTTATCTATGCTAAGCTAAATATGGAAACAACTTTGCTAGAAAAATGTGCTTGAGTTTGTTACTAGATATGAGTGATGGATGGATTGATTAAGAAATAAATTAATATTAATTTAAGGACTTGAAATTTTCCATTTATCTTACCTAATTTTGAGCCATTGGACAACTTGCATGAATAGTGGAGGTATGTGCTTGCCTAGTGTAGGAGCCATATTTGGATCTATGTTGGAGATAATCTAGGTAGGAAAAATGGAATTCTTACATAGATAATAAAATTGACTCACAAATTTTTTCCAAGTTAGAAGAGCCTTAAGTTCTCCTAAGTTTGAAAAATTAATAATTTGATGAGTATGGCTATTAATAGAGGCTATTGCATCAAGTAGTTTATATTAGAAATAAATGATTTAATTTTGATTGTATTTTATTGTGTTGGTAGGGAGTATTATTTTCACTACTATTATATGTTATCTTTTTGGTGGGAGACATCATGTGCACTATTGTTGTGTATTGAGATGATTGTTGGTATTACATTTTGGTACATGTATTATATAGGGTTTATGTATGACATGATATTATTGCATGTGAATTATTAGTTATTCATGCGAGAATGATTTGGTGAGTATGATATTTTTGTAGGGTTATATGTGCTTATTTAATACTTTTGTACTAAATAAATTATTTTTTAGTGGTTGTGATATAGGTTACCTGTATACCTATTGGAGCTTGAGTTAGAGTTAGAGAGTAGGGTTTTTAGTGTTTTGTCCTATGTTTGAAGTTTCTAGTTCTAGTTCTAATAATTTTGATTCGACATTATAACCTTGTATTAAGGTTTTTTAAAGTAAATAAATTTACCTTACAACATTGTTCTTATTGTTGAATGTTTTCTTACATTAAGACTTGCATCTACCTTAGGCTAGGTGAACTAACATACCACTCCTCATTATAGAAATTCTTGTAAGCTCTCTTATTTTTTTTATTTTTCTTTCACATTGTATTTTCAAAGTTGAAAAAAATGGGGTTATTACAACATAGAATTAAAAAACCAAATCAGACCGATGAGTTCAACCAATTTGATAAGGTATTAGGATGTTCACTTATACGAAACTATATGGTTTTGAAAACTTCACATTCATTGTAAAAAAAATGGATTTGGCCATTTGAATTGCTTTAACTTGGTGACCCCTAAACATGATCATTTTAGTTACGAAAAAAAAGGAATCTAAGGTTGATAGAATTGGTTGATCTAATCAGACTGGTTGAATTAAGTCATATTAAGGTTATATCAAGAAATTTTTGAGTAAATTATTATCAAAAAACACACTCATACCATTTACCAAAAGGTCAACTAGGTTGATTTTCAGCCTAGTATTTAAACCACTACTTACAACAACCCTTTTACCTAGCCACCGTGATCCTCAGCCTCCAAATCTTGAGTGGAGATATCATTTTAGGCACCTATTGGTGCTCCTATGACCCGGACCTTCTCATATTAGAGAAATGATTATATTTAAGGGTAAAAAAACAATATGCAAATAATATTAAGGGGAATATAATGCTAAATCCTTACAATTTGAATAAAAAAAGTTTTACGTTAGTTCATTATTATCCTTCTCTCTTTTCTTATCTATCCTAATCTTTCCCAAATATCCACTCATGTAGTAGGTACATATGGATTACATACCTTTTCTGTGTAGTTATTTCTCTCATTCTCCTTTAAAATCAAATTAAAATAGAATTTGTTATTATCATTAGAAGTTAAAAATAATCAATGTATAATGCTATAATTTATTTCCTAACCAATTCTTTTCTTGCATCATTATTGCTAACACGTGAATTTTTATGAGTGTAAGCATTTTTTTTAGTATTTTCTTTACCTTTTGGCTCTTCTTCTATCACAAAAAACATACAAGATATAAATAAAATCAATGTATATATGATTATAAATATTATTTAAAGTAAAATATATAATGTGAGTTGTTATATACCACGTCTTCCGTTGACTTTCTTAACTCAACAAAGTTAGTCCATTGTTGTGGTGTGATCATGTCTTAATAATCTATTAGTGGTCATGATAGGAAAGTTCCATTTTCATCAACCATGTAATAACATATTAAATTAGTGGTCATGATACTATATTAAGAATATAATAAATATGGTATATAAATGCTCATTATACTTGTATATCAACCTATTACTTCTCCTTCATCTCATTATGTACCTTTCTTCAGTTATGAATCATAATGAGAATCATTACATGAGCTCTAACATTCACATATTTATACAATATGTCCCTTGTGATTTAACGAGGACACCTTCTTCATCAACACCCTCCGATGTAGGAGCATCCCATAATAATATTTCACTAATTAATTTTTCTAAGTTAGGAGTTCACAAAACACTCATAAATTGGAAAAAATAAATAAGCTATAAAAACAGAAAAAAAAATTAGATGTATCATTCCATGCACAAAACATGCAAGTTACATGCATGGCCCATGCAAGGTGGTACATCAACTCCTCTAATTTTTAGCTAGCCTTTTTGTGTTTTGTACCAAGAATTATCAAGTTTTGTTCCACTTAAGCCAATGACAAATAGGCCACATGATGCAACCATTTTTGAAACAAAATATGGAAAGAAAAAAAATGAGGCAAGTGGATGATGGAGTAGGTGACAAAATTAGTTAACTAGGGGTAAACCCAACTTAAGGTAATAACCACGCCAAGTTAACCCACATGTTGGTTATGGCCATTACCTTCCCAAATATGATTTTCTTGTTTTATTAAATGTAGGAAGTGATTGAATGATTGTACCTTGATGTATTACCTATCAATGCAACACATGTATGGTTAGCCATTATGGGTATGGCTATCAAAATCAACCCATTACACCCCACATGTGCTGAACCAAATCTAGTTACAATTCAACTCCTTGTTAGCTTGAATTAGATAACTAGATTAGTTAGAATGTAACTATATAGGTAAAAGGGGAAGAGTAGAATGGAATTTTTGTACTTACGAATGCGACTATAAATACAGATAGCCTCAACACAATGGAGCACACTACCTCCTTAATATACAAAACAGATTTTCAAGCTCTTTATACCCCCTCTATAAAGTTGAGTGAAAATATTTTTTGAAGTGAAAAATCTCACAATTTTTATATCAAGTGTTGAGACCTTGAGTGGTATTAGTGAGTGCTTTATCTTTGTCTCTATCTTAGATTAAATATTATCCTACTTCTCATCTCCTTTCTCAATTATAACTTTCGGTGGTTAATTATCCTATAAGCTATTATCTTCCATTAAGTACTTGCCAACTTATTTAGCATATGCATCACCCTCCCTCTCTTTTATTTAGCACATTTTCCCACTTGATTATTTTGAGAAACCATACCAATTGTATGAAACTATTCACCATAGAACACAAAATTTTAGGATTTTAATAAGGTATTGATAAGTTTTTCTATTTTCACACAAGTAAGCATGCATAAATAAAAAACCTAACCTCTTTCTCCATATATTAAAATTCCAACACATACCCAGCTAGAATTACCAACATCACTGTAAATTTTCATAAAGTTTTTCTTAATTATTTTATCACATAACAAGGATAATGAAAATAATATAAAATTCTACAACTATATGAGAGCAAACAACACTCAATAGCAACACTGTAACACAAAATATAACCAACAAACATGTAGCACCCAATATTTTGTCCTACCTAATGATAAAATAGTAGCAACCAATCAAATGAACTTATCATATAAAATGCATGTATCACATAAGGAGAAAAACAGATATTGTAAAATTTTAAAATCATAGAACAATAAGCAACACTCGAAAACACTTTTAAAGGTTATATAATATACTAAAGATTGAAATGAAGCAAACATATATTAAAGAAACACAAATATTTAAGCAAGGAGAACTTGATCTTATGTGCACCATTAAACAAGAATGAAAGAGAAAAGTGTATATCAAAAGCATGAAGAATAATGGTGATGGCAAAAAGGAGAGGAAATTATGATGATGGTAATTAGAGTAGAAAGTTTTGAGGTGGGAAAAATGGCGGAGGTTCTTTGTGCTATTGGAAATTCTCTCTTCTATGTTTAAGTAAGTGAATGAAAGTAAAAATTATTCTATGTTAAAGTAAAATATGGAAAAAAAAAGAAAAAAAGAAAAGGATTGAGATATGAAAAATGATTTTAGAATAATCTATAATCTAAAAAATATTTCTTAACTATAGACAACAATCTTCAGATAAAATCATTGTCTATAGTCTTTTATATAGTGCACCTCTTACAAAAAATTATAGACAACTGTAATTAAATTACAACTACACATATACATTAAAAAAATTAACAAAAAATTCTACTTAATTATAGAGGATGATTTTAAAATAATATAGTCATCAATAATCTTTTACGAAGTGTTATCATCTAGAAAAAATTATAAATGACTATTATTATATTAAAAATTTCCATCTATATTTTCTTGCCTTAACACCCTTTTACCTAATTCACCTTTTTTTAAAAAAAAAACTATAAGGGTGTTTTTGACATCTTGTTATAAAAACTATTTGCATTTTTACACTAGTGTGATATATGTCACTTTTGTATCATAAGTATCTCATCACGCTGGAGCTATTTCAATTCTTTTGTTCCTTCCTACACCAGGAACCCTCCTATTTAAACTAAAAATCGCTTAGTTTTTCATCTTATTCTTCTTCATGTACTCAATTATTTCTCTCTTGTTCAGGTTATACGAGAGAAAGAGTAAGCTTCTTGCATGGCTCAATATTTTCTTCCCTCCAAAATTAGGTAAATTTCTTTAATTATTTGCTTTTTTTTTCTAGAATTGAGGAAGAACAATGAGTGGTTGTTGCTAAGGTTCAACAATCTTTTTAATTCTTGGTAGGAATCGGACTTTTATACTGCATCAATCTAAAATGTTGCTACAATTTTATCTCAATACATCCAAATATCATTTTACATCTAAAATATATGTTAGAGCAATAGTTATTCAAACTCGAATTTTTATAGAGAAAAATTGAAAAAAAATTCATCATGGTAAAAAAGAAATTATACTTAATTTTAATTATGGACAAAGATAATGATTATAGTGGAAGAGGATGTAATTGAATCAATATTAATGTTATATCCTTGGAAATTTCGAAAACTAAAATTTTGATCCAATAATAGATTTAAAAATATAAAAAGTAAAATAAAACAAAGCCTCTTCTCTTGGATGTAGAGGAAGACGGCAGCTAGGCGCTTCAAATTTATCAATTTTGAGATGGACCCATTTGTGCTCGTTGTAAGGTAATCGGTGAGAAGAATTTATTTAAAAGGGAAAGATGATAATGTTATTGATGATTGTGGCGCCATTTTTTGTCCCTCCCCTTGTCTAGTAGGAAGATGGTAGAAGGAAAGGGATGATGATTAGGCTAATATGTTCCTCCATAATTTGACTCCAAGGTCTCGGGATTGAATCCCTTAATCAACCATTTTTGAATTATTTTGTAAAATCAAAATGACATCGTTTTGATTTTTTTCCCTCAAAATCACTTACCTAGAACCTTCGTCTCCCTCCCTCAAAGAAATCGACTTGCACATTTACCCTACCCTCCTCCTTGAGCCTCAACCTTCTAGCTTCCACTACTCGAGCTCGAGCTCGATGTCCCTACCGGTGATGATTGTTGTTTGTGCCATAGTCCAATGACCTCTTCGTCCTTCTTCTTGTCAAGAAAGGCAGACATTTTGTCTTCTTCTACTTCGTCTAGTTTCTACCCAACTCGGTCATCAAACCTCACCTTACTCCGGCCTTACTGCTATGCTCACAATTGCCGGCTGCTACTCTTATATCTGCAACTACAAAAATCTATTCCTAGAGGAAGCGTCAAATTGAGGAAGGTAGGAAGACACAACATAACTAAGTTTCTAAAATTCAAGTGAGGAAGGTATGATTTTAGTTATATTTTTTGTCACAAATTTGTGAAATCATAATGTAGTTAATTTATCTATATTTATCTTATTAATTGATTATATTTTTTAGTTAATAGAAATTCTAATTTATCTTATTAATATAGAAATCTTAAATAATTTTGTAGAAATTAAAATTAGTTTATAGAAATCAGAATGTAGAAATCAGATTTTTTAGATTTATAGATTGAATTGTTTAATTTATTAATTAGTTTTTGAATTAGTTTGTTATAAAATTATATTATCAATTAAATTTTAGTAAATACCTTAGTTAATTCATTAAATTTTTTAATGTCTCAATTTAGGATGTAATAATACATTTCAAGTTAGCCTAAAAATAACTACCATGAATCTAATTCTATTAGTCAAGTTGTGTTATCAACATCTAAAAATCAAGCACTCTCATCTTTACGCCAACCACAAGAGTTAAGATTCGCTAATGAAAGTAAAGTTGATTTGAAAATTTTAGAAGAAGATATGGGGTTAAGAATAAATATTTTAGATTTTCATCTGAATATTCAATATGAGGTCAAAAGAGCTTATCTTTTAAAAAGCCCTTAACAACCTCGTATTCATAGCTTTCCTACAAAGGTTATCAGTGGAAAAAATCATTGATTTGTTTCATATTGGTTTGATGAATAGGATTGGTTGGAATATAATATAGCTAAAGATGTTGCATATTATCTGCCTTGTTACTTGTTTAAAAGTGAATCTGAAGCTGGCGATGATCATTTTGTGGAAAAATGATCTATACATTGGAATAAAAAAAGGTTTAAGGTTTATATTGGTAGTTCTAATAGTCCTCATTTTAAAACTACTAAAAAATGTGAAGATCTTAGCAAACAAAAGCAAAGCATTGAAGCCTCTTTCATAAAGCAATCCAAACAAGTCATATTAGATTATCTTATCTACTTAGATGCATTTATTCAGGCTATTAGATTTCTTCTTGAGGAGGGAATGACATTTAGAAGACATGATGAGTCAGAATATTCTCTAAATCAAGGTAACTTTCTTTATTTTCTAGAGGCTTTGAGGTATAACAATGAAGCTATAGCTAGAGTTGTGTTAGAAAGTGTTCCAAAGAATAATCAAATAACATCACTTGAGATTTAGAATGATATTAGTTATGTATTTGCATATGAAATAATTAATGGGAATATTAATGAAATTGGAGATGATTACTTTAGCATATTAGTGGATGAAGCAGGAGACATAGCAAAGAAAGAATAAATGGCCATTGTTTTGTGTTATGTTGATGATAGGGATTTCATTATAGAAAGGTTTGTTGGGATTATAAATCTTAAAGATACAATTTCTTTATCACTTAAGGCTACACTTGAATCAATGTTGAGTCAGTATACATTATGTTTATCAAAAGTACGATGATAAGGGTACGATGGATATGTGAGGTGAATTTGGTGGTTTGAAAACATTGATTCAGAATAAAAATCCTTTTGCCTATTACGTTCATTATTTTGCTCATTAATTTCAATTAACTCCTATTATTGTGGTAAATGTCATAATGAGGTTAGTTATTTTCTTAGTAATTTTACATGGGTTGTGAATGTTATTAGATCCTCTAATAAGCGTCAATATTCTCTCCAAGATGAATAAGTTACTTACATAGCTAATGCATTGGAAAAAGGCTTGATAGAATCTTTTCTTATAAGGGCTAGTGATACTCGTTGAAGTTATCATTTAAAGACATTTTTGAGTCTCAAAAATTTATTTTCTCTTATGATCAACACACTTGAAGACTAGGAAGCCGATGGGATATTTGATAAAAATGGGGATGCTACATTCTTATTATATGGATTATAAACTTTTGACTTTATTTTCATGTTACATTTGATGATACATGTTATGAGAGTTACAGGTGATTTGTCTTAGGCATTGCAAAAGAATAATCAAAATATTTTGAATGCCTTAGCACTTGTTGAAATTGCTAAGGAGTGTTTGTAAGAGATGAGAGATGATGAATGGGAAAGTATTTTGAATGAAGTTATTTTATTTTGTAAAATAAGAGACATTGATGTTCCTAACATGAATGGGCAATATGTTAAGGGGAAGAGATCAATACACTAAGCTCCAATCGTTAAGAATCTACATCATTATAAATATGATTGTCTCTAATAATATTATAGACTCACAGCTAAAGGAGCTTAATTGTAGGTTTGATGTGGCTAGCATTGAATTGTTGAGTTGTGTTGCATGTTTACATCCTTTACCGTCATTTGAAGCTTTTAACAAGCAATCTTTAATTAGATTGATTGCTTTTTATCCTGATGATTTCTTTAATGTTGATGTTGTGGTGTTAGACAATCAATTAGAGAATTATATTAGAAATATTCAATCAAATAGTAGGTTTCATAGCTTGAAAGGGCTTACTAATCTTTCAAGAAAATTAATGCAAACTAAGAAGTATAAGATATATCATTTTGTCTATAGTCTTGTGAAATTGGCTTTAATTTTGCTGGTAGCAACTCTAAGCGTCGAACCGGTATTTTCTTGCAATAAATTTCATCAAGACTGCTTGAAGGAATAAAAATGTGTGATCAATGGTTTCGCAATTGTTTAGTAATATTTATAGAGAGTGGTGCATTTAATTTTATTAGTAATAATGTCATTGTAGATCGCTTTTAAAGTATGAAAAATTGACGAATACTAGTGTAAAATTATGTAAAATTTTATATTTAAGCGCAATGTAATGATATTACTTAAGTTAGAAGTTAGTAAATATAAAATTTATTTGTGAATAGTCGTTTATTTTTTTTAATTTTATAAGTAAAAAAATAAATATATTCATTATTAAAGAGTATTATTTAATTTATATATTACTTTTTAGGTAATATAATAATAAACTAAATATATAATAGTATTACATTTTGGATAGTATAATAAGATACTAAATATAAAATTATACTATTTTAACATATTCAATACTATTTATATATCAAACAACCCTATCTTTTTATCCAAGTTGTGGATCGTCCGTCGTATTTTTACGAACAAGGTTCATGGACGGTGCGAATGTTGGTAGCATGGAAGCAAATCCCCCCGAGCAACCCCCCCCCCCCCCCCCCAACAACGACAACAATAAGAAAAGGGCAAAAAAAAAGAAAAAAAGAAAAGTAAAGTAAAGCGGCATCCTCATTCCCACGTCTTAATAAGTCTAAGACAAGTCCTTTACCCTATAAATTATCGTTCACTCACAGTAGTCATAGTTTCAACTTCCAATTGCCAACGAAAGAAAGGGGAAGAGCAGGTCAGAGTTCCAATTAAGGAAAAATAACAAACCCACTGCAAAAGTGAGAGTAAGGCAGAGTAATCTTTGTTTCAAATATTTTAACATGAATGACATAAAAAAAAGTGTTGGCGTTCCAGAGAAGAAATGCCCAGATGGTCAAATCTTACAATTTGGTGTTCTTGAATTGGGTCTTAAGCTACAGGAAGAAGAAGAAGAAGAAGAAGAAGAAGAAGAAGAAGAAGAGAGGCAGATTAGGGATGTTGATTGGATTGAGGTAGAGGGTGAGGTAGATGATGATGGTGGTGGTAAGAATCACAACCGCTCATTTCTGTGTCGCCATAGTGGGAGAGGCAACAGGCCTACTTTCGAGAAAGTGGGTATGTCTCATGCGAACGTAATAAGCAGCAATACAGACGATGTTGTTGTTAGTGTTGCTTCTCCTCCTCCTGCTGCTCCTGCTGCATCAGTTTGTGTTGATGTAATTACGTCAGATTCGAATACTACTTGTTCTGTTTTACCGTCCTCCGTCTCTTCTGCTGCTGTTGTTTGCTACTGTGATTCTGGTGTTGCTACTACCACTGAGCCTCTATTGCAGCCTTTTGGCATTTTTGCCTTTTCTGCTCCGACCGCAACAACTTCCACTTTTTACCATCATACCTCCCCTGCCAATCCTTTCTTCACATGCCCAGGTAGCTAATTCGAAATTCTTTTCGCCTTACTTACTTACTCTTTTAGTCTTCTGAATTAAGCAAGCTTATGATTCTATAGTCTCTCTTTTTCTTATCTCTGTTTTCGTGATAAAAATTAAATCTTTGTCTACTGAAATCCTGAATATGTCCCTGTCATTGCTAATCTGCATGTTATCACTCTGATTTGCAGTGTTTTTGATGCGTCATTTTAAAGGTGGAATCTTTTGCAGAAAATTTGTATTGATGAATTTAAATGTATATATTTGAGTTCCAGGTGGTGGGATGGCAGCAGCAGGAACCAGTTGTGGGAGACTGGGCCACCCGTGTTACTACGAACACAACCATCCTTTTACAGCAGCACAGTGGAAGGAATTAGAGAGACAAGCTATGATTTACAAGTACATGGTCGCATCTATTCCGGTTCCTCCTGATCTCCTATTCTCCATCTGTCGTTCAGACGACCAACGCCACCCCCAATATGCATATGTACCTGCCTCATGTAAGTTAGTTGTCTAATGTTTCTATCTAGTAAGTACTTATCCATCTCAATTGTATTATTATTAATTTTTAATCCATTATCCATCCTCTTAAAGATCTAATGTTTTGGTCTTATCTATTGTTAGGGGCAAAAGTTGGCGGTGGTATTTTGAATTTGACGTGGGGAAATGCTAAAGACGCAGAGCCAGGGAGGTGTAAGAGAACAGATGGGAAGAAATGGAGGTGCTCCAAAGAAGTGGCGCCCAATCAGAAATACTGTGAACGTCACCTTCATAGAGGACGTCCCCGTTCAAGAAAGCCTGTGGAAGTTCGTGCCGATTTCCCGATCAATTTCAACCCAAATGATCACCCGAAGAACGCTGCTAAGAAGACACGCCTAAGAGGCGGAGGTGGTGTTGAGGTTGAAGAGGCTGCTGCTAATAATGAGAAGCAGACTGCAAGCTGCAATTTTATTGGTCTTTCAACTTCTTCGATCCCTCAATTCGACATTAATTGCCCTGCTGCTGCTTCTCAGGCTACGGGATCTCCAATTAGGGGATTCAGCGAGGATGTCATTAGAGATTTGTGCTATAAGCCTGTCATTCCAACCACTCCATTTGAGAAAACCAGGTACACAATTTATGTGATTGTCTTAGGATCATTTAGTGTGATTTTGATTTCTGCTTGGGTGATCCACTATTTTGGATTTCTGTAGCTGATTTTTGTTTCTGAGTTTCTGTAGAGAAGTTTGCTTCTTTATGGAAAATCACCTTTTGTTTTTGGAATAATGGTTGCTTTTCTTCTTTTGGGGGCCGCTCTTGCAGGAACTTTAGGTGGGGGATGAAAGGACAAGAGAATCCAATGGCTGCAACTACCGCTGGGGGTCAATACTGGCAAAATTTGGGGCAACAAACAGATATGATGTTGCCAATTCATGGATCACTTCTTAACTCAAGTCCTACTTACTTCCACCAGAATCAAGGACACGATGAGCCCTTGAACCTCAACTGCTATCCTAACATTTATACTAGCAGAGCCAACCCTAAACCCTGCGTTGATGCTCTTTCTAATGCAGTATTACATAATAAGAATGACATTGATGGCGGTAGGAGCAAATCCTCTTTCTCCTCTTCAATGCCCAAGATGCCTGCATCTTCTCTTGCTTTATCAATGGGCGGCTGCGACGATAGCAGAGTTGACACTCGTGGAATCCAAATGGATCTTACTGTTCCTGATTCTGAATTCCACGATGTTTCAAGGCCTCAAGCGTTAGGCCTGCTCAATTCTGTTTCTTCATGGGTACCTCCTCCTGGTCTTACACCTGGTGGGCCGCTGGCCGAAGCCTTACGTAACACTGTTGCGTCGTCTTCGCGGACTTCAGATCCATCTTCCCCGGGTCATGGAAATGGTGATCAAATCACTCCTACGGCGGCTACAATCTCATCTCCATCTGGAGTTCTTCAGAAGACAACACTAGCATCGTTTTCCGATAGCAGAGGTAGCAATAGCCCAACTTGGGACAGTAGAAAGGCAAAGGTTGACATGCCATTTCGCTGGTTGAGTTAGGACTTTTAGAATTATTGTCTGACTATTTTTTCCTCCTTGACTTTGGCCCATTGAAGATTCTGCCTTTTTATCATTTGTTGTTTTGCTATATTTTTTGGGGTCGCTATCTAGTCATTTAGCCTGTTGTTTGCGTTGTGTTTGAAGTCTGTGAAGACGCGGCTTCTGCTGGGTTCTGACGATGCGCTAGTAGCTACAACTTTGTTTCCGAGAGCCTGCTGCGGTGGTTTCATTTTGGACCATGGATCACTGACAGTGGTCTGTATCACCATCTCTGGCTTGTAGTTTGATTCCCTTAAATAAAATTTTATTATACAATTATATATTTTGATTCGGCCGAAAACGAATTTAACGCTTTGATCCTTGTTAAATGATGGGCAGACTAATGTTGAACCAGAATAATAATATTAGTTGGGGAATTTATCAGATGATTTTCAAATACTAAATGGAAAATGCATCATAATATAACCAGTAAACGGCATACATTTACTCAACCTACTTCCATTTTTACTCCACATCTACCTAACTAGCTATGAAACATTGAACAGGAGCAACAACCATCTGCCCATCATTTTCTCGACCAATCATTTGCCGTCACTGCACTATATCTCTTCTTTGCACAGACGGTTCATAACGGATCACCAAAAGACGGCCTTCTCGTGCTCCACATCACTTTTCAGTTCAGTGTCAAAGTTCATGGGCTGTGCGACCTAACTCTAGCCTTTGTAGATGCGGTTATTGTCATGTAACTAGGCGTTGTAGTACTAGTAGAGCTAGACCCAACAACTTGACCACCGTTGCCATTGTAGTGGCAAGCCAAGCTTGGGGTCTCATGGTTTTGGTAGGGATAGTTCCTCTCATCAACTAAAACAACTGGGCCGGAAGGGCTCACCGTACGCTTTTTAGTTGAGTTTTGTAGTTGAATTTGAGAGGGATTTGGAAAGAAGAGAGACCTTGGTGGGTGGGAAAGATCATATTTGTTTCTTGGAGAGAATTGAGATTGTTAAATTTCTTTAAGTACAAGAATGTCTGTCTGGTCTTTTCCATAGCTCTTCACTCTCCAAGGACTAAATCCTTTAATTTCTTTTATGCCATAGTGTAGAACGGAGCCCCCACATTAAAAAATTGTATAAAACAAGATATTCCACTATTTCCAGCTTATTTTAGGCACATAGTGTGAAGGGAGTTGGAAATTTCAGCTATCATTATATCTAGTATGAGTTTTGACTAACCAAATCTCATAAGCTTGGATTTGCATATATTATTGATTCTCACCTTTTCTAGGTACTATAATACTACACATATTACATGTCGACCCAACATCTAATTAGTCATTTGTATTAAGTAGGTTTTTCAAGCATGTTTGATAACTACCACTATTAGGTTAAGACCATGAACAAATAAATAAGATCTAGAAACCCTACATAAGCTCAAACCCAAAAAATTACATTATTGAACCTTACAATCTAGAACTTTAGGATCATATTTGCCTGAACATTTCATATTCCTAATTGTTGTTTTTTAAAACTCATAATATTTTTTATTCATTTATTTTCTAAATATTATAAAATGACTAATAGCAACAACCAACATTGAATAACTATTGGTCCCCCAAACTTATATAAAAATCAAAATTCTCCCTTTTACAACATATTTGTGCTTTTCCCACCAATTTGCTATAGTTATCTCTACTTTGTCTTCAAAAAAGTCAAAACTCATAATCCAGACACTAATAGTTCAACATTAAACAAAAAGCATTGAACATCAATGTATATAGGCTACTTACAAAGGTTCTTTGTTATGTCATGACGGTTAAATCCCATCAAGCTCTATTTAATTTTCATGAAAAACATAGAAAAATTTGGGCTTTGCTTCATGTAAAACTTTTTTACGCCATTCATGTACTTGTTCCTACCCATTTATTAGGGATTTCATGTAATGAAGAGTAGTCTTTGTCTGCTTCATTATTTTTCTCCTCTTATTGATAAATAAACATATCATATAGGTTTATAGTTCATAATACTATTAGTTTGAATGCATCTCTATATTTTTCTTTTTCTTTTTTTTTATATGTTAGAACTAGCACATTTGTGTTCTAATATTGTTTTGATTTTAACTTTCCTTACAGATACATCATGTTGGAGAGAATGATGTAAATGGATTAAATCGGTGTACAAACAAGCCTAAAAGAAAAATAGGTGCAACCATGAGAATAAGGAATCAAAGAATTTTGTAAAACCCTATGTCATTAAAAAGCACACTTCTATTTTTTTTTTCAAATAGAAAACACATACGTAGGTTGTGTTTAAAAACACATCATTGAATTTTCGTAATAAAGCCCATGTTAGTTATTTGTGAAGAAAATAAAAATAGGGTTGCATGGTTCATTTTTGAGGAAGGGTTCACTAGGGAGAAAAAAGTTTTTCTCTCCCTTTTATTTTTATTCTCAAAGCTTTATATCCAATAGAAAAAAACCACATATTCACCTTTATCTTTTATTTTGAAAGCTTTTATAATCATTAGGATTTAACAATCGACTCTATATATTTCTAAGACATTGGTTTTATATTTTAATATATTAATATTTAATTATTATTTCATTCATTTATAATTTCTCTATTATGCTTATAAATTCAATTATGTGTGAGCAATTTATAAATATATGATTGAATTAGGTTAAATTTACTAGTGGATTAATGAATTGATTTAATTGTTTATGTTAATTGCTCAATTTTGTTATTCAATTGATAGAGCTTTAATTTCTATTGAATTTATTGGTTCCCAATTTGATTAGACACAAGAAATCAATCAAAGAAATGAAAGGTGATGATTGATACAAGAAATTAGCAATTGAACAGGAAATATTGATTCATGAAACTAGAGTTTATGAGAAAATCAATCATATTATCTTGAATTTAATGAGTTTAATATAATTTAATACCATGAAAATAGGTTCATTAGGGTGTATTAATTATGAATTTTGAGCTTATTAATTAATTTTGGCTAGTTCTTTATGAATAGAGTAATTAGTTTAATAATTTATTAATTCATTTATTCACCTCTGAATTATGATTGAAATTCAATTTAGGCTTTATTGATTTTATTAGACTCATTTTGTTATTGCCTATTGTTATTGATTGTTTTATACAATTATCACTTGCTCTTTAGCTCACTTAGTCTAAATCATCATTGTTTATGAAACTCTATAATTAACGAAAAACCCTTTATGGGATATGAATTTAATGTGTTACAATGAATACTTACGCTTGCAAATTTATGCCCAATAAGTTTTTGGAGTTATTATATGGGACTGTGGCATTATTAATAATAAAATTTATCATTATTTAAATATGCTAGAATTTTGTATTTTATTTGATTTGCTCCTTTATTTTCTTATTCATGCACTATTATATGCCCCAATCCATATGACTTGGAGAACCAGTTGAGTGTAATCCTAAGATAAAAAGTACTTTGTGGGATATCAAGAAGTAATTATGAGAAATAAAGGAAAGTTTGAATAATAACACCACTATGGTGAACCAAGAAAATCTAGGTCACCAAGATTGACCTTTGAAGGAGTTTGCTCACTAACATCTTATGGCATGGAATTGAGCATCACCATTCCTAATATAAATGCCAACAACTATGAGCTTAAGCTTTTTCTTCTTTCCATGGTCCAACATAACAAATTTTGTGGTACTATAATGGAAGATCTTAATTTATACATCTTAACCTTCTTAGAGTATTGCAAAACTTTGAAGATGAATCAAGTGTTGGATGACACCATCAAGCTAGTTGTTCCCCTTGTCATTATGGGACAAGGAAAGTTCTTGGATGCAATCAATTCCATTAGGCTCCATCATTACATAGGCAACCTCTAATAGCCATTTCTTGTTAAGTGCTTCCTTGCAACACCCCAATTTTTACTATTGAAAATTTTATTTTACAGTGAAAGTATATAAGTAAAATATTGGGGGTTACTGTCATAATTGACATAAGTCTAGTTTATTCAACCATCCTTCCATCAATCACATGATTAAAATAACTTACAATAACACAAGGAAATTAGAAAGAAAGAAACATTTATAATACAATATGAGTTTTGAGATTAAATTTGAGTTATAATAAACAAAATATAAAGTAGAGATAATCTAGATTAAGAGTCCAAAAAGCGTATCTAAATAAATAAAAATATTGGATAATAATAATCTTAACCCAAACACCCAGTATAGATAAGATAACTTATCCTCAATTAGTACATCATAGGCAGCATAGTCATCTAGAGGATCTTCTAAGACCTACATATAAGAATCAGTGTCTCCTACTTATGGGAATAAGCAGCACCTATAAAATGGATGGTTAGTACGCTATTTACTAAGTTGATAAGTATACAGTGAAATAAATGAAAATATCATAAGATAAGTATTCATCTAGGTTTCTTTATCAGATATAACCATTTTCCTTCTTTTACATACGTTGAGTGTAGAAACCCTAATATTATTAAACCGGTGTAATGGTTTGAAGCACCTTATCAGGGACAACACATCTGAGCCACTATTATCATCCAGTGGAATGGATATTAAAACATCACCTTCTTGAGGCATAACACTCCCTAGCCACTATTCTCTCAAGTGGAATAGATATAAAAACAACACCTTGGTCCTAACTCATGTACTCTTCTACTTTAAATCATTAGTGTCTTTTCCATAGCTTGTACTATTATATTTTCATTTCACGATGATCAGAGCCCTACTATTCTTAATATGGTGGAATGGATTGAAACACCTTCTTAAGGCAGAACTAAAATGCCCTAAAAATATTTATTTTAAGAAATATAATTAAATAAGGATTTATTAGGGAATTAATTTAATTAATTATTTTACTTGAAATGGGAAGGATTTATTTAGGGAAAATTAATAAGGAATTTATAAATATTTTTATAAGGGAAAATTTAGGCTTTTTTCTAATTAAAAAGGAATTTAGGAAAAATCTTTTAAAAACCCTAAATTAGCCCAAAAAGAAAATTTAATATTATTTTATTTAAATACCCAAACTATTCTAATTAATTTATTTGATCCCAACCTACTTAAATTTTCCTTTTCCCTTTTTTCCTTTTTCTTTTTCCTTCTTCCCTTTTCTTTATTTTCTTTCTTTTTCTCTTCTTTTCTTTCTTCTTCCTGCCGATTAGGCCTATCGTGGCCCAATCCTTCCTTTTTTCTTCCTCTCTTCCATGACCCATCGACGTTCTTTTCTTTTCTTCCTTCGGCAGCCGAAGCACTATGTATTGTGCCTTTTCCCCATAGAACACTGCGTTCCATTTAAAACCTTTATAACCATTGACAACCAGCCCGATTCTTCTTCTTTTTATTTTCTTTCTTTTTCCCCCAGTCACCCGGTTCACCTCCTTCTTCCTCCTTCCTCCTCTGTCGTCGACCTGCACCTTCGAAGCTCTGAAAATGACGCCGCCAACCACACTTGACTTGACCGGTCATTTCCCCTCTCTTTCTCTTCCCCTTCAATCGTAGTTCGACCCAGCCCAACCCACTTCCTTTTTGCTTCGCATAAAATATTCCTTTTCTTGCACGAAATTTGACCTCAACCTAAATTTGTGCCGGCCGATTAACGCCGCCGGCTGCCCCAAATCCTACCTGTATTTTCCTCTTGCCGATCCTCAGAACCCTACCTTCCCCTCCAAACTCTATAAATACTCATTGTTTATTTGATTTCAAAACTTTTTCTTCGAAACCCTAAGAGCCTACCCTGTGCACCACCGCGACTTCAGACGACCTTTCCTCCGCCATCAGCCAACTACACCACCACCTCAACCTACCTAAGTCTTCCCTACACTGCCCTTTAACTAACTAAGCCATCCATCTCCTTTGATTCTTCTTGCATGAGCCACCACAACCGTGCGAAGTTCCCTGCCCATCAAGCCAAGTTTTTACACCCGTAACCGCTCACGCCAACGTCCACCACCACATCTGCCACTATCATTACCTTTTAAACCACCCAAAAGTTGCTACTCATCTTCCTCCACCTAGCCATAACCTTCTTTTCTCCTTTCTCCTTCTCCTCCCCTCTCTTTCTCCTTCTCTTCATTTTGGCTGCCACCTCTGCCGCCGTGCGCTGCCACTACTTGTTACGCCACCACCCTCACTTTACTCCTCTCACCTAGGCTACCACCAACACCTCAACCTCAACCTCCACTCTCATTCTCCACCTCTTCTTCTCAAGCCACAAAATTTTCCTTTTCTAACCTCTTTTCCAGCCACCACCACTGCCGCCGTGGACCACCCATCTCCGCTGACTCAAGGTGAAACCCTAGACCCTCTTAGCCCCTTTCCCCTATTCATTTAAGTTTAATATATTTTATTTCAATTTTTATCATTTATTTGATTAATAATAATAATGATAATAATAATAATAATAATAATAATATTATTATTATTATTGGATGTAATATTAATGTTATATTTTCTTGGCAGGGTTAAGAGTAGTTATAAATTATTTAAGTTATTAGTTTCAAATTATGGGTATTAATAGTATTATTATAAGTATTATTATTATTATTATTATTATTATTATTATTATTATTATTATTATTATTATTATTATTATTATTATTATTATTATTATTATTATCTAAGGAGGGCCAAAGCCCTATTGTATTTAGATAGGTGCGCTCACCCCTATTTTTATTATTAATTTTACTTTTTTACCATTATTATTATTATTATCTTTATTATTATTAATATTATTATAAGTAATATGTGTTAATAATAATAATAATAATAATAAATGGTACATTTACTATTTTGAGGTAGAGTCAAAAACCCTACCTTGTATTATTTAGGCTTAAGTTATTATTATTATTATTATTATTAGTATTTGTTTTATTATTATCATTATTAGCATTATTAGCATTATTTTGGTGGAGGGTAGAAACCCATATATCACCATCCGTTTTGAATTACATTAATAATATTATTAGTATTTTTAGTAGTATTTCGTATAGTTATTATTAGTATAGTATTAATTTATTTAAAAACCAAGTCTTAGGATAAGTTAGTAAATAATATTATTTTTAGGAGGGAACCTAATTCTAGTTTTTCCCTCATAATAGGTGAGACAAGTCAAAGCCCTAAAGAGGTATAGGAGTATGCTCTAAGACCGGTGACGTTTTTAGGTAAGGGAGTACTAAGGCCATTTGTGTATTATGTGTTTTATATGCCATGCATTCCATGTCATCTGAACTATAACGTATTTTACATGTATTTGTATAACTGTCATATATGTAGCATGATATGGAGTTAAGGTAAGATCGTGCATTAAATTCTAGCATGTGTATTATGTGTATGGGTTGTGTTATTATTGTGGTATGGTGTGGCCCATAAGACATGCATGATAGGTTTTTGTAAAATAATGATGGGGAGTGTCATAATGTGGAGTTAAAGTTTGCATGGAGTTAAGGTTTGCATGGTGTTAGGGTTTGCATGGAATTATGGTTTGCATGGTGTTAGGGTTTGCATGGAGTTTGGGTTGCATGGTGTTAGGGTTTGCATGGTGTTAGGGTTTGTATGGAGTTGGGGTTGCATGGTGTTAGGGTTTGCATGGGAGTTAGGGTTTACATAGAAATTAGGGTTTGCATGTAAGTAGGATTTGCATGGGTGTTAGGTTATGCTATGGTTAACTTTGGTGGTGGTGGTTAACTAGGGTTGGAGTGATAAACTAGAGTTGGAGGATAAGAATAGTAGAAGTCAGTCATGCATGTCTGGGTGAAAGCTTCTGCATAACATACTTAAAAAATTAATCATTTAAAGTGAAAGATTAATGAGCCGGGTCCAGCCGATCCACCGGTTAGGATTAGTGGATAGGGTTTTTACCCTATAAGTGACCAATCCTCCGACGAATAATTGTGGTGTGGACCTGATGTCTCGCAAGTGACCAGCCCGCCAGCAATAATAGTGGGGGATCCCGAGCTCAATAAACACAGACCAGAGTTTGCTAAAGCACTTAGAAAATACTAATTACTTACAGTGGAGCACTATGTGAGCAAGAACCAAACCGATCCACCGGTTAGCAATAGTGGTGTGGATATGTTGTCTTGTAAGTGACCGATCCACCAGCGAATAATAGTGGTGTTGACATGTTGTTCCGCAAGTGACTGGCCCACCGACTAAAATAGTGGGAGGTTCCTGTACTTGCATGGATTTGATAAAAGGCATGGTGTGACCAATTTCCAATAAGAGATTAATTAAATAATTAATCTAGAATATTTGGACCTTTATGTGTGGGCTTGATCATTATAAGCTGTATAATACTTTGCATGATTTTATATATTATATGTGTGGGTTGAAAGTGTAAGTTGAATATTATCCTGCATTATTTTATGTGCTTGTGTGTTGGTCTTTGTGCTCGATTAGCTTGCTCAGTACATAGCGTACTGATCACCCTTTTCATGGGTGCTGCTCATTCTCACGAGTAGTAGGCCCTTTTGACTTTGTGTAGGTGGGCGAAACATCAATTTGGACTGAGTGTTGAGCATGTTTTGGCTTGAAGTTCGAGAGTAGTGTGGCTGGATCCACTCTTCTTGTTATCTTATTTATTTCTATTATTATTATTATGTCAAATTATTCCCTTTATGAGTGACTACTTTGTATTGAGTATTCTAGATGAAACTTTTGTCTTTTGAAATTTTATTTCTTCTTTTTATGATTTTGACCATGTACTCTGATTCATGATTCTTTTACACGTACTATGATTTTTAATGTATGAACTTTCTAGTTATTTATGAATTGTTGGTTTGATTTTAACGTCAATCTTTTCTTAGCCTTAGCACTTGGTACTGAAACGATCAGAGAGAACCGGTTCGGTACTAAGTGTGGCAGTAACATCCCTAGAATTCACGGGTTTTAATTTAAATATTTCTATTTTAATTTCTTCCCATTTAAAAAAATAGTGAATTTTGGGGTGTTATAAGAATGCTACCGAGCCACTATTTTCTCTAGTGGAATGAATATTAAAAAAACATCATCTTCTAGGGATAGAATGCTCTAGAGCTACTATTCTCTTCGATGGAATGTAATATAAAAAAAATCAACATGGCCCTAATCATGTTCTCTTTCACTTTAAATAATTAGTATCTTATTCATGATTGATTCATAGGAATTGAACACATTGAAGCATATAAACACATAACATAGGTAAAAACCATTAATCTCTTGAAACCCTAATTACACATTCCTACCATTCATTCTCCCCTATTGATTATTCACTAATAAATTAAAATATATCATCCTCAAATATTATCATTATTATCATACCTATAATTCATGGTCTAACTCCCATGTAGTCCACATACATTAATAATCTTATCCAAGGTACTATTTATAGAATTACCAAAAACCTAATTTCATAAGTAATTATAATTCTTCCTATAAGACTCATATGATCGCCGTATTCAATGTATATTTCCCACAATTCCAACCATTAGTAATATATCTAGGATTTTGTATTAACTCTAGGTTTTACACATGGAATAATTATATTATCATTTTAAGTTATTATGTCATAATTAGATCATCATTTCATTTTGAAGAACCCCAAAACAAACAATTATACTTCGAAACATTTCTCAAGATATCATTATTATATTTTAATCCACCTAACACATAAAATACCAAAATTTCTTATTATCCCATAATGACATAAATTCCCTTAAGGATGACCAAGAGTCTTTATTTTATAAATTCTTTCATCTTCCACAATCATTATTTTTCTCAAATCCACCATTTATTATCACACCTCTTAAATATGCATACTCCACTGATCATGGCTTATTTGTGTAATACCCCGAAAATTTACTTAGCCTAATCCCGTGTCATTAGCACCCTAATTTGATTCTAATATCAATAAATCCTATGTTATCCTTAACCTAACTCCTTAATTCTAAAACTTTAACCAAATCTAAAATATTGACTCGGATAAACCATAATTCGTAAACCAAAATAAAAATCCGCTAAAATCTCCACTTATCCTTACTACTTTGCCTAATCTAAAATCACCCTAAACTAATCCCCCAACCCTTATCTTTTTCCTGTTCTTTCTCCTATTATTTTCTTTCTCTCTTCTCCTTCTCTTGCCAACCTCAAGCTACACTTTTGAATTGTTGCAACATGAAACACCACTTGCACCACCACCCATCACCTTTCGGCACCCTCATTCATCACCCATCTCCTTTCTCCTTCTTCTTCTCCTTCTCCCATCTCTTTAGACCTTCAAACCCCATGCTCACCACACTATCTCCTTACATCCTTCTTATCCTTTTCATCCTTACACAATATCTACATGCAACAATCACCACCCTCACCTTGTAGCTGCTACCCTACCCCTAACCATCCTCTACAACCATCACCATCATCATTACCTTGTAGCTGCACCATCACCATAGCACACCACACCCTATTCTTTTTCTTCTTCCCTGACTCATACCACACACGCACACACACACACACATGTGTGTGTGTGTGTATATATGTACTTCACACTCTCCTTTTTTCTCTTTGGTTTTGCATCATTCTACCCATCTTGTGTCAAAGAGCCATTACTTGAGCTCCCCCTTCATTCTCCTTTCTACCCCTCTTGTTCTTCTTCTTGTTCTTGTTCTTCTTCTTGTTCTTCTTATTCTTCTTCTTGTTCTTCTTCTTGTTCTTCTTCTTGTTCTTCTTCTTCTTCTTCTTCTTCTTCTTCTTCTTCTTCTTCTTCTTCTTCTTCTTCTTCTTCTTCTTCTTCTTCTTCTTCTTCTTCTTCTTCTTCTTCTTCTTCTTCTTCTTCTTCCTCCTCCTCCTCCTCCTCCTCCTCTTCCTCCTTCCTTCCCTGTTTTTACCTTGTGCACCACCGTTTCAACTATCATACACCACCTCGCCCACCACTCACAGCCCTTTAGCTGGTGGACCAACCACCAAGGTTCACCCAACCTTCCCCCTCCCTATTGATGTCCATCACTACTGATTACTACCTCTTTTCCTTCTTCTTCCTCTCATGCATCGCAACATTTCAGAGTGCACACCCTATGCACTGCCTGCTGCACAGCCGTGCAACCTTTGAACTGCTTGTTGGTATGTCTTTTTTTTCCTCTTAGCTTGTTGTGCACCATTGTAGCATAGCCGTGAAAGTTTTACACTACTTGGCCATGCATTTTTCTCCTCTCGACCTATTGTTGCACAGTCGTGGAACTTTTACATCACCTAGCGGTGTACCATATTTTCTCTCTACCAAGTGTTGCACCGCCTATTGTATAGCCATGTAACTTCCTATTTTTTGTCGTGCACCCCTATTTTCACCCCAAAACTTGTCTAAACAACACCAAAATTTAACCATAGATCCACCACACATTCCTCGACACATCCACACATCTCAATCTCCCATTTGACTATGGTTATATCCATTTTTACCCCCTTACCTTGATTTCTCCTTTGATTTAACTCTTCAAGCCTGATCATAAATTTTATTATTTTTTGTAGGTGGTATTCCAATAGCTTCGAAGGAGGAAGTCTAGTATTTGCATGCTTAAAGCTTGGTGTCCTAGTTGGTAAGGAAACTATTAGATGTTTAGGATCTTTGGTATTTTTTGCTTGTATGGTTTTATGTGTTTTTCATGATATTGTTGATATATGATGAATCATGTGTTAATCTTGATATTTTTTGATGATATGAATGTTATGTTGAAAGAAAGTAAGAATTGGTGAAAAGCACCATCATGTTATGATTTTATTGTGATATTTTCATATTTGTGGAATTATATCTTATGGTATGAAGTAAGGGTTTAAGGATATTATGTTATTGAAAGAAAGTAAGAATGGGTAAAAGGTATCATTATTATTTTGTTGTGATAATGTTATACTTGTGGAAATATATCTTATGGCATAAAATATGGACTTAAGGATATTATGTATTGAAAGAAAGTGATAATGGATAAGAGGTATCAATATTATTTTGTTGTGATAATATCATATTTGTGGAAATATATGTATTATGGTATGATATATAGGCTAAGTGATTTTTTTTGATAAATGGACTTAAGAACTCTCATGACGTATGAAGATTAATTGTGGACTTGGAAAATAACATGTGTGAAAAAAAATAAAGGTTTTTAGTTATGCTGAAGGATAACTTGGTCATTATGGGATAACAAGAAATTTTTTTTATTTTATATGTTAGGAGGATTACAATATGATAATAATAGCATGAGTAATTCATGGAAGTATTATTGTTATTTGGGGTCCTTAAATGATTTAATGGCTAATTTGTGGCAAACTATCTTGTAATGATAATACCATTATTTCATGTTCAAGATTTAGAGGTTATCTATCAGGATTGGTAATCATATAAAATTCATGGGAGGTGTTATGAAAATTCTATGAAATTTGGGTCTTGGATATTTCTGTGATCAACATATTAGGATGAGATTATTAAAGTATACTTATGGAAATTAGATCGTTCATATTAGGTATGATAAAAATGAGGGGATTTGGAGATGATACAATATAAGTTGTGTGAATTAATCAATATAGGAGAATGAATACTAAAGGGATTGTAATTAGGGTTTGAAAGGATTTAAGAACTTAGACCTATGCTATATGCATATCTATTTTTAATATGTTCTATGCTTGAGAATCAATTTTGAATAAGTTACTAATTAATTAAAGTGAAAGAGCATGTGGGTAGAGCCAATGTGGTCTATTTCTCTCTCTCTCTCTCTCTCTCTGTATATATATATATATATATATATATATATATATATATATATATATATATATATATGCATGTATTCCCATTCCATGGGAAAGAATAGTGGCTTAGGAGATTTTTACACTAAGAAGATGTTTTTAATATCCATTCCACTAGAAAGAATAGTGGCTCAGGAGCATTTTTCCTTGAGAAGGTGTTTTAGTCCATTCCACCAGATTAAGAAGAGTGAGGTCCCTGCTTATTGTGAAATGAAAATGTATTAATAACTTATGGAAAAGATATTAATGATTTAAAGTGGAAGAATACGTGAGTTAGGACCAAGGTGATCTATTTCTATATATATATATATATATGTATGTATGTATGTATTTATGTATCCAGTTTCACCAAAGAGAATAGTGGCTCGGGAGAGTTTTTCCTTGAGAGATTGTTTTTAATCTCTATTTTACTAGAAATAATAGTGGCTCAAGTGTGATATCCCCGAGAAGAGCTTCAGAATGTTCCATAAGTTTAAGAATAGTGGGGTTCCTGCACCCACCGTATATAAAAGATTGAAAATGGGTTATACTTAACAAAGGAATCTGGATCATATTCTATCTTATGAGAGGTTTTATTTATTTTTTTATTCTCTTATTATCTAATGTGATAGCATGTTCTATTTGTATCCCTACTTTGATAGTATTGTTTCCTTACTCAGTACGTAGCGTACTAACCACCTGTTTTATGGGTGATGCTCATTCCCATGAGCAAAAGGCCCTAAATCTTATGTGCAAGTCTCAAAAGATCATCTAGATAATTATGTTGCCTATGATGCCTTATGTGGGGGTGAGTAACTTCATCTATGTTAGGGTTGGGTGAAGAGTAATTGTCATTAGGTTTATGAATTTATCTAGATAACCTTTTTGGACTCTTGATCCATGGTATCCCCTCTTTTGTATTTTTAAACATGGAGTTAGGCTCTAAATTTAGTATTATACTACAACTATTCTTTTGTTTCTAATTTCCTTGTGTTACTTTAAATGTTTTATCCTTATGATTGATTAAAGGATGGTTACATTATGTTGATTACGGCATTAACCCCTACTATTTTACTTAATTACTTCCGCAGCAAAATGAAAATTTTTAATAGTAAAAATTGTGGTGTTATAATTTGGCCTATATTTCATGCCATATATTATATTTTCCACAAATATGACATTATCATAACAAAATCACATCGATACCTCTTACCCATTCTCACTTTATTTCAAACATATATTCCATATAATCACAACATATCATCAACAACATACATTAAATTATATAGTAATAATATCATAAAAAATAGACATAACCATACAAGTAAGTAACATAAAATCCCTAAAACATCAATTAACATCCTTAACAACTAGGAGACCAGGCTCTAAGCACTTAAATCCTAGATCTACTCCTTCGAGATCACTAGAATACCATCTATTAAAAACAACATAATACACAGTTAGGCTCAAAGAGTATAACCAAAGGAGAAATTAAGGTAAAGAGGGTAAAACTAAAATGGAATTCTAAGATGTGTGGATGAGTGGTGGAATGTATGGTGGAGTTATGGTCAAAATTTGGTGGTGTTTGAATAAGGTTTGGGGATGAAAATAGGGGTGCACAACCAAAATAGGTGGCTGCATAGGCGTGCTGCAGGTATTGCACACTAAGGTCGAGAGTTAGAATCATTCATTACTAGGCGGTGTGTAGTGGCATGGTTGTGCTTGGTCTCTGGGCTACTAGGTATAAGTAGGACATATTTGCACAAGCATGCAATAAGGCCATACATAAGCCTTGCAAGGGTGCATGGTGTGATACCCCAAAATCCTAATTTCCGAAATGTTGGCCAAATAAGGAATTATTAGGAAAATTAACTATATAAATTCATTTATTAAAATGAAGAGAGTTAATTAAGGTATATTAAGAGGAAAATAATAAAGAATTTAATTGGAAGAAAATTTGGGTATTTTTTTCCTAATTAGCATGGAGGTTAAGGAAATTTGTATAAAATAGTCTAAAATAAGCAAAAAAGGAATTTATTTAATATTTTATAAATATTAATATTATAAATAACCCAAAAATACCCCAATTTCCCCCATAAGTTATTTTATTTATTTTTCCCATCCTATTTATTTTCCTATTTCCCCCTTTCTTCCTTTTCTCCCTCCTCTTCTTTTTTTTTCTTTCTTCCCCCCTTGGCTAGGCCAGCCCACCGGCCCAAAACTCTCCTTCCCCCCGTCTCGTGCGACCAAGCCCGCTCAGACTCCTTCGTCGCCCGTTGCCCCTAGCCGGCCGAACCGCCCTCTTTTTTTTCTTTTCCTTCCTTCCCCTGGACCGACCGGTCCACCCTACCTGTCTTCTTCTTCCCAGCCCGACTTGCAACGTCGACTTCCAGCCCCGATTCCGCCAGCAGCCACCAGCCAACGACCTGTTGTCCTCACCTGCCCCTCTCCCTGTCATTTTCTTCCTCTTTTCGACCCTGACCAAGTCCCTCTCTCCCCTTCCCCGACCCAACCTGCCATGGCAGGACCTGCACCGCCTGCCACCGGCCGGCCACCTGCACACCTTCCCCGCACGCCTCCTTCTCCCCTTGTCGTTTCCCCTTCCAATTGCCTATAAATACCCCCATTGGCAGCCCCGATCAGCTCCCTTTTTGATTTTTGCCCCGAAACCCTGCCTCTCCGCCGCCTCGAAAAGACGAGCTTTCCGCCGTCACCGGAGACCGCCGCCGCCACCTCTGCCCAGCTTTATCATCCCTGTAACTCCCTCGACAAAACCAAGCCACCGCCACCCTCCGCCTTGCCCTGCACGTGCCGCCCTAGCCATGCAAAGTTCCTATCTCGAAAACCACCACCCCCAGCCTTCGTCGCCCTTGCGCCGCCTTCCACCGCCAACCCAGCCGCCACCAGCACCTCCTCCACCCTCCAAAACACCCAGGGAAGCTTCATCTACCTTCCCCTACCATCAACTCCCCCTGCCTCCCTCTCCTCCTTCCTCCCTCATCTTCCACCTCTCTCTACCACCCTTGGTCGCCGCCGTCGCCGCCACCCCTTGCCACGCCACCACCCTCACTCCACTCCCCTTCACCCGCTGTTTCTTTCCCCACCTCAAACTCCTCCTTTTTCCCTCCCATCTAACCACCACCTCCATCTTTCCCCCTCTTCTCCTCCTCCACCGTCGCCGCCATGCGCCGCCGCCGGACCACCACTGACCCTAGGTGGTTCTCCACTCATCCAAACCTAATACCCCTTTTATATAACTGCTGCTATTTTCTACTAATATTAATACTCATATACTTATTATTATTATTATTATTACTTTTATTATTGTTGTTGTTGTTGTTATTATTATTATTATTATTATTATTATTGTCATTATTACCATTATTATTGTCTCTATTATTAAGGTCTTATTTTCTTACTAATAATAACATCCCTTTTTAAACCCTAACTTTTATTATACTTAACTTTAATCTTAATTTTTATAATTATTAGTATTAACATTATTAATAATATTACTATTATTACTTCTATTATCCTTACTACGGTTATTATTATGGTTGCTAAACCTTACTTGGTTGTATTATTGTTATTATCATTACTACTAGGAGTATTATTATTATTATCGTTATTATTAGTGTTATTATTATTATTATTATTATTATTATTATTATTATTATTATTATACTTAACACCCTTATCATTTTGTTAACAATAATACTACTTGTTCTTATCCATGTTACTTAACTCAAGCTATTAAATATCATGTGGTTGTTAACTAAGAAGAGTACTTGAACCTTATTGCCATACCATTTAACATTAACCCTAACCTCATTACTAGGACACTATTATTAGCTATTACTATTATTACTGCTATCACTACCTTATTATTGCAATCAAAAGCATTTGAACCCTTTTATTATTCAAGAATATACAACTATTATCATTATCACCCTTAGGAATAGTTTACTTGTAATATTGTGACCTTATAATATTATCATTTCAAATATAACACTATTATTAGACTTAGTCTTAAAAACGCTAGGGTTTCTATCACTATAAACATTAGTGTCACTATTATTAGTTTTATTATTATTATTATCACTATTTTTCTATAGTTAGCAAGAACATTACTATTATAAGAATAGGGCTAATGGTTTTAATAAAATAAGTGTAACAATAAGTATCAAAAAAATAAATATATTTTGACTACTAATATTTAGTATACTAATCCTAAGGTAAAATTCCTAGTTTTTGTATAACACCCTCTTTAGTAATAAAAACTCTAATCCTAAACTAGAATAAGGGATTATGGTATTTATAAGGGAAACTAATACTTAGCATTTCCCCCTTTTATAGGTAATCCCGACCAAAGCCCTAAGGAGTTAGAGGAGCGTGCTCCAAGCCCAGCGTCGCCTTAGGTAAGGACGAAGCTAATGGCCTTGTGCTATGTGTGACATGGATGTGTTGAATGTTGTGTATGCCATGCTATGCCATGTATTGTATGATTTGTGGATAACTTGTCTTATATGTAACGCAGCTTGGAGATTGAGGTATGTTGTATGTGCTTCCGTGACATGAGCATGACATTTATATGTATGATGTTTATGATGTATTATGGCATGACCCTCTAGGACATGCATATTAGGATAAATGGTAATATGAGTTGGGAACCATCATGGGAGTCTTGAAGTTTGTATGATGGTATTAATGTTCTATGGCGGTACTAATGGTTTGCATGGTGGTATTAGGGTTTGTATGGTGGTATTAGTGATTTTATGGAGGTATTAATGTTGTATGGTGGTATTAGGGTTTGTATGGTGGTATTATGGTTGGTATGGTGGTATTAGGGTTTGTATGGTGGTATTAGGGTTTGTATGGTGGTATTAATGATTGCATAGTTGTATTAATGGCTTATGGTGGTATTAGGGTTTGCATGGTGGTGTTATGGTTTGTATAGTGGTATTAAAGATTGCATAGTATTATTAATGGCTTATGCTGGTATTAGGGTTTGCGTGGTGGTGTTACGGTTTGTATGGTGGTATTAATGTTGGTATAGTGGTATTAAGGTTTGCATGGTGGAGTTAGGGTTTTGCATGGGAGTTAATGATTGTATGAGGTTGTATGCGATGTTTAACGTTTGTGTGAGAACAAATTTACGTATGAAAGGTCGATTTGGGATGTAAGGGAGGTAATGCAAGCATTAATTGGGTGTTTAACTGTTTTGTACGGAGAATAGTACGGGGAGTAGTATAAGGGTAAGGAGGAGACAAAATTAGGGTTTTGGAGTGATTAACTCGGGGTCATTGTGATTAAGTAGGGTTGGAGTAGCAAATTGTGATTTGCTGAGGATAATTAAGGTTAAGGATGGCAAAGTATGGTTGATATGGTAAAATAGGGTTAAGAGAGATTAACCACAGTTTGGTGTGGACAATTAGGATTGGTTATGGCTACCTAGACTTGTTTGGTGTTATCAGGTGTATTTATTGATTAAAGTGTAGTTATGGATGTGGAACATTGTTCGTGAGGTGGAAAGTATAAAGAGAATGATTTATGCATATCAAGGGTGAAACCTTTTGAATAAGACATGTTAAGACACTAACCACTTACAGAGAAAGATGTTGAGCCGGACCCAGACCGGTCCACCGGCAAATAATAGTGGCAGGGTATGTTACCCTCGTGACCGATCCACCGGCTATAATAGTGGCAGGGCATGGCCCTCGTGACCGTTCCACCGGCTATAATAGTGGGGGATTCCGTGCTCAACAAACTAATTAGAATAATGATAAGACATGGGAAAGATACAAACATTTACAGTGGAACACCTTGTGAGTCGGGGCCAGACCGGTCCACCGGCAAATAATAGTGGCAGGGTATGTTACCCTCATGACCGGTCCACCGGCTATAATAGTGGCAGGGCATGGCCCTCGTGACCGTTCCACCGGGTATAATAGTAGGGTTCCCGCACTCACACGGACTATTAAAGAATATGTGTGGAATGAACGTATTATTAATGAGAAATGAGGAATAGGTCACAAAAAAGTATTCAGGCCTTATCTTGCTGGTTATCGCATGTTGTCTATATGATTGTGCTATGTATGTTATGTGGTATGATTTTATGCTTGGCCTTAGCGCACCTGCACCCTTACTCAGTATTGGACCCATACTGATACTACCTTGATTGAATGGGTCCTGTGATGATCCACCGATGGTGGGGAGTAGAGCTCCTGTGCAAGTTTGATCAGTTACTAATTTGGGATGGAAGGCTTGACTTGAGTGAGTAGGCGGTCCAGATATTGCTCCCTTGAGATTTGTTCTATTTAACTATATTTTGTACTACGCTTCCTGCTTCGAAACCGTACTCTTAAGTTGTATTCTTAAATGATATCTTAATTGTCGTTGACTCGTGTTTTCGTGAATGATCTATGTTAACTATGAACTTATATTTTGATGATTCTTACTTAACGATTGTTTAGTTTAGCCTTAGCACTTAGTATCAGAACGGTAGGAGTGAACTGGTTTGGTACTAAGTGTGGCGGTAATACCCCCAAGTTTACGATTTTAATTCTTTCGCTTCCGCTAAACCTTTTGATTTAAACGAAATTTTTCAGTAGTAAATTTGGGGGTGTTACACATGGCCAGGCTATGCTAGGTTACATGGGTGTGATATAGGAAATTTTTGTGTGGCATAGCCATGCGTGAGGGCATGAGTAGGCCATGCATTTTGTAAAAATACGAAAAACATGAGGGAGAAGAGGGAAAAAGAAGCAATGGTATGTGGCGATAGTGCTGGGGAAAGATGGGGTGACCCTAGGTGGTTAGTCCACTAGTGTTGGGTGGTGCATGGTGGCACAAAAGGGAGTTAGTCGTGATAAAGGTGGCTTGGTCTTGCAAAACTAGAGGAGAAAGGTATGTAAGCATAAGGGATGGTAGGGAGATGATGATTGAGTGATTGGAAGATGGCAGGGGTGGAGTCAGGTGATGGTGATGGTGAGTGTGAGTGTGAGTGTATGTTGTGTGAAGAAGGAAAAAGAAAAAGAAGAAGGCAGGGGAGGTGATGGTGTACATGTGCAGGTCAGGAAAGAGAAGAGAAGAAGATGAGTGATGAATGATGAATGATGGATGATGGAGGCTGCAGAGCTGATAGAAGATGGTTGAGGCAGGTGTAAGTTGTAAGATGCAAGTTGGAAAAACCAAGTCAAATGTTACGACCAAGTTGATGGGAGAAAGGAGAAAGGAAGAAAAGAAAATGAGAAAGAAAAGGAAAAATAGAAAAGGTTGGGGATTAGTTTATATAATTTTAGATTAGCAAAAATAGGTAGGATTTGTGATAAATGTTAGTTGATTTGAGATTGGGTTACAAAATATGGTTTATTTAGGTTAAATATTTGTATTTAGTTAAGGTTTTAGGATTCAGAAGTTTTTTAAGGCTAATAATAAGATTTTCTCAATATTAGAATGAAATGGGGGTGTTAATGATACGAGATTAAGCTAAGAAAAATTTTAGGGTATTACATCACTATCCCCTTAAAAGAGACTTTGCACCAAAGTCAACAAGTTTAAGTTGGGGAAGAAGAGGAATGAAGATGTAAGAAAGCAATCTTGTTGGTTAATCCTATCAGAGTTGATACCACACTACTAGGGAACCCCCTTAAAAGAAAGGAAACCCTAAATCCTAACACATCTGAGCTAAAAAGCTCAGGATATATCTCACGCATGTCCTTCTCTATCTTCTAAGTCACTATTACTACTCCATGATCGCTCCAAAGAATCTTCACGAGTGGAACTGAGATCTTTTGGGTCTGTTGAATCTTGGTGTTGAGGATCCTCAAAGGTCACTCCTCATAGAATAATGAATCGTCAAGCTTGATCTCATTAGGTCTAATCAAGTGCGACGGATCTATGACATGCTTCCTTAATCGAGAAATATGGAAGACGTTGTGAACTCGGGCCAAATTTAGTGGAAGTGCTAGGTGGTATGAAACTTTGCTAACCCTATTAAGAATCTCATATGGACCAATATACCTTGGGCTCAACTTACCTTTCTAAAAAAATCTCTACACTCCCTTGATAGATTAAACCCTTAACAAAAATCTGTCTCCCTACTCAAAACCATCAATCTGAAGTCTCTGATCTATATAGCACTTCTGATGACTCTGAGATGCTCCTATCTTGTCCTAAATAAACTGAATTTGATAAGTCATCTTATCAATCAATGCTGGTCCAAGTACAATAATCTCACTAATGTAGTTATAACATAAGGGTATTTGATATTTACATCTATACAATGCCTCAAAGGGTACCATAACTATGCTAGCATGATAACTATTGTTGTATGAGAACTCAACCAACTGAAGATCATATTCCTAATTGCCTCAAAAATCCCAAACACAAGCCCATAAAATATCCTCTAGAGTTTGAATCATCCTCTTAGTCTGTCAGTCTGTAGTTGAGTGAAAGGCGGTACTCATCCTCAATCTTATGCCTATAGCCTCCTGTAACTTCCTCTAGAATTTGGAAAGAAATCTCGAATCCCAATTAGAGATCATGTCGATAAGTGTGTCATGTCGTGTCACCACAAACCTCAAATATGCATTGCCCAGCTAATCGATACTCCAAGTCGACTTTATTGGCACAAATACAGTAAACTTAGTCAACATGTTGACGATAACCCAAATCGTGCCACAACCTCTACGGGTCCTCAGTATCCCACTCACAAAATCTATCAAGATGGAGCCCCACTTCCACCTCAGAATATATAAAGGTTGAACCAATCCTTTAGGTATCTGATGCTCAATCTTGACCTTCTGGTAGGTCAGTCACCTCAACATAAACTTTGCTACCTCTCAATTCATGTGAGGCTACTAGTAGATCCTCTTAAGGTTCTTATGCAACTTATCCTCTTCGAGGTGGACAAAATATAGAGTATAGTGATCTCCTTTCAAAATATGGTGCTTTAGATTAGCATAACTTTAGGTACACACCAACACCCTCTATAGTAAATGCTACCATCCCCTCAAATGCTCTACTATCCTTAATCTTCTACCAAGTTTGCTTGAGCTTAACATCCCTAGTCTATCCTACTCTAATTTCATAAAAGACCATTGGTATAATCATGAAAGCACACATCTAGAATTCTATGTCACCCTATGATATTATCTCAATCCCCATCTCACCGAACGCCTCTAACAAATGACTAGACACCACAGTAGAACTCAAAGAATGTGATTTCTTCCTACTCAAGGCATATGCAACAACATTAGCCTTACCCTTATGGTAGGTTAAATCAATATTATAGTCATTCACTAACTCTATCCAACTCCTCTATATTTAACTCCCTCTAAGTTAATATATACTTGAGGCTCTTATGGTCAATGTAGAATCTCCTCTTCAACCTATATAGATAATGCATCCACATCTTCATTGTAAAAATGACAGTTGCCAACTCTAGATCATGTATCGGGTAGTTTTACTCATGGTGCTTCAATTGATGAGAAGTTTAAGCCACTACCTTACCATGCTACATCAAAACACAACCTAGTCCATGCTTTGACACATTGCTATAGACCATAAATCCATCAATACCAAAAGGTAGAGTCAAAACTAGTGTAGTCATCAACTAATGCTTCAACTCCCGAAATTCTCTCTCACAAGCATCATCCAACTAAAATCTAGTCATCTTCTTCAAAAAATTTGTCAAAAGATGAGCTACCTTTATGAAGTCTTAAACAAAGTGTCTGTAATACTTGACTACATCTCAGAAACTATGTACCTCAAGGCCGCTAGTGGGTGACTTCCACTCAATCATTGCTAGAATCTTTGTCAAATCTATAATGACTCGTCCTACTGACACCACTTGTTCCAAAAATGCAACCTATTGAAGCCAGAACTTAGATTATGAGAGTTTGGCATACACCTTATTATCTCTTTGGAATATAGAGGAGCATGTGCAGATGTTGCACATGCTCCTCTCTACTCCTATAGAAAACCAAAATGTTATCAATGAATCCCATGACAAACTTATCGAGGAGTGACCGAAAAATCCTTATCATTAAGTCCATAAAGATGGCGTGTTCATTAGTGAGCCCAAAAGGCATCACTGTAAACTTGTAGTGCATGTACTATGGTCTAAAGGCCTTATTCATGATGTTTGCCCCGACGATGTACCACTGATGATAGCTCAACCTCAAGTTAACCTTTGAGAAAATAGAAGCACATTGAAGCTGGTCAAATAATTCATCAATCCTCGAAAGAAGATAGGAGTTCTTCACCATCAATTGATTTAGACCCCAGTAGTATATACACAAGGGAAGGATCATGTCCTTCTTCTTCACAAACAACAATGGTGCTTCCCATAGAGGAACACTCAAGCGAATGCATCCATTAGCCAATAATTCCTCTAACTGAGTCCTCACCTCACTCATCTCGACCACTGCCATCTGATAGGGCACTTAGAATCAGGTTTGGCCCCTAGTACTAACTCAATGGTTAAATCTATCTCTTGCACCAACTGCATACTTGGAATCTCCTTAGGAAACACATCTGGAAACTCCTAAGCAACCAAAATGCCCTCCATTTCTAACAAGTCCTTGTTCTATTCCTCAAGTCCACACAAAACATAAGGTAACATCTCTGCACCAAACAATACAATGTATGGGCAAATACAACCTTCATCATAGGTCTAGGCTTGCATTTCTGGTAAGAGACCCTAGCACCCTGAGGTCTCCATAGCACAACTCACTCTTACGAACAATCTATCACTACCGTATACCTTCCTAACATATCTATCCCAAGGATAATATTGAAATCCTAAAGGTCCATCTCAACTATATCTACTAGGAAGTGTACGCCACCCATCTCTAAGGCCACGTCTTAGTATAATATTAATAATAATGACAAAGTAATAATAATAATATTATTAATAATAATGATATTAGTGATATTAATAATAATGACAAAGTAATAATAATAATATTATTAATAATAATGATATTAGTGATATTAATAATAATGACAAAGTAATAATAATATTATTATTAATAATAATGATATTAGTGATATTAATAATAGTTCTAATATTAAGAATAATACAAATAAGGGACCTAATAATCATAATAATAGTGGCTTAAGTGATAATATGGTCAAGAATAATAATAGTGATAATAATAATAATAATGATAATAATAATAATAATAATAATAATAATAGGGTTTGAATATTTACAATAATAATAAAATTGTTAATATGCCAAAGTTAGCATTAATAATAATAATAATAATAATAATAATAATAATAGGAAACGAACGATGCTCTCTCCTTTCTCCTAGGGTTGAGTGAGTATTGGTTATGGTGAAGAAGAAATGTTCCTCGCCTGGATCTGTGGTGTAGGGAAAACCAAAGGATGGTGTTCATGGTCTGCAAGAATTGCCATAGGATGGAACCAAAACAATTTCATGTAACCTTGAGACATCTAAACCGTTGCATGCACGGACTAGAGAACAAACCCTACCAGAGGAAGGAGATTTGATTGACGTCCTTTTTTCTGCTAATCGAGAGGAAAATGAGAAGGAACCAAATAATAATGTCTCCTGTACCCCGGTGAGGAATCATGCAGGGGTTTTTTCTGGATTTGAGGGAAACCATGTAGAGGGTTTTACTAATGCTCATGGCCCGCCGAATACCTATGCTAAGGAATCTGTCTGGAATAGGTTACAGCCTGCTTCCTCCCCCCCAATTCAACCTGGAGAGATGTGGTTCTAGGAAATAGAATTCCTAGCCATGGCCAAGCTTTGAATTTTCAGAACCCATCTTATGATAATGGTCAGGTTGTGGTTAAACTTGACAAAGAGGATGTAGATTCTGAAGCAGTCCATTGGGCTAATACGTTGATAGGGTTTGTGTAGGGATAGACTCCCTCTTATAATCAGATGAATGCTTTTGTTAAGAGGTAATGGTCGGCTATTCAATCTCCACAAATCATCTTGTATACATCTGGATTTTATTTATTTAAATTTATATCTCAAGAGGATGTTGCATGGGTTCTTAGCCAGCATTGGATGTTTTTCAATCGACCTTTTGTTCTTAAGAGATGGCATAGGTGTTTATAGTTCAATCCTATTGAGATGCAGATCCTCCCTTTATGGATTATGTTTCCAAACCTCCCTTTGGAATATTGGTCTGCAAAGTCTCTTAGTAGAATAGCTAGTGTAGTTGGTAAACTAGTGTGCACTGATTCTATTACTACTTCCAGGAATAGAGCCTCCTATCGAAGATTTTTAGTTGAGGTTTATGTGAAACAACCTTTGTTGGAGTTTTTCTTGATATTGGATCTTGAGGGGATGGAGGTGGAACAGAAAGTAGAATATGATTGGAAACCTTTTTATTGTCTATTATATGACTGCTTTGGGTATGATCAGAAGAGGTGCAAGGAAAAAAAGCAGGATAATAGTATTGGCCATGACAAAGGAAGGGAATGGAGAATGGTTAGGGATCTTAGAAAAGGAAAGGCTCCACTGATGCTGATCATAATCAGTCAGATTCTATGCAGAATATTTTTGTGCAGCCTTTAGAGGAGGATTTCAATGTGATTGGTAATGTTGTTGTGGCAAGTGGTAACCTTCATGCAGGTGATGCTCTTCCTCGTACTACATCAGGATAGGTGGCCTTGTTGTCTACTCCTAGCCCTTCTGTTCTTGGTTCTTCCTCTATTTCAAGGAGAAAGAAGAGTTCTCTGGTTGATTCTAGGGTAGCTAAGGTTGTACAGAGACCTGCTCCTCTTTCTGAACCAAGATTAACCAGACTCAGAGCCACTAAGACTGGATATCATGATTCTTCTACTGGTGAGCATGGACCAATGGTGGGTAGAGATGGTGGATTCTAGGGGGGACATTTTTCTGTTATGGATCCTGGTGAGCATGATTAGTGCTTGGAATATAAGGGGCTGAATAAGACTTCCAAGCATAAGGAAGTCAAGAGATTTTGTACTAGGCACCAAGTGGATTTGTTTAGTTTATTGAAAACCAGGGTTAAAGAACCTAATTATGCTAATGTGATTAATAAAATTCAGCATGGTTGGTTGACCATTAATAACTATTCTAATCACCCAAATGGTATAATTTGGGTCCTTTGGAATCCAAAGATATGGTGGATGGGATCTTATTCTGTCAGTGACCAAGAAATTTTATGTCATGTCACTCATTTGCACTCAAATATTAGTTTTTTTGTGGCTTTTTTTTATGCTTATAACAATGGTGTTGCTAGAAATACTCTATGGCAATGGTTGAAGACACACTCTCCAGGAAATGCTCCTTGGATTGTGTTGGGGGATTTCAATGTGGTGCTACAGGATTCAGATAAGTTTCAGGGTAGGCTTCCAAATAGTACTGATGTCCAGGTTTTCAGAGATTATTGTCATGATTTGAGATTGTGTGATCTGCAAAGTCAAGGCTGTCATTTTACTTGGTTCAGTCATAGAGAAGTAGAGGAGGAGGTGTGTTGCAAGCTGGATAGGGCTCTTATGAATCTTCAATGGCTGGATACTTATCCACAATCTTTGGCTGAGTTCTTAAGTCCTTTAATCTCTAATCATTGCCCTATGATTATCCACCTTAACATTTCTTATTTGGCAGGCCCTAAACCTTTCAAATTCTTTCAGTTTTGGACTGAATCAGAGGATTTCTTGCCTATTGTTCAGAGAATATGGAGAATTAAGATGAGAGGGAACTTTCTCCTCAAAGTTTCCAATAGTTTGGGTCTTCTAAAGCAGGAATTCAATAATTTCAATAGAGAAAATTATGGTTCTATTTCTCACAAAGTTCAAATAGTTAGAGAGGAAGTGGAAGCTTTGCAGCATACCTGTTATACCAATCCAGGAAATGCTGAACAGAGAAATCTCCTACAGGTAAAAGAGAAGCATTTCCATCATTTACTTTACTATGAAGAGCTTTTCTATAAGCAAAAAGCCACCAACCACTGGCTTAAATGTGGGAATTCAAATCAAAAATTTTATACCAAGGTAAAGGAGAGGCATCAAAGAAAAGTAGTGGTTTTTCTCTTAGATTATGAAAATAATGAAGTTAGAGGTGCAAAGCACATTCATGATGCTTTCAACAAATATTATCAGCATCTCTTGGGATCAGGCCCATGTATGGAAGGTGCTCTTGATATTTCTGTTCTGAACTTAGGTGTGCATCCTACTTACCATGCTGGTCTTTCTACACCTGTTACAACAGAGGAAGTGAAAGAAGCTATTTTCTCAATGGGGGATACTAAAGCTCCTAGAGTATATGGTTTTTCTATAGGGTTCTTCAAGGCCTGCTGGCCTATTATTGCAAAAAAGGTAGTATGGGCTTTTAGAGAATTTTTTGCTTCTGGTTTTATGCCTTAAAAGCTGAACATTACTACCCTAACTCTTATTCCTAAATAGCCAAATGCCAATAGGGTTACTGAATTTAGACCTATAGCTTGCTGTAATGTGTTATATAAAATTATTGCAAAAGTTATTGTTCAGAGATTGTAGCATATTATGCCAGATATTATTGGCCTCTCTCAGAATGCCTTCATTAGGGGAAGAAGCATTAGAGAAAATATTCTTTTGGCCCATGAATTAGTCAGGAAGTATTCTCAAAAGGGAATCTCACCTAGATGCATGTTGAAGATTGATCTTAAGAAGGCATATGATATTTTTAATTAGAAGTTTCTATAGCAGCTCTTAAGCTTGTATGGTTTTCCTGTCCACTTTATTAAGATAGTTATAACCTATGTGACAACAATTTCATATTCTGTCTCCTACAATGGTGTCCTGGCTACACCTTTCCTTGGGAAAAAAGGCTTAAAGCAAGGAGATCCTCTATCTCCTTATCTCTTTGTGTTAGTTATGGATTATTTTAGCAGAAGTTTGAAGAAGTTGTGGGTTAACCCTAGGTTTAATGCTCATCCAAGATGTAGAGGATTGCAGCTTATCAACTTAAATTTTGCAGATGATTTATTATTGTTTTGTAAGGGTAATTTGTAGTGTTAAATGAATTCAATAGGTTTTTCTACAACATTAGGGCTTGTGGTTAATTCCAACAAGTGCCCTATATTTTTTAGGGGTGTTGATGTCTCAACACAGGCTTCTATTCTGGATTGCCTCAGGTTCCCACAGGAAGGTTTCCAATAACTTACCTGGGCTAGCCTTTGACTTCTGCACATTTATCCGCATCTCATCTACAGCCTTTACTTGATAAGCTAACTGCAAGGTTGAGACATTGGAGTACTTTGTTTCGGTTCTATGCAGGGATATTTTAGCTTATTAAATCAGTACTTTTCAGTATCCAGCTTTATTTCAGCCAGATTATCTTGCTACCTAGGAAAGTTCTCCACTGTTTTATCAGTTTATGTAGGAACTTCCTATGGTCTGGAAAGTTGCAGGTTAAGAAGACTACACTAGTAGCTTGGGATAAACTTTGTTCCCTAACTAATGAGGGTGGGCTTGTCTTGCTAAATCTTGAGATTTGGAACTGTTGTGCTTTAGGGAAGCTCCTTTGGAACATCGCAGCAAAAAAGGATACTGTAACACCCCCAAATTTACTACTGAAAAATTTCATTAAAAATCAAAAAGTTTAGCGGAAGCGAAGGAATTAAAACCATAAACTTGGGGGTATTACCGCCACACTTAGTATCGGACCGGTACACCTCTACCGTTCCAGTACTAAGTGCTAAGGCTAAAACCAAACAACCTCAGATATGAAACATTAAAACATGGTTCAGCACTTAACATAAATCATTAACGAAACATAAGTCAAACGTCACTTAGAATACGGTTTAGGATTACAACTTAAAAGTGTGCTTTCTCAAAACATAAAGCGTAGTTCATAATATGGTTAAATAAAGAGAATACGAAACCCGAAGATAGCAATGGAGTCCGGCCAACTCGCTCTCGGTCCCCGAGTCAGGTTAGGCTCAACGCTCTGCCCCACCCGATACCTCGTAGGTATCATAGGCATCAAAGACATGGTCTCCTACCTGCACAAGGTCAAAGGGGTCCTCTGCTCGTGGGAATGAGCAGCACCCATGAAACGGGTGATCAGTACGCTACGTACTGAGTAAGGTAACAGACGTGCTAAGGCCCACACACCAAGATACATGACAAAGCAGACATAGCACAATTACTTAGATAGCATGCAATAACGCAGATAAACAATATAGGTCACAAACCGGATAACTTTTTCATCAGGTCTCTGATAATTACAATCGATTCACATCATCGTCTTTATCAGTCCGTGTGAGTACGGAAACCCCACTATTATAGCCGGTGGAACGGTCACGAGGGCCATGCCCTGCCACTATTATAGCCGGTGGACCGGTCACGAGGGTAACATACCCTGCCACTATTATTTACCGATGGACCGGTCTGGCCCCGACTCACAAGGTATTCCACTATAAGTATTAGTATCTTTCCCATGTCTTATCATTATTCTGATTAGTTTGTTGAGCACGGAGTCCCCCACTATTATAGCCGGTGGAACGGTCACGAGGGTCATGCCCTGCCACTATTATAGCCGGTGGACCGGTCACGAGGGTAACATACCCTCCCACTATTATTTACCGGTGGACCGGTCTGGGTCCGGCTCAACATCTTTCTCTGTAAGTAGTTAATGTCTTAACATATCTTATTCAAAAGGTTTTCACCAAGGGTATGCATAAATAATTCTCTCTATGCTTTACACATCGAAACCAACAAAATTCCGCATTCGCAACTACCCTTTAATCGATAATACACATGATAACGCCAAACAACTCTAAGCAGTCATAACCAACCCTAATTATCCACACCAACCCGTGGTTAACCTCTCTCATCCCTATTTTACCATAACCATCGTACTTAGCCATCCCAAACCTTAATTATCCTCAACAATCACAATTAGTTACTCCATCCCTTCTTAATCACAACGCCCTAGAGTTAATCACTCCAAACCCTGATTCCATACGATCATTAACTCCTATGCAAAACCCTAATACCGCCCTACCAACATTAATACCACCATACCATCCGAAACACCACCATGTGAACCCTAATACCACCATAAGTCATTAATACCACTATACAGTCGTTAATACTGCCATACGAATATTAATACTACCATACAAACCCTAATACCACCATGCAAACCCTAATACCACCGTACAAACCCTAATACCACCATACAACATTAATACCTCCATAAAATCACAAATAACATCATACAACATTAATACCCCCATAAAATCACAAATACCACCATACAACATTAATACCTCCATAAAATCACAATACCACCATACAATCCCGAATACCGCCATAAGCCGTTAATACCACTATGAAATCATTAGTACCAACATGCGAACATTTATGCCACCATACGAACCCTATTACTGCCATGCGAACCCTAATACCACCATACAAACCCTAATACCGCCATACAACATTAATACCTCCATAAAATCACAATACCACCATAAGCCATTAATACCACTACGAAATCGTTAGTACCACCATACGAACAGTTATGCCACCATACAAACCCTATTACCGCCATGCAAACCCTAATACCACCATACAAACCCTAATACCACCATACAACATTAATACCTCCATAAAATCACAATACCACCATAAGCCATTAATACCACTACGAAATCGTTAGTACCACCATACGAACAGTTATGCCACCATACAATCCCTACTCCCATCCTACAAACTTCAAGACTCCCATGATGGTCCCCAACTCATATTATCATTTATCCTAACATGCATGTCCTAGTGGGCCATAGCATATTATATCATAAACATCATACATATACATGTCATGCTCACATCATAGGAAACACATACACACATACCTCAATCTCCAAGCTACGCTACACCTAAGACAAGTTATACACAATCATATAACACATGGCATAGCATGACATACATAACATTCAACACATCCATGTCACACATAGCACAAGGCCATTAGCTTCGTCCTTACCTAAGGCAACGCCGGGCTTGGAGCACGCTCCTCTTACTCCTTAGGGCTTTGGTCGGGGTTACCTATAAAAGGGGAAAATGCTAAGTATTAGTTTCCCTTATAATTACTATCAATCCTCATTTTAGTTTAAGGTTAGGGTTTTTATTACTAAAAAGGGTTTTATACAAAAACTAGGGTTTTTACTTTAGAGTTAGTATACTAAATATTAGTAGTCAAAATATGTTTATTTTTAATACCTACTGTTACACTTATATTATTAGACCTGTTAGCCCTATTCTTATAATAATAATGTTCATGCTAACTATAGAAAAATAGTGATAATAATAATAATAAAACTAATACTAGTGACACTAATGTTTATAGTGAGAGAAACCCTAGCATTTTTTTAAGGCTAAGTCTACTAATGGTGTCATATTTGAAATAATACTATTATAAGGTCACAACATTACAAGTAACTATTCCTAAGGGTGATAATGATAATAGTTGTATATTCTTGAGTAATAAAAGGGTTCAAATGCTTTTGATTACAACAATAAGGTAGTGATAGTAGTAATAATAGTAATGGTTAATAATAGTGTCATAGTAATGAGGTTAGGGTTAATGTTAAATGGTATGGTAATAAGGTTCAAGTACTCTTCTTAGTTAACAACCAAATGATATTTACTAGCTTGAGTTAAGTAACATGGGTAAGACAAGGTAGTATTATTATTAACACTAGTGATAAATGTGTTAAGTATAATAATAATAATAATAATAACAATAGTACAACCAATTAAGGCTAAGCAATAATAATAATAACCATAGTAAGGATAATAGAATAATAATAATAATAATGTTAATACTAATACTTATAAAAATAAGACCAAAGTTAAGTATAATATAGGTTAGGGTTTAAAAGGGATGTTAGTATTAGTAAGAAAATAAGAACATTAATAATAATAAGGACGATAATAATGGTAATAATGATAATAATAATAATAATAATAATAATAATAATAATAATAATAATAATAAAAGTAATAACAATAATAAAAGTAATAACAATAATAAAAGTAATAATAATAATAATAATAAGTATATTAGTATTAATATTAGTAGAAAATAGTAGCAGCTATATAAAAAGGGGGTTAGGGTTTGGATGGGTGGAGAACCACCTAGGGTCGGTGGTGGTCCGGCGGCGGTGCGTGGCGGCGACGGCGGCGGCGGTGGAGGAGGAGAAGAGGGGGAAAGATGGAGGTGGCGGTTATATGGGAGGGGAAAAGGAGGAGTTTGAGGTGGGGAAAGAAAGAGCAGGTGAAGGGGAGTGGAGTGAGGGTGGTGGCGTGGCAAGGGGCGGCGGTGCGCGGCGGCGACGGCGGCAGCTGAGGGTGGTGGAGAGAGGTGGGAGATGAGGGAGGAAGGAGGAGAGGGAGGCATGGAAAGTTGAAGGCAGGGAAAGGTAGAGGGAGATCTGCTGGTTACTTTGGGAGGTGGGACGCGGGTTGATTACGGCGGTGGCGGCGACAGAGGGTGGCGCAAGGTGGCGGCGGCGTTTTTTGGGCAGGTACCTTCGCACGATCGTGGTGGCTCGTGCGGGGTAGGAAGGGCAGCGGCGATTGCTTGATTGCGTGGGGGGTGGCGCAAGGAGGAGTTTGGTGGGTAGAGGTGGTCTCAGCGGTGGCTGGGGGAGGCGGAAACGGCGTCTGTTCTGGCGGCGGCGAGGCAGGGTTTCAGCAAGGTCCAGAGGGAGGGACTTGCTATGGCCATTTGGGAGGGGGTATTTATAGGCCATTAAGGAGGGGAAAACGACGAAGGGGAGAGGGATGGCACGCGGGGGCAGGCGCGGCAGGTGGCCGGCCAGCGGTGGCAGTGTCGCGTGCCCTGCGGTTTGCAGGGTACGTTCGGCCATTTTCTCGAAAAAGGAAGGGTAGCAGGACGCGTGAGGGAGTGCTGGGTCGAATTAGGGAAGAAAGGGACGGGGATGGCAAGGAGAGGACGGTCGGATGGCAGGCGGCAGGCGGTAGGTGGCAGGCGGCAGGTTGCATACCTGCGCGGGAGGGAGGAAGAAGACGACTCCTGGACCGGCGGTCTAGGAGGAAAAGAAAATAGGGGAAAACCGGCCGACTTGGCAACGGTTATAAAATTCGTAAGTCAAACGCGGCGTATTGAAGGCTACAGGGGTAACACGCAGCGTCGCGTCATAGGGTGACAAGGTTCATTTCGTTACTTAGCGCGACGCGGCGTCTCGGCAAATTGAGGGGCGAAACGCTACGTTGCAATTATAGGAAGGGGGCCGAATGGCGTTGGGCCGCGCGGGAGGGGAAGGAAGGAGGGAAGGAGTTGGGCCGGGCGAGGCCCAATCCCGGCGGGAGAAGAAAAAGAAGAAAAAGGGAGGAAAGAAAAAGGAAAATGGGGAAAAAGGGTTTATTTAGGGTTTTGGATTTTTGTACAATTTATTTAGAATGTTTTTGGGTTATTATAAATTTAAATAGATATATATTTATTTTCTTGAATATTAAAAATTATTTAGATAATAATTTAATTCTATTCTTAGATTAATTTTGGCTATTTTGGGTAATTTTCTCCCACTATTATTTTAATTAGTAAAATGTCCAAAATTTTCTAAATAGCTTATTTATTATTTCCTCCTTATTTCCCTTAATTAATTTCCCCCTTATTTAGTGAGTTAATTTATTTCTCTTAAATTTTTCCTACTAAATCCCTATTTTACCAAGATTCCTAAGTTAGGGTTTTTGGGGTATTTCAGATACTCTACAGGTTAAATGGGTGCATGCAGTTTATATTAAGCAAGGATCTGTGTGGGACTTCACTCTACATCTTACACTTCCTAGATTTTTCTCAAGATTCTTCATATTAGAAGTGTTCTTCAGAACTATATTATGAATTGTGAGACAAGGCAGGCAGATTATAGTATCAAAGTAGCTTATCAAGCCATTAGAACACCCCATGATAAGCAGTATTGGACAAAGTTGTTATGAAGGTCTGTTTCTACACCTAGATTAAATTTTATTGCTTGGCTTGCATGTAGAAATAGATTGTTAACTAAAGTAAGACTGAGGGAGATAGGTATGGCTATGGATTCAGTCTGTGTTTTTTGTCATCAGCATAATAAGACCAGAGACCATTTATTCCTATTTTTTCCTAATACCTCCATACTTTGGAGGACCATTAGGAGAATGGATGGCAAAAGTGACCCCATTATGGGATGGGACCAGGAGGTCAAGAGCTTAACTTCAAGAACTAGACAAGAAGCAAAGAAGAAACACATGTTAGGTGCTTTATTTTTCTCTTACCACTACTACGGAAACAGGAAATAATAACGGGACATTAATAACGGTGGTTCGAAAACCGTTGTCAAATGCGTGAAAATTAATGCGCGGGAAGTTTTAATAACGACTTTAAGTAATAACCGTTATTAAAAGTTTTAATAACGGTTCAAACAAGAACCGTGGTCAAAATTGGCAAGGTTTTAATAACGGTTCCTGTAATAACCGTTATTAAATCATGTTTTTAATAACGGTTCTTACAGGAACCGTTATTAAAAGTTCCTTTTATTTCGTTCTCTTCTGTTTCGTGCCAAATATTTCAGACTCTGCCGCTTCCCTCTCGTACTCTCTTTCTCTTGGGAACCCTTGCACCACCGCTCTGACTCCTCTGAATTAAGGGAAACCGTCGCACCACCATCTCTCCACCACCCCTCTACCATTCTTGCGAATGTAGCCAGCATTTGTACCTTCGTCGTTGTCGTTCTCAACTTGTACGTCGTCGCTCCCTTTACGCATGTGTTTTTCTTCCTTCATTGCTTAATTTTTCTCTTTTGATATGTATATATATATATATATAAATGCATGCATGTTGCACCGAAGAGGTTGTGTTTGATGTGTTGTTCGAAAATCTGTTGTTTGATGTATTAGTGAAAAATTTTGCTGTGGCCTTTTCTGATTGTGGCCACCTGAGACCTTAATTTACACACACATATATATATATAAATGTGTTTATAATCTATTTTATAAAAATATGTATTATTATTTTAAGAGAATATACAAGCCTAAAATATATATTATTATCATAAGATATGTACGTTCTAAGTATAAAATTAAGGTGTATATATTTTTTTAGCACTCACATTATTATGCAGATCATGTGTATTTATATGCTTTTTTTAATATATATTTTGTAAGACGTGTATTTATATTCCGTAAAATGTGTGTTTATATGTGTTCTATTATATGTATATATATTTATAATATTTTTATATATAAGATGTGTATATATAATCTAAAATAATTATTGTTAGGGTTAGGGTTGGGGTTAGGGGGAAGGTTAGTGTTAGGGTTAGGGTTAGGGTTAGGGTTAGCTATAGGTTTAGGATCATTATTTTATGAGGTTTAGTGTTATTTTTTATTATAATTTATTAGGGTTAATTATTGTTAGGGTTACAGCCGTATATTGTAACCGATCGAAGATTACTATTATACAAACGCCACATTTCATTCACCGTTGGTCTCGAAAAGGCGGAACTAATGGAGAGTTTGAGTTGGAATCCGCGAATTCGTATCTGAATATGAGGAAGTGCCTGATGGCGATGGAATTTTGTGCGACGAAATCTTTTTTGAGAAAACACTATCCTTTGTACACTTGGTCCATTAGAAAACACCCTTTTTGAGATACTCCGTGAGGGGTTGTAGGAGTTTGCTAAATCCTTTAATGAACCTCTTGTAGAAAGAGGCAAGCCCATGAAAGGTTTTAACGTCAGTGATGAAGGTGGGTGTAGGCCACGTTTTTATTAACTTCACCTTTGACTCATCTATGGAGATTCTATTTTTTGATACAAAAAACCGTAGAAAGGTAAATCTTGTCACAAAGAAATCACACTTTTCTAATTTTCCATACAATTTTTTGTTCCTAAGGGAAAAAAGTACAAGTCTTAAGTGACTTACATGATCATCTCAACTAGAAGAGTTTACAAGAATATCATCAAAATACATGACTAAAAACTTTGAAATGAAGGGTAAAAGAATCTCGTCCATAAGTCTCATGAAAGTGCTTGGTGCATTAGATAGTTCGAATGGAATGACCAACCACTCATAGAGACCTCCATTTATCTTTAAAGTGATCTTCCATTTATCCCTTCATTCGAATTTGGTTGTATCCACTCCTCAAGTAAATTTTTGAAAATATATCTACCCCTTGCAAACAATATAACATGTCATCAAGCCTAGGTATAGGATATCTATACTTGATAGTAATATTGTTAACAACCCTACTATGTGCATTGTTCCGTCATTCTTGAGTACCAAGAAGACTAAAACTACACAAGGAATAAGGGATTCTCTTATTAAACCCTTTTGTAACAACTCCTCAACTTTTCTTTGTAACTTCATTGGTTCTCTAGGGTTGAACCTATAAGTCATTTTTTTTAGGAGTGTAGCACTAGGAATAAAATTAATTTGGTGCTCTATGCCCCTTATGAGGGACAACTCACTAGGTAAGCCATTTGGGAAAATATCTCCAAACTCACCTTGTAGGTGTTTGACCTGAGGGTCATGATCATGTTTCTTCTCATTAGGCTCAAGCATAAACAAAAAGTATATGGTCTTTCTTTTCCCTATATCCCTTTCCATCCCCTTCCCATCACCAATAAAACCCTTCTTATACTTCTTATCCTCCCTAACAAATGATAAGGGATGTGAGTACAATATTTTTGCAAGCATATATCAAGCTATACATACTCTTCCTGCCATCTTTTTTAACAGCCCTATAAATTTGCTATGGCCTACCTAACAACAACTGACAAGCACCCATGGGATTGACATCACAAGCAAAACTATCTTCATAGGTTTTTCATACGGAAAAAGGCAAAACTTTTTTCCCAGTGACTTTAACCATTGAGCCATTATTAAGACTCTAAAGCTTGTATAACTTAGCATATGTTTTGGTCGACAAATTTAGCTTCTCCACTAGACTGGTGGAAGCCACATTTGTACAACCACCCCCATCCACAATGAGGGAGCATATTTTACCAAGTATGGTGCACTTGTTATGGAATATGTTCTCTCTTTAGGACTCCACAACTTCTATAGATTGCAACAACCTTCGCACCATTAGAGATTCCCCTACATCGACTGGCACTTCCTCAACTTCAGCCCCTCCCTTCATGGCTGCTTGGTCTTCTATGTCATCTCCCTCCATATCTTCCTCCTCTTGGTATATTAAGGTCATCACCCTCTTATTTGACATTCATTTTGATAATGTCCAATTCTTTGGCACTTACAGCAACACACACCCTTGGTTATAGCAGCCTCGCCCATATCTATCTTCATTTTTCCCTTGACATCAAATGTCATAAGACTAGGGTTTTCCTTTGGGGCTTCTCTAGGAAGGTAAGTATTTGGCCTCAACCCCCAACCCTCAAACTCATCTTCTCATTTTTATTTTTTCTCCATATTGATGGAAAAATGGAACAACTCATTCAAGGTATAATATTTATAGAGCTCCACCTTTCTAGAAATATCTCCTTTTAACGCTCCTATAAATCGAGACATGGAGTGCTCTTCAACCTTGTCCAAACCAAGCCTCGTGATGAGTCTCTAAAATTCTCAAATTTACTCCTCAACACACATGGACCTTTTCATTAAAGAATACAATTTGTTTTATAGGTCTTGAGTGTATGAATGTGGTAAGAATCTTTCACTCATCAACCTCTTCATTTTTTCCCAACTTCCAACCTTAGATTTGCCCTTCCTCCCTTGATTTTGTACCAAATTTTCCCACGATAAGGAATCATGTCCCTTTAACTTAAGGACTACAACCTGAAAATACTTCTCATCATCCAAAACCCTAACCTTAAATAACTTGTTACATCTCATTTCCCACTCTAAAAATTATTTGGGATTGTGGGATCCATCAAACTCTGGGATTGCCAACTTAATGTCACTAAGAGGCTCCCTTATAACCATCCTTTTCCTTTTAAATGACTTAGGTAAATTTCTAGAAGATGAGCTATCATCCTCTACACCATTGGCCCTTTTTTTCCCTTGAGGTAGAGTACTTCTTGCTCTATGAAAGTTAGCATTTGGTACTACTGACTCCAACATGCCCAACACTCTCCTCATATTCAATTGTAATGATTCTATGGATCTATCCCTCCTTAGGTTATGAAATTCTTCAAGAATCAAATCCCTTAAAAAAGGTTGATTTTCCATAGGTTAGGTTCAACCTTCACACAACAAGTGTAGCTTCACCAAAGTGAAATGTAAAGAGGAATAAGGTGGTGAAAGGTTCAATTTTTGTGAAAAATAATGGCTAAAGAAAATAATGTTTTTTAGGTGTGGTCAAAATTGATATTAATTAAGGAATAAGGTGAAGAAAAAGGATGAGACCTCAAATTTACCAACTTTGAGATTTTATACCAATTTGATGCTTATTACTAAACAAATAGTACTATGCTAAGTATTGGTGTTGAAAATGGGGAAGTTTTTAACATATATTTGGAAAATAGAATGGAAAATGGAGATAAGGAGAATATGAAAGGATAAATTAGTTTTGAAACTTTCAAGCCCAAGTACTTGCATCAACCAACTAAGGTTTCAACATTTATCATAAATGGTATGAAACTCAAGAATACGCCTTACTCTTAATAATATGGACAACAAGGGAGTTTTCTTTATCACATGTAATATACCCTTTCTTTTAGCCTCTTCCGCTCTTCTAAATGTGAGAATTTACTCCCATGGGTTACAAGCATAATCTTGTTGGTTAGTTTTGTTACACCCTCACAGATGGTTGATACTAACTTAGGCTAACAAAAGTTTACATAACTCCAATAAGCTAGTGATGATTGTGTGTCAACTTTTACTACCCATCCATCACTAGATGGGTGCCATTACATCCTACTACAAGGCGTAGGAAACATAAATTACATATTAGAAAAATCTAACAACATTGAAATGCCACAAAAAAATCTAATTTTAAAAATTATAGTTAAATAAGATTTTATTAGAAAAATTGTTTAAATAAATTTTTTTTATTAAAATAAAAGGGAATTAATTAGGGAAAATCAAGAAGAAATTTATAATTATTTTAATTGGGAGAAATTTGGGTATTTTAGCTAATTAAGGATTTTATTTTGGAAATTAATTAAATAAATTATTTTATTTAAAATAAGAAGAATAAAATAGTTTCAAATTAATATGAATTTTATAAATAATTTAATTGGAGAAATTTAGGGTGTTTTGCTAATTAAAATAGAATTTATGGAAAATCTTTTAAAAATCCAAAATTAGCCTAAAAAGGGATTTAAATATTATTTTACTTAAATATTATTATTTTTAAAAATCCTAAATATTATATTTACTTTAATTAACCTAACCCAATATTTTTCTTTTTCTATTTTTCCTTTTTCCATTTTTTTCTTCCTTTTTCTTTCCTTTTTCTTTCTTTTCTTTATTTTCTTCCTTTTTCCTTTTCTTTTTCTCCTCCTTGACCTAGGCCAGCCCATAGCCCAGTCTTCCTCTTTTCCTTCCTTTCTTCTTCGACACGGCCTAGCCCGTGCGGCCATCGCCCTTCTTTCGTCCCTCTCTATGCTGCGCTTCATCCTTTATTTCCCCGAAACTCTGCGTTTTGATTGAATTTTTTATCCGTCGCCACTCGATTCACCCGCCTTCCCTTTCTTTTCTTTTCTTTTTCCCAATCGCCCAGTCCAGCCTTTTCTTTCTTCTTCTTCTTCCTTCTTCTTCCCCATTAACGTCGAGCACCTGCACCGCCGCCCAGCCAAAAAATTTGCTGCCAACTTCGCCATTGATCCAGCCAATCTTTCTTCTCTCTCCCTTGCCGATTCAACAACCTCATCAACCCAACGAAATCTCCCCCTTCTCATGCGATTTTCCCTCCTTCCTAGCCTGCGCAACCCCTTACCCAAAATTTGCTGCCACCAGCGAACCCTAACCCTACTTGCTTACCCCTAGCCGACCCACAGAAACCTAACCTCCCTTCTAAAATCTATAAATACCCCCTTAAGCTACCAGGCATCTAGTTTTGATACCCTACCCAAAAAACCTCCTTCATGCGCCGCCTCCATTTCAGACTCTAGTCCCGCCGCCGTCAGCCAACCACGCCACCAACTCCGCCTACCTAAACCTTCCCTGCATCATCCTCTACCCGGCCAGACCTCTCTTATCCATCGATTTTCCCTGCACAAGCCACCCCGGCTGTGCGAAGTAGCCCCCTCAACCAACCGATTTTTTGTCTTTGCTACCCTTCGCGTGTGCCATCCGCCACCTCTTCTGCCGCTGCTATCGCTCCTTTCACCTTCCAATCTATTCTGTAGACCACCCTCTATCTTCCCCTGCATTTCTTTTCTTCTTTCTCCCTCTCCTCCTCTCTTTCTCTTCTTCTCCTCCATTCGGCCACCGCCGCTGGTGCCGTGTGCCGCCACCTTTGGCTATGCCACCACCTCCATTCTGCTCCTCTTCCTCTAGGCAACCATAAACACCCCAACCCCCACCTTCATTCTCCCTATCATTTTCCTAGCCTTTAACTTTTACCCTTTTCTCCTCTTTTTCTGGCCACCGCCGCCGCCGTCGTGCACCATCGCCGATGCCGCCTATCACCTTCAACCTAAGGTTGAATCTTAGTCCCTCTCAACCCTTCTCCCTATTTTTATAAGCCTTAATTTATTTTATTTCATTTATGTGAATATAAATACTATTATTATTATTATTTTATTTTTAATATGTATTATTAATATTATTAGTATTACTGTTTTTATTATTATTTCTATTGAGGGCTAAAGCCCTAATATATTTTTAATTTGATTTTATTATTATTGTTTCTATTATATTTATTATTAATATTAATATGTTATTATTATTATTACTATTTTGAAATTAATATTATTACTATTTCATTATTATTATTATTACTAAATTTTATTATTAAAGTTAATAATATTACTATTGGTGGTATTTTGGTAAAGGGGCCGAAGCCCTTATTTCGCTATGTTTTTAAGTAATATCCTTTTATTATTATTATTATTATTATTATTATTATTATTATTATTATTATTATTATTATTATTATTATTATTATTATTATTTATATTCTCAATGATATTATTTTTAGTATCTTTGCTATTACTATTTTAGTATCATTATTATCATTAGGGTAAAGTCTTTAACCCTATAGTATCAACTTTTATAATATTTCTATTATTTCTTATATCTTTAGTAAAGTTAGAAATTTGTTAATGTTATTTTAATTAATATGTTATTATTTTGTCAAAGCCCTAAGGATGCGTAGGAGCGTGCTCTAAAACTTGTGTCATTTTAGTTAAGGGTGTTACTAAGGCCTTTCGTGTGTTTATGATCATTATATGCTTCGTATAGTATGTATTCTATGTTCATCAATATTAATTATGCCGTAGATGGTATGTCGTGGAGTTGAAGTACTTCTTTGTGTATTTACATGGCATGTGTACTATATGTGATGAAATATTATGGTATGTGATGTTATGTGTTGTGACCTCATAAGACCTGCATGTGAGGATGTATAAAAGCGGTATTTTGTGAGAAAAAGGTTGAAAATGGAAAATGGGAAGTAAGCTGACTAAAGGGGAAATAAGTTGATATAAGTATTTTAATGATCTATGAGTGGAGGATTAAAAAGGGGAATTTAGGGTTTTGTGGGGAATAATCTAATTTAGGGTTTCGTGTGGAAGAATCTAATTTAGGGTTTCATGTGAAAGAAACTAATTTAGGGTTTCGTGTGGAAGAATCTAATTTATGGTTTCGTGTGGAAGAATCTAATTTATGGTTTTGTATGGGAGAATCTAATTTATGATGTCGTATGGGAGAATCTAATTTTAGGGTTTTGTAAGGATGAATCTTTAGTTTTGTATGGGTTGAATTTAGGGTTTGATATAGATGAATCTTTGGTTTTATATGGTTTGAATTTAGGGTTTGGTAAGGATGAATCTTTGGTTTTGGGTGGATTGAATTTAGGGTTTTGTATGATGGAATCTTGGGTTTTGCATGAAAGAATTTTGGGTTTGGTAAGGATGAATCTTTGGTTTTAGGTGGATTGAATTTAGGGTTTTTATATGGATGAATCTAGGGCTTGCATGGTTGAATCTAGGGTTTCACATGGGAGCTTAGGGTTTGCATGAAAATTTTGAATGGTTACATGGGGAGGATAGCATCTGCATAGGAGTAAAGTTTACATATGAAAAGTTGATTTGGGGTGTGAGAAAGGTAACGTCAGTGATGTTTGGGTATTTGAACACTTTGGGTGAAAAATAGTACGTGGAGCAATATAAGGGTACATAGAAGACCGAGCTAGGGTTTGTGTGGACAATTAGGATTTGGTATGGTTGCTTAGGGTTTTTGTGGTATCATGTGCATTAGTGATTAAAATGTAATTATAAGGATGGAGTTTGTGATTTATTTTGTGTGGAATATTAAAATAATTTGGGTTGTGTGAAGTTAGAAGGTGTAGGGTTCTCATGGTATAATACAGATCAGTTGGAGGAAACATGTAAGAGAGTAATTATGCATGTCTAGGGTTAAATTTTTTTTGAATAATATGCTTAAGAAATTAATCACTTAAAGTGGAAGATTGTTAAGCCAGGCCCAAATTGGTCCACCAGCGAATAATAGTGGTTAGGGCATGATGTCCTGTGTGTTTTCGGTCCACCAGCTATAATAGTGGTTAGGCTTTGTACCTGTGCATTTTTGGTCCACCGGCTATTATAATGGGGGATTCCATGCTCAAAAAAACCAAACATATTTGTGCCAAGACATGGGAAAGACACTAAATACTTACAATGGAACATCGTGTGAGAAGGGACCAGACCGATCCACCGGCGAATAATAGTGGTTAGGAGCTTTATACCCTGTGTGTTTCCAGTCCACCGGCTATAATAGTGGTCAGGAGATTTATGCCTTGTGTGTTTCTAGTTCACCGGCTATAATAGTGGGGTTCCCATACTCGTATGGATTTGATAAAAAGCATGGTATGAAATGAGTTATAATAAGAGATTAATTAAATAATGAATCCGGACTTTAAATGGGCCTTTATGTATCTTTCCCAAATGATTGTATGATATTATGTTATCATGATGGATTATGCTCTTTTATTTCTTTTGCATTATTTATATGATTTTGTGTGTTGACCTTAGTGCACGGTTACTTTAATCAGTACGTAGCGTACTGATCATCCTTTTCTTGGGTGCTGCTCATTCTCACGAGTAGTAGGCCCTTTCTAACATTGTGCAGGTGGGCGAGACATCAGAAGTCACTGAGCGTTGAGCATATATGTGGCTGGATTCACTCTTATCGTTATTTTATATTCCTTACATTATTTCTTTCATATTAGATCTATACTTTTTAAATTGTTACTCTATATTGAGCTTTTGAGATAAACCGTTTAACCCTTGTAAGGTTATTTCTCTTTTTGGACATGAATCATAATTCTTTTACGCATACTCTATTTTTTATTTTACTATCATTTAGCGCTTATTTGAAGTTTATATTGTTTGATTTATAATTGATTAATCTTTTCTTTTAGCCTTAGCACTTGGTACTGAAACGGTCAGAGAGAACCGATCTGGAACTAAGTGTGACGGTAACATCCCCAGAATTCATAGGTTTTTAATTCAAATTCTTCTGCTTTAAAAAAAAAGTAGTGAATTTTGGGGTGTTACAAGCATATTATAATTAAGTTTAGCTAATAAATAAAATAAGAAAAAAGGTGTAGCTTTCTTGATGGCTACTACTTGGTTCTACCTATTTTGGAGGTTCATTCTCCATAAATTAATCCAGCTTTGGAGGGCCTTGAACTTCCCATAATCACCTTCCCAATGTACCTAATTCTTTCACAAAATATGGGTATCAAATGAAGTTATGTTTTGGCCTAAAATATGTGGAGTGTAGAGGTGAATAAGGTGGTGTCTTGCTTGAGTGTAAATGGAGCCATATTATAGTCATATTGTAGGAGGTTAAGGGGTTGATTTTGTGGAGCCATGCAGTAGCTAAATGAAGCTATATTTATGTGGGTTTTTGGAGTTTACATGGCTTCCTTAGCTATTAGATAACCTAATTACCTATTAACCCAAATGAGAAGAATTTTTAGATCTTCAACTGTGAGTAAATTAATAAGTAGATTATCAATAATTTGGATTACTTGAGCTGCTCCTACATTAGGTTATCACTCCATTGGCTACTCACTTTAGATTATCTTATTTGGAACTTCCCAAATCCAAAGAGGAAGAAGAGTTCATGGAAATTATTCCATATTCAAATGTTGTTAGTTGTATCATATATGCTATGGTATGTACCCAACTTGATATTGCTCAAGCTATTAGTGTTGTGAGTCAATATATGATGAGTCCAGGAAAAAATCACTGGAAAGTGGTGCAGTGGATCCTTATATATTTTAAAAGAATGGTATTAGCTTGTATTGAGTATGGAAGATCAGCTGAATCACTGGTTAGGTTTGTGGACTCTAATTATGGTGGCGACCTTGATAAAAGGAGATCCACTAGTAGATATATTTTCTATCTTGGTAGTTCAACTATTAGATGGAGATCTTCCTTACACTATATGATAGCCTTTTCCACTATTGAGGTAAAGTATATGGTAATGACCAAGGCTTTTTAGGAAGTCTTATGGCTTAGTGGTTTAGTACAATAATTGAGGTTTGGTCATGGTGCTATAATTGTCCGAGGTGATAGCCAGAGTGTTTTTTGTTTAGAAAATAATCAAAATTAGTATTGACATCAAGTATCACTTTATTTGGGGTACTGTTGTAGCAAGCAATGTTATGTTGGAGAAAGCGGGTACTTTTGATAATACAGTTGATATGCTAACGAAGCCACTCACTATGGGTTAGTTTGAGTGTTCCTCATACTTGATTGGTGTTCATAAACCATCATGTCCTTTTTTAGGAAAGGTTTTTTTTTTGTAGATGTCTTTATATGTTGTGCATCATAAATATAGCATCAAGGTGGAAAATTGTGAGTTTTGACTACATATTTGAGCACAACATGACATTATATGGCTTTGTGTAGGTGTTGTAGAAGTTTGAAATAGTTTAGTGTCTTATGTAAGAAACATGGTGGTACCATTTTATTAAACAAGGACACTGTTTCCTAAAATAAATTTTGATGTGTTTTTAGGTAAAGGTAGAAAGTAAGGAAATAAACATGGGAATTCTGTGTTTCCAAAACACGGACCGTGATTTTCCTTATTTCTTAAACACTCTATTTTGCTTTATAGGGTTTTTTTCTTTAAAGGAGATATGTTGAAACCATAGCCATTAAGAGTTGTGTGTCCCAACTTCTTCTTCTTCTCCATAGAATTATACCTTCGATTTGTGTAATTGAGTGATTGATTAGTTTAATCATATTGTAATTACACAAGAGTATAATTAAAGATCTCTACTTTTTCTTAAATTATTTTATTTTATGTGTGAGTCCTCAATTGTGAATAATCTTGTTGATCTTGATTTGGTGTGGATATTTCTAAATCCATGCTATTTTTTGCAATAATAACAAATTGGAACATGGACTAAAATCAATATGTAACTTACAATAGTTACATATTTCATTATTAATCATCATAACCTAGTTTTCCCTAAAACTCATGCATCCCTCTTCAATTCTCATAGCTTAATCATCAAGTACCAAATAAGAAAACCATATACCTATTCCAACATATATAATCAGGATTTTAAATGTTTCATAACATACATGATTAACTAATTCACATTTCAAAAATAAGTATTACTTACTTAATGCATGCAAAACATTCCTCAAAAAAGAAAGCTCAACATATGGAAGTATTCAACTTTCAAAACCTTAAAAATAGATTAAAAGATCAGAAATCATTAAATAATCTTCACAAATCAGAAGTTAAAATAGTAAGGGAAAACAGACATGCCATACCTAATACAAAATAGAGGAAGATTTTACTGAAATCAACTCAACTTGCTCCTAAATTTAACTCTTTCTTCTTAACAATAAAACAAGAGGGAGCAAGAGAAAGGATCATAATAGTAGAAGGATTCGAATTTAAGGTTCAAAGTAGAGAAGGAAGAGCTAAAGTATTTTCAGTGGCTAAAAGAAAGGTGAATAGAAATGGTGATTGGGACTTTTTATTGCCAATAAATTAATATAATCCCAAGTGTGTTCGGGCAAAAATTGAAGACCCTAACTCTTAACATTCATATTTGAGTTGAATGAGCAAATTTCATCGAAGATAGGCTATCCTATATTTAAGAGTTAAAATGATGATTCTAAAGAGGTGTACATTAATTTAGTCCAGAAGTGCCAAACATAAGAGGGGAAATGAAAGTTTAGCATTGGAGGAATCTACCAACTAAGCATAATTTGGTTTGGAAATAGAAGTAGTAATTTTAAGAGTGAACAGAGGAGATAGGTGGACAAAGACACGGGTGAGGTCATCTCCCCCCTCAATTTCTCAAATCAAACTTCTCATATAAGTTTGAGGCATTATTAGGAGCCAAATGCATCATAAGAAAGGCTAAGAGTCTTTGAAAACAATTTGAGATGGAGTTAAAAAGGTTCCAAATTAGTATAAAAAATTTTCCCAGAAAAATATGTTTTGAAAATGTACTCAACTTGACAAACCAATTGATTGATTAGACCTACTAGTCAAATATTCTACTGACTAATCAATCGGTCCTCTAACCAATAGATTGTTCGGTAAAGCAAAAGTAATTTTTATGAAATGATAAATTAGTCTATTTATCCACCTAAAAACTTATTTAATTTATTTTCCAACCTTATTCGAATCCAACTTTACCTCAAACCCAATTATAGTTCCAAATTAGTATCAAACACTAGAAATCTGATTAAACACCCAAAATTTTCATTCTATAAATTCCATAAAAATAGGGGATATTACAAGTTTGTAACTAATCGACTAGTTTGAATAAATTAATTGACTAATCACATGATTACATTGACTGGTTTACTAAACCATGATACTATTTATATATTTTTATAGAACTAAGTAGTACACATTATCAATCGATTTATTACAGTATACCTATTAAATGGTTTCTATAATGGTAAATTTCCATTTCATGTCTGAACATAATTAGTTAGTTGTTTTAAACCACTGATTGACTAGCTAAACAACCAATCAATTGGAATTAAATGTTGTTTTTTCTCCTATCAAGCGATGCAACTTTTTAGGAATTTTGTATCCAAGGCCTACACAATGAGAGTAAGCATTATAAATAAGCTCCCACAACATTTATTACTAAAACTTTTTTACTATATTGACCGAGCAATTAATCATCTACTCTTAAATTATTTAATTGCTTATTCAAACTCTCTCAAATTTTATTCATTGATCATTTGTCTTAGTTAGAATTAATCTTCAATTGTAATATCTTTTATTACACCTAGCTAGATTACATCTCATCTAATATTGTACACTTTTATATCTTTTTTTTTTTGTGAATATCAATTGTGATCACAATCACCTTACAAAATTCATTATAAAGAGGCTAGTGAGTCACTTCTTATTATTCTTGAAAAATTCTTATTGAGAATGTAGATATGATAAATAGGTCAAATTGTAAATCATCTCTCAGAGAGTTATTGAAATTGTAACATTTATAAACTGAAAGAATATTAATCATCAATAAAAACATGTTGCCATTCAAAATCTAAAAGTAAAAATATTTTGGTAGTATAAATTTTTATTTTTCATTTCCATTCCGTCAAATCTCATTAGCCCCTCTCTAAGGTTATTTCACGTATACATGACATGGTGCTAACACCATTAACCTAAGTTATAAATCCTTCAACTTCATATAATATCTTAGTATATTATTTCCGAGAAAGTGATGAGAGAAATTACTATATATTATGCAATCATTTTGAGAAATAGTGTCAATATCATTGTAGAGTGAGAGAATTTGTCTAAAATTGTTATTTATCTCCACTACGCTAGCTAAAGAGTAAATAAGCTCTTATCATTCTTTTAGTGGATTAAAGGACAGTCTGACTTGATGTGTCCTTAATCCTTATAACATTATTTGTCCTTCTCATGTTCTTAGATCTAGACCTATGTAAGCTTTCCATATAGGACTCTGATAAAGTTATTAAGCAAGTGAACAAGGATCAATTATAGGCCTTAATTTTAACATCATCTCTCACAAGTTAGTTCAATAACCTCTTGTTCATAAGTTCCATAAGCTTCTCAGCTTCTTCAATCTTAAGCTTGTAAAGACCTCGCTTCAATTTTATTGTTGTTTCCAATCCTTCCAAAATATGCACCATCTCCATCTTTTTATAAATCTGAAATTATCCACATCGTGTACATTGTTATAATGTTGTCAACAATATAAGACCTAATATTACTAATAGTACTCAATTGTACGTAGTTCCTCTTAGTCTACTTTTGACATTTATGTTAGCCTCTTTTTTTTCCTTCAATAATTTTGTTGTGCTTTGTTGAACTACTATATCTTTTACTATATTTAACAAAGACCGTTTCTTTCATCAAATTACTCTATAAGAAAATACAAAATTACCACCTATAATCGATGAACATTACCTATAACCGATGAACATTACCACTATAATAAACATGTTCCTTCATCTTAGGAAAAAAAATAAAATAAATTGACAAGAAGATTAATAAAATTCAGCAAAATATATTACCTACATCCTCGAAGATATTTACCTACGTTTCATATCAGAAGATATTTTGAGATAACCACTCAGATTTAAGCTCATATATATACATATATAAACGTATACCATAATACGCCCAATCTAAATATAACAGATTGCCCCACCCTATGCACACTTTTGAAACATTCTAAACTTATCTAAACTCTATGCCTTGCCTGATGCTTAAAGACAATTCCTCAATCGACCTTATTGTGATAAGACTTTATTTATTAGCTGAGATTAGTAAATGAAATACATCTCCTTTTATAACCTTCCAAAAATCGCCATTCATAAATCCATCATAAATGCCTTTGACAAGACTTCACAGCCCTATTATTTAACTTGTATGAACCTTCCACATCCATAGCTAGCTTCATTCATCAACCACAATTAGGAGTACAACTCTTTTTATCAGATTATAAAATTTCGGTGTATCTAAACCAAAAATTTTATGTAAATAACCATTGATAGATTATCTAAAAGTAATGAATATGATGGTAAGAATTCATAACAAAAGCCCAGGCTAATTCTCTCACACAACGTAAAGGTCAGCGCCGTCAAAACGTTAGGAGCAACGATACATAAGTTCTTATTGATCGAAGTTTACAGGACTATACATGGACTTTTGATTTTGAGCTTTTATGCATTACTAATGAACTAGAACATAACAAGAGGGATGTGGTATGCGTCCACTTAGTTTTGTACATGCACAATAAAATGGACACAGAACGCCAAGCAATAAAGAGAGAGAAAATAAACCACCAACAGACCACAACAAAACAACAGCAACAAGCACCAAAACACAACCAGCTAACGCATCACCAAAAAAAAAAAAACATCCCGACTTACTGAATCGGAACATCAACAAATCTACGTTCAATTTTAGTCTTAGGAATAGTAATAAACATGACACCATTCTTCAACTCAGCTTTTATCTTATCAGCCTCGCATCCTTGGGGAAGCTGAAACCTAGTATGATAAGAATTATAAGTCCTACTTGCCCACGTATCATCCCCACTTTCTTCCTTTTTAGCTTCACCTTTGATTACCAGTATATCACCATCCTCCACCATTACCTGGACTTCATCTTTAGAAAGACCGGGCATGTCGAACCTCATCTTGATCTCGTCACTGTCGTCCATTATGTCCCACGGTGCTCTGACTTCCATACTAGGTTGGCCCGGCAGTGCCATGGCATCCTCAAATAGACGGTCCATTGTGTCCAACATACGGCGCATGGTTCGCATCGGCGACAGTGAGTCGATCAAACCTAGATTGAATAACCACATGTTAGCATGTTAGCTTATTGCCTTCGAGATTACCAAAACCTATGTTCAGACGAAGCGTATTGTCTAAGATGAGTCATAAAAGTATTTGAGGATCTTAGATGACAGAAACATCCTTGACGATCTTTTAAAAAAATATATATCAATAGATCTTGGGACAATAATCAATCTTCTATATAAAAGTATTATAATTTTTTACTATATAAAATTATTATAATTGAAACTCAGGTTATCATAAAAAGACGAGCTGAAGAGCCAACTCACCAAGTGGAGAGACATCCAAAGCAGACCTCCTAATACTAGTAGGCTTTCGTTCCGCAGGATTTTGGTCGCTGACATGTTCTACACTGACAGAATTTTCTCCACCTGTTTGCTGCTGCTGAGCCCTGACCGCCAAAGAGCGCCACCTTGGCTTCTTGAGGCCACTTACTGCCGGAAAAAACGCAGAGCAAGGCGGCTTGATACCAGCCCCCAGCTTAGTTGTCCCGTTGCAAACCAGGGGAAAAGCAGAGCATGTTAAGGCTTCAGTTGACATTCCCTATACTTCTTCTTGCTCTAATAACTTATTTACGAACCAATCAAGGACTTCTCTTTTTGCGATATTCTCAGTAGGACTAGGAAATTGATATGACTTGTCAGAAGAGGTGGAAGATGGGGAGGAGTATTTATAAGACCAGACACGAAGCAAAAACAGAGGTTTTGTGGATTGATCTTGAAGCTTTGGGTTTGTGCTTGAGCGATGAGCAAGGCAACGTGAACATTCTAGAGGAGGTCAGAACGATAAAACCAAGTTACTGGTGACGCTTTATAGTCCGAGTGGCGTAGGTCTGCTAATCTTAACCCATAAGTTGCTCAGTTCCTGAGTCATCTTTAGTTTCTTCATAGTTCCGGAAGCATCTAATGCTATACCCATTTTTTTAGTACAAGATCTGATGGGACGGGAAATCGGGGCTGGAATACGGGGGCAATAAAAATTTTAATTTCTGATGAATTAGACAATAAAAACCGAAAAACGGCAAATAAATAAATAAATTATTTGTATGTTATTACTTCTAAAGATCTAATTAGTATATTTTTTAATTACTTCTTATTCAGCATTAAAAATAAATATCATTACGTTATCACATTTTTTATATAAAAAAATATTTTAAAAAAATTTAACATATTTTTACTTTTATTAATTTTTTTCGTTTGTATATTTTGAAGGTCTATTTGATTTAAAAAAAGTTTGAGTGAAATCAAATTAAATTTAAAATAATTTTTTTAAAATATTAAATAGTTAATATTTAATAATTTTATTTTTTACTTATTTTTAATTTCTATAAATTAAATATAAAAAATTATTTTTAAAAATTTTTCATGAGCCAAATAGAGGACAATAGAAAATATAAGTAAAATTCTAAAATTATATTTGTTAGTTTCTAGAATATTATTATATAATTATTAAAATAAATTTATTATGGGAATTAATTTTAATAATCAAAGGTTTAACATATTTTAATAGATTTATTTATTTACCTAATTAGACTAAAATTAAATAAAAATTTAGTCCAAACCGAGTATAATACCATTACCTTATCGTACAAACTAAATTGCTCCTCTTGATTACTTATTTTATTTAGTAAAAAAAGTTTCGGTTTAATTTTATGAAGTTTTGGGTGGTAAAGCGCGCATGAATCTTTTAAAATAAAATAGTTATAGTAATTTGAACTATTTTAGTATAAAAATTTGATTTCTATTAATAATTAAAAGTACTTATTGAGATTAATATCTTATTTACTACTATGGTTATAAATATATATTTTTAGAACATAATTGACGGCGGAATCTAAGAAAACTTCTTACCCCGCTCCTTTTACGTTTGTTTCTTGAAAAAAATAGTTGGTAGTTTATTTGGACTAAAATAATTAAAGTTATTCAATCTATTTAGTATTTAATCCAGTTTTTTTGGTATACCAATATACATATACATATAGAGAATATTACGTATATATTTATATATAATTAGGTGTACATATTAATATAATTTTATGTACATGATATGTTATACTTATAACTAAATACTTTATAACTATTTTAATTTTTATCTAATTAATTTCACCTAAATATACTATAAAGAAAGTTTCCCTTGTTTCTTTCTTTCGTTTTGGCTTTTTGCCATCTCTCTTTCTTCATCTATCTCCCTCTATTCCACTGCCGTGGGTTTTTTTCCATAGAACTAACTAGATTTGCACCCGTGCGATACACGGAGGATTCGAGCGTATGAATAGTCCAATTTATAAATAACATTTGGTAAAGAAACATTTAGGATAAATAATTATTATATAATTAATGTCTAAGAAGATATTAATGGTAAACAAACTGAAATAAAATATAGACATTGAAGAATAACTAATCAAAGAAATTTCATAATTATATCTTTTCAAACACTTCTTTAAATACAACATTTGTGGTTGAATTATTCTCTGCAACATCATTGTCACATATAAGTATTTTCAAACCTTTACGATTTGTCACTCGAGATATGGCAACATAAAGCTGACCATGACTGAATACAGGTTTCTTTAAGAAAATACCAACATTATGAAGTGATTGACCTTGACTTTTGTTGATTGTCATTGCATATGATACAATCAGTGGAAATTGTCTTCGATTAAACTTGAAAGGCAACCTTGGATCAGATGGTATTAGTGACATTCTTGGTAACAATACTCGTTCACCAGAACTATTTCCACCTAAGATCTTTGCTTCCAACACGTGAGCTCCAAGCCTTGTGATTACCATCCTAGTACCGTTGCATAAGACAATTGAATGGTCAATATTCATCAATAACATAATAGGTGTACCAATCTTCAAATGCAAGACATGATTTGGGACACCGGAACACTACTGTTTAGGAATTCCAGAGTGTGTAGATCTTGCAACAAATCATTATTTGAATCAGATCTACATGTTGTATCTGAACTCAAATATGTTTTCTCTTCAGCTGAGTTAATTGACAAAATGTATTCATTGACGGACTCTACAATATCAAGAGTTGGTGCTAGGATAGATCTTCCCTCAAAATAAGTATCATCAGTGATATTGCTTGTGAACTCTGGATAAGTGATTTTCACAATAGCTGCAATTGGATCATTTGAATATTTTATTAATAGATCACTTGGAAATTCGATTGTTGCATGACTATCATTAGGACCTCCAATTGTTCCATCTCCAATGCTTGCAATCCAGTCAGAAAATTGCTTCAACTTGGCACATTCATCGACTGAGGTAATATTTCGTAACCTCATATTCTTTGTCAATCGTAACACCTTGCAATCTCGCCATAAGTATGAGGAGTTGATAGTTTCATGAACAATATCTTGTCGAGTACCCTTAGGAATGATAGGTAATATTTGTCTAAAATCACCTCCAAGAACAACTGTCTTACCTCCAAATGGCTTATCAATACTAAATTGATCGTTGATGCGTAAAATATCTCTCATATTTTTTATCCAAAGCTTCAAAGAAATATATGTGCATCATTGGAGCTTCATCCCATATTATGAGTTTACATCTTATAATCAAATCAGCAAGTAGACTACCTTGTTTGATGTTACATGTTGAATCTTCAGTTGGATTTATAGGAATCTTGAATCGAGAATGAGTTGTTATTCCTCCTGGTAATAAAAGAGAAGCTATTCCACTTTATGCCACATTTAACACGATATCTCCTTTGCATCTAATAGCGGCTGATAAGGTCCTCCATATAAACGTTTTCCTGTACCTCCATACCCATACACAAAAAACAATCCACCTGTATTTGACCTTGTTGCCTCCATTATCTCATCATATACATGTCTTTGCTCTGAGGTCATAACATATAGATTTTTATTGAGCTCTTGAGACAAATTTGATCGATCATAACACATTTCCTCACTTATCAATGAATTACCAACGGTAGAAAAAAAACTCGGATGGTGGGAATGGTATTGGCTCAAACTCTCTTAAGCTTCTTCCATAGTTTCGTAACAACTTTTCTACCTCTACCAAGCCATAATTTTTTATCTCATCATCTTCCAAATGAAGTTCTGAAAACAAATTCAATAAGTTTAGAAAGAATATATAAGTAGTTTAACAATGTGAAAAAAAATAATTAAGAGAACTAAGGTAAGTTACCTTCGTGTTTTAATAATAAGCGTTGTCTGTATAAAATATCATCAGTCATATAAATCCAACAATGATTCCAAACAACTTCAGGTCGAATGAGTGATTTAGATGTCAATAATGTTGCAAATAATTTTCTCAAAGAAGATGCAGAAGCCCAATGACTTGCCTCAATAATACCATCAATGTATTCCTTGTCGTCATCTAACAAACCTAGGGCATAGCAGGCATCACGGTATGATGAATGTTGCTCACCATTAATGTACCTTATGTCTTCATAACTTATAGGTCCACGCACAACATTAAGAAGACATCTTAAATAATAGAGTTCTCCACTGCCAGGAGGAACATAGAAAATCCGCCCAATAGAGAATCTTTTTTGCCTTGGTCACCATTCTCTATTATACTTATCCCAAATGAATTTTGTAGGGAATTGAGAATAAGTTAATTCCTTTGCCTTAGAATATTCTTTATTTGCCTTCATCCAAGCTAAGAAAATACTTTTCTCAACAGATAATCGATCAACAACATCATCGATCAGATCATAATCAGAAAAAATAACACTTTGTTGATTTGGAAGGTGAAAACCTAACCTTTCAACCGGAGGATCTCTGAATTGAATATCATATTTGAATAACCTCCACGATGCTTCACATGATGATATATACCTACAATCATAGTACATATGAACTTCATCTGCCTTTTTTGCTACTTCTTCATCCGTTGTACTTCCATAAAAAGATGCACTAACACGATCGTGTCCTTTGTTGACATATTTAAATAAATACTTGATAGAGCGAGATTGGTTACACCATTCAACATTCAAATGTGCACCATACTTGAGCAACAGATAACGATTGTGAGGAACAATAAACTTGTTATCAAGAGGAACTCCATTCTTCTCCACTATTCGTCCATTATCTCTTCTTCTATAGATAGGATATCCATCATCATCAACAGTTGTTGATTCAACAAACTTTTTAGGAAAATACTTTGTACAACGACCAGCAGACATGCAAGGGGAGATCTTAGCAGCAACACCACATGGTCCATGTACCATAAATTCTTGAACTGCTGTATAATACTTAGGATCAATGTGTTTATCTGGAATTTCGGCTGAAATAATTTTGTCAATATCGCTTCCTGTTGGATACTTGTCTGTTGCTGCAAGAAGTAACAATATGTGTGCACATGGCAACCCACGCTTCTGGAACTCAATAGTCGATATAACTACAGTAGAATTAAAATAAAGGGTTATAACCAACTATAGTAAGAATATATGCTAAATATAATACACACACACACACACACAGACTATGAAATAGTACTTGATTTAACCGTTCCAAAGATCTTGTTATTGCGAAGATCTTTGATGAGATAATCCAACTTCATTTTAAAAACACAACAAATAATATCCGGACAATCATCGGCTTTGAGGCTTCTTTTTTCAACAAAACGAACTATTTCTGGCCATTTGGGATTGCAAGTAAATGTAATAAAAAGATTTGGATAACCAACCCATCTACAAATTGCCATGGCGTCTTGATAGTTTTGAATCATATATCGAGCACCGCCTGTGAATGATGACGGTAATATAACTCGTTTTCCTTGCGTTGATGGATCGGTCTCACCCCTTAAAATTGCATCTGTTAGTCCACTATATAATTCACACCGCAAATGTTTTTGATGTAACTTAATGTAAGTCAATCTTGAAGATTCAACCATGGTATATGCGTCAACAATAAATTTTTGAAGTAGTCTCATGGAAGACAATATAATTGATAACTTCGAACTCCTTTCATGCAAACGATATGAAAAATACTCTGTTAAACTAACATACTTCCGGCCACCCTGCTTCATTCCCCCATTCAACGTTAACGGAATGTCTTCTCTATAGCCATATTCACCATAAGGAAACAATATAGGATATTGTAATCCAAGATATGAAGCATGTAGTTGGTTAATGCGTTTCAGCATTCCCGTTTTCGTTTCGACCAAGATCTATCACCTAATGATGCATCAAATTCCCCAACAATTAATCCAGCAATTTCTGAAGCCGTAGGTAGATTATACCTTCTTCCATCCCCATTCCTCCTACCAATCAACTTCAACTTCACATCTAAACAACCATCCTTTTCAATTTTTTCTCTGACCATTCTGAATGATTTAACCAACACATTATTCTCGTCAAGCATCGTCTTCAAATCATAAATAATAGATGTACGAAGGCTGTTCAAGGTTTCACTTTCCCTATAACCAATACAGTTGGAATAAGGAATTAGAAGAAATTACTTAAAAATGATAAAATAACTCAATAAATACCAGAGCTTCTTAAGTAACTCACCTAATAGAATGAACTCTATTTTCAACTTCATTATCAGTGTCATAAATGTAGAGTTGAGCAAATTTAGGCACTGAACCTTCATTCGGCAATAAACTTCCCATAAGATGATAATTTTGACCATGAAGTCTAAATATTGGAGGAGATCTTCCATTGTTCAAACTCCTATCAACTTTTCCTCCCATGGAAGTGAAACAGAACATGTTATTGTATGACCGAATATTCTGGAGAAAGTGTTTGCTTCTATCATTACGTAAATATAACAGATCATGTAATAATTTAGGAGGATTTCTCATTGGTGGGAGTTGAACTTTGCCTTGCATGCAGCATAAAGAATATTTCAGGTTTCGAGATGATTGACTTTTACACAATCTTTCCTCATACCAGAAAAGAGAATTGCAAAATCCACATGTGTATATTGCATCTCCAATATCAAAATAATCTACACATATCATAAAATGAATATAAGATATTTGGAAAGATTTATTATCAAAAAATTATGTACAAATACATTTTTGGTTGTATACCGGATGGTGTTCCACTGTTTTGTTCTATTTCAACATCTGTGAAGACGTAAAGTATTAGGCATTTTAAAAAATTATATCGTTCTCCTATTATGTTTATTATATTAAAAATAAATTTATATGAGACTTTTCGAGAAATGTAATATTCCATATGCATGTATAAAATATATTAATCAGTGCATACCAGATAATACGGTTCCACTATTCTCTTCTATTTCAATATCTGTTGACACGTAAATTACGATAGATATATAAATAACAATTACAACGTAAGGAAAATAATTATAAACTTATAAAATAATATTAATGATAAATGTTTACACATATTTGAAAATGAGAATGCTAACCTTCATCGAATTCCAATTGTTGCCCTACGATAGAGGCACCATAATTCTTCTTAGAACAGATAGAAAAGTTTGTCATTTTTGATGATTCTGATAAATTCACAGTACCACTTTCATTTGATGCATGGCATGTTGAATATATATTGGTTGTAGTATTTGAAGGCCCAATACTTGAAAACCATTTCATTTGATCATCATCATAGTTTAGTTTATAAATAGAGTTTATAGGAGCGCCCACTATAAGAAAGGAATAATAAATAGTTAATATAATTGAATACTATAGACATGATTTTTAAATTGCCACATATAAATGTAAACAACTTATTACTATTTGTGATGTCACTAAGAGGAGATAACAATCCCTGAGATTCAAAAGGATTGAATGCACATTTTGTATGTGTATTTTCGTCTGGGATCGATTTTGTACCAATCATATTAAATTACCTGCATACAAAAAAATAACAATTGTACCAATCATTTATCAATTCAAAAAATTAATGTTAATATATATATTAAAAAAAATTTAAAGAATATTATATTATTGTCAATATGTTGTTAATTCATAATGTAAACAATAATAATAATTTAGTCTTGTTAAAATAGATTAATATACTTTTTAACCAATTAAATATTTCATAAAAATATTACGCAACTATATTCAAATAGTTATAGTTTCATAAAGACAAAAATTTCCAATTTTAAGTAGGAAGTTTATATTTCTTAAAATCATTATATAATTTTTTTATTTCAAAAATTTAATGTCAATATATATGTTTGTTTAAATGTATAGAATATTATTTTTTTGTCAATTATGTATGTATTAAATCATTATGATATCTCCTAATAATTAATAAGATTTTTAGTCTTTCCGTAATAACAATTTTTAAAAAATCTTGTAGTAATTGATAACCAAAAATATGTTTGTAATTTATAATGTAAACAATAATAAGAATTAAGTGTTCTTAAAATATATTAATATACTTTATAACGAATTAAATATTTCATACTAATATTAAGCAACTATATTCAAATAGTTATACTTTAATGAAAACAAAATTTTCCAATTTTAAGTAGGAAGTTTATATTTGTTTAAAGTATTATATAATTTTTCCATTTCAAAAAAATAATGTGAATATATATTTTTTAATAAAATTTTAGAATATTATTTAATTTTCAATTACGTATGTATTCATTCATTATGATATCTCCTAATAATTAATAGGATTTTCAGTCTTTCCCTAAGAACAATTTTTTTAAACTCTCGTAGTAATGGATAAACAAAAATATGCTTATAATTTATAATGTAAACAATAATAACAATTTAATCTTCTTAAAATAGATTAATATACTTTATAAAAAATTAAATATTTCATACTAATATTAAGAAACTATATTCAAATAGTTATACTTTAATGAAATGAAAATTTTCCAATTTTAAGTAGGAAGTTTATATTTCTTAAAATCATTATATAATTTTTTTATTTCAAAAAATTAATGTCAATATATATGTTTGTTTAAATTTATAGAATATTATTTTTTTTTTCAATTATGTATGCATTAAATCATTATGATATCTCCTAATAATTATTAGGATTTTTAGTCTTTCCCTAATAACAATTTTTAAAAACTCTTGTAGTAATTGATAACAAAAAATATGTTTGTAATTTATAATGTAAACAATAATAAGAATTAAGTGTTCTTAAAATATATTAATATACTTTATAACGAAATAAATATTTCATACTAATATTAAGCAAATATATTAAAATAGTTATACTTTAATGAAAACAAAATTTTCCAATTTCAAGTAGGAAGTTTATATTTGTTTAAAGCATTATATAATTTTTCCATTTCAAAAAAATAATGTGAATATATATTTTTAAATAAAATTTTAGAATATTATTTAATTGTCAATTACGTATGTATTCATTCATTATGATATCTCCTAATAATTAATAGGATTTTCAGTCTTTCCCTAAGAACAATTTTTTTAAACTCTCGTAGTAATGGATAAACAAAAATATGCTTATAATTTATAATGTAAAAAATAATAACAATTTAGTCTTCTTAAAATAGATTAATATAATTTATAACGAATTAAATATTTCATACTAATATTAAGAAACTATATTCAAATAGTTATACTTTAATGAAAAGAAAATTTTCCAATTTTAAGTAGGAAGTTTATATTTCTTAAAATCATTATATAATTTTTTTATTTCAAAAAATTAATGTCAATATATATGTTTGTTTAAATTTATAGAATATTATATTTTTTTCAATTATGTATGCATTAAATCATTATGATATCTCCTAATAATTAATAGGATTTTTAGTCTTTCCCTAATAAAACTTTTTAAAAACTCTTGTAGTACTTGATAAACAAAAATATGTTTGTAATTTATAATGTAAAAAATAATAAGAATTAAGTGTTCTTAAAATAGATTAATATACTTTATAACGAATTAAATATTTCATACTAATATTAAGCAAGTATATTCAAATAGTTATACTTTCATGAGAACAACTTTTTCCAATTTTAAGTAGCAAGTTTATATTTGTTTAAAGAATTATATAAATTTTTTCATTTCAATAAAATAGTGTGAATAGATAATTTTAAATAAAATTTCATAATATTATTTTATTGTCAATTATGTATGTATTAATTCATTATAATATCTCCTAATAATTATTAGGATTTTTAGTCTTTCCTTAAGAACAATATTTTAAATATTGTCAATTATTTATGTATTAATTAATTATGATATCTCCTAATATTGAATAGGAATTTTTTAGTGTTTCATTAAAAACATTTTTTTTGAATTCTCATAGTAATTGATCATGAACAATATGTTTTTAATTTATAATTTAAACAATAATAGCAATTTAATCTTCTCCTAAAAGATTAACATACTATTATTTAATTAGTTATACTCTCATCAAAACAAAATTTTCCATTTTTAAGTAGGAATTTTATATTTGTTTAAATCATTATATAATTTTTTATTTCAAAAATTTATTGTTAAAAAATATCTCTCAATATAATTTTAGAATATTATTTTATTCACAATTATCTATGTATTAATTAATTATGAAGTTATAAGCATTAAATATGAAAAATTTAAGCATCTCAAAAATTGTTTATAAGGATCAAAATAAATAAAGGAATTATGTTAAAAAATATAAGCCTACTTAATCTAATCGTACATTTTTTCTTGGTTAATCCTAATCGTCCGTTTTACTTATTTAATCCCCACCCTCCCTTTCGTTCCATTGCCTACCGTGCCAACGGATAAATAAAACCCTACTTTCATAACCCTCCCCTAACTGTCCGATTAATGGCACTGTAATCTACACCGTTCGTTTTGTAACGTTCTATCATCACATAATAAAAGCAGGTAGGGTTTCTGGAGAATTCTCCAACCCATCTGTGGCGCAGCTCTCTCCTCTCTACTCTCTACTCTCTCATCTCTCCTATCTTCAATATGCACTGTTCGTTATGTAACTTTCTTTCATCAAATACTAAAAGCAGGTAGGGTTTCTGGAGAATTCTCCAACCCACCCTACGGCGCAGCTCTCTCCTCTCTCCTGTCAACTCTCTCATCTCTCCCATCTTCAATCTGTCCGATTGTCTGTATCTTTCATGAAGAAAGAAATTTTTGAAACTTACACTCTAGATCTGTATTTCCTATGCTTTCCCTTCTAATTTCGTACTTTAATTTCAGTTCCAGTTATATGATGTTTAGAAAAAAAATTACTTTGCGAAGATTAGATATGTGATTTCTGTGTATTATAGAAAAGTCGAATCAAAAGTGTGCAACTTTTGATTTTTTTTGTCGGTTATACTATATACCCAGAATGATTTATGTTCGATGTTGTGGGTTTATGCATACAGCTTTCAAAAATTTCTTATTTTTAGTTAGATTTGGTGGGTGCATATTTCGTGGTTTACTGGTCCTAAAATACCCATCCGGTTCTCTTCAAGTGTTGTATCTTTTGCTTTCGAAAGAGAACACTCAAAATAGAGAAATTTGGGTATTTTAGGTAATTTTTTAATTTCTTCCAAAATGTTTCAAACATATATTGTTGTCGATTTGTATATCTTTTATGTTGACTTAAATCTGGGTATATTTTTCAGATCTGTTCCTTTCGGAAGCAAGAGACAGATCTAAGATAAAACATGGTAACGTTGAAGATATTATTTCGTAATTCTTAAGTATAATTCCTTCTGTTTCTTTCTGAGATTGTATATGTCGCTTTCAGAAGTTTTTGAAAGTCGACACAAACAAAGCCGACAAATCTGGGCATTCAAACATGGATCTGTATTTTTCAAACTTGTTCTTTCATTTTTTCATTATTTAAATTCCAACTATTCTTTCATCTGAAGTATATAATAAAACCAACAAAGATCCACTTTCAGATCTATTGTTTTTGGGAGTTCAAAAATAGATCTAAGATAAAATAGGCTAAAGTTTATATCATTTGTGTTACTAACATAGATCTGAAGCTTTTTTTTAGGAAGATTTCTTCGTATTTCTTAACTATAGTTCCTTCTATTTCTCTGTGCATTTTTATTTTTCCCTTTCGTAAGTTTCGAAAGTCAACACAAATAAAGCCAACAAATCTGGGTATTCGAACTCATATCTGTATTTTTCAGAGTACTTGAATTTTTTTTTGTTAAAAGCCTTGCATATATTATTTCATCTTTTATATTTCTTAAGTATAATTCCTTCTGTTTCTTTCTGAGATTGTATATGTCGCTTTCAGAAGTTTTTGAAAGTCCACACAAGCAAAGCCGATAAATCTGAGCATTCGAACATGGATCTGTATTTTTCAAACTTGTTCTTTCATTTTTTCATTATTTAACTTCCAACTGTTCTTTCATCTAAAGTATGTAATAAAACCAACAAAGATCCTCTTTCAGATCTATTATTTTCGGGAGTTAAAAAATAGATCTAAGATAAAATAGGCTAAAGTTTATATCATTTGTGTTACTAACATAGATCTGAAGTTTTTTTTTATCGAGGAAGATTTCTTCGTATTTCTTAACTATAGTTCCTTCTATTTCTCTGTGCATTTTTATTTGTCCCTTTCGTAAGTTTCGAAAGTCGACACAAATAAAGCCAACAAATCTGGGTATTCAAACTCATATCTGTATTTTTCAGAGTACTTGAATTTTTTTTGTTAAAAGCCTTGCATATATTATTTCATCTTTTGTATTTAAAGGAAACAAAGATCAGTCATTTTACGTTGAGTCCCATCTGTTCTATATTTCAGATATGTTATTTTCATAAGCGAACACACAGATCTAACATAAAATAGGCTAAACTTGATATCATTTCTATGATTAACACGGATCTGAAGTTTTTTTTTTTGGTCGAGCAATATTTTTTCTTAATTTTTAAGTAAAAAACCTTATGATATTCTCTATAAGTTTTTTTGTTCCTTTCAAAAGACATTGAAAGTGGACACACACGAAGCCCAAAAATTGTGGTATTCAAACTTATCATGTGCTACTCTCTTTACATATGATATGTTGCTTTCAAAAATTATTGAAAGTCAACCGAGACGAATTACAAAAATATGGATTTTTGAACTCACTTTTTAGTCTTTTTTTTGTATGTTCAATCCCATCAGGTTTTGTTGTTAGTATTTGTTATGATCAGTTTGTCTGTCCCATTCGATATTAGGTGAATATTTTTTATGGTTTAGTTTTGTTGCTTATGACTGACATATTTTCAGTTTTGTAATAAGTTCAATAATAATCAAATATTGAGTTTTTATGTTTCAAACAGATCTCAGAGATCATTGCGTGTTCAAATTTAATTTCTCTTCTGATTAATTTATGTGTCCATGCTTTAATGACATACTTATGATATAATAGTACAATATTTTAATTTCTGCTTATTATTTGTATGGTTTTGGAAAAAGAATGACTATTAACAATTAATTATTCCTTTTTATGCTATTTGCTATGTTGTTTTCAATACGTATATATGTTCCTATTATATTATTTATGATATATATAGATCACGTTTCTGCAGGTAAGTTGATACATACTTTCTTATTTGGACTTCGACAATATTATAGTGAGTACTCACAATATTTACATTTTGTGTTTATTAATATATATTCTTGATTATCTTACTAAAATATTGGATTTAATTTTGATGTAGGTATTGCAATTCTTCATAAACTGGCAACGGTAAAAGTATACAGACATATTTCTCACATATCATATTTATAATTTAATTTATGTATTTTTTTGGCATGCTGTGTGTCTATTTCTAAAGTGCTATAAAGTGCTGTAATTGCCTCTATTATGTCACACCTAATGTTGCTCGTAGTTTCAAATTGTATATTAGTATACTTGTTGTCTGTTTATCTATAAGGTGCTATAAGGTGCTATTTTCAATAATGTCTGTTTATCTATAAGGAGCTATAAAGTGATATAATTGCCTCAGTTATATCACACCTAATCTTAATGCTAGTTGCAAATTGAATATTAATGCTATTTGGTATGCTATGTGTTTATCTCTGAAGTGCTAAAAATTGCTACAATTGCCTCTGTTCTATCACATCTAATGTTTTCTTAGTTGCAAAAGTTGATAATTATCTATAACATTGCTATCACAATAGCTGAAATGAACAGGATAAACATAATTATTTACAACAGAATATTGTTAATACTATACTGAAGTACCTGTTGATACATGATCTCTTGATCTTTTTCCTGTTATTGTAGTTGATGATGTTAATTTCCTCATATTTGGGTGTATGTGTAGGAACTTATCTCTTCTACCCAATCTGAAAGTATGTTACATAAACAGTAAATTGAATAATTAGTATAATCATATTTAATAACTGTAATATAATTCACAATATAGATTGAGCAATGACTTACTTCAGAAGAATGAAAGTCAGGTGAATGTGTTCCTGTTTATATTGTGCTGCAGATTTTTGTTGTGTATGTGTCTATTGTCATGTGTAGGCTGTATGTCTTTTTTATAAGAAGTATAAAATTTTTGAACTTAAATTTAAGAGGGAAAACTTTTCATGCTGAGCTTCAGAAAGTAAAATTGGTATATTGTAGATACAAATTTTGCCACTGAATATACTAATTCTTTACTTTTTTTTTAAATAAAATATTTTAGGTTATAAAAATATTATTCTAAGTTCTTTATTAAAAGGATCCCCATCTTCCATCAAACTTGACTATAAGAAAGGGGCAATGATAAAAATTTGTGGTATCTAATGTAACAACAGTCGCCAATTATAGACTTGTACTTTTTTTGTAATATTATAATTCTCAATGATTTTAATGTTCCCAAAAAGCCAAGTGTAAATTTCTGACTGTTGTTTTGACATGTATTGAGTCCTATATACAATCTCACTAAGATTTATGAACAACAAAATAGTGGTGATTCATAGTAAATTTTCTTATGGTCTGTTTGTTTGTGATGTAGGTGATCTATTTATTAAGACTTAGAAATAATAATGAGACGATGATGATGGTTGTGTTTTAATTTATATTGAATGATTTTTAACTGATTATTAACAGAAAATTTCAAAATAATCATTTTTCATCCCTTCCCATAGTAGGTAAGAGTTTAGGCAGATTTTTTGAAGGGAATAATCAGTTAAAAATCACCATTTATAAATTAATTGAATGTTAGGCATGAGCCTATGATCATTATATGGTAAATATTTTGAATCCTGAGCCTCCAAAAATATAAAAGAATCATTCAGCTCAATTATGTTGAATTTCATAAAATTTAGGATAATATTCATAACAAATACTCGATAAACCTCCTGAAATAACAATCATATGTATGATTTTCTTATTAAACTATGATATAGTAATACTAAAATTGTTCCTACCCAATTATGATTCTGTTTATAATTTGCTACGGATTTTTATTGTCTAAGTGGTTAGTGTCATCTAATTTAGGATAATATTCATAGTAATGACCTAGCAAAAGAACATAAATAATAATAGCGCATTCATCATGATAAGTTATTCAAATATAATAGGTCAGATTAAAGATTATGCATAGATAGGAAAATAGCTATTACATGAGAAGAGGAAATCTTAATAATAAAGCGTACATAATTGAAACAAAAGTAATATCAAACTGTCTTCTTCTGCTACATACTGAAGTCACTAATAATATAGATTATGTTTGGTTTCTCAACCAAATCACAATTAAGTAACATCAACATAAAATAGAAATTTCAAATGCTAGTTAACAAAGTTAATCAATTTGAGAGCACATCACTTCACTCCTCTGCTCTATGAGCCTAAACTTTCTCTATTTTAACATTGACCCTAGATCTCTTTCTCTTAGGAGCTGTAGTGGAATGATCCCCATTCATACACCTCTTTCCAAATTCTTCATTTGTACTCTCAGAAATGCATTTTTCCTTGCTTTGGTGTGCGAACTTCATCTGTTTGAGATTCCACCTGTACAAAGAATACATTATCAGGTTATCAAATAATTATTAAATAAACCATTAATTCACTACAATAATTATGTTTTTGTTATGAATATTACCTGTTCATCAGCTACAGTTTCTAATTTGAAAAGCATATCAGAGTCCTAAAATAATGCACAAATGTTATTTATAAAATTGGTTCCTTACATAATATTTCCCTTGAACTAAGGATTAGAAATTTAAAAATATTTTACACTAACCTGACTGTCTAAGGAAGTAGGTCCATAATATTTGGAAACCAAAGCTTCGTCCACACTTAGCTTTATAAATGAATATGCTCCCAATTGTTTCTCCCTCACTTGGACTAAGAAAAGAGCCTTCACATATATGAGTTTTTCCAAATTTGTTGGAAGCTTTGTATATTCAACATCTTCCTGTGTAAACTTTAAAATGTGAATAAAATAGTGTGCATAAACTGAAACCATAAAATTTATATCATATTAAATTAGGACTTACCTTTGCATTGCTTTCCCTAAGTTGTTGAGCTGATTTACCAATAATTTGTGTACATTCCCTATCCCGTAGAAGTAGTGGAATATTTCCTGTTCCGTCAACAACTCTAATTTGTAGCATGTATCTAAGACTTCCTTTATCATTTTTCATACACTTTTCACAATAAAAAGAGTCTCCAATAGGCTTGAGTTTCTTTAGGCATTTCTTACATGCTACATAAAACCACTCTCCTACTGTTTCAATTCCTGCAACCCTGACGTTGATCCAAAACTTTACCACCTAAACCAAAATTCAATATTTTTGTTAGTAATGAAACATCTATTATATGTATTAAAGAAAATTAATATTACCTCATTCTCTTGAAGTTGTTCAACTGTTTTGAAAATAGATCTCTCGCTTGCTAGCTCCTCTGTTATTGTTTGTGAAGATAATGATTGCCTCTCTTCACAAACTGTGATCTGTGAAGATTCACATTCAGGTAATCTGTACAAAGGTAATTATGTTTAGTTTTCATATTTCATTATTGTGAAAGTAATTAATGTGTAGAAGTGTTGAAAGATATTTTCCTCTTTTCGAAGTCTCTAATCTCATCCATTGTAGTATCAAGAATTAGTTTTGTGACACTCCAAGTGTTTGATATCCTTACTTCATCTGCAAGTATTAAGTGTAGTTAATGTTAATTTAATAATGTAAAATTGCTAACAGAATAAATATCTATTTTACCATTAAACTTGCTGATTCGAAAAAATTGGAGAATAATAATAAGCTGGTTTGGATTTGACTGTGAAACATATTCACTTAGTTCTGTAGCATAATCTCCCCAAAGTGAGCACTGTACTCTGTTTTCTCTGAAAAATTGTGTAAGTAAATACTTGATATTAACGATTGTGGAAAAAGCATAACAATGTCCAAGCATTCATATACACTTGTCTTACTTTTCATCCTCCAGCACAAAATCCATGTATTTTGTGACTTGGCCATAAACTTCCTTCTCTCTTAATGTGTGTGCTATGCAAACTCTTCCAATAATGTCTGTCATCATAGTAGTTGTTAGTACGATAGTTAAAGCAATTCAGTAAGTAGTATATAAATTATAAAAATGAATATGATACCTGTAAGACATGTTGGTGACCTTGTAGATAATTCTTCAAATGCTGCAAACTTGAATAGTACAGTTGGAAATACTTATATATTTTTTTGACAAATTACACTGTGTAAAATTGTTGAAGTAGATCACATATTTGAATCCAGTAGTTTTTATTTTCATTTGGTTATCTGCCACTATGAAATTCTTGACATGGTAGAGCTCTCCTTCAATGAGTTTTGCTTTATATTGTGGAATATGAGATTTCCTAATTGAAGCATGAATTTTGTTTTCCTATTTTATTCAAGCAACATAAATTATCAGATTTATTTATATATTTTAAAATACTAATGAAATAAATAACATAAAATTTGCCTGCCAACTTACCTCATTGTCATGAAATACACATTCTAAACTGTATGCTTCCTTTTTGTTCCCATAAGAAGGCTTATCGTAAAGCCTAATCAGTCGATGTTTAACGCACCAGTTGCTCTTGGCAGGGTTTATTTCTCTAAGATTTGTGTAGATTGACATCGTTATCTGTAAATATATCAGGTAAAATATATCAGGTAAAACTGATATTTCTGAATATCCTAAAAAAGTATGTATCTGTAAATGCGAAAGTGTTTAGAAAAAAAGTAATCTATAAAAGTTTTAAAATTTTATTTAAGTAGTGATAAAATAGTGATGAGAAAAATTACGAATACAACTAATTAAAATTTGGTCAAAATAGTTGGCGTACCTGGGGATGCTGATGATTCTGCCAAATGACCTTACAATTCTCACGACTATACCAGCACAGTTTGTTTTTGTGATGTATATATAGGCAAGGAGAGCAGTGTTTGAAGTCAAACAAATAGATATGACCGTCGATTATTAAGTTATCTAGGGAAGAGTTGCAGAACAAATCAAATTTGGACACATGGCAAAATGTACTGCTGCATTGGCTGGGAAACAAAGTTGTAATGAAAGTGTATAATTTTTTTTTTAAAATGATGTAATTTTACGTTGATATCTAACCTTCTAAAGTCAAATTGAATGTTAAATTGACACCTAGCAAGTACAGTATATAGAAATGAACGGAAAAAATATGTTGCATGTATTCTGCTTTTATATATAGTAAGATCTCTCTCTTCTCCTTCCCGCGTAATCTATCAAGAATGAAGTCTGGAACTTTTTATTTCATTTTCTTTGGTCACTTGGCCCACTTTGACTGGTGGATTTAATGTATACAGGCGTCGATGCAACATCTTCTTGTTCAAACCATCAGCTAATCACTCTCTCCTCCTTCGACATCCTTTCCTCCATAGCTGACGGGCAACGTTGACGCCCATTCACCAGCAACGCCACCGGACATACGAACCAACCACCACGACTCTATCGTTCCAGATATGCAGTCCCGTTGCTCTCCCCATGTACTTTCAATGTCTTCAACCTCGTTTCCGTCTCTGGGATGTCCATGTCCCCGGGACGCAAAATAGGCCATGTATGCCGTCTCGGTGTGTCAATGGGATCTGAAGTTATCTTTAAGTTCCACATTAATTAATTTATAACCTAATCGACTACACGGGTTCCTTAAAATAAAAATATAATTATGACCCATGTACTTTTATTGTTATAAATTTTTTTATTATTTATATATTAAATAGTTTTGTGTATTTAAATAGAAAATATAACTAAAAATTTAATACTACATTTATTAATTTATAAAAAACATATACATTATTAAAATATTTTTTATACGGATAAAATATAAGATAATATAAAAACTTAATTATTAGATCCTATAATTACGTTATAAAATTTTTATACAATGACGTATTATATACAAAAATACAAAATTATATGATACTAAAAGAGCATTCAAAAATTAATATTACATGAAAAACATTTAGCAATTGTAAAAACTATTTAATGATAATATCATTCAAAAATTCAACAAATAAAATAAGATTATATATTCAAATAATATATATTTAATGTATTAGTGGTGAACTAAAACTAGCATTTTAAGTTACATAATCTTTCACTCACACAAATAGCAATGCATATGATTTTGAAAGGGGTTAACATTATAAAGTCAAAATTTCAACATTTTAAGCTCAATAGTCATTATCAATGATGAAAATAGTAATATGAATTATATTAAATCCGTAGCACGTAATGAAGAGTTTATGTGATTTGAAAATAGTTAGAATTAGTTGTCCAATTTAACTGTGGTTATTTTCTGAGGAGTGAAAAAATATAAAATGAAAAAAAAATGTAAAGACAACGCTATAGATGATAGATATTATAAAATACGCTAAGGGCTTATGCGCACATTAAAGTCACATAGTAGCATGGTGAAATACCCCAAAACCCTAAATTAGGAAATCATGGCCGAATAGGAATTATTAGAAAATTTATTTAAGATAAACTACTTTTATTGGAAAGAAAAGGGGAATTAATTAGGATAAATCAAAAAGGAATTTATAAGTGTTCTAAGTAGGAGGACTTTTGGTATTTTAAGATAATTAAGGGTTTTATTTTAGAAATTAATTAAGTAAATTATTTTATTTAAAATAAGAAGGATAAAATAGCTTCAATTAATATACACTTTATAAATAATTTAATTGGAAGAAAATTTGGGTATTTTTCCTAATTAGTATGGAGGTTAAGGAAATTTATCTAAAATAGTCTAAACTAAGAAAAAAGGAATTTATTTAATATTTTATAAATATTAATATTCTAAATAGCCCAAAAATATTCTAAATAATTTATGCAAAATCCAAAACCCTAAATAAAGCCTTCCTTTTCCTTTTTCCCTTTTTCTTTTCCTTCTTTTTCCTTTTTCCTACCCTCCCCGCCGAAGTTGGGCCTCGACCGGCCCAACGCCACCCTCCTTCCTTCTTCTCGCCCGCGGCCCAGCGACCCAGCCGCCCGTGAGACAAAATGCCGCGTTTCGACGCTAAAGTTGTTGAAACGCCGCGTCGCGATAAGGAAAAAAATTAACCGTTGCTAGACCGACGCGAACGCCGCATTTTTCCCAAAACTCACCCAAAATTCCGCGTTTCATTAATGGGGGAAATAACCGCCGCCGCCCGGCCGGTTCCCCCTTCCCTTTTTCCTTTCCCCTGGACCGCCGGTCCAGCCCCCCTTTCTTCTTCTTCTTCTTCCTCGTGACGTCGTCTTTAGCTGCCTGCAACACGAAACTCCGCCGGAGCAAGAAAAGCCTGCAACGACAGCTCCAGCTCCGGTCATGTCGCCCTCTTCTCACCGTTGACTTCCCCATGGATTTGAACACACGACACATCCCTTCTCCATAACGAAAATCCCCCCTTTTCCCAGACAATCATGGTCTGAAAACTTTCAGACCATACGCCGGCCAACTACGTCGGACGACCTACCCTAACCCTAACCCCTAACGTCCCCCTCAAAGCTTGTCGTTTTCCGTTCAATTTGGCCTATAAATAGCCCTCACCACCGCCTTAAATCGGGTTCACAAATCTGGAACTCGGAGAAAGTTCCAACGCACGCTGCCCCACCTTCAGCCGCCCTTTCATTTGCCTTCAGCCATCATTGCCGCCTGCCCGCGCCACCAACATCTTCCCTGCACCCCCCTCTACACAACCAACCCCCCTTAGCTTCCCTGCCTCGCGCCGCACGTGCCGCCCTGGCCGTGCGAAAACCCCTCCCCAAATCGACCCCTTCCAGCCCTGCGCCGCCGCCGCCGGCTGTGCCGCCACTTGCAGCACCTTTACCACCCCCCAAAACCACCAGGACTTCCTGCTCTACCACCCTACACTTCCACTTTCCCCTAGTTTCTCCCCTCTTAGCCTCCATAGCCACCTTTCCCAAAATTCTTCTTCCTCCTCCGTCGCTGCCGCCGCCGCGCCACCGCCGGTGCCACTCCCCCCATCTAGGTGGTCCAACTCCCTAAAACCCTAGACCTGGAATAATAGAAGTGGTTAATAAATTTTAATATTATTATTAACTATTATTGTTAATGTTATTATAATTATCATTAACCTAATTATTATTAATACTATCACTATAATTACTATTAATACTACCATTATTATTATTATTATTATTATTATTATTATTATTATTATTATTATTATCGTTATTATTATTACTCTTATTATTCTTATTGTTATTATAATTATTATTGTCATTTATTACTATTATTATTTTTATTACTATTATTATTACTATTATCATTATTATTATTATTATTATTATTATTATTATTATTATTATTATTATTATTATTATTATTATTATTATTATTATTATTATTACCATTATCACATGTGTTACTTTAACTATGACTAACATCCTTAGTACCTCTAATATTAATAATAATAATAATATTATTATTATTATTATTATTATCACTATTATTACTATTCTTATTATTCTTATTATTATTATTATTACTACTATTAGTGTTATTATTATTAATATTATTATTATTAGTATTACTATTATTATTACTATTATTGTCATTATTATTATTATTATTATTATTATTATTCACATGTTTATTACTCTAACTATGACTGATGTTGTTATTATCTTTGTTATTATTATTATTGTTACTATTATTATTATTATTATTATTATTATTATTATTATTATCTTGTTATTATTTTGTTGTTGTTGTTGTTGTTGTATTTAATGTATTTATTATTTTCTCGATTATTACCATCGTTATTATCCTTAACATTATAACTTAATAATATTACCTTAGTATTTTGTTATGCTTAGTATTGCCACAACTATTGTATTATTATTATTATTATTATTATTATTATTATTATTATTATTATTATTATTATTATTATTATTATTATTATTATTATTGTAATTATTATTATTGTTATTGTTATTATCGTTATTATTGTTACTATCATTATCGCTATCATTACTATTATTACTACTATGGTTAATACTAGTGTCATTATGTTTATCTTTCTAACTATTATTATTATTTCTATTATTTCTATTAGTATTATTTCTAGTATTCTTACTATCAATTGTATTATTATTATTATTACTATTATTGTTATTATTATTATTATTATTATTATTATTATTATTATTTTCATTACTATTACTACTTCTACTACTATTATTATTATTATCGTTATTATTGATATTATCATCATAATGATTATGGTCGTGTTAGTATTTTTATTATTATCGGTAATATTACTATCACTAATGCTACTACGATTTCAATTACTATTATCATCATTATTATCATTATAGCCATTATTATTCTTATTATGAGTACTATTATTATTAGTAGTATTCTTATTATTGTTAGTATTATTAGTAATTATTATTAATAATATTGAAACCCTCACCTTAATACTCTGGATTTTTGCTAAAACCTACTTTAATTAGTAATAATCCGTTCAAACTATCGTGAGAATAGTAATAACCCTACCCTTTATTTATAAACCTCTATTATTAATATTAGCCTTAGTATTAGGCCATGATAGGGGTAAGGTAGGAAAATTATGGTAATTCGGGTAGAGGGAGATTGACCCTTAGCATTTCCCTCTTATAGGTAAACCGAGTCAAAGCCCCCAGGAGGATTTGGAGCGTGCTCCAAGCCCGGCGCCGATTTAGGTAAGGACGTAACTAAGGCCACCTGTGTGTATTGCATGTTTTACCTGTCTTGTATGCTTTGTGCGGTTGTATGCTATAACCTGTATGTTATCTGTGTATTTATGTAGCGCAGCATGGAACCGAGGTACGTTCTCGTGCTCTCGTCTGTGTGTACTAATATGGTATGGTACACATATGATGTGATGTGATGTGACCCCTACGGCATGCATGCTAGGTTATGTGAGGAAGTGTTGTGAAGTGGGGACTTGAAAAAGAAAAATAAGCAATTAAGATAACCAAAGGGAAGTACGTCGGTTAACATCAGTATAGATGACCTAAGGAATTCACAATTTGTGAAATGATGAGGAAAAAGGGGAATCAAATAAATAGAAGAGTGGGAATAAAATAAGGTTGCATGGGGGAAACTAAGGTTTGCATGGAAATGATAGAGTTGGCATGGTGGAAATGATAGGGTTTGCTTGGGAAGGTTAAGGTCCGCATGGGGGTGAACCTTACGTATGAAAAGTTACCGTGGGACGTGAGGAAGATAGTGGAAGGTCTGTTTGGGAGTCTGGAGACTCGAGGTGAAATATAGTACGTAGGGTCATATAAGGGACCCGATTAGGGTTTTGGGAAGAATTAGTAATCTGAAAAAAGGCGAAAGAAAAATGATTAAGGGCGAGTGAGGTGCGGGTTGAGAGTGAGAGTTTATGTTATAAGGGATGATTATGGGAGTTTTGAGGGAGAAGAAACATTGGGTGAAAAGGAGAGGTTACTTGTGGGAAAAGAAAGGTACTAGAGTTGAAGTGGCCAACTAGAGTTTTAGGGTCATAGGTAGAATCGATGGGTAAAACGATATGATTTGGGGAATGGACCTGAACGAGATGAGGTGTTGAGGATAGATGAATTAATGGTAGTGAAGTAAGAGGAGGTTGGACCACATAGGTCCAATTAGGGTTTCAAGGGAAACCCTAGAGGCTAATGGCGGGTGGAGTCCGATGTCACGACGTGTTGTGCCTTAATTCATACTCTAGGAGTTGGTTTTTATTATGTGTAAGTATAGAGGGGAAATGGATATCGAGGTGTGATAAGGGGTGCACGAGTTCCAAGATATGGGATGGGCCCTCCTCGGAGGATAAGTGTGGATATAGTGATGGTTTGAAATTTGCAGACCATGATTTGCCTAGGAAATGGGGGATTTCGTGCGGGAGAAGGGCTGAGTTGATCGGTCGCGTCCACGGGGAAGTCAACGAGGAGAAGAGGGTGAAATGACTGGTGAGGATGGCGTGTCGTCGAAGCTAAGCTTCCCGACGAAAGTTTCGGGTTGCAGGCGGCGGAGGGAGGAAGATGACACGGGGAAGAAGAAGAGAGTTGGACCGGTGGTCCAAGAGAAAAGAAAAGAAAGGAAAAGAAGGGCCGAACCGGCCAGGAGAAAAAAAAGAAAGAGGTGTGGGGCTGGGCCGCGAGAGAGAGAGGGAGGGAGTTGGGCCTAGCAGGCCGACCCTGGAAACGGAAGAGAAAGAAAGGAAAGAAAAGGAAAAAGAGGGAAAAGAAAAGAGAAAAGAAAAAAAGAAAAAGGAGGGAAATTAGTGGTTGGATTAATTAGCATGATTTGAAGTAAATTTTGGGTTTTTAATAAAATAATTGTATTCAAATAATAATTAAATTCTCTTCTTCGGTTAATTTAGGGATTTTTGAAGAAATTTTCTTGAATTCCTTTTTAATTAGCAAAACCCTCTAATTTTCTCCAATTAAATTATCTATAAAGTTTATGTTAATTAGAAACCATTTTAGCCTTATTAATTTAAACAAGGTAATTTATTTAATTAATCTCCTAATAATCCCTTATTTGGCCATGATCTCCTAAATTAGGGTTTTGGGGTATTTTAGCGGGAGAATCTAATGAACCTAATGATTGTCATGTTCATATTAATCCTCAAGGTAAGGAAGATTTAGCTTTCTTAATGTTGGAGCCTAGCATGTTAAATATTCTTGATAATTCTTATATGCTTGATATTGAAAAACATTCAAGTTATTCTTGTAGGTATGTCACATATTTACAAGAAGAATATGTTCATACACTTTAATGCGTACAAGTATTCAAAGCATGCAAGACTATGACATACAAGGAATGATACATTACAAAAAGAAGATATAGTGATGATATTCATTATTTTTATTAACTTGTTGTAAACCCTAACCCTAAATGTATTTTATGTAAGTTAGGGTATTGATATAATTTCATGTATGTATCTTAGTCAATTGTATAGCTTTGTAATATTAATCCTAGTATCATTTAACTAATGATATTATGCTTTGGATTAAGGTTAATATTGGCTTAATTCAACTATGATAAATAGGATGGATTAAGGGGAATACTCAGCTAGTTTAGGCTAGCTAACCATCGACTATCTCCTCCCCTATATAAAGCCTTTGTGCGCATAAATTGTAAGATGAGAATTTGAATGAATAAAACACATGATTTTGTGATCAAACTTTGAGCTACATTAGCTAAAGTCTATCCTCCCTTTTGGGTTGACATTAAGCATGGAAAATCTGGGATTCAACCTTCCTCAATCAATCTTCAAACTTGACATATTTGAAGACTACTCAAATCTGTCGAGCCTCTCCTACTTGGTTAATAAATTTCTTCACCTATACTCCAGCAAATTACTTTCTTTCTTTTGCATTAGTTCATGGGTGATAGTTTCTCATACAATCTTCGATCCAACCTTCCATTTACTTTGATCAAACCACATCAGGGGTATGGCAGGAATTGTCTAAGGATAATGTATCACACAGGAAGGAGGAAAGGACAAAGGGTAAGGTAAAGGAAGAAAAAGGAAAAATAATAGAATAGGGAAAAGAAAAAAGAGAAGATAACGTGTTTGGTTTTTGTATTATAATAAGGTTAATATAATTTAGGTTAGGATACTCGGAGAATTTAATTATCAGTCAATCGGGATTAGGCCAAAATTTTAGGGTTAGAGAGTTAGAGTAAGGTGGAAATATTAATTTTCCAAGATAAGATTAGGTTACAATATAAATCACTCAAGATTAGGCTTAGCTAGATTTTGAGTTATTATAGTAATACCATTAATTTAATCTAACCCTAATTCCATGTAATCTCCATTTTAACCTAACCCTAACCCTATATGATTACCATTTTAATCTTAACTAAATTTCCTAATCTAAATTTTTAACCTAATGCTAATTCAAACCTTAAGCTTTTCTTATTTTTTTCTTCCTTTTTCCATTTCTTTCCCCTTTTCTTTTCTCGTTCCCTTCCTAACCTTCTTCTGCCTCTTATTCTCCTTATTCATGTGTGATTCTCTTTTCTCCCAACCAAGTTCCTTCTACCAAGCTTATTTACTTATCGTGCATTCATAACCCCCACCATCAACTCCCTAAGCTCATTGGGTGAATATTTTCCCCTAAATGTTTCCCCAATTGCACCATGCCCTCTATCTCTAACTTTATGCCAATTCTCAACCTCACACATCAACCTCTCTCTCTATATATAATCTAATATCTTTTATTTCCTCAATTATTACTCTATCTAAATCCTCCCTTAACTTCCCTAATCTTTTCATTTTATTTTTATTCCTTATTTCAACTTTATTTGTAATTATTATCCCACAAAACTTTACATAATACATACAACCCTACATAAGTCACCCTTTGGTAGCGTCAACAACTCATGCAACTCACCTCTTGGCAGTGTCAACATTTCATGTAACTCGCCCTCATCTATGTCACAACCTCACACAACAACCCATATTTCACCCATATTAGCCTAGCCACATCAAACCTTGATGCAATCACCCTCCAAGTTGAGCCACTTCCCCATGCTAGCACCACCCTAGAAGCATCACACTTTGATGCTGCACCACCCTGAGCAACACCATCACCTTGTGCTACTTGGTTTGCTTTGGTTTTTCTACATTTTCCATCCTCCTTTGCCTTATCATTTCCATAGTTGTATTATTACATTATAATTATGTATTATTATTTTTTCTAGGTGATTTTACAGATGTCTCAAATGAAGTAAATTAGGCCTATGCATCCTTAGAGACTGGTGTCTTTTAGTAAGTATACAAGTCCTAGTTAGAATATTTGAATGTTATGTGTATTTCCATGTTGTTATTATTATTTTGATAATATCATGGTTTTAATGTTTATTGTTTATAATTTTTTTGGTATGATGGAAAAGTAACTTAATTTAATCAACAAGAATTTAGGGAACTCAACATTGAATGTCTCTTATCTAAGATTACGCCAAGTAATCTTAGAAAGGGTTATTGAATCACAAAGAGAGAACTAACCAATTGAATTACTTGTATTAGATTTTAATATACTCAACCATCAACATGTTATAATGTTTGTCAACATCATGTTTACATAGGCATAGGATATTGCTAACTAGAAAACTAATTTAGCTACATGACACATAAATGGCTAACTAGTACATAAACTATTATTAACAATGTATTTATATCCTATATATTACATGACTCAACAAAGAATATCACAAACAAAGTAAGATAATTATTACATGAAAATAAATAATAAGAATACTAATTAAAACAATAATTTTAACTTGAAAGGTTAAATAGGTTTGCTTGACTTGTATAGTTGGCTTATGTGCATAATAGCTTTCTTTTTAATATCTTGAAACACTTGAAAATCTTATGTATCTTGACTTCTTGAATGGTTTGATCATGGCCAAATAAGGAATTATTAGGAGATTAAATAAATAAATTACCTTGTTTAAATTAATAAGGCTAAAATGGTTTCTAATTAACATAAACTTTATAGATAATTTAATTGGAGAAAATTAGAGGGTTTTGCTAATTAAAAAGGAATTCAAGAAAATTTCTTCAAAAATCCCTAAATTAACCGAAGAAGAGAATTTAATTATTATTTTAATACAATTATTTTATTAAAAACCCAAATTTTACTTCAAATCATGCTAATTAATCCAACCACTAATTTCCCTCCTTTTTCTTTTTTTTTTCTTTTCTCTTTTCTTTTCCCTCTTTTTCCTTTTCTTTCCTTTCTTTCTCTTCCTTTTCCAGGGTCGGCCTGCTAGGCCCAACTCCCTCCCTCTCTCTCTCGCGGCCCAGCCCCGCACCTCTTTCTTTTTTTTCTCCTGGCCGCTTCGGCCCTTCTTTTCCTTTCTTTTCTTTTCTCTTGGACCGCCGGTCCAACTCTCTTCTTCTTCCCCGTGTCGTCTTCCTCCCTCCGCCGCCTGCAACCCGAAACTTTCGTCGGGAAGCTTAGCTTCGACGACACGCCATCCTCACCAATCAATTCACCCTCTTCTCCTTGTTGACTTCCCCGTGGACGTGACCGATCAACTCAGCCCTTCTCCCGCACGAAATCCCCCATTTCCCAGGCGAATCATGGTCTGCAAATTTCAGACCATGCGCCGACCAATTCCATCGGACAACCTACCCTAACCCTAACCCCCTACCCTCCCTTGAATCTTGTCGTTTCCTGTCCCATTTTTCCTATAAATAGCCCTAACCACCTCCTGTATCGGGTTCGAAAAACCTGGAACCCTAGAGGAACAACCGTGCGGCGCCCCGCCTTCAGCCGCCATTTCCTCCGTTGTCAGCCACCCCTGCCGCCTACCCTTGCTCCCACAAGCTTCCCTGCACCTCCCTCTACACAACCAACCCCCTTAACCTCCCTGCCTTGCACCGCACGTGCCGCCCTGGCCGTGTGAAAATTCCTCCCTAACACAACCTTTCCAGCCTTGCGCCACCTTTGCATCGCCACTACCGGCCATACTGCCGCTTGCAGCACCGTCACCACCCCCCAAAAACCACTAGGAGTACCTGCTCTACCACCCTACACCTCCACTTTCCCCTAGTTTTCCCTCCTTTAGCCTCCATAGCCACCTTCCCCATTTCTTCCTCCCTCCACCGCCGCTGCCGCCGGTGCCACCACCCCAGCTAGGTTGCCCAACTCCCTAAACCCTAGATCTTGAATAATAGAAGTGGTTAATAAATTTTCATATTATTAACTATTATTATTAATGTTATTATAATTATTATTAACCTATTTATTATTAATAATATTACTATAATTACTATTATTACTACCCTTATTATTATTATTATTATTATTATTATTATTATTATTATTATTATTATTAACAAGCCCTAACATTACCCCTAAGAACTTCTAATTAATGGTATTACGCAATGCAAAGACCCTATTAAGTTATTATTATTGTTAATATTGCTAGTATTACTATTATTATTCTTATTATTATTATCACTACTATCATTATTACTATTATTATTATTGTTATTGTTATTATTACTATTATTACTATTATTATTATTCTTATTGTTATTATTGTTACTACTACTACTACTATTATTATTATTATCATCATTATTGTTATTATTATTATTATTATTATTATTATTATTATTATTACTGTGTCATTATTCTAACTATGACTAATGGCGTCATTACCTCTATTATTATGACTATCGTAGTATTCCTACTACCATTAGAACTATTATTACTGTCATTACTATCATTGTGTTATTATCGTAACTATTATTTCTATTATTATTATTATTATTATTATTATTATTATTATTATTATTATTATTATTATTATTATATTCACCATATCTAATACCCTAACCGTATTTACCATCGTACTATCCTTATTGTTATTATTATTACTATCATTATTATTATTATTAGTATTAGTATTATTACTATTATTACTATTGTTGTTATTATTAATAATAATAATATTATTATTATTCTTTAAAATTATTATTTTAGTATCCTTATCATAATTATTATTTTAATATAATTATTTTATTAAAAACCCAAAATTTACTTCAAATCATGCTAATTAATCCAACCACTAATTTCCCTCATTTTTCTATTTTTCTTTTCTCTTTTCTTTTCCTTTTCTTTCCTTTCTTTCTCTTCTTTTTCCCCAGCTTGGGCCGGCCTGCTAGGCCCAACTCCCTCCCCTCTCTCTCTCCCGGCCCAACCCCGCGCCTCTTTCTTTTTTTTTTCTCCCGGCCGATTCGGCCCTTCTTTTCCTTTCTTTTCTTTTCTCCTGGACCGCCGGTCCAACTCTCTTCTTCTTCTTCCCCGCGTCGTCTTCCTTCCTCCGCCGCCTGCAACCCGAAACTTTCGTCGGGAAGCTTAGCTTCGACGGCACGCCATCCTCACTGGTCATTTCACCCTCTTCTCCTCTTTGACTTCCCTGTGGACGTGACTGATCAACTCAGCACTTCTCCCGCACAAAATCCCCCATTTCCCAGGCGAATCATGGTCTGCAAATTTCAGACCATGCGCCGGCCAATTCCACCGGACAACCTACCCTAACCCTAACCCCCTACCCTCCCTCGAAGCTTTTCGTTTCCCGTCCCATTTGTCCTATAAATAGCCCTAACCACCGCCTGAATCGGGTTTGAAAAACCTGGAACCCCAAAGGAACAATAGTGCACTGCCCCGTCTTCTGCCGCCATTTCCTCCGCTGTCAGCCACCCCTGCTGCCTACCCTTGCCCCCAAAATCTTCCCTACACCTTCCTCTACACAACCAACCCCCTTAACCTCCCTGCCTTGCACCGCACGTGCCGCCCTGGCCGTGTGAAAATTCCTCCCCAACACAACCTTTCCAGCCTTGCGCCACCTTTGCACCGCCACCGCCACCCATACCAGCGCTTGCAGCACCGTCACCACCCCCCAAAAACCACTAGGAGTACCTGCTCTACGACCCTACACCTCCACTTTCCCCTATTTTTCCCTCCTTTAGCCTCCATAGCCGCCTTCCCCATTTCTTCCTCCCTCCACCGCCACCGCCGCCGGTGCCACCACCCCAGCCAAGTTGCCCAACTCCCTAAACCCTAGATCTTGAATAATAGAAGTGGTTAATAAATTTTAATATTATTAACTATTATTATTAATGTTATTATAATTATTATTAACCTATTTATTATTAATACAATTACTATAATTACTATTATTACTACCCTTATTATTATTATTATTATTATTATTATTAACAGGCCCTAACATTACTCCTAAGAACTTCTAATTAGTGGTATTAAGCAATACAAAGACCCTATTCAGTTATTATTATTGTTAATATTGCTAATATTACTATTATTATTCTTATTATTATTATCATTACTATCATTATTACTATTATTATTATTATTGTTACTACTACTACTATTATTATTATTATCATTATTGTTATTATTATTATTATTATTATTATTATTATTATTATTATTATTATTACCGTGTCATTACTCTAACTATGACTAATGGTGTCATTACCTCTATTATTATGACTATCGTAGTATTCCTACTACTATTAGAACTATTATTACTGTCATTACTATCATTGTGTTACTATCGTAACTATTATTATTATTATTATTATTATTATTATTATTATTATTAACATCATCATCATCATCATCATCATCATCATCATCATTATTATTATTATTATTATTATTATTATTATTATTATCATTATACTCACCATATCTAATACCCTAACCGTATTTACAATCGTACTATCCTTATTGTTATTATTATTATTACTATCATTATTATTATTATTATTACTATTATTACTATTGTTGTTGTTGTTATTATTATTATTATTATTATTATTATTCTTTAATATTATTATTTTAGTATCCTTATCATAATTTGTATTGTCACTAATGTTATCATTACGATTACTATTACTATTCCTATCATTATTATTAGCATTCTTCTTATTATTAGTACTTTTAATAACATTATTGGAACCCTTACCATAATGCGGTGAAAATGATAAGGCCTACTTCGATTAGTGGGAAAAAATTAATTAATTAATTATCTTAGGAATAATAATAACCTTGCCTTTTTATTTATAAACTACTAGTTATTAATATTAGCCTTAGTGATAGGCCATGATAAGGGTAAGATAGGGGTTTTGGCATTTTGATAGAGGGAGATTAACTTATTGTATTTCCCTCTTATAGGTGAATCGAGTGAGAACTTTCGGGAGGCGTAGGAGCGTGCTCCAAGCCCGGCGCCGATTTAGGTAAGGGTCTAACTAAGGCCGCTTGTGTGATATGTGAACTATTTGCCTTGGATGCCTCGCATGATTATGTGTCCTATTTTAAATGTCATTGTCTTACCTATTTTACGTGTAGCGCAGCTTGGATTCAAGGTACGTCTATGTGATCGCCTTTGTTCTGTATTAATGTGGATGTGCTACAAGTTGTGTTATGTTGTGGCCTTAGGACATGCATGCTAGGGTATTTGGTGTGGTGACGTAGTTTGGGGACATGGAAGAAAAGATTTGGAAATAAATAACAAAAGGGGAAATAAGTCGGTTAGTGAAGGAATAGGAGAACTAGGGTTTGCATGGGGTGGTTAAGGTCCGCATGGGGGCGAACCTTACGTACAGAAAGTTGCTTCGGGATGTGTGGACGATAAGAGAAGTGTCGTTTGGGTGTTTGGGGGCTCCGAGTGAAAAATAGTACGTAGACCAAAATAAAGGTGCGCAAAAGACTGGGCTAGCGTTAGAGAGAACCCTAATCGGTAAAGGAAAGAAGAAAAAGGGGGAATTAAGATAAAAAGTGAGGATGAGGGTGACATGAAATGAGGGTTGAACCAAAGGGTCGTGAGGTGTAGGGGTGCTAGGAGGGTTCTGGTTGTACAAGGCGGAAAAGGGTGGGCTACATAGGCCCAAGTTAGGGTTTCTGGAGAAAACCCTAAGGGAAGGTAGTGAGTGGACCCTAGGGTAAAAGGTGGTGGGCCCAGACTCACATACATAGGAGACGGGTTCCCGGAGTGAGTAAGCTGATTAAGGGAATGATGTTGGGCGATTTAAGAGGCACAGCGGTCTCAAGATATGAGACGGGCCCTCTTGGGAGGACGAGTATAGCTGAAGTTAACCATGCATGTCTAGGGTGGAAAACCGTTGAAAAAGATACAATAAAATACTAATCACTTAAAGAGGAAGATGCTGACCTGGGCCCAGACCGGTTCACCGGTGAATAATAATGGCCAGGAGCCGGGGTGCCCTGGAGACCGATCCACCGGCGAATAATAGTGGCCAGGAGCGTTTTGCCCTGTATATATTTTCGGTCGACCGGCTATAATAGTGGGGGTTTCCGTGCTCAGCAAACCAAACGTAAAATCGATAAGACATGGGGAAGATACGAAATACTTACAGTGGAACACCATGTGAGTCGGGGCCAGACTGGTCCACCGGCAAATAATAGTGGCCAGGAGCGTCTTGCCCTGGAGACCGACCCACCGGCAAATAATAGTGGTCAGGAGTGTTCTGCCCTGTACATATCTCCGGTCCACCGGCTATAATAGTGGGGCACCCGCACTTACATGGATTAATAAAGAGTATGTGGAATTGAGTATGGTATTAAGAGATTTAAAGGATAAGTCTAATTGGAACTTAATCGGCCTCACTATTTGTATTATCTTATGTGCCTATATGATCATGCATGTATTGTGTACTTTGTCTGTTCGGCCCTAGTCATTCGGTTACCTTGCTCAGTACGAAGCCTACTGACCACCCGTTTCATGGGTGCTGCTCATTCCCACGAGTAGAAGGCCCCACTGATCTAGTGCTGGTAGGTGACTCTATATTTGATGCCTACGACGCTTATGAAGCATCAGGAGGGACCGAGAGCTGAGTCCGGACCTAGCTTGGGGATCGAGAGTGGCATGGCCGGAGTCTGTTGTCACTTCACCTTTCTTATGTATTTAAGTATATTTATTTTAAGTGTATGACGTTTCAACTTTTGAAAACCTTAAAACCGTATCTTTGAATTGTACTTTGACCTTCCGCACTCTGATTCTGTATTACTCGGGTTTTACCTATGACCGTGTGTTGCTATCGACTCGTATTTGATGGTTAATCTGATTTAGCCTTAGCACTTAGTACCGGGACGGTAGGAGTGAACCGTTTGGGTATTAAGTGTGGCGGTAACGCCCCCGAATTTACAAGTGTTATCTCTTATTTCCAATAAACTTTTTGAAATTAAACGAAATTTTTCAGTAGTAAATTTGGGGGTGTTACACTTGCATCAACGCCCATCACCCCAATTACCTTCCCATAACCAACCAAGCCACTCCCTACCCCATCAACATATCAACTTCGAGCCCCTACAATTGTCGATCTTCCCTCATTTCCTGCATGCATGTATTTGTATATAAGGCACATTTATTGCCCTTAACCTATCTCCTTCTCCCTCTAATATTTTTTTCAAAAACCCATAACAACTGCAACCTTACTCCTTACCTTTCCCTCCTAGTTGTCATCAAAACTACCACAAAAATCATCACTAGTGAGTAGGGATGGCAATGGGTCTCGGACCCGACCCAGACCCGCTAGACCCGCCTCATTTTTAGCGGGTCTGGGTCCATGATTTTTGGACCCGACGGGTCTGGATCGGGTCTGGATCCACATATACCTTAAAGGGTCTGGGTCTGGGTCCAGTTCTAGACCCAGACCCGACCCGCCAGACCCGTTTAATATACATGTGTGTGTGTGTGTATACATATATAAATACATACTAATATTATGATTTTTATTATTCTTAATCTTATATAAGCTCCTTATTCATTTTTTTTGTATACTTACTTTATAAACAATATGTATAACATTGTATTCTAAAAGTTAGGGATATAAAAGGGACAAATTTTACCCGAAACCCGACGGATTTTGTCCAACGGATATGGATAAACGAATATGGATGATGGAAAAAAAATACTCGTCGGGTTCGAGTACGAATACGGGTATGAGATATCTATATCCGTATCCGTAACCATACCCATATCCATATCCGTACCTATTTACCCGATATATAATTACCTTTTTACCCTTAATTTTAAAATAAATATAGTATAAATTAACGTTAGAATTATCATTTAGCTTAACTTTAAATGGGTTTATTTGTCGGGTGATGGATTTATCCATCGGATAATATCCATTAACGGGTAAACGGATAATCCGTCGAGTAACGGATATCCAACGGATACGGATATGGATATGTTAGCGGATATGGATTCGGGTACGGGTAAGGATTCGGGTACGGATTTTCTTATCGGATACGGATACGGATATGGGTATACCCGCCCCATTTACATCCCTACTAAAACCATTAAAACACCATTTAAAAAGTTAATGTAACTATTTTAATATATTTATTTTTTCACTTGGATGATTTTTTTAACAAAAAAATACATATTAAGTTATATAAAACATAAATGTATTTGTATTAGCATAAATTATTAATTATTTTTTAAAAAAATAACCGGACCCATTTAGGACCCGTTTAGGACCCGTTTACCCGCTAGACCCGATGGATCTGGATCTGGGTCTGAACTTTTAAGACCCGACGGGTCTGGGTCGGGTCTGGATCTAGGTAATATAAACGGGTCCGAGTCTGGGTATAGCTGGACCCGGTCCAGACCCGACCCATTGCCATCCCTACTAGTGAGCCTAATCAAAGCACCTCCACCACCTTCAGTGACCTTTTCTATCCCTCACCAATAACATTGACCAAAACTGCCATTCTTATCGCCATCCACTAGTCAAACTCACCACAACTTTCCCCTTTATTTTGTTTTCTTTGGCTACAGCAAAAACAACCAAACACCATCCTACACCTTTAGCCACACCAACCACTCTACACCCTCCACCTTTTTCCACACCCAGCGAAACTCACCCTTGCTTTGGTCAATTACACCTATTCTAATGTCTTGTTTCAGTGTCCCCTGCCAATGCATGCCCCCTAGAAATGACACAACCAATTGTTACTTCATCCTTCCTCTCAGCATAACCCACTATTTTTTTACACTAATCAATGGAATAATTACAATTGAGTTCTTAAAACTTATCTAAACAACTCTTGACATAAACAATACTCATCCTCTCATGAGGAGTCAAGTACCTAACTAAGGTAATATAAATAATTCTCTTAATGAGATCCCTCTATATACAAGTGACTTATGAAAAAAATTGGAGTTTCTAGTATGCCAACATTCATAGATGCACACAGCACATCAGGTTCGAACCATTTTTATCTTCCTTTTAGACACCCTTATTTTTTGAGATAAGGTAACTAACACGCCGAGCCACTGTTGGATAGGTCTTCTTAAGCCAACACTAGCGTAAGTAGTCTTTAAAAGATGCTTCATAACTAGACATAAGAAAAGGAGATGAGGAAGAGATTCATTTGCATCACAAAATTAGCAAGATGGATCCTCGACATAAGTAAACCAACTGATGACATCCTTAGTGGGGAGCCTACAGTAAGTAGCTATCCAAAACATTAGCTTATGTTTTGGACTAGCATTATTCAGCCAAATTGATCTCCACCATGAAATATGGGGACTCCTATGCCAAAATTGTTCATAAACAAAACTAATATTATAGGACATAGAAGGATTGAGGGAAACAAACATAGGCTCAAGGGCTTCTCAAAGCTTAAGAACTTATTTATAGTCTATAAGGAAATGTTAGGTAATTTAGTACTACAAAGAGAGTCACCCTTGAGGTAATAACTATGTATCTATTTTTATCTTAAGCAATATGCCATAGATGTTTACCCACATCTGCTATGTTCCAGACTTGAAAATCCAATAACCCAAGGCCTCCCTCTTGTTTTGGGAGAAAAATAGTTGACTAAACAATCAAGACTCATTTGCTTGGGCCATCTTAACTAGTCCATAGAAAGGTTTTGCATAAATTGATTGTCTTGAGAAGGAGATTTTAAGAATAATGAATATGTGACACCAATATATTTGGATGGCATAGATAACTAATCTAAGTATCTATAATCTTCTTGCATACGATAATGAATTTCTAGACCATTATTGTAGCTTTTTTGTGATTTCCCAACCAATTCCATCATCTAATCAGAAAAAAGTCTAGTAGAATATAAGGTAACCCCAAGATATTTAAAGGGTATAAAGCCTTCAGAGAAAGAAAGGAAAGTAGTAATTTGTTGTTTCACTATCTTTGTGACTTATTCAAAATAGATAGAACTTTTCTCTAGGCTTATATGAAGACTTGAGGTTTTACTAAAGCATTAGAATTGATTCATAAGCAAAGTTATAAAGTGTAAATCACCACTATAAAATAGAAAAAGGTCATTAGCAGAAGATAAACTAATGATATGAAGCCTTTTTCATTTTGATTGTCCTCAAAAACCATCCATGGTCCATAACTATTTTAGTATCTTGGATAGATACTCAATAGCAATGACGAAGAGGTATAGGGAGAGGGGGTCTCCTTGCCTCAAACCTTTTTATGCTTAGAAAAGAGGAAGGAGATCATCATTTATACAAAGGGTATAGTTGACTTGGGTCACACAAGACATAAAGAGTTTAACAAAATGAGGAGGGAACATAAGACCCAAAAGAATAGTCTCTAAGAATTTCCAATTGATGGAATCATAAGCCTTCATCACATTAACATTCATCATACAACTAGGGGATGCTTTTTTTCTTCCATATAGCCTAATAAGCTCATATGCCAATAAGATATTATCACCAATCAATCTACCCTTAATGAAGCCTTGCTGCCAATATTTTGGAGAGGATCTTATAAAGAACAAAAAAAAACATGTAATGGGTCTGAAATTAGTGACTTTACTGGGGTTATCTTTCTTAGGGATAAAAACCAGAAGAGTAGAAGGAATAAAATAAAGGATAGTTCCTAAGAAGAATATTTCTTTCATAAGAGACCACATTTCTTTACCTATATTATCCTAAGAAGATTTAAAGAAGCCAGTAGTGAATCCATCTAGGCTAGAAGCCTTTGTATTGTTAATGGAGAACTAGGTATCTTTGACATCATAAAAGGATATTGGCTTTAGAAGTTTGTGTTGTTGTTCAGTATTGAGAATAGCTCCCTACTGAAGGATATAGCTATCCATTGGCTCTACATTAGCATTAAGGAAATCAATTGCGAGAAGATATTTATAAAATTCTACAAAGGCATCTTTGACTGCCATAGCGTCATTAACCTAGTCTCCATTTAACTTTTGAATCTTTGAGATCATCCTTTTGTTGTGTATTACCTTCATATTGGAAAAAAAGAAGTGGTTGTTTGAATCCCCTAAATAAAGCCACTTAATGCCTGATTTTGAAATAACTCTCCTCACATTTTTTTCATAATGCTCATATTTTTCATGACAATCTTTTTCCTCAAGTTGTAAGTTGTTTCATGTAGGATGAGCCTTTAATCTCTCTTAAATTACTTCAAGCTTCTTTCTCTGGTTAGCAACTCTATGCATGATGCTGCCAAACTTATCTTTGTTTAACACCCTGAGGTGATATTTAAGTTGATACAAGGAATTTTTTATCTCATTAAACATTGAGAAGGGTTGTTGACTATGCCAAACATCAATCATAATTTTAAGAAAATCATCATCATAATTCCACATGTTAAAGAATTTGAATCTCCCCTTAGGTTGAGGTCTGGTATGGTTTAGGTTCACTAAAGTAAGGTAATGGTCTGAGAAATAGGTGGATTGGAAATCCACAATTGACTTCAACTATGATATTTTACGAACATTGTTTGAACTCCTCCACTTCCCTGACATTAATTCCTACCCCTTGAAATTTCTCATAGTCATGCAAAACCACGTTGAAATCCCCTAGTACAAGCCAGGACATATCTATGATAACAGTGGAGTCAAGATATAACCATAGATATCTTCTATCACTTCCCATGTTGTATTTGTAAATGAAGGAAATACTTATGATACTATCGGTGAAATTGTAGGTAGCCTTGACTTAGATACCTTGAGCATGAGCATTTAGAAGTTGTATATGTCATTTGCTTGTGTCCTATAAGCACCAAAATGTACCATTGTGATGGTTGGTATAATTGTCAAGCATAGTAAAATGAGGTCCTAATTTCCTCCTTATCAAAACAACATTAGATAACTTTATTCAATTTTCTAATAAACTAATTAAGGATATATTACTTACTTTAATCCAATGCCTTAATTCCTTCTACTTGAAAGGTTTATTAAAGCCTCGACATTCCAAGCACTTATCATGATAACAATGGGGCAGGTAGGATGTCATCAACACCTTACCTTTTTCTTCCTCCTAGCCTAGATCCACATCCAAGGGAGAAAATTTGTTGTTAATTGATAAGTTCATATTTTGACATATTTTATACCCTTATAATCTTATTTTTTTTAGTATTTTATTTAAGAAAAATAGGTGAATAATTATGATCTTATGCTTAAGAGGTAATAATTGCATAAATATTATTATTTAAGCTAAAATGATATAAATTAAATAAATTTAGAATATGATACTATTTATTAACTTTCATTGAATTTTATTTTTTAGGTATTATTTTTAAATAAAAGAAAATTAAAAAAAGAGAAAAAAAGTGTCAGACCTTTGGACCAACGGCCTAAGGGTCAAAGGCTGAAAGGCCTAGAAATAAAAGAAACGAAGCAAAAAAGGAGATGCACAAAAATGGGAGCTACAAAAAATTTAAAAAAAGGGGGTAATGAAGGTGAGAAAAAAATTAAATAGAGAAGGGATGCTGAAAATAGAGAAAAAGAGGGAGAGAGTGTTGTCGTAGAAAAGGTCAATAGGGCTAACATGGGAAGGAGAACGCAGGAGGCCTAGAGGAAGAAAGAAATAAAAGTGTGAGGTAGAGAGATTAAAGGGAGAAGCATGGAATTGAAGATATAAGAGATGTCAATGCAAAAAGAGATGGCTACGGTAAAGAAAAAAATGGCAATGGACTTGAGCTACTCTCCTCCATATCCAACACATAGAAGTCTACCAGAAATATAAGTGTGCCCATCTACACAAGGACATCTTCTACAATCCCCTTAGGGAATGCATTAGAGCAATCGACAAGTTAAATGATAACATTATCCTTCTTAAGCTCTCCATGACCTAATGAGGTATAAATAGAATATGGCATAACATTAATGGATGCACCTAAGTCTAGCAAAGCATTTTGAAACCTGTTGTTGCCAATCACACATGAGACAGTGAAGCTCCCAAGGTCCTTGCACTTCGGAGGTAATTTTCTTCATATTAGCACAGACAATTGCTCACTTATTTTAACTACTTCCTTCTCCCACAATCTCTTTCTTGTGGTGCATAACTCCTTTAAAAAATTTGCATATTTAGGCACTTACTTAATAGCTTCTAGGAGTAGAATGTTAACCTGCACCTTCATGAACATATCCAAAATTGCTTGATCAATCTCATCTTTCTTTGATTTGGATAACCTACTAGGAAAAGGAGAAACAGAAATAGGGTAAGTTAAAATGTTATTAGGGATAGTAGAGGACTTACCATTCAAAGAAATTTTAAATTGTAGTTCGCTAGTGGGTCAATCAATTGTTTGCTGGTTCCCGCTTTTATTCTCTTTCTTCTTCATGCTCTTCCCCTATTTTATATAGGAGTCTTCTTCTAAATGCTCTAGATTCTCCTTAGCTTTGGTTGAATTATTATCACATGATTTACCACTCCTAGTTACCACAGCATTAGCTAATTCAAAATTTCCCTTCGGATTGGGTATGGTACTACTTGGCAATTTTCCTGAATCATGTAATTGATTTAGCTTAGTAACCACTTCTCCCATTTGCCTCTCAATATTCAGAACTCTTTTATCCATGTTGATTTGACTTTGTATCAGCCGATTCTATCCATTAGTTAGCAACTTGAACATTTTATCATATTTATTAGTGGCTGGAGCTTGAGGTTAAGAAGATCCTCCTTGTGATTTTTGATAAAAACCCAGTCCCACTTGGTTGAAACATGGATGATTAAGAACATTACTATTATCTTTCCACTGAAAATTAGGATGGTTGTGCATACCTGGATGATAAGTATTTGAAAATCCAATAGAATTTGCTTGCATATGGTCCTCTCCTCCTATCATCTGTGGACATTTTTCACTCGGATGTCCTATTGCCGAACACACTCTACATATGGTAATAGCTATGGTAAATATTGTAATTTGTGAAAAAAGAGTAGTAAGTTGGTTAATTCTATCATCAAATTGATTTACACTCACCTCATTTACTCATGCACGAGTAGAAAGACCATCATACTGTTGCACAGTGGAGGCTTGGTTCTTCAACAGGGCTTATGCTAAAATGGGATCTTTATCCATAAAAGCACCACTTGTTGCATTCAACATATTCCTTTCAAGAGGAGTAAGACCCTCATAGAAATATTACAACAAATTTTCTTCCCTCATCTCATGTTCTGGGCACTGTGATAGCAAGGCCTTATACCTATTGTAGTATGCATGGAATGATTTGTTAGGCTCTTGTTGGATCCTGGTAATCCTCTTTCTGAGTACTATGACACATGATAATGGATAATATTTTTCTAAGAAAGCACTTGCCAAGTTTTCCCATGAGTATATCTACCTTGTTGGTAGCTCATAAAGCAATTATTTCGCGCCATCCATCAAGGCAAATGGAAATGCCTTGGGCTTCAAGATTTGAAGCTCTACCTATTTGGGGCACATGGAGACACATAGAAATTGGAATTCATTTAGGGATTTATTTGTATCCTCACTTGAGATACCATGGAATGTTGGAAGATGATGAATTAAGCTAGATTTTAGCTCAAAATCCCTTTCCTTCCCATCAATTAGCTTAGGATAGCCTATGCATGTAGGTATAGCTTCAGCTATATTATGGGCTGCTAGCTCCCGTAAAATCCTATTAGCTTCCATGTGAGTGAAGTAGATGGGATCTTTTGGTGATGAAGTGAGATCAAAAAGCTCGTCTACAAGTTTTAGTGATGATAAAGAACTAGAAATTCGTAACTTTCTAATTGCTCGAATGGATCTTTCTAACTCAACATTTACTAGTATCAGCTCTCCTTGTGGTTTTTTTCTCGTATGCATTCACCAGTGGATACCTAAAATAAGAGAAACACTTTAACTGAAATAGAGAACAAACTTAAAAAAAAACATAAAACACTAAGAAAATTTTGCTAGTATAATACAGGCAAAGTTACCAATTTTCTTGATTGTCCTCAAGCAAGTTATTATTCTAACCAAATAAATTTAAATTAACTAGCCACTTTCATAGGTTTCATGATTGCACTTAGCATGTGAAAAAGCCTTTTAAAATCCTAGGTCACCCATCGAGGACAAGTAAATTCTCATGAGGGTTTTGCAAATGATATATCCACAAAATCACACACAATATGAAATACTACTACTACTACTACTAATAATAATAATAATAATAACACACCTAATGCCCTTAGCTATTTTTGTCTCAGAATCTTTTACTTTCATACGTTAAGATTAGCAATCAACCAAGATTCTACATTGGGAGATTTAAAGGATCAATTTCAATATGTGGTTCACACATAAACATGAAAAGTATGAATAGATTAATATTATGGATGAAGATTTACCATGCCATTATCACATCAAGATTCATCCTCATTATGGATACCCTCTATATTTTTTTCTCTCTCTTAGATTCATGGCTACAATAAATAAAAACACTTATGTACGTGAGATAAGATGATACAGATAACAAATAACTCACGTATATAAACAAAGAAGGCTCATATTCTTGTGGATAAAACCTCATGAAAGATATTAAATACTTGCCAAATGGACCAAACCATATGCTTAACTCTTGTGACTAATCTCCATCAGATCAAAGGCTACTCATCTCAAGAATCAAATAGGACTTACTTATTGGTTGTAGTGGGGTTTAAGGTAATGAAGGTATGGAGTATTAAATGAAATATAAAATTAACTCCACATCAATGATCAATGATACACATCTCCACCTTCACACAAATATAGAACATGGATAGAACTATCTCAATATCAGCTCTATAACTCCCTCTCTTCCTTATATCCTTACAATTTTTTTATTTTTTTTCCATTTTTTTATTCCTCCACCAAACATAAAAAATCCCCTTCTTAGCATAAATATAGATATATCTTTCACATACACAACCACTATTTATCCATAATGATTTGATTACCTTCCAATAGCTTTAAGCAAGGGTAAGGATATTAAAGCCCGAAGGTTATTCAATGTGGGTAATCAAGAAAAATATATGTTCCATGTCTAGGTTTTAAAGGTTTATATGGGATTTATATCATGTATACACAAATTAGGTTAAGCTATTTGGTCATGTGATAGAAAATTCCTAAGTTGCCTTTATCATTTTCTCAATCAGAGCATGTTTTGACTATAAGTTTTGAATAGTATGAGATTAAGTTTTGAAAATCTCTATAGTCCATTACAAGATCTATAGCAAGTAATTTGATCAAATAATTAAACATATAGGAGGCTTACAAAGAAACTTTAAAGCCAAGAATAGTAGATAATTTTATGTAAATTCTCTTAGAAAAGGAAGGTATATATAGTTCAAAAGCTAACCAATGAATGTGATGAATCTTAACATGCTATGTCGATGGTTAGACAATCATACACATTCTTTCTCCATTCATATCTAGACATGTAGATATGTGTTCCCTATACTAAAATGAATATAAAAAATATCCACTTGCTTTATCTCAATTTTATGATCATCTTTTCATTATATTTAAAAGATATATTCCTCATTAACTAGTTAAGATTCCTAAGACTCTAAAAACCCTGAGACTCTAAAAACGCTAAGCAAAAATATAATTTATTTTCAAATTTTTTTATTTATTTATGCAAACACATAAAAGCCTACATTAATTAGAGCACTTGAAGCTATAAACTCTTGTAAATGGTTCTTATTTTCATGTTGTTGTGAGGTTTGTCCAAGGTCCTATTGAAGGTTTCAAGATCTCCACACAGAATACCTTTGATGTGTATGACCAATAGCCTTAGAGGTAGGTCTGTAAGAAACCTTCTTGGTTTGGTTCACTTGCTAAGAGCCATTAGAGCGTCTATACACAAAAAACTTGTTGGTCTATAATATTAGTTCCTAGGTCCTAAGCTGGATTATTCTTCTTGGGGAAAGACTAATGGTTATGTCCAAAAGAGTCACACAAACTATAAAAGGATGGTCTCCATTTATAAATGACATATTGTGTAATAACACTTCCATCAGGATCTTCTATGTCAATAGACTCCACATATTTTTTTGTTACATCAACCTCCACTAGTGCACATGCATATGATATCCTCTCCCCTAATGTTGTTATCCCATCTAAAATTAGGGGTCAGCATATAGAACTAATGATCTGACTAATGGAATCCATATCCTAGTAGTCAAAGGGAATGTTTGGTAGTTTAATCCATAAAGGCATAAATTGTAGATGTTCTTTAAAAATTTGGAATTGGCAATGCCATTGTTTGAGAATTAATGGTCAGTTCATAAATGTCTGGTAGGGGAATTGAAGCACCCAGTCCCTATCCTAGTCAAATTTAAATTTAAGCACAAAAAAACCATCATCATGCAACCATACTTGGGGAATTTGAAAAGAAGGCCAGTTGGATTGAATGAAGGACATGATCTAACCCATTTTAGGATGGATGCCAATAATATAGCCAACAACTGATCCCTGCCAAAGCTTGCAATTCTCCAAAACTTCTCCTTGAGGATGGAAACCTTCCATCGATCACCAGAGAGAGTGGAGGATATAAGAAAGGGTAGTAGAAGCCTTGGGAGATCCGTTACCAATAATCGTATCCTTCTATGATTTCTATCAAAGAGCATCCTGATCGGTTTATTTCAAAATATGGTTAGTAGTAGATGCATGATTTTGATCTTTAATAGAATGGAAAGTGTTATTATTGTGGGTTAGATCTTTGCTAGTCTGATTCAAATTAGGGGGCATTCGTTCACAATTCTGTCTTGATTTATGTTTAGCATCATCATTTAAATCAAATGCACATTCAATTGGTTCTTAATTACAAGGATTCAAAATGAGCGAATTCTCCTTTGAGAGGGCAACAAAAAAAGGAGATGAAGAGGAATCTATAACCATTTTAGTCAATAAAACTTTGTTTAGTTAGGCCAAAATTTTTATATTCTTCGGTGCTTTTTTTTATCAAAGGTAAAAAGATATAATATATATGAAGCATATATATGTACAGGAACACTAGGGATGCTTGGGCAATAACCGACCATAAGCAACCTAGGATACCCCTCATACAACAAAACCTGAGGATGTCATCCTGCATGAGCTTACATCAAACAGAAGGGGACAAGGGGAACAGGAGCTAATGACTAGAGTTAGAAATTTACAGGGGCTTGATGTTTCCTGTTTTTTAAAATCCTATAAACATCTAGCTTAATCTTGACAACTAAAGCATCAACATCAGCGGTTACATCTTCAAAAAGGGATAAATTGCTAGCCTTCCAAACATGGTAAATAGTGGCTACAAGTGCTAGCATCTGGGCTTGCTTGTGTTATGGAGTTCTTCTCTTACATTTTCTGAGAGCCCTTATAGTGCTTTCTAGATCCCTTCCCTGGTGATCATCTCAAGTTGGTTGAGTCTGTAGATCACCTCGAGGAGGAGAGAGGAGAGAGGAGAGAGCTCATATAGGGTTTTTGCACAACCCACCGTTCCTCTCCACTTAGCTGCACAAAGTTTTCCCAAATCAATCATTTTGTTTGTTTCAATTCCTTAGTTTTTTTACGTTCCATTCCTTTAGATTTTTCCTAATTATTCTATTTAAGCATAATATTGTTTTGTTATGGTTTCTTATATGATTTTTTGGAGGTTCTAGAAGAGGTGGAATAGGAATTACGTATATAGAGATCGAAACCTTACTCTGTAAGGATACTCATCGTAGTTTAAGATTTTTGTTTCTAAGTGTTATGCATGTTTTTTTATGATACCATATTATTATTATTATTATTATTATTATTATTATTATTATTATTATTATTATTATGTGCTTAAATGAATGATTGTTAATGTTATGATATGATATTTGATATTTTATGATGGAAAAATAAGTTAAGGATTTTGCGATACCATACGATAATATTCTATATGGAAACCCTTGATGTGATATATGGCTGTAATATGGGTTTATTAAGATATGAAGAGTGCCAAATTAGTATATCAGGTATATAGAGATAAATGGAGGATTTAGAAATAATGTTGCAAGTATATGTATCATCTACATGAAATAAGGGCTTATGTTATTGGTAACGACATTTTGGTCAATATGGTAATCATGATATTTTAATGTTTTATATTATTTGAAACATACTAAGGATTTTATATAAAGTATATAGAGTAGTTGTGAATAACCTAAGTTTAATAAAGTATGAAAAGGGAACATGTACAAAATGATAGAGTTAGACCACAAAATTTAGATATTTTGTTAATATTAGTATTTGGGAATATATATTGAATCTGGTAATTCTATGATCCCTACAAAAAAAATTATGATGGATATGTAAAATTAGGGTTTATAAGCCTTAGGAATAGTAACTCTTGAGATAGGATTATTATCACATATGTAATACGTTAGAGTTAGACCTTGAAATTAGAGTATATTGATAATAATAATAATAATAATAATAATAATAATAATAATAATAATAATAATAATAATAATAATAATAATAATTGAGGAAGATGTACTAAGTTTGGTGGGTAAAAGAGTAATAGAAGAAGAGTTATGAAAAAAGTGTAAAATTAGGTTTTTTGGGGAATATAAGGGTCTTAACCCTAGAGAACAACCTTAGAATCTTTGTGATGTAGTTTACTTGATATAAATATGTTATGTGCTTTTTAAATCAATCATTAATAAGATATTAATCATTTAAAGGGAAATATCACATAAGTCGAGCTGAGGTGTTTTATGGGCTTGTTCCCAGTCGATAATAGTGGTTTAGGAGTATTTTTCCCTCACAGGTGCATTTGTTTATTCCATATAATTAAGATTAGTGAGGCCCTAAAATCAACATAAATGATAATACAATTTGAGATAAGTAACAAATGGATCAGGTATTAAATATTTAAAGTGGAAGAGCACCTGAATCAGGCCCAAGGTGTTGGGTCCATTTCACGAAATGATAATAGTAGGTTAGGAGTTTTGTCCCTAAGAGGTGCTTAAGATCATTCCATAAGTTTAAGAATAGTAGCTCATGAGCGTTTTTCTCTAAGAGGTGTTGGGTCCATTCCACCGGATGGTAATAGTGACTAAGGTATGTTATTCCTAAGAGGTGTTTCAAACCATTCCACCGGTTTAAAAATAATAGAGTCCTTGAACTTAATGCAAATAAAAGAATGAAAATTATTATAACTAATAAAGAGGCTTAGATCAATACTTACCTTTGATATGTTATGTGTTTCAGATGTGTACTTATTCTCTATTGTGTATGTATGTATTTAACTATATCCCTAATTTGATAGTATTGTCAACTTGCTCATTACATAATGTACTGATCATCCTTTTCATAGGTGCAGCTCAATTCCATGAGTAGACGACTTTAATGCTTTTGTGTAGGTCATAAAGTATCAATTGAATGATTTTGCTACCTACTATGCTCTGTATGGGTTAGAGTGATGTTTTTTTATCAGGACAAGGCCATAGAGTCATATTATTTGGGAAATAGTTTTATTTAGATACCTTTTTAGACTCTTAGCTCCATGGTATCTCTTATGTTTATATTTTATTTCACTCAGAGTTAAACTCTAAACTCATATTTAAGTTTGCAAATCTACTCTCGTTTTTATTTACTTTGTTATACTTTTAATGGTGTTAGTCTTGCAATTGATGTGAGAATAAGAGCAAAACTTACATTGATTATTGTTGTAACACTTGGTATTTTAGTTATAGGCTTCCATTGTAAAACAAATTGTTTTGAGTACTAAAATTTGGGGTGTTACAATTATAAATGGATGTAGAGGTTGAAGAAGATGAATAACCCGAATTCTCAAAACTCAAAGATGGAGTTTATAACTTTGTGAAATTGAATTGGGATTTGGGTTAAGGATATTTATATAGGTGTTGAAAAGATAAAAGATTGTGTATTAGGTCAATAGGAAGATAATATAGAATTGAGAAAATATTTGTGCAAAGTTCAATAACACCATGGTTGTATCAGTAGCTCTCAACAACCTCTTTTTTACTGCCCATCACTTAGTAAAATTTAGCAACTACAACTTTAACTTATGATCTAATTTTAACCATGGTCCAATATAATTAAGAAAAAAAGGGATAAAAATTAAAAGTTTTAGCCTTTTCTCTTAGCTTTTCAAATCATCTTGAATCACCTCAATCGAAACTCATATAGAATAGTCATGTTTGAATTATTAAAGATTATTTTTATTATTTCATATGACAAACACATCATTTTAGGCTCATTTTCTTCATGATTGATCATAAGTGAAAAGTGAGTGCTTATGGTTTAAAAGAGGTTCGATTGGCCTTTTAAAAAGAAAAGTAATGAAAAATGAGAGGATTAATGGCAAAAAATAAGATATAAAATGAACTTATCATAGAACACTACAACTCTGAGATATAGTAGTTTTAATTTACATAGTTAGATGCATTGTGTAAAGAGCACCCCTATGCCTATGACATATTTTGTAGTTCCCTAACATACTAACATATAATTTTGTCACGTTTTTACTTCAAATAGTTGGTGTTCATGGAACTCCTTTTTAGCTACATCTAAAGTTAATTTTGTAGTGCAATTATTAATTATAATCTTCAATTCACATATTATTATTTTTATTAGTAGCTTAATATTAATCTATCATTTCAACAACTTAATTGTGGTTGAAAATAAATATTTTTTATGAGATAAATTTTAATTATTTTTTTATTTTATCTATTAGTATTAATCACCCTATAATCTTTGTGTGTATGTGTTTATATATATATATAGTATTTTAATATGGATATTTTAATTACTCAAATTATTTTTTTAGTTATTGTGTCAATAAAATAACCCGAGGCTTATATTAAACCAAAGATAGGGGTACTTAAATAAAAATAATTTTACTTTAGTTATTATATCAACATCACATTATCGTATGTTTAATTGGCTTGTACTAATAATTCACTTAAAAGGGTCCCAGATCTTTGTGATAATAAGTGATATGACATACATGCCACTTTCATTCATATATATATATATATATATATATCTTATTTGAGTTTGATCTAAAGTAATGTATATCAATGTTTTTAAATATATATTTTAATATCAATTTATTTGCTAAAAATTATTTTATAGAAAATTGTAATAAAAAATATAAAAGTTTTAAAATCTTACACGTAAAAAGTAAATGAGCTGAAGATAAACTGGAAATAACAAAATTACCACCATAATTTTAGTGTCGCAGACGATTACATCTGTTTGGTGTGCACGTGCATCAATGTTTCGTTTTCTTTTTTAACGAAACGTTATTGGACTAGCTTTTGCCAAGGCCCTAAAACAAGGTTTGAACGGGGTGTAGTTTGGCTGAGGTCTCTGGTAGGGTTATTTATATTATCTGATCTCTCCTTATTCGATTAGATATTTAAAGTGATTTAATTTAAAAAATTAAATAGCTGATTTATTTTTTTAAATTAAATATGCGATTTGGTCAACCAAAAATTAAACAAACTAAATATCTGATATAATAAATACAAATAATATCCAATTCGATAAAAAATATTTATATATTTTGTTATAATTTTTTTTATTTTATATATAATTATATATAAATAAATTTAGATGTGTGTATATATATCATTTTTACTTAATTTAATATTTGAGCTAAAATTTAATTTAGTTGAAATTATATTTATACTATAATTCCTTTTCAGATATGATAAAATCTAATTAAATCTTGTAATGTAGTAGTTTTAATTTCAACATCAAATATTTATTAAGTAAGTCAGATATTTACTGAATGGATCGAATATTTATTCAGTAAATCAGATAATATTAAATATATTTATAATTTAGTAATTTTTTTATATTTAAAATCTTATTTAAATAATATCTATTATATTTAATATCCAATTCAAAAATTTAAATATTCAAAATCTTAAATTAAATATCAAATATTATATTCAAATATCTAAAATTTTAAATATCCTACGATCGCATATTTAAAATGTCAAATATTCAAACTAGCCTTAATCAATAGTGTAAAACCGATCCGGCTTCTGAACATCCTGCCAATCATCATCGCATAATTATTATTATTAACATACATGATACAAAACATTCTAGCTAACCGATATGGTACTGGTATAAATTCCTCAGGCAAAATCAAATTCATAGCGTATCCCACGAGAAGTCAAAAATGTTTGGCGAAGGTCGACTCGTAAGAAGAAAAAAAACGCTCGTTGTTAGTTGCCAGTCGACTATTTTAGGTTATTTAAAAAATAAATCTATTTAAAATAATATAAATTTTAAAAAAAATGCTGACAAAGAACAATTATGAGTTCCAAATGCTCTCTGAATATATCCTCAGTACCGGCCATTAAGACTCATTATTACTTTGACCATTAGGAAGAGAAGACGAAGACCGACCTTTAAAGAGTAGCTGCAGATTTTGCTGATTAGATACCTAATAACATAGTGGATGAGAAGCAGATTTTGTAAACTGTTTTCATAAGTTTCTTACCAAGCTAGACTGTAACGACAAATCAAATGTGTCTACGATGAACACAAATCAAATACATAAACAAGCAGTGCTCTTGCGAATTTTGCCAAGGCATACTCAGGGAACGATGAATGAGGATTCTACAAAAATAGAACTACATTTAAATAATTACGAAAGAAATTCAAAGACAAGCAATCAAAAAGTTGGGACATTTATAAAGAGAAAGAATGTGCATGATGATCTCTGAGGAGGAGGATAGCACACGCCACGAGTTCAAGTTCCATCATAGAACGAGCCATGAAATTCCCTCCGACTCTAAAGCCTTGAAAAAACTAAAGAAAAAAGGACTACAAAGCTCCTACAATATGTAAGTTTTAACAAAGGGTACTGGGCTAAGATGCCAAAAAAAGATAAGACTTAAAAACGCCACAAGTACCTTTTCACAAAGTTCTCTTTGTATCTATGCATGTCTATATGGTAGGAACAATAAAATCAAGATTCTAAAACGAATGCAGCTGAGGGAGATTTGAACAATTCAGTTAATGCAAGGGTGAACGAGGAGTGCGGGGCCTAACCGGTGTCTTCGATGGACTGACCCTGCAGATGCCATGGAAAGATTGCAAAAGATTACCACAGCGTTATGTAGAACATGAAACCAAACTTAGGTTAACATTAGCAAGCGCAGCTGTGAAACCAACCTTATGGGCAGTGATCCAAGCATAGCGCCACTACAGTTCAGAGCAGCAGTAGCACTTTCAGCCTGCAAGAAGTTCAAGAAAAAGCTTTCATGGCTGTGAAAATAAATTTCAGCCAGTCAAAGACAACAGAGCTCAAACAAAGCTTTAGTACAGAGCAGCAACAGAATCCTTCGCGGCATGACCCAGCACTTAGGAATCAGGATACCATTTTTGCACTAGCATACCCTACTCCAAGCAAAATAGTGGAAGACTTAAATTTGGTAAGACAGCCTTGGTCTAATGGTGTGGGACTTTTGTTCCTTGCCCACAGACATGATTGGATTCCCATCACCCGCCCCCAGGGCATGTTTCAGAGGTAAAAAAACACGTGGGCCTGTTAAAAAAGAAATGGTTGCCATAATCTAGGCAACCGCAGTGTGGAAGTTAGATTTTTGCCTGTAATATAAAGTTACTAGTTGGGGAGATAGCTCTTTGTGGACAACCGTAGTCGCAAGCACCGTATTCCCTGTACTTTCCAGGCACATCCTGTGATTTACCTCTATCATATTAGTCTAGAGTAGGATTAGTGGTAGCATCTAATACAATTTCGAGCAAGACAAAACACAAACTTCAACAAATCACCCAAAGCGCAATATCAGAATCCTTGATAGCATGGTCCAGGACATGTAAGACATCACTTTTGCACTATCATAGTCTACATCAAACAAAACAGAGAAGAAAGCTCATAAAACGAATGACACCCCAGCTGATCTCTGAGCAGACATTAACACAAACCGATCATAGTTTCCATCTCAAACATTGTTTGAATTGATTCACTTCCAATAGTTAAAGTTCAATAGATAGATGTCCACAAAATACACGAGGCAGCAATAATCAAATTCAGAACACTCGGATGAAGCAAAACTACTTCTCATGAGGCAGCCATAATCAAATTCAGAACACTCGAATGAAGCAAAACTACTTCTCAACGGCTGGAGTCCAGAGCATGCTTCTCAATATAATCATAAACGCAAGTCATCTAACAAATAACAATCATTTAATTTGACTAACGTGATCCCAAAATGCATGTCAACTCAGCAATGAAGCAGCCTTTCCAGCTGAACAAGCTCGATCATGTGCAAAGCACACCATTCAAGTGCAAATATGAAAACTACAAGTTTTTTTTTTTTTCACAGTTTATCCATAAACAATTAACAAATTCAACATGGCTCAAGCAAAACGTGCAGAGTTAGGCAAACTAAACTGTTCAGTACAAGACCCCAAGAAATATTGTCCCTTTGTTTTCTTATCTTCAACTCATCCTTCACAACATTGGCATTGTGATTACCTTCACAAACTCAACATAGTTGGAGCAAAACATGCAAAATCAGCCAAACTAGGATGCATAATTCAGCACGAAATAGCAAGGAAACTCCCTCACAGACTCTAATCAAATATAATTATGATCCTTATTTATTCTTCACCCCATTTTGTTTCAAATCATAACAAATAATTTTTCCCATTTCATAAGTTGGGTAAGGGGTATCATATGAAACCTTCAGAGCATAATCCACAGGAAAAGAAGAATATCAGCTCCAACCCTTGGTCATTCACAATCAAGCAATGCCACAACAAAAACCACACTCCACCCTAATCGAAAGTGAGAAAACAAAGAATAGGAAATTCTAGGTCAAGCACGTCAATTCATGGTTTTTTTCTTCTCACAGCATGGGAGTAAAAGCCAAAAATGTAATGAAAACCATCTAAGCCAGTAATAATCCCATGTGGCCAATTAGGACCCCAGCCACAACTAGAATAGTCAGCTGTGCTAAATCACTTAGCAAGAAAACCAAATCAATGGGGGACTGCATAAATTCTTTTGGGGTCATGTAATAACCAATCCAATACTTGTTCATTAAGCATACAACAAAGCTTGTTAAGATTGAAAACAAACCTTCAGCACGGAACCTTTTTTCTTCAACACAAAGACAAGTAAAATAGATTTAAAATGACCTTTCTGGCTAGCATTGGTCACAATACGAATATATATTGCAACCTGGCCAGTTATTCACCCTTCTCTAAACTATTTTGTTTGTGGAAGAGGGAAAAAATAAAATCCAAATATGAGCAATGAACAATTTAAAATGAAACAGATGGAAAAATTACCCATGTACCAAAACTGTAAATATCCCATTCAATAATGAGAACTAAAGCAAAACATCATGTCACAAAGTTATTATACTCCATCATCACTACAAAATAATGAGGACAAACAATTGTCAACTGGGTTAAGCTTAGAGCAATGGGACTGCCCAATATCTAAGACTAACGGGGGAAAATGTATAGATAAATGAAAAGGTATTTGGACTGCTCAGGGAGAGGAAATCACTCATAGGAGGTAGAAGAATGCACTGAAACATCATGAAGCAGAATAAATGGGCATAATGCAAATAGTTAGATAGGGGCATGAAGCATCTTCACTGATCTTCAATTACATCTCGGAGGAAACAAGAAGGCAGCAAGTATTTATATTACAGCACCGTTTTGATGAATTGATGTATACTGGTATTTTTGGGCATGTATTTTAATAAATTTATATTTGTTAAAACACTTTCATAGTAAATTGTGATAAAAGGTACAGATTGGAGCAAATGTATTAAATGTCTCAACTGCATGAGAGTGGAGTATCCTTGCGAGAATGGAAACCACTTAACCATACATAAACATGACGGAAAAAGCATTCGGTAAACAACATCTGTGACTGGTTTAAGTCTACCGCTAAAGTACTAGAAACTCTACATACAACTAACAATGTGTTGCAGGGTTGGAAACAAGAAGAAGGAATATTAGGAGAGGGAAGAATTTGTGAGAGTGGAAGAGAAAAATATTGGGAAGAAGGTAATATATTCAGTTTCATTCATTTAAGTTTGAGAAAATAACAATAAGTCAGGTTCAAATCTATAAGTTAATAGTAAATGGTAACATCAAAACCTAAATGGTAATATCAAATCCTAACCAATAATATCTAAAATTCTTATAAATATTACTAAATTTCTATAACTTGTGTTGCTATCCTCCTCTCTCTTACCACATCACAATGACACTTAAAAATAAGCAGTTTTGGAAATGTTACAGTATTGAGGACACATCTCTCAACAATTCATGATATGACCAACACAAAACAGGAAATATAACTTTGCAGTTGAGGCCAACCAAGCAGCGGAAATAAGGCCTAGTACAGCATCTTATAACAAATACTTCTGGTAATGGATACCATGTTATAACAGACACACTTAAACATGTCAAAGTTCAAGCAAGGAAATTGAAACAAACAAATCGAGAGTGCCAGATAGAATGTTTCACACTTCCAATAGGAGATTACACAATATGGAAACAAATTCATTGGGCATACTTGAAAATAATTTTAGGCCCATCTATAAATCAAAAGGAGAATATAGACCATTATAAATTACCAAGATTCAATTCAACATGAACGTATATAAACGATTCAGCAGATACAGAATCCAGCATTCACAAAAATGCAAACAAATCATCAAAATAGCCTCCCATAGAGAAAAAATAAAAATAAAAAATCTCCCATGCATTTATTCTCCTGTTCAGTATCTGCTCAAAACAAATCATTCACATTGCATTTAGTGCTCATGAAAACTTAGAAAGGTGAGAGAGAAAAAAAACTAATCGAACAAATACCAAAATTCAAGAGAGAGAACTTACAATTACAAACTCAACAAAAGCAATACGAGTTGAATGATGATAGTCTCCAAGCAACCTCAGGCGCTGAACCTGATGAGCAATAAATTTCTCAACATATATTCACACTCCAAATGAAGAACTTCACCAAGGAACAAAAAACCATTGAAGAGAAATACCTCGCCACAGTGTGATTCAAAGAAAAGTTTCACATCTTGTGTAGTGATCTGCATATACTTAACATTTATTGCACATCCATTCTGGAATCAAATACATTAAAAGTGTATCCAAAACAGATACCCATGATCTGCTACAATGGTAAATATCATCTTGGCAAGAAAATGTACCTTCTTGTCGATATTTGTACAATAAACAGTTCTTGCACACATCTCCCGTTCATCTTCAGACTGAAAATCATGACAACCAATCAGTATGAGGAACATAGATGCATGGGGGGAAAACATCATACATTAAGCCAGCACCAGACACTACTACAAAATGCATGACATTAGAAGAATATATCACATCTTGGAATAGGTTTCCCACCCTAGGCAGGAAAGTAGGATTAACAGGAGCAATGGCTGTCTTTGAAGGCAGTACCCTAACTGGGTAATATCCGAGCATAGTTCCAGACAAGCTCAAGGCAGTCCTTGCACCATCTGTCGACACAAGAGTCAAGGCTAAATACAACAATGCAACCAAAACAAGATAAGGAACCCATTCAATGGTGATAGGTCGTGATTACCTTCATCTGTAAACTCGATGAAAGCAAAGCGAAGTACAGAATTTGGATCACCACATACACGGCAATCAACAACCTTAAGCACCGAAAGGAAGGGGGGGGGGGAAGAAATCAGATTCTCCAAAATATAAATAAACAAACTGAAGAATTCAAACAAGCTACGAGAAAACAGCAAGATACAGTTAATATGCAGTACCTGACCGCAGCTGACAAATAAAACTGCAAGCTGTTCTTCTGTGACCTGAATTCACAGTGCACGGAAACCTTAACGAAAAAATAAAAATATAAAATATAAAATCTAGGGGAACAAAAAAACTGAAACACCAGAGAGAATAATCAATTCCCAAATAAAAAAGATTTATTTACCTGCTGATCAATGTCAGATACATACACAGTCCTCCTAATCACCTCTTCCCGCTGTGCCGCACTAGTCCTACTATTTATTCTCCTCTTCCCTTGACCATAGTTGTTCCTCCTCTAAACAAACCATCGACCCATTAGCCAAAAGACATGCATTCATAAACCACACACGAGGTTATCCAGATCACACAAAGACAAAATGCATAGAAGAAACTGATCGCGGGCAGTTTCTGCCACAACAAAAAGATTAAAAAAAAAATGGAGCAAACTGTAGCTACAATAAATTATAACTTCTACGACGACAACTTTTTTTTATCTTATTTTGGTAGAGACCAAGACAACTTTATATAGAAATCAAAGTAATCACATACCGTTCTACCAAAAAGGCCATTTGCATCGGCAGGTTTAGCAGTCTGCCGCAGATTAAAATTGTTGACAGAACCACCAAATGGGTTCTTCCCAGGGAACGATCGATGACTCTTCAGAGAAGGCGGAACAAATTCTGCAGCCCTGGGGTTTAAGTTTGAAAAAAATTCTTCTAATCTCCCTATCTCTTTCTTAAGCCCTTCTTCACTCCCTTCATTCCTCCCAAACTCAGTTTCACTACTATCCGATCCATCGTCCTTACCATCATCACTGGCACCATGACCATCGGACTTAGTCAAATTCTCGTAACTCTGAAAATTACCTTTGTTCCGATTGAAGCCGTTGGCATGGCCGTTTCCGTTGGCGGCAGCAAGATGAGTATCAGCAGAATCAGTAACAGTAACGCCGTTCATTTGAGCAGCGTTCAAGTTGTGAATTTGATTATCAGCCGGAACCAAATTATTCGGCTGCTTGCTGTCTCCAGCAATTTCGTCCGAGTTATTGTTGTTGAGCTGATTAGCAGGAGTGGAATTGTCTAGATCGTCATTGGCATGAGAGTGATGAGTACTCAATGAACCGTTCTCAGCAAGCGCCATGATCGCAAACAGAAAAACTCAACAAAGAAATATAGAACAATAATTGAAGAAAATTCTCCGCTTCGAATTTCCCTGATGCAAAAAAAATAAAAAATAAAAATAGAATCACATTTCCACGCCGATCAAAACAAATAATCAAATAACTACACCCTACAAACCAATAAATATTCACATTTTTACAGAGAGGAATAGTAAAAGTATAAAAAAATAATAATAAAAAAAAACAGGATTAAAAAAATGGTCTGAGAAATAAATGTACCTGATCAGATTAAATTACAATTTAAGAGTGAAGTCCACTGATTGATTGATCAGAGCGAGAGCGAGATAAAGGAATAACGCAGATCGAAGGTAATAGCAGCTCAAAAAAAATAATGAAAAAAAATCAACGGACAGCTTTTTTACCCTGCTTTTGTTCTTCACTTATTTATTGGGTCACTGACTCTTTCGGGTAGAGAGAGAGAAGAGAAAGATGGGATGGGAAGGGGGGGGGGGGGGGGAGGGGTTTGTTTCGGAGAGTCCGTTTCGGTTCGGCTCTACTCTAGCTATAGAACTGGCCCTCAACGCCTTATGCTCTCAGCTCTCCCAAATTGATAACGAAAATTTTACATTCACAGATAGCCATTGTCCTTTTTTCTGTTATTAATACTGATATGCAACATAAATAACGTCATTGCTGATTATTTTTAGCATTAGTTAAGATACAATAATAGTATTATAAATCATTATATTTGTCTCGCATAAAAATATCTCTTGCCCTTGACTAAAGCCAACAAAAATTGATCTGATTCGCCCAACCCGATCCGATACGAGCGATCCGACTTGATAAGATATTAAAAGTTTAGCAACCTGACCTGACTCGACATTGATCCAATCCGACACTAACATAATAAAAATTAATCTGACCCAAATTAGACTCGACCCGATCTCAATCTATGACTCATCATAGACCCGATCCGATAGCAACCCGATCCCACATTAACCCGACCTACCTTCGACCTGACACGAAGTCGACCAAATCCGACATTCACCCGATCTGACCCGACTCAATATTGACCTAACTTCAAAATCTATTATAATAATAATAAATTACACATATTTTATTATTCATTTAAAGCTTTTAAAAATATAGTGTTTTATAAATTATACTTATTTAAAAATATTTTATTATTCATTTAAAGCTATTATTTAATTTTCAATATAAATTATTTTAATATATATTAACCATAAAATATGATTCATATAAAATTAGACATAAATTTTAGCGGCAGTGCAATCGACCGATGTTGTGGTGCGGTGGTGGTGTAGGGCAACGACGGAGAAACAATAGCAGTGTTGGTCGAGACTCAGGAGGAGGTCAAGAGACTCGAGACAAAGGAGGGAGCACGAGTTAAGGCCGCACAAGTCAGAACAATAGAAAAGAAATTGAAAAGATAACAAGAAAGAAAAATGGTTGTGCATGGGGAGGTGGCGGTTCCGATTAGACCGGATCATTTTTTTAATTAAAAACAATCTAAAATATAATAAATAATAATTATAATTTATATATTATATAGTTATCTTTATGATCACCTTTATTTTATAAAATAATCTTTTTTTAAGTAATTAAATAAATATAATATATGATAAAATATCTAATATTTTTACTTATAAAATTTATAAATATTTTAAGTAATCAAATATAATATTGCTAAAACTTATAAAGATCTTTATTATTTACTTATAAAAATAAAGCACATATAATATGCTTATTTTATTTATATGTACCAGTAATATTATGATTGTATCTAATATTTACAATGTAATAAATGATAATTATACATTATATAGTCATACTTATGCTCACCTTTATTTTATAAAATTATCTTTTTTAAGTAATCAAATATTTTAAGTAATTTAATAAATATAATATATGATAAATATCTAATATTTTTACTTGTAAAATTTATAAACTTACTAAGTAATCAAATATAATATTGTTAAAACTTAAAAATATCTTTATTATTTACTTGTAAAAATAAAGCACATATAATATTCTTATTTTATTTATCTGTACTACTAATATTTACAATGTAATATACATTGTATAGTCATGCTTATACTCACCTTTATTTTATAAAATGATCTTTTTTTAAGTAATCAAATAAATATAATATATGATAAATATCTAATTTTTTACTTATAAAATTTATAAATATTTCAAGTAATTAAATATAATATGTTAAAACTTATAAATATTTTTATTATTTACCTTTGTAAAAATAAAGTACATATAATATTCTTATTTCATTTATCTTTACTAGTAATCTTCTAATTGTCTCTACTATTTACAATGTAATAAATAATAATTATACATTGTATAGTCATGCTTATGCTCACCTTTATTTTATAAAATTATCTTTTTTGAATAATCAAATATTTTAAGTAATTAAATAAATATAATATATGATAAATATATAATATTTTTACTTGTAAAATTTACAAATTTACTAAGTAATCAAATATAATATCGTTAAAACTTATAAATATCTTTATTATTTACTTATAAAAATAAAGCGCATATATTATTCTTATTTTATTTATCTGTACTAGTAATATTATGATTGTCTCTAATATTTACAATATAATATACATTGTATAGTCATACTTATGCTCATCTTTATTTTATGAAATTATCCTTTTTTAAGTAATCAAATATTTTAAGTAATCAAATAAATATAATATATGATAAATATCTAATATTTTTACTTGTAAAATTTATAAATATTTCAAGTAATCCAATATAATATTGTTAAAGCTTATAAATATCTTTTTTATTTACCTTTGTAAAAATAAAGTACATATAATATTCTTATTTTATTTATCTTTACTAGTAATATTATGATTGTCTCCGAAGCCACCTATTCATGTGAACCAAAAAATGACCCGAAACCAACCCAACCCTACCAGTCATGTTAACCCAAACTTTACTTTACTTAACCCAAACCCGACTCAACTTGATAAATTAACCTAAAATGGCTTGGAACCGAAATGACCCGACCTAACCTAAACAAGGTAATGACCCAAAATGATCTGAACCCAAAATGACCTAACCCGACCCGCAAAAGTCAAATGACCCGAAATAATCCGACTCGATAATGACCCACAACTCGCTATGACCCAACCCAAACCCGACCCAATTTCCACCTCTACTCTTGACGCATATATATTGTTTGTAAGTTTAATGATTTTATTATAATTAAACTTTATGAAACATCCTCATTTTTTCTTATAAAAAAAATCATTTTAAAACATTTGAGGAAGAAAAATGTAAAAATAATCTCATAAATTATTATGAGGTATTGTCATATTTAATATAAAATAAATGTTAAATTATATGTCTTGTGATACACATGAGGCTAAGTATTCAAACCAAAAGAACAAAAGAGAAATATATTGGATAAAAATTATAAGTGATAAAAAAAATATTTAAGTTTTACAACCAAGATCATACAAGCCCAAAAAGAAGTACGAAATACATTGGAAAAGGAAATGAAAGTAAAAATGACTACAATAATAATCTTAGTTTCTAAGGAACCTACAAAAATAAAACACTACGTAATTTCTAGGTCTAGGTCTCCTAACCATAAGCAAGCATATGACCACCTATATGCCATCCACAACTACCTATACAAGGTCATCTCCTTGTAAAACACGTGATCGATTAAATAAACATATCAATACTTGCATAGTAAATAAGTCAAATTACTCATTATGGAGTTCATAAAGCACATAAGATTGTATAGAGCATACAATTCATACTGGATATACATATAACATACTCATTGCATTACCATACTAAGATTTCAACACATTGCTCGTAAAATGTTCATCACATGATACACTTGCATATGCATACAAACATCATGACTATCATGCTTGATCATAGACATGGGTTTATAGTGAAATGTTCCATGTATAGAAACCCTAGTTATAAAATTAATAATTATGTGTAATTAATTATAGAAAGTTACTATAGGGCTAGATGTTATGTTGTTGTTGTTGTTATTGTTGTTGTTGTTGTTGTTGTTGTTGTTGTTGTTGTTGTTGTTGTTGTTGTTGTTGTTGTTGTTGTTGTTGTTGTTGTTGTTGTTGTTGTTATTATTATTATTATTATTATTATTATTATTTTCCACACTTTTGTGTAATGGATGGATGAGAAATTTTGATAAATTTTGGGCCTTTGATTTTAATTTGATGTTATGATTTGATTAAGAATAAAAATTTATTTGAAATCATGTTGAAAAATGAGGTTTATTGAGATTTTCAGGCAAACCTATCGATTAGTTTTATAAATCGATCAACTAGTTTGTTGTTTTAGCCAAATTGAGTTCCTTGACCAAGACGATCGATAACAATCGATTGGTAGACCTAAACCGATCAACTAGTTTATCGAGCTAATCATATTTTTTTAGTTTGATTTTTCTAAAAAAAATCCCATACGCTAAAATAGAACCTTGCTAACTCATATTGATTGTCTCTAAGAGATTCCTAACCATTTTCATGATGCGTTTAATCTAAAATATTACCTTGATTTGTTTTGGAGGTTGATTGTGACACATAAGTGAGAGAGGTGACCCCAACCATTGTGTTCTTCCTTATCTCTCCACTGCTCGATTCTGAGATCGATTGCTTCGACCTTGGGGGTGCTTCTGAATAGCTAGAAGATTCATTCCATACTGACCTCCTATTTCTTCTTCTATGCATGTTTGTTCTTGTATGTTTGACCTGAGCTCCCTAGAGTCCCAAATTGAGCTCAGGAGACTTGGTCAGTAAATTCCTAGTAAATATGTAACTTTAGATCGAATTTAAATAGTCACAAGTAGAGTTTCAAGTTTCCTTCCAAACCCTCTATGTCTTCCTTCGATTAGTTGGCTATAACCCAATCCTCCATGCATGGCACTTTCTTTCAACCACCAAAAATCTCATAAGTTTTGCGTTCTCTTTTTTTCTTCCACACTTCGAACACTTGCAAATTGTTTTGCACACTCTCCTGATCCTACCTCTAGCTATATCTTGTTTTAATTTTTAAGTAAGATAGAGTAAGATTTTTGGAAAAAATTGAGTAATCTAGTTGAGCTTTTCCTTGTTTTTGTCTTAGTAGCATGTCCTTCTCCCTTTCTATTTCCTTGTTCAAAATTTTATAAAGTTTTCGCATAATACTTGAGTTAAGACTTTGGTTTTTAAGGTTTTAAGAGTTAAAGTTTTCACATATTTGAAAATCCTATTTTTAAGGGAATTTAGCAGGCATCAAGTAAGTAATTCTTGCTCTTAAAATGTTAACATGTGTTTTTGCATGAAAGGTGTAATACTCCAAAATTTTAAAACTTAGAATGTAATAATTAATCCTCATTTGGGATATTTTAATTATTAAATTATTAATTCAATTATTTTTGTGGGCTTATGATTTCTTAAAATGGATATAATTATTTAATAAATTAAAATAAATATTTTGTTATTTTATCACACTTTTTTTATTTAAATAATTTTTCAAATCCATATTTTACTAAAATTATCCTCTTAAATTAATATATTAAATTTTAAATAAATTATTTTATTAAAAACATTTATCCATATAAATAATTAAATATCCTAATTCTAAAAAAAAATTATTTTCCACCTTTTCCTCTTTCTCTTTTTTTCTTTTCTTTCTCCTTTTTCCTTCCTTTTCCCTTCTTTCTCCTTTTTCTTCTTTTCTCCCTTTCCATGGGCTGACTGACCTGCTTCTCCCTTTCCCCTTCATTGACCTATTGGCCCTCTTTCCTCCTTTCGTCGTCCAGCCCTTCCCCCCTTTCTTTTTCTTTCTTTTTTTCTTCCTCGGTTGGGCCAGCCCAATTGCCCCTTCCTTCCTCCTTCTCCCTCATGCACAAGCCAGCCCTCTCTCCTTTTGTCCCCACCCAACCAACCCACTCCCCCTTCTTCTTCTTCTTCCTCCACCCCTACACTGAACCAAATAGCCCACCATGCCTACACCTTGCCTACAACCACAACCTTCCCTTCTACACCTGCCATTGTAGCTGACCCTCTCCCTCTCTCCTTCGTCTCTTTTCCTTCCATTTTTGACCATGCACAACCCCTCTCATGTGCCCCCTCCCTTCCCTTTTCTTCCTTCCTTTTTCCTGCCACCTTACACCCCGACCTGCAACCCTTCCCTTTAAAACCACCAACCTTACACCTCTACCTTCCCTCCTCTCCTCCTTCTTTTTCTTCTTCTTCTCTACACATTTCTTTCCTTCCTCGAGCCTCCTTTTATCCCCTATTGAGCCCTTTCTCCTTTCTTTTCCCCCTTTTCCTTTCCTCCACTAATTTTATTTCGCCACCCTCAACCACTACCTCTACCGCCTAGCCACACCAACCCCCTAGCCTCCCCTACTTCCTCCCTACACCACCCAACAACCACCACTCACCCCTTATATCCACCCTTCCCTTCCCTTTTCTTTTCTTCTCCTTCTCGACCTCCTCCCTACACACCGCCCTGCCACCAATGTATCCCCTCTTCTGACGCCACTAGAGCCACTGCTCAACTCCCTTACACCTCCTCTACCACCCCTACCTTAGCCAACCGAGATCTCCCCTACACCCCCTCCTTTCTTCTCTTCTTTTTCCTTCCTTCTCCTTCTTCTCCCTTCCTTGCTCCCACCTTTCCATCCCTACTGCTACCGTCTCTGCTACCCTAAGCCTCCAATCCCCAACCCTTGACCACCACCTACACCCTACCATCCCTCCTACACCCAGCCACCACCCTCACTCCCCTCCACAAGCCCTTAACCTTTGCCTCAAATATCCCTTACAAAGAATGTAACACCCCCAAAATCACAGTTGAAAATTTTTGTTTAAACAAACAAATACAAGCACGAGGGTGCTACTGTTGTGATCAGTACAAGCTCGGCCCTCAGCCAGTGTTGTACTAACCACAAGGCTAAAGAAAATTTTTCACAAGACACTAGACAAACTTAAACAAAGATTTATAGAAATAGAATTGTTTATAACATGAAAATCAGAGTGCACGATAAAAGTTGTATAACCCAAATAGGGTACATAGTCAAAGTTCCCAAAAGGGATAAAAGGTACAACAAAACAAAACTAAACTGAAATACAACAAAAACATAGGTAAATAGGGATAGAAGGGAGTCCGGTCAACATCACTCTCGGGCCCCCATGCCAAGTCCAACGATAAACTCTTAACCCCAGCCTATGCCTCATAGGTATCATAGGCATCAAAGATGGCGTCTCCTACCTACACAAACTCAGCAGGGCCCTTTGTTCATGGGAATAAGCAGCACCTATAAAACGGGTGGTCAGTACGCTACGTATTAAGCAAGGTAACCATGCAACTAAGGCCATACACAAAAAGGAATATAATACAAGCAAGATCATAGAGATAAACATACAAGCAATGCAGATAGTAGAGGTCGTGTTACAATTCGATTAAACTTATTCATTAGATCTCTGGTCAATATACCCATTTCACACTATGCTTATTATTAATCCTTACGAGTAAGGAAACCCCACTATTATAGCCGGTGGACCTAAAAAATACCGAAGGTAGAACACACCTGGCCACTATTATTCGCTGGTGGAATGGTCTTTAGGGCATAAGGCACCTGACCACTATTATTCACCGGTGGACTAGTCTGACCCCGACTCTCATGGTGTTTCACTGTAAGTAGATAATATCTTTCCATGGTTTAATATCATTAGGTTTGGTTTTGTTGAGCTTGGGATCCTCCACTATTATAGACAATGGAGGGGAAGCATATAGGGCAGAATACTCCTAACCACAGTTATTCACCGATGGAATGGTCTCCATGGCACCCCGACACCTTTCCACTATTATTCACAGGTGACCCTGTCTAAGCCTGGCTAAATAATCTTTCTCTTTAAGTGGTGGTGTGTAATCACAATGGAGGGAAGGGTTAGATCAATTTCTGTTGTTTGGTGGTGTTAATCATGAGATTATGTAGTAGAAACAATGGTTTAATGTTGATTAAACTAGAAAGAATTCAGGTGGTATTGCTGGATGAATTCGAATGGTTGAAGCTGGTTTCAATCGTTCGAATGAATGAGATCAATGTAGGAAGGAATGCCCCGGGCTTTTCTTGATCAAATTAGACTCAAAATAAAGGATAAAATGTAGGCCTTGCTGTGTTAAAATTGTGCTAAAAAATTTTGTATATTTCTTAGCCATTCCATGCGTGTACAAGGGTATATGTAGGAGGAAGTAGCCGACACATTTTAGCTTAAACCAACCAAAATTCCTACCTTAATTCAAGCCCATTATCCTACTTGAATTAAGCTCAAATAATACCTAATATTAATCACAAATATTATTTTCTAAATGATATTAATGACTAACATTACAAAACCATACAATTAACTATGATACATACATGAAATTACATCAAACCCTAGCTTACATAAAATACACTTAGGGTTAGGGTTTACAACAAGTTAATACAACTAATGATAATCATCACCATATCTTCTTGTTGTAAAGTATCATCCCATGCATGCCATAGTCTTTTATGCTTTGAATACTTGTACACTTTAAGGTGTATTAACATCTTCTTATTGCAAATGTGTAACATACCTACAAGAACAACTTGAATTGTTTTCAACACCAGGCATAGAGAAATTATCAAGAATATTTACTATGATAGGCTCCAATATTAAGAAAGCTAATTCCTCCTTACCTTTAGAATCAAGATGAATATGATAATCATTAGATGCTCCTGCATCATTCTCCCCAAGTTGAGAAGAATTTACCCTCAAATTTTCATCAGAATAATAAGGAGACAGATCACCAACATTAAAAGTTCTTGAAATTCCACCATAATGATCTGGAAGTTTAAGTTCATAAGCATTATCCCCAAAATTTCTTAGTATTTTAAATGGACCATCATATCTTGGCATTAGTTTATTTTTATGTAAATTAGGAAATCTTTCTTTACACAAATGTAACCAAACTAAGTTACCAGGAGAAAACACATGAGGGTTTCAATGCTTATTTTCTTGAGCTTTATACTTGGCATTAGCTTCTTCAATGTTATTTTTTATTTTCTCATAAAGCTATTGAAAAAATTGTACTCTATATTTGGCTTCATAATTTCTTAATTCACCTTTTTTCAAAGGAATCTTATTAATAGGCATGTGAGGATTCACTCTATACACCACCTCAAACGGACTAGTTTGAGTAGTACTAGATGGACTACGGTTATAAGTAAACTCTGCATGAGCTAAATTAACATCCCAATCTTTAGTACTCTTATTAACTAATCCTCTTAATAATGCACCGAGAGTTCTATTAGTTACTTTAGTTTGACTATCAGTTTGTGGATGATGCGAAGTGCTAAATAACAATTTAGTACCAAGCATATGCCATAAAGTTTTCCAAAAATAACTCATGAACTTGACACCCCGATTTGAAACTATGCTTTTAGGTATTCCATAAAGTTTAACAACCTCTCTAAAATACAAGTCAACAACATGCATGTCATCATCGATTTTATTACATGGAATAAAATGAGCCATTTTATAAAATCTATCTACTACCACAAGAATAGAATCTTTACCATGTTACGTTCTTGGTAACCCTAGGATAAAATCCATACTAACTCCTTCCCATGGTTTATCAGGAACGGGTAAAGGTGTGTATAAGACTTTATGAAAGTAACTCTTACTTTTTTGACATGTAGAATATCTACTTATCATGGCTTGTACATGTTTAACCATTCATGGCCAATAGAAATTTTCTTGTAATAATTCCATAGTTTTATGTATACCAAAATGTCCTGAAATGCTACCTTCATGTATTTCTTTTATTGGCAAGTCTCGAATAATAGATCTAGGAATACAAAGTTTATATAGTCTAAACAAAAATCCATCTTGTATAACATAATTTCTATGGTATCTATTTTCTTTACATGCACTAAACATGTCCTTAAAATCTTCATCTTTAGGATATAAGTCTTTGATTATTTCAAAACCTAAGATTTTTGCATCCATCATAACAAGTAATGTAGACCTACGAGAAAGAGCATCGATAACCACATTTTATTTTCCATTTAAATATTTGACAGAGAACACAAAGGATTTTAAGAAATTTACCCATTTTGCATGTCTCAGATTAACTTTCTTTTGACTATGTAAGTATTTTAAAAGTAATACAAAGGGTTTTGGTCTTAGATAATGACTCCATGTCTCTAGACTTAGTATGATGGCAAAGAATTCCTTGTCATAAGTTGAATAGTTAAGTTTAGCTCCATTCAACTTTTCAAAGAGGAATGCTATAGGTTTTTTTTCCTGGGAAAGTACTCCTCCTATTCCAACTCCACTAGCATCACAAGTTACTTCAAAAAGAAGATTAAAGTTGGGTAAGGATAGAACAGGGGCATGACAAAGTTTAGTTTTGAGGGTTTCAAAGGCTTGAGTAGCTTCTTGTCCCCAATAAAATTCAACCTTTTTCATGAGTTGAGTAATAGGTGTAGCTATAGTAGAAAAATCCTTAATGAATCTTCTATAGAAGCTAGCTAATCCTGAAAACTTCTAACATCATGAACATTTTTAGGGATAGGCCATTCTTTTATAGCTCTAATCTTATTAGGATCTACTTTAATACCCTCTCCACTAATAATATAGCCTAGAAAAACTACACTTGGAAGCATAAAATCACATTTCTCAAGTTTTCCATATAGTTTAGCTTTCCTTATCTTATCAAACAATTTCCTCAAATGCACTAGGTGATCATAACCATTTTTGCTATACACAAGAATATCATCCAAATATACAACAATGAAATCACCAAGGAAAGATCGGAGAACTTCATTCATAAGTCTCATAAATGAGATAGGTGCATTACATAACCCAAAAGGCATAACCATCCACTTATAGAGACCTTAGTTTTAAAAGTAGTTTTTCATTCGTCTCCATCTCTAATCCTTAATTAATGATAACCACTTCTCAAATCAATTTTGGAAAATACTTGTGCACCACAAAGTTCATCAAGCATATCTAACTTAGGCATAGGAAAATGATATTTGATAGTAATATTATTCACTGCCCTAGAATCTATACACATACGCCAAGTACCATCTTTTTTAGGCACTAGTAAAGCAGGAACACTACAAGGACTCATATTTTCTCTCACAAATCCTTTATCTATAAGATCTTGTATTTATTTTTGTAATTCCTTATCTTCCTCTGGGTTACATCTATAAGGTAGTTTATTAGGAATAGGCATACCAAGAACAAGATCAATGACATGTTCTACACCACTTTTAGGTGGTAATCTAGAAGGTAAATCATTAGGAAATACGTCATTGTACTCATCAAGAAACTTAATTAGATTAAGATTTTTAATTTGTTACTTTTAAGGTTTAGAATATCTAGAAACTAAAGCATAACAAATTCCTTCTTCTTCTATGCATTTCTCCATAGCCTTTTCATGTAAAAATAATCTCTTTTTGTCATCACTAAAAGGCATATGATCACATAAAGAAGGTGTTAGTCTATACAATTGCTTTTCTTTCTTCACCACATATTCATTAGTTACCCCATCATGAGTTTATTTTCTATCATATAGCCATGGTATACCTAAAAGTAATCCACAAGGATCCATAGGAAAAAACATCACATAGAACTTCATCATGATAGTCTCTAATAGAAAATGTGATTAAAGTTCTTTTGTTTTCTTTAGCTCCTTTATCTTTATTTAGCCATTGTAAAGAATAGGGTTTAGGATGATTATTAGTATCTAAACCAAGTTTATTAACCATTGTTTCACTAGTAACATTTGTACATGAAACACTATCAATAATGAGTTTATAAACCATACCACCTATTTTACATTTAGTCTTAAAAATTTTCTCTCTTTATGTAGGTGTAACATTAGGTTGTATTTGTAAAACTCTTTGAATTACAAAGAATGGATCTCCTTCTTCTTCATTCATAGTTAATATTTCATTAGGAGATTCAATTTCTAAATCCTCATCATCACTACATGGTTCCATGTTTTCTATTTCATGCAAGGTTAAGGCTCTTTAGTTAGGATAATCTCTAGCCAAATATCCATATCCTTTACATTTAAAACATTATTTATTTGCCATTTCAACTACCTTATTTTTACCTTTATCATCTCGATTATTCCTTTTATCATATGAATATGTTGTGTAAAGGTGTTAGAATAGGGATTAGTTGAAGCATTAGACTTAACATAGGCTTTATTTGATTTGGTCAGTCTTTCAAATTTTAAAGCTAATTTAATCAATTCATCAAGAGAATCATAAGAATACATGTCAAGTTTGTCTCTTATCAAATTATTCAAGCCACCTAAGTATCTAGCACACTTTTTTCCCTTTCTTTCTTGAACATCACAAATACGGGCTAGTCTTTCAAATTCTCTAGTGTATTCTTCTATACTAAATAAATCTTGCCTTAGAGTTGTCATTTTTACATACATATCTTGCTCATACTCTCTAAGCAAATTTTTTTTATTATGTTCTTCTTTATCTTTGATTTCTCTTGTCTTTCTCTTGTTCTTTTTAAATTATCATTCCAAATCTGAGCAAACGTTTTGAACTTAAGAGTATCTAGCTTTCATTTTCTCTCATCATCATACTCTCTAAATTCAAAAATAGCTTCAACCTCATGCAACCATTCAAAAAATAAATATACATTCAAATCACCATAAAATTTAGGAAGGTTAAGTTTAATACCTTGTTCTTCATGGTAGGCATGTCTTACTTGAAATGTAGGTGGTCTTCTTTGGTTGCTTGAGCCAAAGGAGCTTATCTCATCTTCTCCATCTTCATTGTGATGTATGTTGGAATGTCCACGTCCACCTTTTGCATGATAGATAGGCTTCATCTTTCCTTCCACACTATCATGGGTGGTATCCATGCGAACTTGACATGGTTTATGCTTTTCTTGTTCGGCTAGCTTAGCTTCCACACTTTGTAGTTGATGTTGAAGTATGGTTTGATTTTGTAATTGAGCATCCATTCGTGTGGTGAAGATCTTGATAGATTATACCAAGGCATGAACTTCTTCACTAGACATAGTGAAGGGTGACACACACTTCTTTTTGTTGCACAAAAAGGATTCCACAAGTGTGTAGGTGCTGTAATTTTTCCTGCAACCAAACAAGGCACAAATTTTTTTGCTAATTCACAACCAAAGTGTAGAGAACTACCTGTAATCTTTGATTAGGCACCAATGAGGGAAATTTAGCCACAATATCATAGCATGCACGCAAGAACCAAATGTTGGAATTATTCTTCTTATGTCGTCCAAATTTCAGCCACATAAAATCATCGAATGCCGAGAGTTTCTTCAACACATATAGGTCTTCAAATTGAAGATTCGAACGTGGTGCATTATAGGAGATGTAGAGAAGACAAATAGGAAGATTATAAAGTGGTATTTTGGAGAGAAATTGAATTAGGTAAGCCGGGACACACGCATAATTGTTCATCCTATGAATTGGACACACTACCAGGTCTCAGAGTTTTCTTTTCCTTACTAGGATTGGTATGCGAAAAGGAAAATGAAATGAATGGATAATTAGTGTTATAAAAAGAAAAATAGGAGAGAAATAGGAGGAAGGAACGATGGAGATAAAAAAAAATTGAAGGAGAACAAACAACACACACAAATGGAGTTGCGATAGAGAAGAAGCTGCTGGTCGAAGGTGGATTCAATTTGGCTGGAGAAAATGCAACAAGATTTTTGCAAGATTTCAAGATCATTAACCAATAACTTCAAAGAAGTTCAAGAAGATTATAATGATACAATAATTCAATGAAAAGAACAAGCTATCGGTGAGTTCTTAATGCAACAACACACACATGTGATAACCTATCTGCAGATGGTTTTTGATCGACAGATTCCAAAATAGCCGATGCTCTGATACCAAAAATGATGTGTAATCAAAGTGGAGGGAAGGGTTGGATCGGTTGCTGTTGTTTGGTGGTGTCAATAACGAGATTATATAGCAGAAAGAATGGTTTAATGTTGATTAAACTCGAAAGAATTCAGGTTGTATTGCTAAATGAACTCGAGTGGTTGAAGCTGGTTTTAATATTTTGAATGAATGAGATCAATGTAGGAAGGAATGCCCTAGGCTTTCCTTAATCAAAGAAGACTCAAAAGAGAGGATAAAACACAGGCCTTCTGTGTTAAAATTGTGCTAAAAAATTCTATATATTTCTTAGCCATTCCATGCGTGTACAACGATATATATTGGAGGAAGGAGCCGACACATTTAAGCTTAAACCAGCTAAGATTCCTACCTTAATTCAAGCCCATTATCCTGCTTGAATTAATCCCAAATAATACCTAATATTAATCAAAAATATCATTGTCTAAATAATATTAATAACTAACATTACAAAAACATACAATTAACTATAATACATACATGTATTACATCAAACCCTAGCTTACATAAAATACACTTAGGGTTAGGGTTTACAACAAGTTAATAGAACTAATGATAATCCTCACCATATCTTCTTGTTGTAAAGTATCATCCTATGTATGCCATAGTCTTGTATGCTTTGAATACTTGTACACTTTAACGTTTATTAACATGTTCTTCTTACAAATATGTAACATACCTACAAAAAAAACTTGAATTGTTTTCAATACCAAGCATAGACAAATTATTAAGAATATTTAATATGATAGGCTCCAATATTAAGAAAGCTAATTATTCCTTACCTTGAGAATCAAGATGAATATGATAATCATTAGATGCTCCTACATCAAGTGGTTAGTATCTTATTCATGTCTTATTCAATAAATATTTCTACCTTTGACATGCATGTCCTTAGACTACTAGCTCACACAACCCGACTACTCCTATTCCCCTAAAAGGGGCATGTCCTATATCTTGGGACCTCTACGCCTCTTAATACATTTACAAATCCTTTTCCCCTTCTCCTCATTTACCATGAATACCTAGCTCCTATGTGTGTGGGTCAAGGCCCATTTCCCTATACATCTAAGTCAACTCATTATCGCCCTCTAGGGTTTTCCCTGAAAAACCCTAATTTGGCCTATATGGCCCATCCTTCCTCTATCCCACACAACTAAATCTCCTTTACCCCAAACACATCACCTCAATTAGATTTAACCCCAATCATTCCAATTGACTTCCCCTTTTACACATGTGACCATGAAATCCTAGTTGGCCACCCCAAACCCTAGCACATCTCTTTTCTTATATGTCATCTCTCCATTACTCGCCTACCATCCTCTCTTCCACATGACACCCACACTCACCATCCATGTGATATCATTCCACTTTTACCCCATATTCCAATCCTATCCATTATTTTCACTTCCACAATCTCCTCCAGTTAGGGTTTTTCTCCCAAACCCTAGCCAGGTTTCCTATGCACCCATATTCCAACCTACATACTATTTTTTACCCATGGACTCTAATAACCCAAACAACACTTGCCTCGCCTTCCTTAGACCTCAAGTAAACTTTTCCCACATAAACCTCATCCCCATGTAAACACCATCCATCCCATGCAAACCCTAGACTTCCCCATGCAAAATTCACTCCACTCTCTTATTTTATCCCTATTTTCCTTTTTTTTGTCCCCTCATATGTCATGAGATAATTAGGTCATTATCATTTCCCTTTGATCAATTCATTTCCCCTTTTCTCCCTTGTCATCCTTTCTCCCCATACCATATCATTAAAGCATCCTAGTATGCATGTCCTAGAGGGTCACATCATATAACACCACAAACATAACATACATATCATTTTACACATGTCATAAGGAGGCCATATAAATGTACCTTAACTCTACGTTGTGCTACAGGCCAGCAATCATAATAACATACGGTACATAACATCACATAACACATGGAATACAAGGCACATACCACACATAATAGGCCTTAATTACATCCTTACCTAATACGACATTGGGCTTGGAGTACGCTCCTACGCCTCCTTACGATTTTGATTTGGTTCACCTATAAGAGGAAAATACTAGGGTTAATTTTTCTCTTCCCAGTATTATCATTATTTCTTACTTTACCCTTATCATAACCTAGTATTAGGGTTAATAATAATAATAGTAGTTTTAAAAGTAAAAATAAGGATGTTATTCTTAAAGTAGCTAATCATGATTTTGCTAATCAAAATAGGTCTTGGTAATTATATTGGTCCATGTTAAAGTATTATGAGCATTATTCATATTACTAAAGATAATAACTTTAATATTAACAACAACAACAACAACAACAACAACAAAAACAATAATAATAATAATAATAATAATAATAATAATAATAATAGTGATAATAATAATAAAAATAATAATAATAATAATAATAAATATTTGAATCTTAATAATAATAATAATAATAAGAGTTCGAATAACCATAATAATAATAATATTAGGACAAATAAATATTAATAATAAGAGTGATAATGATAATAATAATAATTATTATTATTATACCAATAAAATTAAATAATAATTACACTAATTACATTTAAAGGTTAGGGAGGCTAGGGCACAACCTAGGGTGGTGACAGCTAGGCGGCGACGGTGACGATGGTGGAGGAAGTGGAGTTGGAGAGGTGGCTTTCTACACTAGAAGAGGGAGAGTGAGATGGTGGTTGTGGTGGTGGTGGATCCTCTAGTTGAGAGAGTTAGAATAGTGGTGGTGGCATAGCGAAAGTGGCAACGCAGGTGGTCGTTGTTATTATAGCCGAAGGTGGTGGAGGAGGAGGGAGGGTGAAGGAGAGTGAGGCAAGGAGAAAGGAAGATAGGGGGAGGTCGGAGAGACTTTGCTGAGTGTTTTAGGTGGTAGGAGAGGTGGTGGTTATGGTAGGGATGACAGCGCAGAACAGGAAGAAGGGCGGCGATGGAGGAGGATTGACAGATTGGGTAGCCTACTTAGCATGGCTGGGTTGGCTTGTGTAGGGAGAATTAGAGGTATGAGTGGTGTGGTTCGGTGGAGGGTGACATAGGGAGGAGTTGGACAGGTGTTTCAGGTGGTAGTGCTAGGCAACGACGATCGAGGTGTCTGAAGTGGCAGTGGCGCAAGGAAGGCTAATTTTCTAGGTAGTAAAAAACGCCGAATGGGGATTAGTAGGGGGTATTTATAGGCCAATGGAGGGAGGATAAGAAAAGGAGGAAGGAGGAAAAGAGAAAAGAAAAAGGAACAAGGGAGGAAAAAAGGAAAAAGGGAAAAGAAAAAAGAAAAAATGGGTTGGTTGGGGAATTTAGAATATTTTGGTATTTTTAAATATTCCAAAATAAAAAAATTAGTAAAATAATAATTAAATTCCCTTTTAATATTATTTTAGGATATTTTGGGTAATTTTTCCTAAATTATATTTTAATTAACAAAATACCCTAATTTTCAATTAATTAAACTCTTTATTATTTTCCTCTTGATTTTACCTTAAATATTCTCCCTTATTTGAATAAAATATTTTATTTAATTAATTTTTATAATAAATTCCTATTTTAAATTAATTTCCTAAATTAGAATTTTGGGGTATTTCAGAGACCCCTTTACATTTCCCCTCATCCACCACCTTCCACCCTTACTCTCTCATATTTTCCCCTATTTTTGTGCATACAACTCATGCTATCATACAGCGTGAGACTTGTTGTATATTATGAGCAATTTTTCTAATTTTAAGGAATAAAAATATATGTATTTACTAAGTTTTTGATAAAAATTTATTCTTTTTTTTCTTCTACTAATAGAACAATTTTTGTATTATTCCTAGGTATTAATTTTTACTAATCAAAGCTTAAAATTTTAATCGAAGTAGCAGTAAAGTTTAATTATTGCTAGAAATAAGGTAACCATTATGCCCTACTAAAATGTGTGGATTTACATATGCTAGTACATTAGGGTTTTTGAATATATTTGCGTGCATATTATATGGTGTTAAATATATCATGATTTGTAGCAGATGTTAGAATTTAGAATAAGAAGCATGTTATATTGTATCATGTGTACAAATGATGGTTAAGGAAGGAGATTTATTGTTAATAATAATGTTAGATGCATGTGTATGTCATGACAAGCTAGTATGGCCATTTGTAGTAGATATAATATTAATATGAGTCCTAAGGGAATTTTGGTAATTTTTCTTGTACAAAGGGTGTTACCTAAATAAGTATGTATGGTAGGTGATAATGGGTATTAATAATAAATAATACTAGTTGGTGGTGTAGATAATGCATATGTACCATGGGTGTTAATGTTTTATGTGGTAAGGGTATTTTAGTAAATTTGGCAAAAGAAGGGCAAATTAGTAATTTATATGAATAAAAGGGAGTAACTTGGTAATGTTATGAGTCAAAATGGTAATTTGGTAAATTATTAAATAAAAAGGGCATTTTGGTAAATTTGGCATGGAAAATGGATAACTTGGTAATGTTATAAGTAAAAAGGGTAATATGGTAAATTAATAAGTAAGAAGGGTTTTTTGGTAATTTTGGCATAAAAGGAGTAACTTGATAAATTTATAAACTTAAGGGGTAATATGGTAAATTAATAAGTGAGAAGGGTGTTTTAGGTAATTTTGCATAAGAGGGGTAACTTGGTAATTTCATGAATAAAAAGGGTAAATTGGTAATGTAGTAAGTAAAAGGGGGTATTTTGGTAATTTAACAAGTATGAGGGGGGGGGGTATAGTTGGTAATTTAATAATTATGAAGGATAATTTGGTAATTATAACAAGTGTGAAGAGTATTTTGGTAATTATATAGGTATGAAGGGTAAATTGGTAATTTCATAAGTATGAAGGGTATTTTGGATAATTATACAAGTATAAAGGGTAATTTGGTAATTTGACAAGTAAAAGGGTATTCTAATAAATAGGAAAGCAAGAGAGGTAATTTAGTAATTTTTGTAAGTAAGGAGGGATAAATCAGTAATATTCATATAACATGGCAATGGATTTAATAAGCCTCTAAAATAAGACATAAATGATATTATATAATAAGATAAGGATTTATGACCTTAGTATCACTAGTTTAAGTATAACCACGTATATTATAAGGATAAGGGTATTTTAGTAAATCGGTGAATATCATAAGGATAATGTATGGTACAGGGTTGAATGGGTAATTAAGGGTATGATATGATATAACACCCCCAAAATTCACTACTAAAAAAATTCATTTTATTAAAAGAAAATAGCAGAAGCAAAAGGTAAACACCATGAATTTTTTGGATATTATCGCCACACTTAGTATCGGATTGGTTTACTCCTACCGTTCTAATACTAGTGCTAAGGCTAAAAGAAACATAATACGATTTATACAAATTTAATTTAAAATAGATTAGCATACTAAATTCATTACGAAAGATTAAAGCTCACAATTTGTGGTTATAAGAATAAAATCATTTACCAAATATTAAAAAGGTGGAAGAGATACCCTAAGGATTTTATGGATAATCCTTACACTCGTAGCCAAGACCTCTTGAGATGACACCTACAATGGACCTGCAAGGAACACTACCCATTGAATAAGTAGGGGCCCATGAATGGAACCCTTCAATATTATGGTACTGAGTAATCCTTTAAACCAAACTGAAAAGTACGCCCGCATGCAACACATAATACATACACAGTATAAAATGATAACATATGGACTAATTCATCATTCAACACCGCACATATAAGAAGAGAAGTATAAGACAACATCTAGGTACTTAGCAATTTCATCAAGAGAGATAGACACCAAGGCTAAACTTATATTATAATAATAGATCGTAATGATGATAGTACTCTTTTGGTCTCAAGCCATTAATGAATATTATTATTCAATCCTCATATCTTGAATTATATCTATGTGAGTGCGGGAACCCTACTATTATAACTAGTGAATCGGAATACACTTCATGGCATATCACACCTAACCACTATTATTTTCTGGTGAAGCGGTCTCTAGGCTCTTGGCCACTATTATTACTGGTGGATCTATAACACCCCCAAAATTCACTACTGAAAAATTTCGTTTTATTTAAAAGATAATTGCAGAAGCAAATTAATGAAACGTGAACTTTGGAGTATTACCGCCACACTTAGTACCAGACCGGTTCACTCATACCGTTCCAGTACCAAGTGCTAAGGCTAAGAAAAGTAAAATACATTCTGAAAGAAATTCAACACTCATAAATCAAAGTAGCGCATCAAATCGTTTACAAGAATAAAATCCACCAACGGTGGTTACTTTAACAACGTTAATATTTAAAACCAAGAATTTAAATGAGAAAGAGAAAAAGCCATGATACCGAAAAATTCCTTACTCTCCTTCCCGTAACCCACTTGAGTAGCACCTGAAAATACCTGCAAGGGCACTGCCCATTGAATAGGCAGGGGCCTCATAAAGGGAATCCCTTCAGTACTACGGTACTGAGTAACCCTTTAATACCACACTTAAAGACAAGCCCGCATGCGGCACATAATGCAAGCTACACATATAAAAAATGAGAGGCAGGGGCCTCATAAAGGGAATCCCTTCAGTACTACGGTACTGAGTAACCCTTTAATACCACACTTAAAGACAAGCCCACATGCGGCACATAATGCAAGCTACACATATAAAAAATGAGAGATGCATACACAACAATAACAAACATAATACTTTATAAGACACGATCGATACTTTGGGCCTTAAGCCATGTCATAGTGTAAGATCAATATATTCGGGCCTTAAGCCATTACTCCATCATCATTCAATCATTATCACATTTTATATCCATGTGAGTGCGAGAACCCCACTATTATAGCCGGTGGACCGGAAGTCAGCACACAGGGCAGAATGCCTCTGACCACTATTATTGCCGGTGGACCGGAAGGTAAACACACAGGGCAGAACGCACCTGACCACTATTATTTGCCGGTGGACCGGTCTGGCCCCGACTCACATGGTGTTCCACTATAAGTGATTAGTATTTTTCCATAATCTGATTCACATACATAACTGATTTTATTGAGCTCGGGACCCCCACTATTATTGCCGGTGGACCGGAATACAGATAACTCATCATCCAGGGCACAACGCTCCTGACCACTATTATAACCGGTGGACCGGGATATATAAAGAATCATCATCCAGGGCACAACGCTCTTGGCCACTATTATAACCGGTGGACCGGGATACATATAACTCATCATCCAGGGCACAACGCTCCTCGCCACTATTATAACCGGTGGACCGGTACTCAATATCATAATCATCTGGGCCCGACTCATTAATATTTCACTTTCAATAATAGTATCTTTCCTTTCTTTAATCAGCACATCAATCATATTTATTTGCCTCGAATGGGAGATCAATAACCCGAGACACAAAGGTACACCGATCGTACCGGTGCATATCAGCTACTCAGTACCCTTCAACCATGAACCCAAGGACGCAAAGGTACCCTGGTCGTACTGGTGCATAAAGCTAACTCAGTACCCTACCGACAAGGATACCTAATCCATAAGTATGCATACCCTCTAACTAGGTCCGTAGAGCTAGAAAGAGTAAGATATAGGGCCTGGTTGGGGCACAAAGGCACACCAGCAAATACCAGAATAATCATGGACTAAACCACGTCCATAGGGTAGCGACCCCTAAGGAGTCACCATTCCCGATCTCGAGGTCTTTCACTTTAAGTAATAGTGTCTTAATTAAGGTGATCACAAAAAGCACGATAATCAGATACTTATTCACTTTCAATTGTTCCGATATCATTAATCGTTTCTTATTCAGATGATTATCCAAGATATCACAGAGAAACCATTAAGGCCATACTAATTATCAAATACTCTTACTTGGATAATCAGCATTATTTAATCATATTAATGTTCCACAATCTCAAAGACGTGTTAGGTACAAACTACTCATTTTCCCTTTACTTATATAATTGTTAAGTATCCATTCCTTACTTGATAAATTACCACATTACCCTTAAGGTTGCATAATTACCAAATTACCCCTTGTCCACTTTAGATTACCAAATTGTCTCCTACACTTTTTAGATCACCATTCACCCCTTATAATTACTACACTTATCATATTTCCCCTTTGGTTGGTTATATTACCAAATCGCCCTTCTCCTTTGTTATAATTACTAAATTACCCTTGAGTTGGATAAACTACTACATTACCCTCCTTCATTATCATGATTACAATTTTGCCCCTTTAGTTGGTTAAATAATTATCACTTTACCCCTTAATCGGCTAAATTACCAAATTGCCCCTTCAGTTGGATAAATTACCAAATTGCCCTTCTCCTTTATCATAATTACCATTTTACCTCTCTCAATTATTTTAATTGCCATTTACCCTTTTCAATTATCATAAATTCCAAATTAACCTTCCTCATAATTAATTTATCCTTCTTCATAATTATAATTACAAATTTTACCCTTCTCCATATTTAAAATTACCATAATGCCCTTTAATTGGTTAGTTTACCAAATTACCCTTCTATAGCATCATACTTATCCAATTGCCCTTCTACAATCATAATTTAATTGCGAAATTATCTTTTGTCGTTATCATAATTACCAAGTTACCCCTTACTCCCAAGTTTACCATAATATCCTTTTATTTACAAAATTACCATTTTACCCCTTACATCCAATTTTACTATATTACCCTTTTGCTTGTAAATTACCATAATACTCCTTTTACTTTACAAATTACTATTTCACCCTTTCACATCCAAAAATTACCATTTTTATCTTTCCATACATAATTACCATTTTGCTCTTCTTTTCCAAATTACCATATTACCCCTTTACTTATAAATTACCACTTCACCATTCACTTATAAAATTTACCATATTACCCTTATGAAATTACGATTTTGCCCCTCTACCTCCAAAATTACCATAGTGCCCTCCTTCATCCAAAATTACTATTTTACCCCTACTTCCAAAATTACCATTTTACCCTTCTTTCTCACAACTTACAATTTTATCCTTTACTTGTAAATTATCATTTGGCCATTTAATCATAAAATTTCCATATTATTCTTTTATCTCAAAAATTACCGAAATACCCTTTTCACTTATAAAATTTCCACTCAACCCCTTTATTCACCATTTTTATGAATTTGCTAACACTACATAAAATAATGATATTAATACTTCATTTTTATCATCTAAGTCCACCAACTTGTCATTTCTCAACATAATACTCATTAGCAACTACATACATTGATTCACATACCTCATAAGCATAATTACTAAAATACCCTTAAACAATAACATCATTCATGCATTAGCAACATGATACATCATAAACAAGTATTTAACATTTCCATCCATAATCAAACTCCTTCTTTATTTAACATACCTACATATGGCACAAAAGTTATCATGCTTTTTCTTTTTATCAAACAATATAAGAAACCATATACATATCATGCTAAGCATACAAAACATGCATAAAATCATACTAAACCCTAAATGTGCTAGCATGTGTTTTTTCCATATATTTAAGGGAGGATTAACGGTTACCTTAATCTCGCAAGATATCAAATCTTACCAAGCATAATTAGCAACTCAACACCTAAAAATAATATCCATCATATTTATGTTAGAAATAAGAAACCAAGCATAAAAATTTGTAAAAGTTTAATTAATAGAACACTTAATATAAAATACCATTATACCTTAAAAATTATCCAAATAATTTTTAAAATGAAGGGAAGCTCACGCTGCATGAGCAGCGTGAGTCTCATGCAAAAATGAGGGGTGGAAGGGTTCGAAGAGGGGGTGAAGGAAGCAAAATCTATTATTTTTGGGTTAGGGTATTTAGGCTAGAAAAGAAGGTGGTTAGGGGAGGTTCTAAGGCAGGGGAATGGTACAGAAGTGAAGAGGGGGTGTAGGTGGAGGCTAAGGGTGGTTTCACGGCGGCATAGGGCGGCGGAGACGGCGGCGGCAAGGCGACGAAGTTGTCTGCCGAGAAGGGTCGAGGGGAAGGGGTTGTGAAGGAAGGACCAGGAGAGGGAAAAATGGAGGGGTGCAAGAGTTAGTTTCGGCCAACTAAGGCATGGCGGTTGTAGAGGGGGTTGCAGGGTGTCGAATAGTGGGTTGGGTGGCGGCAGAGGTGGCCGGACGGCGGTGGTAGAGGCGGTTGCAGGTGGCTTGGCGGTAAGGGAAAAAAACTGGGGAGAAAAGAAAAGGGGTCAAGAAGGGAGGGAGTGTAGGGCTCGAAGGGGCTGCGTGGTGGTGCAGGGTGGTAGTAGGCGGTGGCAGAGGGCGGCGCAGGGGCTGGGCGAGGTGGTTCAGGCGCCGGTGGGCGGGGGTGATAAGAAAACGTGGAGGAGAATGGAGGGAGAAGGAAGGAGAGAAAAGGGAGCTCGGGGAAGGGTGATAGGCTCGAAGAAATGTGCGAATGAGGGGCTTGGGAGATGAAGAAAAAGAAGAGGGAGAAGAGAGGGGCAGGGCTAGCCGGCGATTGGTGCTGCAGGTGGAAGGTGGTGGTCGGGTGGCAGGGGAAGACAGGGAAGAAGGGGGAAAGAAACAGGGGCACGCGGAGTGTGGTCTAGGGCTAGTTTGGCTCGAAACGGGAAGGAAAACGACGGGGGAAGAGAGAGGGAGAGGGAGTAGGTGGTGGTGGTAGGTGTAGGGTGGCGGTCGGCGCTCGACAATGGCAGAAAAAAGAGTCGGGCGTGGGAGGAGGAAGAAAGGAGAAGAAGAAAGGGACTGGCGGCTGGACCGGCGCAGAAAAGAAGGGAGTCGGTCGGTCCAGGGGAAAAAGAAAGGAGGGCGGGCTGGCGTGCTGGGCGGCGCGTGAGGGAGAGAAGGGGGGAGGCGAGCCGAAGGCCCAATGCGCAGGGAGAGGGCTGGCCTGGTGAGGCAGCCCGAGGGAGGAAGAGAAAAAAAAGAAAAAAGAAAAGAAGAAAGGGAAAAAGGGCAAAAAGGGAATGGAAAAATAGGAAAAATGATTTAATTTAATTTATAAAATCGTAAAATATAATATTCTTGGTAAATTATTTAATTCAATAATTTAATTTATTATAATCTAATATTTTAGTTTAAAAAGGATAAAGTTGGTAAAATATTAGTTTTGGAAAATTATTTAAATAAAATAATATGATAAATAGCAAAATATTTATTTTTAATTTATTAAATACTTTTATCCAAATTTACATACTCTAAAATCTATAAAATAATTAAAATAAATAATTTTACAGGCTAATTTTATTTCAAATAAAGTTATTTATTAAAATATAGATTTTCGAAATTTTTGGGGGATTACAGGATCGGTCTAGCCCGAACTCACATGGTATTCCACTATAAGTAATTAGTATTTTTGCATGATTTATTCACATCTAAGAGTTGGTTTATTGAGCTTGGGACCCCCACTATTATAGCCTGTGGATCGGAATATGCATATACATCTTCCAAGGCAAAGCGCTTATGGGTCACTATTATAACCGGTGGACCGATACACATGATATAATGCATCTGGGCCTAACTCAATCGTCTTTCACTTTACATGATTAGTGTTTTCCCTTTTAATTAGTGCAACAGTTCCATTTATTCGCCTCAAGGGGGAGATTAAGAACCCTGAGATACAAAGGTAAACCGGTCATACTGGCACATACAAGCAACTTAGTAACCTTCAACCATCAACCTAGGGACACAGTACCCTACCAATAAGGATACCTAATAAAATGCCCAAAAAATATTTATTTTAATAAATATAATTAAATAAGGGTTTATTAGGGAATTAATTTAATTAATTATTTTATTTGAAATGGGAAGGATTTATTAAGGAAAATTCATAAGGAATTTACAAATATTTTATAAAGGAAAAATTAGGCTTTTTGCTAATTAAAAAGGAATTTAGGAAAAATATTTTAAAAACCCTAAATTAGCCTAAAAAGGAAATTTAACATTATTTTATTTTAAATACCCAAAATATTCTAATTAATTTCTTTGACCCCAACCTACTTAAGTTTTTCTTTTCCCTTTTCCCTTTTTCTTTTTCCTCCTTCCTTTTTCTTTCTTTTCTTTCCTTTCCTTTCCTTTTCTTTCTTTTCCTTCTTCCCGATTGGGCCTGTGGCGCGGCCCAATCATTTTCCTTTCTTTCTCTTCTTCCGCGGCCCATCACCGTGCGTTTCTTTCTTTCCTTCAGCAATCAAAACACTTTGTATTATGCTTTTCCCCTAGAATGCCACATTCAATTTAAGAACCTTATAACCTTGCTGACCAGTCCGGTTCTTCTTCGTTTTCTTTTCTTTCTTTTTTCCCCAGCCGCCTGGTTCACCTCCTTCTTCCTCCTTCCTCCTCCTCCGTCGACCTACACCTTCGAAGCTTAAAAAATGCCACCACCAGCCACGCTTGACTTGACCGGCCATTTTCTCTCTCTTTCTCTTCCCCTTGACTCACATTTAGCATGGTCTAACCCATTTTCCTTTTCTCCCTCTCGAAGTCTCCATTTTCCTTCGCGAAAGGTCGAACACGACCTAAATTTGTGCCAGTTGACTAACGTCATCGACTACCCCAAACCCTACATGCATTGTCCTCTTACCAACCTTCAGAACCCTACCATTCCCTCCAAAACTCTATAAATACCCTTTGGTTGTGTGTTTTCAAAACGTTTTCCCCGAAACCCTAAGAGCCTACCCTGTGCACCACCCTGACTTCAGATGACCTTTTCTTCGTTGTTAGCCAACTACGCCGCCACCTCTTCCTACCAAAATCTTCCCTACACCACCCTTTAATTAACTGATCCACCCAACTCCCTTGGTTCTTCTCGCACGAGCCATCACAACCGTGCGAAGTTCCCTACCCATCAAACCAAAATATTACACCTACAACCCCTCGAGCCATCATCTGCCACCACATCCGCCACTTCTATTGCCCTCTACACCACCCAAAAGTTGCTACTAATCTTCCTCCACCTAGCCATAACCTTCTTTTCTCCTTTCTCCTCCTCCTCCCCTCTCTTTCTTCATCTCTTCATTTTGGCCGCCACCTCTGCCACCGTGCACCGCTGCCACTTGCCGCGCCACCACCCTCAATTCACTCCTCTCAGCCTAGGCTACCACCAGCACCTTAACCGCCACCCTTATTCTCCATCTATTCTTCTCAAACCCCAACTTTTCCCCTTTTACCCCTCTTTTCCGGCCACTACCGCCATCGCCGTGCACCACCGCCGGTGCTACCCATCTCCGCTGACTCAAGGTGAAACCCTAGACCCTCTCAGCCCTTCTCCCCTATTTACTTAAGTTTATTCTAATTTATTTATAATTTTAGCATTTATTTGATAATAATAATAATAATAATAATAATTATTATTATTATTATTATTATTATTATTATTATTATTATTATTATTACTACTACTACTACTACTACTATTATTATTGGATGTAATATTAATGTCATATTTTCTTGGTAGGGTCGGGAGTAGGAATAAAATATTTAAGTTGTTAGTTTTGAATTATAGGCATTAATTGAATTATTATAAGTTTCATTATTATTATTATTATTATTATTATTATTATTATTGTTAGTATTATTATTTTATTATTTATATTATTTATTTAAGGAGGGTCGAAGCCCTATTTCATGTTAATAATTCACATACTCATATTTTATTTTTATTATTAATAGTATTTCTACTATTATTAATACTATTATTATTATTATTACCTTTATTATTATTAACATTATTACGAGTAATAGGTGTTATTAATATTATTATTACTATTAATAAATAGTACCTTCATTATTTGGAGGTAGGGTCTAAAACCCTACCTTGTATTTTTAGACTTATGTTGTTGTTGTTGTTGTTGTTACTACTACTACTACTACTACTACTACTACTACTACTAATATTAATATTATTATTATTACTATTATTATTATTATTATTATTATTATTATTATTATTATTATTATTATTATTATTATTATTATTATTATTATTATCATTATTAGTATTAGTATTATTTTGGTGGAGGATAGAAACCTTTATATCACCTTCCGTTTTGAATTACATTAATATTATAATTAGTAGTTTTTAATAGGATTTCGTATAGTTAATTTTAGTATAGTAATATTTTAATTAAAAACCTAGTCCTAGGATAAGTTAGTAAATAATAGTATTTTTAGGAGGGAACCTAATTATAGTTTTCCCCCATAACAAGTGAGCCCAGTCAAAGCCCTTAAGAGGTATAGGAGCGTGCTCCAAGACCGGTGGCATTTTAGGTAAGGGAGTACTAAGGCCGTTGGGTATTATGTGTTTTATATGCCATGCATGCCATGTGATGTGAACTATCATGTATTTCATGCGTATTTGCATAACTATCATATGTGCAGCATGATATGGAGTTAAGGTAAGACCGTGGATTAAATGGTGGCATCAGTATTATGTGTATGGGTTGTGATATTATTGTGGTATGGTGTGGCCCATAAGACATGAATGATAGGGTTTGTAAAATAATGATGCGAGTGTCATAATGTTTACATGGAAATAAATGTTGCATGGCGTTAGGGTTTTCATGGGATTGGGGTTGGCATAGAGTTAGCGTTGCATGGAGTTAATGCTTGCATGGAGTTAATATTTGCATGTATGGTGGTGTTAGGGTTTGCATGGGAGCTAGGGTTTATGTGGAGATAGGGTTGCATGGGAGTTAGGGTTTGCATGGGAGTTAGGGTTTGTCATGGTTACCATGGTTTGGTGTGGTCAACTACAGTTGGGAGGATAAGAATAGTAGAAGTTATTCATGCATGTATGGGCGATTGTTTTTGAATAAGATACTTAAGAAACTAATCACTTAAAGTGGAAGATATTGAGTCGGGTCTAACCGATCCACTGGTAAAAATAGTGGGGGATCCCGAGCTCAATGAACACAAACCAGAATTGCTAAGGCACTTAAAAGATACTAATTACTTATAGTAGAATACTATGTGAGCAGGAACTAGCCGATCCACTGGCTAGGAATAGTGGTGTGGACTATTGTCCCGTAAGTGACCAATCCACCAGTGAAAAATAGTGGTGTGGACTATTATCCCACAAGTGACCGGCCCACCGGCTAAAATAGTGGGGTGTTCCTGTACTTACATGGGTTTGATAAAAGACATGGTGTATATTAACTTCCGATAAAAGATTAATTAAATAATTAATTTGGACTTTTTGGGCCTTTGTGAGTGGGTTTGATCATTTGTAAGCTGTATAATTTTGTGCATGACCTTATGTATTACATGTGTGGGTTTGAAAGTGTAAGTTGAGTATTATCCTGCATGATTTTATGTGCTTATGTGTTGGCCTTAGTGCTCGGTTACCTTACTCAATACGTAGCGTACTAATCACCCCTTTCATGGGTGCTGCTCATTCCTATGAGCAGAAGGCCCATCTGACGTGTTGCAGGTATGCGATGCGTTCTTTGATGCCATTGATGTCTATGGGACAGCAGGTGGGGCTGAGTGATGATTTTGGGTTGGGTTGGGTCCTGAAGTGGCGTGGCCATTTTCCATTATGAGATTACTAATCCTATTCTCTTTTAATTATGTTTGATACTTCAGAAATAATTTTATTATTGTCGCTATTTTTCTCCTTTGAAAAACTATAGTTAGTATTTCGAACTATGTAAAAACTTATGCGTACTTTGATTTCCATATTTATGAACTTTGGATTATTTAATAATGATGTGAGTAGTTTCTTAGTCTTAGGACTTGGTACTGGAATGATAGGACCGGTTTGGTACTAAGTGTGGCGGTAGCATCCCTAGAATTTACGGTTTTAAAAAAAATGTGTGTAAATTTTGGGGTGTTACACCTAATCCATAAGTATGCATATCTCCTAAATAGGCCTGTAGAGCTAGATAAAGTAATATGTAGGGCCTGGCTGGGGCACTAAGCAACACTAGCAAATACTAGAATAATCATAGGCTAAACCACGTCTTTAGGGTAACGACTCCTAAAGAGCTACCATTCCCGATCTCGAGATCTTCCACTTTAATTATTAGTGTCTTAATTAAGGTGACCACAAGAAGCATAACAACCACATACTTATTTACTTTCATTTGTTTTTTATATCATTAAGTAATCCTTATTCATATAATTATCCATGATAACCTAAAGGAATCACTAAGGCCAGCATTCTTTCAACCAATTCCTATTCAAGATTTGTTTCCATTTATTTAGATACCATAAGGGTTATCATATCATAATCACATTACGGCCTTAGAGTTTGGTTAATTCACATCGAAGGATCATGGCACACATAATCCTAACATGCCCTTAATTCAAACCTAACACCCAATACCATGCATGATTAATGATAAAGACACCTCCTTCATGAATTTGAGATAAACACAGTACCACACCCTTAATTATCCATCCAATTCTAGGCTATGCCATGTTCTTGTGATACTTACGAATTATCAAATACCCTTACCTTGCTATTCAATGTTACTTGAGTCTTATTATGAAACCCCATCAACCCATTGACATGTTAGATACAAGGTTACTGATTTACCTCTATCATCTCTACAAAATTACCGAAATACCCCTTACTTATATAATTATTAAGTTATCACTTTTTACTTACCAAATTACCATATTACCCTCCATGTTACATAATTACCAAATTGCCCCTTACTTGTGTTAGATTATAAAATTATCCTCCATACTTATTAAATCACCAACTTTATCCCTCATACTTGTTAAGTTACCAATTTGCCCTTCTAGTGGATGAAATTACCGTATTACCCCTTTATAATTATCTAAATTACCAAATTATCCCTTATGCTTATTAAGTTACCAAATCACCCTTCATACTTGTTACACTTATCAAATTTCTCGTTTGATTAGTTAGATTACCAAATTGCCCTTCTTAATTATTATAATTACCAAATTGCCCTTTTAGTTGGTTAAATTACCAAATCGTCCTTCTCCACTATTATAATTACCAAATTGCCCCCTTTAGTGGATTAAATTACTAAATTACCCTTCTTCATTTTTAAAACTATTAACTTGCCCTTTTAGTAGGTTAAATTACCAAATTTCTTTTTATTATTATTATTATTATAATTGCCATTTTACCCTTCTTTCTACAAAATAACTAACTTACCCTTTCTTTTCTACCAAATTACCAAAATGCCATTTTCCTTTATACCAAATTACTATTTTACCCTTTTACCTTTCATAATTTCCAAAATACCCTTCCTTTAGGCCAAATTACCATTTTACCTTTTACATTACATAACTACCAAAATACCCTTCATTTATACCAAATTACCATTTTACCTTTTACTTTACATAATTACCAAAATACCATTCGGTTATACCAAATTACCATTTTACCCTTCTACTTTATTAAATTACCATTTTACCCCATTACTTTATAAAATTACCATAATGCCCTTTCCATTATATTTAATACACCAAAATACTTTCTTATACCCAAAAATTACCAAGTTATTCCCTCTCTATGTAAAAATACTAAAATACCCTCCTTCTTTGTCCATTTACCATTTTACCCCCTTTACTCTTATAATTTACTATTCTATCCTTATTATACCACTTTTACCAAAATACCCTCACTACATAAAATATCAATATTTATGCTCCATACCCATCATCAAACTCCACCACCTATTATCATTAATACATTTTAGAACCTACCACACACATATTTAGGCCACACCTTTTACACATGCAAAAATTACCAAAATGCCCCTAGGTTTTATATTAACATTACTTATGCAACAAATGGCCATATTAGCATATCATGTCATACATATAAACTTAACATTACGATTAGCAACAAATCTCCTTCCTTAAGCATTATTTCTACACTTAACACATAAATTAACAGGCTTTCCTTTTTATCAATCAGCACATGCAACTAAATACATTATGCTTAACAACATATATCATACATATAAACATATTAATAATCCTAATGTGCTAGCATATGTATATCTATACGTTTTAGTAAGGCTTAATTATTATCTTATTTCCTGCAAAAATCAAACTTTACTAGTATCTCGGTTAAAGATTCAATCTTTTATTAGTAAAAAACAATCTGTAAATAAATATAACAAATTAGCATAAAAGAAGTAGAAAATCAAAGGAATAATTTTTATATCAAAAGATTAATTAATATATATCAATACCAACTATTTTTATACCTTGAAATTAATTAAATTTAGGCTAAAATGAAGGCAAGACTCACGCTACTCATGCAGCATGAGTTGCATGCAGAAATGAAGGAGGAAGGGGGTTGAAGGGAGAGTTAGGAGAATGTAGGGAGTTGGTTTGGGTTGGGGTTTTAGGAGTGTGGTGGAGAGCAGGTGGAGGGGAGTTAGGGTGGAGGTTGGGTGCAGGGATGAAGTGGGAGTGTAGGTGGTGATCGAGGGTGGATGATCAGTGGCCAAAGGTGGAAAAGGTAACTGTAGGGGTGGTGGAGGAGAAGAAGGAAAGGAAAAGAAGAAAGAAAAGGAGGGGCTGCAAGGCTTAGTTTTAGTCAAGGGAGGCAATGGGTGGTGGGGGAGGTTATAGGAAGTAGATTGGTGGCCTTGGTGGTGAATGAAGAAGCAAAACGACAGCAGACGATGGTGGTGCAAGGTGGAGGCAAAGAAAGGGGAAAGAAAAGGAAGGAGAAGAAGGGTGGTTGTAGGGGGCTTGTGGGGGTGGCTTGATGGTGTAGGGAGGTAGTAGGGGGTGGTGGGAGGTGGTGTGGGTGGTTGGTTGGGAGGTGGTAGTGGCGGTGGAGGGTGGCGGAACAAAAATAGGGGAAGGGAGAGGAGGAGAAGAAAAGAGAAAAAGGGGAGGTCTGCAAAGGGAAGTGTGGCTCGAGTAGGGTAGAAATGAGGTATAAGAGAAGAAGAAAATGAGAAGGGGTGGAGGGGAGGTAGGTGTGGTCGGTTGGGTGGTAGGTTGCAAGTGGTAGGAGGTGTCGAATTATAGAGAGAGGGAAGGGAAAGAAAGGAAAAAGAAGGCATGCGGGGATGGGGGTGTAGGATGGGTTTGGTCCAAAAATTGAAAGGAAAGGGACGGGGGAGAGAGAGGGGAGAGCAAGGCTATAAGGGGAGTGGTTGGTGGCAGTTGCAGGCTGTAGGAGGGAAGACATGGCATAGGTGGTTGATGGTCGGGGAAAGAGGGAAGAAGAAGGAGAAGAATAAGAATGGGAAAGAAGGAAGGCCGGCTGAGAGAGGGAGAAAGGAGGGTGAAGCAGGCCGGCCCTCGTGCAGGGGAAAGGGGGAGGAAAAAAAAAAGAAAACTTGGTTGGCCTAGCTAGGGGGAGAAGGAAAGAAATAAAAGAAAGAAGAGGGATGGGTTGGGTCGATGTCGGGTGAGAGAGGGAGGAGAAGGGAAGGGGGATGGGAAGTGGCTCAACATAGGGAGGAAGGGTTCACCGCAAGCCTAGCGGCTCAAAGGAGAAAAAGAAGAAAATGAAAAACAAGGAAAAGAAGAAAAAGGAGAAAAATTGAAAAGAAAAATGGGGAAGAATAAAATAAAATAATTTTTAGAATAATAGGATTTAATATTTTTGATAGATAAATTAATTTAATAATTTAGTTTATTATAATTTAATATATTGGTTTAAAAAGGATGATTTTGTAAAATATTAGTTTGAAAATTATTTAAATAAAATGAGTATGATAAAATAAAAAAATATTTATTTTAATTTGTTAACTATTAATATCCACTTTTATATTCTCAAAAATCCACAAAATAAATAACTTAAATAAATTTAAAAGTTAATTTTTCCAAATAAAAGCTATTTATTAAATTATAGGTTTTAAAATTTTGGGATATTACATCATGTTTATTTCATAATCATGCAAGAGGTACCTTAGCTATTAATTATGCATGGAAATGTGTGTGTTGAATGTGCTAGAAGTACATTTTAGGATTTATGTCTTCAATGATCCCGTGGTATGGAGTACTTAATTTTATGACTAGTATTATAATTATGATATAATAACCTATTATATCATGTGAATAAATGGAAATGAATTCTATAATCTAAATAAAGGATAAGAGGAAGTCTTAGACTTAGGGGAATTTTGGTAATTTGACCTAAGGTGCCTAAGTATAAGAATTAGAATTTAGGATGACCTCAGTGGACTATTTAAGTTAACATGGACATTAATACTAATAAGGATTACTTAATAATAGTATTAATTATGTGATTGATGTCTTTCTCATGGTTACCTTAATTAAGACACTAATAATTAAAGTGGAAGACCTCGAAATGGTGGCTCTTTAAGAGTCACTACCCTAAAGACATCGTTTAACCCACAATTATTTTAGATTTTTGCTAGTGAGCCTTAGTGCCCCAAGTAGGCCCTACATTTTACTCTATCTAACTCTACGGACCTATTTAGGGGGCGTGCATACTTATGGATTAGGTGTCCATGTCAGTAGGATACTTGTGTGTCCTCGTGCACCAGTGTGAATAGGGTACCTTTGCGTCCCTAGGTTGATGGTTGGAGGGTACTATTTTGCTTGTATGTGCCAGTATAACCGATGTACCTTTGTGTCTATGGGTTTGTGATCTCCCACTCGAGTTAAATAAATAGAATTGTTGTGTTAATTAAATGGAAAATACTAATCATTTAAAGTGGAATATTATTGAGCCAGACCCAGATAGATTATATCATTTATCCTGGTCCACCGATTATAATAGTGGCTAGGAGCATTTTTCCCTAGAGGTTGTATATGTATACTGATCTACTGGCTATATTAGTGGCTAGGTGCGTGTTACCTCAGAGTGTATTTTGGTCCACCAGTTATAATAATGTAGGATCTTGAGCTCAATAAACCAAACCTTAGATGATAATAATTCATGAGAAAGAAACTAATCACTTATAGTGGAACACCATGTGAGTCGGGGCTAGACTGATCCACCGACGAGAATAGTGGCTGGGAGCCTTTTGCTCTGGAGACCAGTTTACCGACGAACAATACTGGCCATATGTGTTCTGCCTTAGGGTATAATTTTGATCTACCATTTATAATAGTGAGGTTCCTATACCCACATGGATATAATTCGAGAGAGGATGTTGAATAATGTTTGGTTAATAGCTTAAGACTAGAAATGTTGATTTCACCTTTATGATCTATTGATATAGTATAAGGACGGCCTTGGTGCCTGTCACTCTTGATAAGTGATGGAAATGCTAAGTAAATGGACCTTATGATATGCATTTCTTATTATATGTTGTGTTACATTATGTATTGGCTCATATGTTGTCGTGATTATCTCTATGCTTGTGTATGTTATTAATTTACATTGTTTAATTATGATGTGTTACATGTGGGTCCTACATTTTACTTTAGTATAAAGGATTACTCAATTTCGTAGTATTAAAGGGTTCCATTTCTGGGTCCCTGCCTATTCAATGGATAGTGTCCATTGTAGGTTAGCCGCAGGTGCTATTCAAGCTGTCATCGGGTAAGAGTGTAAGGACTGTCCGAGAAGGTTTCTATTTTTTTGTTTCAAACCTTCATAATTCTTTATGTAATTATTCTATTTTTTTATAACCACTAATAGTGGATTTTACCTTTTTGTAATGTGATTTATTGCGCAACTCTTATTTGGTTATAACTTAGTTTTGTGTAATGCGCTCCCATTCTTTTTAAGCCTTAGCACTTAGGGATGTAAACGAGCCGAGTCGAGTCGAATACCCTGAGGCTTGGGCTCGGCTTATTTAACTAAATTTGCCTAAAATGATGTTTGGGCTCAGCTTGTTTAACTAAACGAACGAGCTGGACCGAGCTTTTAACTAGCCGAGTCGAGCCGAACTCATGAGCCAAAGCCAAAAAATGAACCGAGTCGAGCTTTTTCGAGCTCGGGCTCAACTCATTTAACTAAACGAATAAGCTGAATTGATCTTTTAATAATCTGAGCCGAGCTGAATACCAAACTAGTTTAACTCATTTTCAGCCCTAGCACTTGGCTCTAGAACAGTAGAAGAAAATCGGTTTAGTACTATGTGTGGCGGTAACATCCTCAAAATTTACTATTTTTGCTTCCGCATAATTTTTAATTAAAACAAAATTTTTCAGTAATGAATTTTGGGGTTGTTACGAAAGGTGATACCTTTTATTTGTTGATACATGTTGGTATGAAGAAATGTAGTTGTATGCATGATTTGCATGTTTACATGACATAAATTGAAAAAAGAGCATGCAAATGGAGAAAATGCATGATAAATATAGTTAGAAAAATGTAGGTTGATGTTAATACATGTTCTAAATCGACTAGAAATGATTTTCACGCAAGAATCTACATGAAATTTGTGAATTGATGCTGTGTTAGGGTAAACCAATCAACTGGTTCCTACAATAGTTGATGGGTTGACACAACCTATTGAATGGTTTGCCTTTAGAGACCTTCATCTTGTTCTCTGCTTAAACCCATGGATTGATTTGGTAAAACCAACCGATTGGTCTATGAAAAGTTAACTAGTTTGCCCAAACCAATTGACTAGTTTGAAGGAAGCATAGTCTGGTTGAGTTGAACTGATCGACTAGTCAACCCAAACTGAATAATTGGTTGGTGCAATTGATTGATAAGTTGGGCTAGACCAATTAACTAGTTTGGCTTGTCTACATGATTTATTTCCTTGTGGTTCATTTATGTCTAGGTGTTATGTTTGGGACTATATCATGATTATTAAAGGGATGAAATATAGATTTTAACAAGGATTATTGGGCTAATTAAGGGATTGAAATGGATCCTAACTTATGACATACATTATGAGTAATATAAAGGCTAAAGGTGTAATTCACTTGTAATTAGTCATAAAGCGGAAGTAAGAGTAATGGAAATCAGTAAGGGCTTGGGTTAAACCATATGATAGATATGTATTTCACCGGACATGGATAAATGATAAACACATCCTTATAAATAAATTACTAATCACTTAAAGTGAAGGAAAGTCGAGTTGAGTATGGGTTTGGGTTACCCGATCCTCAATTAGCTATCAGGGGTTAATCTACCTTTGGGCATTTTTTGTGCGTTCAGGTAGGATCTTGAGAGGTCCCGGTGCCTTACCTACTCTAGACACTAATGATGTATTAGGCGGTATAGATAATAAAGGGTTTGGTTACCTACGTGGTTGGCTTCAACTTGGACTTTTGTCCATATTGGTTGTCTTTAGGCTAGACTTATGTTCATTGTGGTGATTAGCTTTGGCCTAGACTTATGTCCATTTTGTGAATAGCTTCAGCTTGGACTTTATGTGTAACACCCAAAAAATTCACTACTGAAAATTTTCATTTTATTAAAAAAAATAACAAAAGAAAAGAAAACAAAACTGTGAATTTCGGGGATATTACAACCATATTTAGTACTAGACCGGTTTACTCCTACTGTTTCAGTACTAAGTGCTAAGGCTAAAAGAATAAAAAATAATTTTCTTGAAACTCAAGCCATATTTAAATCAGAGTAGCGCAAATCTTAGTATTAAAACCCTCACCGGATAGGTCGGTCCGACCACTGAACCAACGAACTAGTCGAGTCATCAGCCAGATTTCATATATCAATTCTAAAGATCTCGGAACCAGTGAAAATCGGTCGGACCGGTGAAAACTAGAGAACCGATTAAAACAATGGTTGGGAGCTAGTTAAATTCATGTGTAGTTTAATTTTTTATATATTTTGTATTTTTGACTTAAACTATACCACTGGTTCAACCAGTACAAACCACTTGTCCGACCACTAAACCAATGAACCAGATATGATACCGAATCGATTATCGGTTTGGTTTTTAAAACTATGGTGCAAATGGTTTCATTACAAGAATAGAATCCACCAATGGTAGTTACGAGAATAGAGATTACATTTAAACTAGGAATTAAAAGGTAAAAGATATACCCTAATGACTTTCCGGATAATCCCTATGCTTGAACCCAAGCCTTCTTGAATAGCACCTATAATGGACTTGCAAGGGACACTACGCATTGAATAGGGAGGGACTCACGGAGGGAATCCTTCAATACTATGGTACTAAGGTTCCTTTAAACCACACTGAAAGGTAGGCCCGCAATGCAACACATGATACAAAAACTATGTAGAATGATAACATATGGCTAATACCTAAGGCACATCTCATATAATAAGAAATGCATAATGCAAATCCGTATACTTAGCAAATTCATCACATGCCCAAGTAGGGAAAAGCACTGAATCCAACTCGGGTCATATCAATAGATCATAATGGGAAATCAATATTTTTGGGCCATTAATTAATCATTATTCAATCATCATCTTTTAATTTATATTCATGTGAGTGCAGGAACCCCACTATTAAACCCGGTAGACCAGAAACATATAGGGCAACACACACCAAATGGATCAGTTTCTAGGGCAGAAAGCTCTTAGCCACTATTATTATTGGTGGATCAGTCTGGCCCCAACTCACATGGTATCCCACTATAAGTGATTAGTATTTTCCATGATTTATTTACATCCAAGATTTGGTTTATTGAGCTCGGGACGCCCACTATTATAGCCAGTGGAACGGAATACACATATATATCTTCTAGGGCAAAGCGCTCCTAGCCAGTATTATATTCGGTGGACCCGGGACACGTATACGTCTTCTAGGAAAAAATGCTCCCGGGCCACTATTATAACTAGTGGACCGGTACACATATACATCTTTTAAGGCAAAATGCTTCTGGGCCATTATTATAGCTGGTGGACCGATACACATAATATAATCCATCTAGGATTGGCTCAATCGTTTTTAATTTTATATGATTAGTGTTTTCCTTTTTAATTAGTATAATAGTTCCATTTATTTGTCTCAAGGGGGACATCAAGAACCTAGAGACGTAAAGGTGCATTGGTCATACTGGTGCATACAAGTAACTTAGTACCCTTCAACCATCAACCTAGGGACACAAAGATACATTACTCGTACTGGTGCATAGAATCTACACAATACCCTACCGATAAGGACACATAATCCATAAGTATGCATACCCCCTATATAGGTTCGTAGAGCTAGATAGAGTAAGATGTATGACCTAGTTGGAGCACTAAGGCACACCAGCAAATACCAGAATAATCGTGGGCTAAACTACATCTTTAGGGTAGTGACCCCTAAAGAGCCACCATTCTTGATCTAGAGGTCTTCCAATTAGTGTCTTAATTAAGGTGACCATGAGAAGCACAACAACAACACACTTATTCACTTCCACTTATTTATGATATCAAGTAATCCTTGTTCATACAATTATCCATGATAACCTAAAGGAATCACTAAGGTCATCATTGTCTCATCTAATTCTAATTCAGGATTCATTTCCATTTGTTCACATTCTATATAGGTATCATATCATAATCACATTACGGCCTTAGAGTGTGGTTAGTTCAAATGGAAGGATTATGGCACACATAACCCTAATATGCCCTTAATTCACACCCAACACACAATACCATGCGTGATTAATGATCAAGACATGTCCTTTATAAATATAAGAATAACACCATACCACAACCTTAATTATCCATCGAATACCAGGTCAAGCCATGTTCTTGTGATACTTACGGATTATCAAATACCCTTACCTTGCTATTCAATGTTACTTGAGTCTTATTATGAAACCCCATCAACCCATTGACATGTTAGATACAAGGTTACTAATTTACCTCTATCATCTCTACAAAATTACCTAAATACCCCTTGTATAATTATTAAGTTATCCCTTTTTACTTACCAAATTACCATATTACCCTCTATGTTGCATAATTACCAAATTGACCCTTACTTGTGTTAGATTATAAAATTATCCTCCATGCTTATTAAATCACCAACTTTATCCCTCATACTTGTTAAGTTACTAATTTGCCCCTCTAGTGGGTTGAATTACCGTATTACCCCTTCATACTTATCTAAATTACTAAATTGTAGTTAGGCTCATCGAGTCACCAATCACCCTTCATATTTGTTACACTTGTCATATTTCCCATTTTGTTGGTTAGATTACCAAATTGCCCTTCTTCATTATTATAATTACCAAACTGCCCTTTTTAATTGGTTAAATTACCAAATTACCCTTCTTCATTATTATAATTACCAAATTACCCTTTTAGTTGATTAAATTGCCAAATTACCCTTCTCTATTATTATAATTACCATTTTGCCCCTCTTCATTATTATGTTTACCATTTTGGCCCTTTTTCTACAAATTACCAACGTACACTTCCTTTACACCAATTTACCATTTTACCCCTCTACTTTATTAAATTATGATTTTACCATTCTACTTTATTAAATTACCATTTTACCCTTCCTTTATACCAAATTACCATTTTACTCTTCTACTTCATTAAATTGCCAGTTCACCCCTTTACTTTACAAAATTACCATAATACCCTTTCTTTATACTAATTTACTAAAATACCCTTATCCTTTTTAAATTACCATCTTACCTCCTTACTTTACAAAATTACCATAATACCCTTTCTTTATATTAATTTACTAAAATACCCTTATCCTTTATTAAATTACCATATTACCTCCTTACTTTACAAAATTTACCAAAATTCCCCTTTCCATTATATTTATTTCACCAAAATACTTTCTTACACCCAAAAATTACTAGGTTATCCCTTTTCCATGTAAAATTACTAAAATTCCCTTCTTTCTTTTGTATTTACCATTTTAGCCCCTTTACTCTTATAATTTACCATTTTACCCTTATTATACCACTTTTAATAAAATACCCTCACTACATAAAATATTAATATTAATGGTTCATACCCATCATTCAACTCTACCAACTATTTTTATTTATCATAACACTCATTAGCATCTACACTTATTTAGGCCACACTCTTACATAAGAAATATTACTAAAATGTCCCTAGGGCCCAAAATAACAATATTTATGTAGCAAAAGGCCACATTAACATAACATATCATAGATAAGCACTTGACATTTTTATTAACCACAAAGCTCCTTCCTTAAGCATTATTTCTACATATGACACATGAATTAGCATGCTTTCCTTTTTATCAATCAACACCTGCCACTAAATACCTTATACTCACAACAAATATCATATAAACATAATAAAAACCCTAATGTGCTAGCATACGTATATCCATACGTTTAAGTAAGGTTTAACGGTTACCTTATTTCCTGAAAAAATCAAACCTTACGGTACATCGGTTAAAAGTTTAAGCTTTGATCAGTAAAATCAATCCCTAAAAACAATATAAAAAATTAGTATAATAAAAGTTGAAAAATCAAAGGAATATTTTTTGAAATCAAAAGCTTAATTTATATATAATGAATCAACTATGTTTATACCTTAAAATTAATTAATGATTATGCTAAAATTAAGGCAACACTCACACTACTCATGCAGCGTGAGCTGGATGAAAAAATGAAGGGGGAAGGGGTCGAAGGAGGGAGTTGGGAAAGATGGAGGAATTTGGTTCGGGTTGGGGTTTTGGGGGCTAGGAGTAGGGCAGGTGGAGGAGAGTTAGGGTAGAGGTTGTGTGTAGGGGTGGAGTAAGGATGCAGGTGGTACTTGGGGATGGTTTATCGGCGGCCAAGGGTGGCGGAGGCGACGACTGTAGGCTGGGAAAAGTGGGTTAAAGGTTTGGCGAAGGAGAAGAAGGAATGAAATGAAGAAGGAAAAGGAGGGGATGTAGGGATAGTTTTCGGCCAAAGGTGGTAAAGGGTGGTAGGGGAGGTTGTAGGGAGTAGGTTGGTAGCTTGGGAGGGAGTGGAAGCAGCAGAACGACTACGGATGGTGGTGGTGCAAGGAGGAGGCCAAGAAGGGGGAAGAAAAAGAAAAGGAAGAGGGGTGGCTATAGGGGCTCGATGGGGTGACCTGGTGGTGTAGGGTAGTAGTAGAGGGTGGGAGGAGGTGGTGTAGGTGGTTTGTAGGGTGGTGGAGCAAAAATAAGGGAAGAAAAGGAGAGGAGAAGAAGGGAGAATAGGGGGTCAGGAGATGGAGAAAAAAGGGTCGAATGGGGCAAAAATGAAGTAGGAGAGAAGAAGACAATGAAGAGGGAAATGAGGGGAGTAGATTGCCGGGTGAGAGGCTGTAGTGGCAGGCGTAGTGTGGCGGTTGTAAGGAGAAGAGGTGAAGAAGAGAAAAAAATAGGGCATGTAGGGAGGGTTTCTAGGGACTGGTTTGGTTTGAAAATGCGAAGAAAAGGGTGGGGGAGAGAGAGAGAGAGAGAGAAAGTTATAGGGGTAGGTGGTAGCAGGAGGCGGTGAAGGAGGCTGCCATGGCGCAGTTTGACAATCGGGGAAGGAGAAGAGAAAGAAGAAGAGGAAAAGGAAAGGAGGGGTAGGTCGGTCGGGCAAAGGAGAAAGAAGAGGGAGCATGCTAGCTCGCACACAAGGGAGAGGGAGAGAAAGAAGGGGGAGTTGGGCTGGCCCAACTGGGGGAGAAAAGGAAAAGAAAAAGAAGAATGGGGAATGGCTCAGATTGGGGGTTGTCGCATAAGAAAGGGGGAAAGGAAGGGGAGGAGTGGATCAGTGGCCCAACATGAAGGGATGGGGAAGGTGAGTAGGTTGGACGGCCAAGGGAAGAGAAAAAGAAGAAAAGGAAAAAGAAAGGAAAAGAAGAAAAAGAAGAAAAAGGAAAATAGAAAATGGGGAGAAATAAAATAAAAATAATTTTTTAGAAAAATAAAATTTAATATTTTTGATAGATAAATTAATTTAATAATTTAATTTATTATAATTTAGTTTATTAGTTTAAAAAGGATAATTTTAGTAAAATGTTGGTTTGAAAAATTATTTAAATAAAATGAGTATACTAAAATAAAAAAATATTCATTTTAATTTATTAAATATTCATATCCATTTTTATATGCTCACAAATCCACAAAATAATTAAATTAAATAAATTTAAAAGTCAATTTATCCCAAATAAAGGCTATTTAATACATTATCAGTTTTTAAAATTTTAGGGTATTACATTATGTCCCTTTTTGGATGGGCTTAGATGGTATGTGAGGTTATGGGGTGGTGTATCGTTAATCACTCGATGATGATAAAATATGGTTGTTAAGTAAGTAATTTATCAAATATAGATGATGATTAAGAGAATGGCTAAAATTTGGCAAGAATGGATGTAATGGTATGATTGGTCAAAAATGAATAAAGCCGGTTATTACATTTGGATAATGGTTGACCTATGTACTTGATTATAAAATGAAATATTGATGGGTTGACTCACTTATCTCTTACATGGATGAACTAACTATATAACCGAACAATGTGGTTAATTGGAATCAACCCTAGAGGTTGCTTGGTTCTCCTTACCATTATGTATGTACATGATTATGTGAGAAGGTTATGAATAAAGTATGTTACTTGTTGGAATTATGCATGAGAATATAACTTCATATATTTCTATATTTACATATTGCCTTATATGATGCTTACTGTAATCTAGACTAGGTATGATAAACTGGTATACATGTGTACATTGAGGGAGTAATGTAGATTACTCAGTATGTAACATATTGATGTGCCCGTTTGCTTAGTTACCTACTCATTCCCACAAGTAGAGGACCTTATGTAAGTTTTGGGAGATGGTCAGTAAAGGGCCTATCTCAGATGGGTCGGGGCTTGTGAGCGAGGACACCTAGAAGGTTTAATGAGGTCCATGGGGGACCACAGTGTTTATTTTGGGCCTCATTCCCCAACTTGTGTTTTATAATTTTATGCTTTTAATGTGTATTCTATAATGATCTGATCGGAACACATTAGGGTCATTGTTGTAAACATTTTGGAATCGTTTAAATTGCGCACTGTACTATTTTAGTATTTTGTTCGTTTAGCCTTATATCTGATATAGGGGAGGTGGCAGACATCTAACTTATGTCAAGTACGGTGATAAAACCCTATTTTTCAAATTGTTCTCTACTTCCCAACATGTTTTTACAAAACTTTTTGGAAGCAAAAAATGGAGGTGTTACAATTATTATTATTATTATTACTATTTTATTATTATTATTATTATTATTATTATTATTATTATTATTATATGCTAGTAATATAGAGTATTAGATAATTGGGGTATAATTTTTTTATATATTACTCTCTCTTAACATTTTTTATTAGTCCTTAATCTTTTCTATTTTAATCCCCAAACCTAACTCTCTAACCTCACCACATTCTTTCCTATGTATCATCCTCCCTCTATCTTTGCGTAGTTTTAGCCGTTTGTTTCCAACCTAATCCAACCAAACTAAGAATCACTATTTCAGTTTGTGTTAGCCTAACACTACCCTAAACAACCCCTAATTACAACTTGCATTTTCTAATTTTTGTGTCTTTCCCCATGTGTTTACTTCTCTACAACACTAACATGTTGTAACATTACTAAATGTGGTACTTACATATTTTATTTTAGCATAATCAATCATATAAAATATCGGGTGTTACACCACAAACAACATAGAAAAAGGTATAACCAATACCTAACTAGTGCCAATTGTGAAGCCAAAACTTCTCGAACATGAATATTTGGGTTGACTAACACCAAATTCAAGGTAGAGACCTAAACAAAAGAAACTAGCATGAGAAAAAAAGATTTAGAATACATTACAAAAGAAGCCAATACCTTAACCACACTTGAAGTCTCAAAAGGGACCTCAAGACTTAAAAACAAATTGAGGATGAGGGACACTGGAATAACACTAAACTCTCTTACCTGAACTTGAGCTTCCAGTAAAACCTACAATAACCTATAAGTGATAGCTTCAATATGACTTATTCATACTAAGTAAATCACAAAACATATGAAGAGAAAACATGCTCACATTGCACAAACCATACAATAAATGGAAACATGCTTAAAGAAGAAAACACAAGAAATGATAATATACGATAAAAATAATATAATATATTCCACTAATGCATCATGATTGTCATACTAACACACTTAACCATTTCAAAAACATCTTAAAATCCATAACTAGTAGGGATGTGCACTAAGGCTCTATCAATCAACCATACCAAAACAATTCCAGACACCAAAGGTAGGACGCTAAGATGACTACCGAGCCGACAATCTAAGATGTACTAAGGTCATCAAATATAGTTACATTCTTATTATTTAGTTTACTCGATGGAGATAATATCAATCCAAGAACATTAGCATACACTCAGTCATACTAGGATATGTAGGGAGCACAATACCTTTGTAACATGGGACACTAACGTACACTTGGTCATACTAGCGTAAATAGGTAATATAGTACCCTTGTATGAAAGGAACTAGGGATAATAATATAGACCTGGTTATACCAACATATGTAGATGACATAATATCCTTGTACTATGGCATTTAGGGACACTAACGTATACCTAGTCATATTGGTTCACACATGTGACATTGTACCATCATACTATAGGACCCATGGACGGTGATATATACCAAGTCATACTAATGCACATAGGTAACACATTACCCTTGTGTCATGGGACTTAGGGACACTAATTTTACCCACAAATGCAACATTATACCCTTGTACCATGGGACTTTGGGACACTGACATATACCTGTTCATACTAGCTCACATAAAAAACTATGACGGTGTTTCTAGGACATTTAATATTTTTGATTTATCTCCTTATTATAGTGTGTGAATTTGAGGGAAAATTATTCTCAAGTTGGGTAGAATGATGTAGGAGAATCTATGAATTCACATGATGCATGTATGGATTCTCATGCAAATGAGGATTTGGCATTATTAATAATGGAGCCTATTACAATATGTGTCTCTGATGATATACTTTTGACTAACCATAATAATAATATTATAAGTGATTCTTGCAAGTATATCATATATTTGCGAGGAGAAGATTCAAGAAGTTAAGCCACTTAAGATTGTTTCATATGTTACAAGTCATAACAATTCAAAGGAGCTATTATGCATGGAAGTCAAACTTTTAACTCAAAGAAGACCTAGTTATCATTTTTATGTAAATTGGGACATTTTGTTAGTTTTTCTTCAATAATAATTAGCTATGTCTGTTTGTAAAACTTTTTTGTTTGATTTATGTGTTATATAGGTTAGTAATATATTGCCATTAGAGATTAGCATTCTAGTTAGTCTTGTATGCATTATCTTGGCTAAATTAATATGCTACTAAGAAAAGTATAACTTCCTTTCTCTCTCTCTCTCTCTCTATATATATATATATATAGACATATGTGAATACACTTATAACATGTGAAGAAGAATAGTCAAAATATTTGAATCTAATAAGAAGTTAATATTTGGTTATCTCTATCTTTTGAGTGAATTTCTTCCTAAGACTACTTGGATTAATCTTAGTTAGAGCCTTTGAATGTTTTCTTAGAGAAATTCAAATATCCATTCTTGTTTAATTCTTGTTGAATCATGTTTGAATATTCATAGTTTTCTTTAAATCTTGGTTGAATCTTGCTTGAAGATTCACATTCCTCTCCTTAATCTTCAATGCATCAAACCACACTTTCTTCTAAACTTGTGAACTCTCTCTTAAACTTTGAAGATCCACATCATTTTTGGTATCAAATACATATTTACTACTTCATCTATTTGAATAGCAAACCCCACCTTCATATTTTCCTTCGTGCAAACCCTACATGCAAATGCATGCAACATAGCCAACCGACCATCTAGTGTTTCTTCAAAGTATTCTTTGTAACTTTGACCTTAAAATTTGAATTCCTTTTATCTTTCATGTCCTTTTATTCAATATTCACCAATATCCTTTAGATATTCAAGGCAAATTTATCTTTCGTTTCTTCCCTCTTTAATTTGAAGACTCAATTTAATTGATTCTTCATTCTTTCCCCCAACATACATTTGAACCATTGAGTGCCTTGATTCAAGTAAGAAGAATCATAAATTCTTCTAACAATACCCTACCATTATTTTATTTTTCTTTATCCTCTTCCATTATTCACTTCTATTCAAGCTCCACCATCGATAATAACAAATTTTGAGTACAAACACACCTTCACCCGAGTTGATCTCAGCAATGTGTAGTAGAATTAGATGAAGACGCGCCTATGAAGCATATGTTTGACACTCTTCAATAGCTTGTATCAAGTATGCATGCCACCAATACACCCATTAAAATCCAACTTCGAAGACTAGAGATAAGTTTAGCTAACCAAGAGATCCTTCAACACATGAACAACACCATGGAAGCCACACATGCTCGAGCTGAAGGCATGGTGAGAAGAGTCTTGCAAGAACAAGGAGGTCACATCAGCAACCAAATGGAATATGAAGAAAGAATCAAATGATTTTAGTCACAATTAACGAGCCCATGAAAATCACCAACAAAGGTATAACCATATTTAAAGATAAAGGTATTAAACTCGACCTCCCTAGTTTTTATGGTGAATTGGATGTTGAATTATTTTTTTTAATGGTTGCATGAAATATAAGCTATATGTGAATTTGGAGAGTATGATGGTGAACATAGATGTAAGTTAGCAAATCTTAAATTTAGAAAATTTGCTAGGGTTTTGTATGATAATCTCAAGAGAACTCGTGAAAGGCAAGAAAAGAGTAAAATAAAGTCATGAGATAAATTGAAAGAACACCTAAGGAAGAAATTTATTCCTAAAGAGTGTAAATAAGAAATGTATATTAAATTGACTACCCTTAGGCAATGATTACTCAGTGTAGATGAATACACTATAGAATTTAAAAAACTTGTGATCTTGTGTGATATGCAAGAAAGAAAAGAACAAAACTATGTTAGATACTTAGGTGGACTTGATAACTTTATTAGAGAAATAATTAAAATATTTTCCTATGATTATCTTGATGATATAACTAAGTTAGCTTTAAAATGTGAAAGAAAAACTAAATCTACCAAGCCCTATGCTAAAACAAATGCATTGACTTCTACTTCAACCAAAAACTATTCAAATGCATCTACTTAAAAATATGGGACAAATGTATCTTAAACTAATGATAAGAAACTTAACCCTAACCAAGATAAAAAAAAAGGTGAAAATGAGGTAAATAAAATGATCAATAAACAATGTTTTAAATGTAGAGGATATGGCCATTTTTTGAGGGAATGTCCGAACTATATAGTTTTAAACTTGCATGAAATAGGAACTATGGAACTGTAACACCCCAAAGTTCACTAATTTTTTTTAATCAGAAGAATTTAAAAATTAAAACCTCTAAATTCTGATAATGTTACTACCACACTTTGTACCAAACCTGTTCTCTTTGACCATTTCAGTACCAAGTGCTAAGGCTAAGAAAATATTGACATTAAACTCAACCTAATAGTTCATAAAAGAACTAGAAAAATCATACATAAAAAATCAGAATACGCGTAAAGAATTATAAAAAAGAGAAATAAGTTTACAACCGATAAAAGGTTCATTTAAAATACTCAATATAAGTGATAAATCATAGAAGGGTAAAGCCGATAAAAAAAATAACAGAAGGAGATAAAATAACAAGAAGAGTGAATTCGGCCACACTACTCTCGAACTTGGAGCCAAAAATGCTCAACAAACAGCTCCGCCTGATGTCTCGCTCACCTGCACAAAATCAAAAGGGCCTACTACTCATGGGAATGAGCAGCCCCCATAAAAGGGTGATCAATACACTACGTATTGAGCAAGGTAACCGTGCACTAAGACCAACACACAAAATCACACAAATAATGCAGAAGAAATAAAAGAGCATAATTCATCATGATAACATAATATTGTATAATCATTCGGGTAGATACATAAAGACCCATTTACAGTCCGGATTAATTAAGTAATTAATCTCTGATTAGAACTCATTTCACGCCATGATTTTTATCAAATCCATGTGAGTATGGGAACCCCACTATTATAGCCGGTTGAACGAATGCATATAGGGCACATAGCTCTTGGCCACTATTATTGCCGGTGGATCAGAAACGCACACGACATAAAGCTCCTAACCACTATCATTATTGGGTGACCAAAAACACACAGGGCATAGAGCTCCTAACCACTATTGTTCGCTGGCGGACCGGTCTGGCCCCATTTTTCATGGTGTTCTAATGTAAATACTTAGTGTCCTTCCCATGTCTTAGCACAAATATGTTTGGTTTTATTGAGGATGGAATCCCCCACTATTATAGCCGGTGGACTGAAAATACATAGGTACAATGCTTGACCACTATTATTTGTCGGTAGACCGGTCACATATGGGACATCATGCCCTAACCACTATTTTTCGCCGGTGGATCATTCTAGGCCCGGCTCAACAATCTTCCACTTTAAATGATTGATGAATTACGGTGTCTTATTCAGAAACTTTACCCTAGACATGCATGAATCACTCCCTTTACACTTATCCTCCAATTGACCTGTATCATATCATAAGAACCCTGCACCTCCTATCTTGCCCAACAACCTTTCCTCTATACTCAAACTCACACTAAAACTCCAACACCGAAATATGTGGGTCAAGGCCCACTACTACACACCTTCAAGTCCCCTTATTTTCTTACTCTAGGATTTTTCCCCATAAGCCCGAATTTAGGCCTAAGAGGCCCATTCTACTCCACCTCACATAATCCAAATCACTTTTAACACTCCATATATCACAACTCATAGATTCCACCCTCATCATTACACTTTAATAACCAAGTACACGTTCTACTACAAAAAACTCTAAGCAGCCACACCAAACCCTAGCTTGGTCCACGTACTATTCTTCATCTAAAGTGTTCAAACACCCAAACAACACTTACAATATCTTCCTTACACCCCAAATCAATGTTTCATACGTAAATTTCACTCCCATGCAGACTTTATACATCCCATGCAACCTTTCAAACTTTTCATGCAAACCTTAAGCTCGTACGTGAAACCCTAGATTCACCCACACAAACCCTAGATCCATCCATGCAAAACCCTAGATTCCTCCATGGAAAACCCTAGATTCATTCACACCAAACCCTAGATTCAATCCATACTACACCATAGAATCTGCCATGAAAAGCCTTAAGTCCATCCGTAATAAATCCTAGTTTAGATTCTCCTATACAACACCATAAAATCTGCCATGCAAAACCCCAAGTCCATCCATAAAAACTCTAGTTTAGATTCTCCCATGCAACACCATATAATTTGCCATGCAAAACCCCAAGTCCATCCATACAAAACCCTAGTTTAGATTCTCCAATGCGAAACTCTAGATTCTCTCATGCAAAACCATATACTCTCCCATTCCTTCATTTTACTTTCATCCCTATTCTTCTTCCACTGATGGATCATTAACAATTTTAGGTCAACTCACACCTCTTGGTCAACTCATTTATTTTTGGTTAACTTACTCCCCTTTGGTCAACTTATTCCCTATTTTCCATTTTCAACCTTTTTCCCACACAATACCACTTTTATACATCCTCACATGCATGTCTAAAGGGTCACAAACCAATCATCACATACCACAATATTTCACCGCATATACATAATACACATGCCATATTAACACATGAACATACTTCAACTCCACGCCATACCACATAGTAAATAATTATAATGATAACCATAGAATACATAACATACAAAGCATATAATACACATCAACACACATAAGGCCTTAGTAACACCCTTACCTAAAATGACACCGGCTTTTGAGCACGCTCCTACGCCTCCTTAGGGCTTTAACTAGTCTCACCTATATGAGGAAAAAGCTAGAATTACATTCCCTCCTACAAAAAATACTATTAATTACAAACTTTATCTAAGACTAGCTTTTTGATAAAATAATAACATAATGATAAAAATAACATTAACTAATTAGTAACTTTGCTGAAGATATAAGAAATAATAGTAATATTATAAAAGTTGATAATATAAGGTTTTGAGGACTTAATTCTAATAATAATAATAATGAAAATGGAAATAATACAACTAATAACAATAATGATAACAATAATAATAAAAAAAATAATAATAACAACCATAATAAAAAGGGAATTATTCAAAAACAAAGTGAAATAAGGGCTTCGCCCCCTTTACCAAAACAATAATAATGATAATAATAATAGTGCAAAAAATAATAATAGAAATAGAAATAAAATTAATGATAAAAACCATAATAATATTGAAAAATAATAATAATCATAACAGTAGTAATAATACTAAAAATACTAATAATAATATTAATATTATTCAAAACAGATGGTGAGATAAGGGCTTCAACACTTCACCAAAATAATGCTAATAATATCATTAGGACATTATTAATAAAAATAGTAATAATAATAGTAATGAAATGATAATCAAAATTACAAAATAATAATAATAAAAATGACAATGATAATGATGATGATGATGATGATGATGATGATGATGATGATGATGATGATGATGATGATGATGATAATAATAATAATAATAATAATAATAATAATAATAATAATAATAATAATAATAAGAGTAATGATAGAATACCCTAATTTGAGAGTGACATAAATTAGGGTTTTCGACCCTACTTCGAAATAGTAAAAGTACCATTAGTGATAATAATAATAATAATAATACATATTACTTATAATAATAATAATAATAATAATAATAATAACAATAATCAAATAATAATAAAAATAATAATAATAACAACACTATCAGTAAAATAGTTGTGATAACAATAATGAAATAATAACAATAATTTTGAAATAGTAGTAGTAGTAGTAGTAATAATAATAATAATAATAATAATCATAATAATCATAACATTAATAAACAAAATAAAAACTCATAATAATACTTATAATATTAGTAATACTAATACTAAAAATCTACTCAGCCAAATAGGGTCAGCCTTAATAAGAAATAATAATACTAATAATATTGAACCTAATAGTAATAATAATAATTATTATAATATTCAAATAATAGGTTAAAATTGAAATCAAATAAAATAAGCTTAATTAAATAAGGAAAAAGGGTTGATAGCATTTAAGGTTCAACCTTGGGCTAGTGGTGACAAGCGGTACCGATGGTGGTGCACGGTGGCGACAGTTGTTATCACAACTAAAAAAAAAGAGAGAAGGAAAGGGAAAAAGTTGAAGGCTGGGAACAAAATAAGGAGAATGAGGGTGGAAATGAGGGAGATTATGGTTGCCTAGAAGGAGAGGAACAGAATGAGGGTGGCGGCGCATGGCGGCGGCGGTGGTGGCCGAATGGGGAAGAAGAAGAAGAGAAAGAGAGGAGTAGAGGGAGGAAGAGGAAAAGAAAGACAGGCGAAGGTAGGGGGTGGTCTGCAGAGCAGATTTAGAGGTGAATAAGGCAGTGGCAATGTCGACAGTGGTGGTGGACGGCGGCGTGAAGGGTGGTAGAGGTAGAGAATAGGTTGATTGGGAAGGGGACTTTGCACGGCTAGGGTGGCTCGTACAGGAAGAATCAAGGGAGGGGGAAGGTACAATTGGGTAGAGGATGATGCAAAGAAGGCTTAGTTGGGTGGAGTGGGTGGCGTGGTTAGCCGACGGCGGCGGGGCTAGAGTATGAAATGGAGGTGGCGCACAAAGTAGGTTTTCTAGGTAGGAGATCAAAACTCGATACCTGGTAGACCATGGGGGGTAATTATAGATTTTATACAAAAGGGTAGGGTTCTGTGGTTCAGTGAGGGAGTTATGTAGGTAGGGTTAGGGTCACCGACGACAACCAAAGCCGGTGAAATTCAAATTAGGGAAGGGGTGGTTGCGCAGGAAAAGGGAATCATGCGCCAAAAGAAAGAGGGATATGGGGTGGATCAAGGTAGCTTGCGAGTCAGGGGGAAGAGAAAGTAGAGTAACGGCCAGTCAAAGGAGCATGGATGACGTTGAAAAACTAGGGGCAATAGGCGGCGTTGTTGCAGGTCGACGGCAGTAAGGAGGAAGAAATGGGGCTGGACCGACGATTGGGGGAAGAAAGAAAAGAAAGAAAAAGGAAGTAATTGGGCTGGTCGGTGCGGTGAGGGGGAAATATTTATATGAAACACAGTGTTTAGGGAAAAATGGGTAAAGCACAGTGCTCTAGGTTTCCAAAATAAGAAGAAAAGAAAGAAAAGGAAGAATGGGTTGTGGGAAGGAGAAATGGCCTCGCGGGCTGGGCTATGACAAAGTAGAAAAGAAGGAAGGAAAACGGGCCGCTGGGCTGGCCCAACTCGGAGGAGGGGAGGAAGAAAAAGAAAAGAAGAAGAAAGAAAAAGAAAGAAAATAAAGGAAAAAGGAAGAAAGAAAAAGAAAAAGGAAAAAAGTAAAATAAAAAATGGTGGGTTGTGTTAATTAAATTAATTTGGATATTTGAGATACTTAAAAATAATAATATTTAAATAAAATAATATTTAATTCCCTTTTAAGGCTAATTTAGGATGTTTGAAAGGTTTTTCATAAATTCCATTTTAATTAGCAAGTCACCCAAATTTTATCCAATTAAATTATTTATAAAATTCCTATTAATTTGGCCCTATTTTCTCCTTATTATTTTAAATAAAATAATTTATTTAATTAATTTTCAAAATAAAATCCTTAATTAGCCAAAATACCTAAATTTCTCCTAATTAAAATGCTTATAAACTTCTTCTTGATTTTCCTTAATTAAATCCCCTTTTATTTTCATAAAAATAATTTATTTAATTAATTTTCCTAATAAAACCTTATTTAACTATAATTTTTAAAATTAAAATGTTTGGGGTATTTCAGGAACAATGTTATGATCATGATGACCTAGAGACTAAATCTAATGATGATACCTTTGATATGTATGAATAAGATTGAAATCCATAATTTGTAGTTTAAAGGGTATTACAAATATAACTTGATAATCCACTTACACAAAGGGATAAATTTTTTGAAACTAAGTGTAGAATTAGTGATAAGGTTTTTGGAGTCATCATAAATAGTAGTTCATGAAATAATGATTCTAGTGAAATGATTAGTAAACAATTAGGTTTATTTACTACTAATCATCCTAAGCCATATTCATTACAATAGATTAATAAATATAAAGGTTAAAATGTAGATAAGTAAACCATAAATACTTTTCGTATTAGTGACAATCATGATGAAGCATTATGTGATGTGCTGTCTATGGATGTTTGTGGTGTTTTACTAGGAAGACTATGGAAATATGATAGAAATGCAATTCATGATGGTGTGACTAATGAATACATTATAATTAATGGTAAAAATTCACCTATTAATGTCATTTCTCCTTCCACACCCGTTGCTAAGAGTTTCACATCACCTATTTGGCATTTGTTGATGACGTTATTTTGTTTAGTAGAGAGGATCGAGCTTTTGTTTCTAGTCTTCTAACTGCACTTAATCATTTTAATGTTGTTTTGATCCTAATAAGTCTCAAGTATTTATAGCAGGCTTGGATGATGATGAGAGATAAGAAATCCTCTAGATGACTTGTATGATGTAGGGTACATTGCCCTTTGGGTACCTATATCTCCCTTGAAACTCCACCCAATTGATTATGAGATGTTGATTAATTCAAATTTTGTTAATCTTAAATTTTGGCACATAAATAACTTATCCTTGGCTAGAAGATTAGAGCTCTTGAATTTTTTAGTGCAAGTAATTGTAGGCTTTTGGATAAATATATTCCCTTTACCTAAGATGGTTATGGAGAGGAACTATGGGTTGTATAGAAGCTTCATCTAGCACAGTAAACTCCCTACAATGGCATAGTAAATAATTTGTATGCTAAAAGTGGAGGGAAACTTTGGACTTAAGAGTTTAGAAGCGTGGAATAGAGCATGTTTGAACAAATATCTTTGGTGTTTGAAAGAAGAAAAGGAGTCTCCTTGGACTAAATGGGTTCATATATACTATCTCAAGGGTCGGTCATTGGAGCTGTTGGCATCCACTCATGATGCTTCATACTTTATGAAGCACTTGTGGAAGAATAAAGAGATCATGTTGGGCATTGTTGGAACTTTTGGCCAACTCCAACAATTGTAATACCCCAAAATACCATTTTAGCAATTAAAAATAATGTAACAATTAATAGGTGAGATTTAATTAAATATAGAATTTTTAATAAAATAATTATATTATAATAAATATAATTAAAACCAAAAAGGAGGAAAATAATGTAGGGATCAAAATAGTGGAGGCTAGAATAATTTACTAAACCAAAATAAATTTTAATTAAATTATAATAATAATTTCTAAATTAATAAAAAAAATTAATTAATTATTATTACTAATTTTATTATTCCCAAAATTGAAAAAAAAATCCCAAAACACCCTAACCACCTCACTTTTCTTTTTTCTTTTTTCTTTTTATTTGTCCTTCTCCTTTTCTTCTTTCTCTTTTTTCCTTTCATCCTTTTTCTTCTTTTTTTCTTTTCTCCCCCTACCTCACCAAATTGGGTGTGGCCTAGACTCCCCTCCCCTCCTTCCTTTCTCTCCCCCAACCTATTCCCCTTACTTTTTTTCTTTCCCCCTCTCGTGGGTTAGTGTCTGCTCACTGTTTCCCCCTTCTTTTCCCTTTTCTCCTTTCCTCTTTCATTTCTTCCCCTTTTACCCCCATCTTCAGCCTCCCCATGATCAGCAAATCAAGCATGCTGCTTTGTAGCTATGGCTCTCTCTCTCTCCTTCCCTTCATCCTAACTTGTAGAGCATGTAGATGGTACTACCCTACACTGGTCCCTGCCCCTATATAGATCCAACACTCCCCACCTAATCCCCTGCTACCCTACCAAAACCTACCCTGTTCCTCTAGCCATGCAAGTTGCACCAGCCTGCAGCCAATCACCTGTCCCCTTGTCTCCTTCCTTCCTTTGTCCCCTTCTCCAACCATTCTCCCTATTTTTACCCCCATACGCTTCTAATTCCCCTCTTTTTGCCACTCAAAAGTTTCCTCATCTCCCTCACACCCTCTCTTTAGTTGCTGCTACCGCCGCTGTACAGTGCCACCGTCACCACACCCACCCCTCCTCTTCCTTGCACCACCCTCCCCTGAATAAGACCTCCCCTACCCTTAACCCTCCCTCCTATTCTATCTCTACATGTTCAACTTGAGAAGCTTGATCTACCCTTTTGTACCCATCTCTGCCACTTGCATCGCAACCATTGTAGCAACCACCACCTCCACTACCTCCCTTCCTACCTAGAAAACCTCGCCTACCTTCCCACACTACCAATTCTCCTTTACTTTCCCTTCCCTCCCTCCTCCCTCCTCCATTTCTCTCCTTTAGTCTCGGCCACCACTACCGCCACTACCTACGCCAATGCCGTGAGACATCACCACCACCATCCCCCTTTGACCTAGAAACCCTACCAACCAAGAAAACCTAACTTCCCTCCCTTTTTCCCACCCCAAAATCTCTCCTTTTCTATCGCCACCACCTTTACCACCTTGTGCCGCCACCACCGTCGATGCCACCCTAGTATGCTATTCCCTCTCTAGTTGTGTCCTTAACCCTTTTATTTATTTAATATATTTTTTTTACATATTTTACAATTATTATTATTATTATTATTATTATTATTATTATTATTATTATTAATCTTATTACTAATATTTGGTTAAGAAAAATACAGGAAAAAGGAAAAAGGCGTAGGAAGAAGGTTTAATAATTAGTGTTCCGTTTTTATAGGTTTTGAACTAAATCCTTCCTGTAAAGAGGTATAGGGTTCGTGTTCCAAGTTCGGTGTCTTATTAGGTAAGGATATGGTTAAGACTTGGTTTTGCTATGATTTGTGTGCTTATGGGTGTAATGATAGTTGTTGTATATTTATATGTTCATGTGGACAAATGTGTGTGGTGTAGCTTGCTTTGCATGAAGCTAAGGTAAGTTGTGTATGATTTATGATATGGGTAATATGACTTGTTATTTATGACATGCTCTTATGTATGGTTGTTATGGTATGACATGCATGCTAGGAAGCCTTAGGTGGTTTTTAAAGGTTGTGGGGATCTAAAAAAAATAAAGAGGGTGGAGTAAGTAAGGAGAAGTGGAAAAAAACCTGAGTACATTGTGACCTATGAGTGATAAAATAAAGGAAAAATAATAATAAAATGAAAGGTTAGAGTAAAATCTTACATAGAAAGTGTAAGGCTTGCATAGGGGAAAGGTTTACCTGGGAAAAGTTAGTTTAAGGTTTAAACATGGGGAGGAAACAATATTTTAGGTGATTGGAGTGATTGGTAAAAGATAGTACATGGGTTGGTAGAAGTGTGCATGGGTGTCTAACGAGGGTTTTTGAAAAAAAATAAAAACCTAAGTATGGAGTGATATAAGAGAGTTTTAGATATTGGTTGGAATTAGGGTTGATATTGGGATGGTGTTTTATGAAGGGTGTGAGTCAAATGGAAAGGAGGGTGGAGTGTGTGTGTGATGGGATGGTGTAAAAGAAATGTGGAGTATTAGGATTTCGAGGTGACCAACTACGGCTTTTTTTATCACATGTGGAAGTTGGAGAGTAGGGTTATGATGCTTGGAGTGGGTTGAGTAGAGTGATGGTGTTGGAATCAAAGAGGAGTATAGGCTATTTATGAAAAAGAGAGATTAGGTCCGTATAAGCCATATTAGGGGTTCAAAAAGGAAACCCTAATACGTTATGGCAAGCCTAGGTGGAGAAATGGGAAAGTGCGCCTTGACCCACGTACATGGGGGTTTTTGGATTCATGATGAGTAAGGTAGAAGGTGAAAAAGAGGTATTAGAGTCTTGAGGAGTGTATAGGTCCTAACCTATAGGATTGGGTCATTTAGGAAGTCTAAGGTGGAAGTATGGTAATAAGTAGGGAGTCCATTGGGGGCAAGCATATCTAGTTGGGGTTACTTATGGAATAAGAAATGAATAAAATATTAATTACTTAGAGTGAAAGATTATTGAGATAGGCTTAGGTTAGGATTATTTTTGGTCCATCAATTATAATAGTGGCCATGACTCTTACCCTGGAGTGTATTATGATCCATCGGCTATAATAGTGGCCAAGTGCATTCTGCCTTGGAATAGTATTTTTGGTCTATCAGCTAAAATAATAAGGGTTTTGAGCTCGATAAACCAAACATTGTATGGTAATAAATAATGAAAAAGACACTAATTACTTACAGTAGAACCCTACATAAGTCTGGCCCAAGTTAGGATGATTTTCTATCCACCAGCTAAAATAGTGTAATACTCCCAAAAGTCACTACTGAAAAATTTTGTTTTATTTAAAATTCAGCAAAAGTAAAAAAGTAAAATCATAAATTTTGGGGATGTTACCTCCATACTTAGTACATAATGGTTTCATTTTACCATTCTAGTACCAAGTGCTAAGGCTAAAAAGACCTAGAATATAATTTCATCAATTCAGAGTTTATTTAAATCAGAGTAGTGCATTAAACTCTTTACAAGGATAAATCCCACTAATAGTGGTTACAAAAATAAAGATTAAGTTTAAACAAGGAAATAAAAGGTGAAAGAGAAACCCTGAAATCTTTTTGGATAATCCTTATGCTCTTACCCATTATTAGCTTGAATAACACCTACAATAGACATGCAAGGAACACTGCTCATTGAATAGGTAGGCGTCCACAAATGGAACCCTTTAGTATTATAGTACTGAATAATCCTTTTGTAGCAAATTGAAAGGTAAGGCTCGCCTGCAACACATGATACAAAACGAGATAGGGCAATATCATACATGAGCTTAGGAAAATCATGATAAACACTAGAACTAATACACAAGGCAACACCACATACGATAAAAGATGCATAACACACAATTTGTATACTTAGCAATTCCATCATATGCCCAAGTAAGGACAAGCACTAAAGCCAAACTCATGTCATATCAATAGATCATAATGTGAAATCAATACTTTTGGTCTTAAGCCATTAATTAATAATTATTCAATCATCATCTTTCAAATTATATCCATATAAGTGCGGGGACCCCACTATTATAGTCGGTGGACCGATAACACTCCACAGAGAAAAACACACCTGGCCACTATTATATATGGTGGACCAAAAGTTATCCTCACTAGCCTTGACTCACATGCTATTCTATTGTAAGTAATTAGTATCTTCCCTTGATTTATTACCACGAAACTTTTTATTTATTGAGCCCGAAATCCCCCACAATTATAGTCGGTGGATTAGAAATTATCCTCATGGGGCTCATCTCGATAATCTTTTGCTTTAAATAATTATTACTTTATTTGTGTCTTATTTAATAGGTCCATTTAATTAATTGGAGAGAGGAAAAAGATCACAAATCTAGAGACACAAAGATATATTGGCCATAGAATCAAGCATTCTATATCAAGGATCATGACATACATAAAACCCTAACACGTACTTCAAATATATCTAACACACATTTTCATGCATGCTTGCAAACTAGGCACCTATTGTATAATTATGAGATAAACACTACATCAAACCCTTAATTATCCATCCAACCTTAGGTTATGTCCTACTCTTTGAGACTCACTGACTTACTGAATATCCTTACCTTATTATTCACTATTACTTATATTTGATTATGAAACTCATTTAATCCATTGACATGTTAAACACAAGTTACTGATTTACCCCTATCAACTTTACAAAATTACCGAAATACCCCTTGTCCGCAAAATTACCAAGTCACCCCTTTTCATTTGCCAATTTACTATATTACCCCTCATGTTGGCGTAATTACCAAATTACCCCTTACATGTGTTAGATTAATAAATTATCCTCCATACTTATTAAATTTATCAAATCTCCCTTTTTGGTTGGATAAATTACCAAATTACCCTTATCACTTATTAAGATTACCAAATTGACCTTTTGGTTGGTTAAATTACCAAATTAACCCTCTTACTCATTAAAATTACCAAATTATCCTTTTTAGTGTGTTAAATTACCAAGTTGCCCTTCTTCATTATTGGAATTACCAAATTTTCCTTATTTATTAAAATTACCAAATTTTCCATTTTACTCACATAATTTCCAAATTATCCTTTTTACTCACATAATTACCTAAATACCCTTTTTTTAAGCTAAATTATGAAATACCCTTCTCCTATATTAAATCACTATTTTACCCCTTTATTTTACAAAATTACCATAATACTCTTTCCATTATACCAAATTACTAAAATACCCTTCTTTATTATATTACCATTTTATCCCTTGACTTTACAACATTACCAAAATATCCTTCCATTATGATAAATTACCAAAATACCCTTCTCCTTTATTATATTTACCATTTACCCCTTTACTTTACAAAATTACCAACATACCCTTTCCATATTTCCAAATTACCAAAATACCCTCCTTACTTATCCATTTACCATTTTACCCCCTTTACTCCTATATATTACCATTTTGCCCTTATTATACACATTTTACTAAAATACCTTCAATACATAAAATATTGATATACATGCTCCATACTCATCATCCAACTCCACCAACTATTATTATTTATCATTAATACATGTTAGCACCTATCACACATACTTATTTAGGCCATGCTTTCATACATGAGAATTTACTAAAATTCCCCTAGGGATTACATTAATATTATCTATGCAACAAATGGCCACATTAGCGTATCATATCATACATATGCATTTAACATTATCATTAAAAACAAGGTTCCTTCCCTCAAGTATTATTTCTACACAAGGTACGTAAATTATCATGCTTTTCTTTTCATCAACTAATATATGCCACTAAACACATTATACTTAACAATATACATCATGTATATAAATCATAATAAAAATCCTATTATGCTAGCATAAGTATATCCACGCATTTTAGTAGGGTATAATAGTTACCTTATTTCCAGCAAAAATTAAACCTTATTGATACCCTGGTTAAAGGTTTGAACTTTGATTAGTAAAATCAATACCTAAAAATTATATTAATATTTATCATTTTATGAGTAGAAAAATCAAAAGAATAAACCTTTATAAAAAAACTTAATTAGATATATACCAATGTTAACCATTATTATACTTCAAAATTAATCTAAAATGCTCAAAATGAAAGGTAGGGCTTACACTGCATGCAAAATAACAAGGAAGAGGGGGTCAAAGAGGGATGGAAAAGGAAGGGGTGGCTGGTTCAGGTAAGGGTTTTGGGAGTGGGGTGGAGAACTTGTGCAGGGGAGTTAGGGTAGTGGCTGGGTGTAGGTGTTGGTTGGAGGTTGGTGATCGGCGATATAGGGTAGCAGAGGCGGCAACTGTAGGGTTAGGAAATTGGATGCAATGGTGGGAAAGGAAAAGAAGGAGAGGAAAAGAAGAAGAGAAAGGATAGCTATAAGGGGAGGAAGGGTGGTGGTAGGGGAGGTTACAGGGAGTAGATTGGTGGTTGTGGAGGTGGTGGAAGAGGCAAAACAACGGCGGATGGTGGTGGTGCAAGGTGGAGGTTGAGAAGAAGAGAAAGAAATGAGAGGGAGGAAAGGAGGTTGTAGGGGCGTGTGGGGGTGATGGGGTGGTGCAAGGAGATTGATGGGGTGTCACAGAGGTGGTTGGGGTGGTTGTTTAGGCGGCAATAGTGGTAGTTGGAGGTGCTAAAGTGAAAATAGGTGAGGGGGAGAGGGGAAGGAGGGAGAAAGGGGAGATTAGTAGAGGGAGAAGGAAGGCTTGAGCAGGGTAGAAATGAAGTAGCAAGGAAGAAGAGAAGGAGAGGGAGAAGAAGGGAGATAGAGTGTTAGCTAGGTGGCTTGTTACAGGCGGTAGGGTGGATGATTGCAGGGAGAAGGAAAAGAAAATGGAAGGCATGTGAGGAAGGGTTGTAAGCTCAGATTTGGTCCAAAAATAGGAGGAAAGGGATGGGGGAGTAAGGGAGAGTGAGAGCAAGGTAACAAAAGGGAGGTTAGTGGTTGCAAGCTATTGTAAAAGGCATGGCGGAGTTGTAGGTAGGCATGTGGTGGTTGAAGAAGAATAAGGAGGAAAGAAGAAGAAGAATAAAAGGAAGGAGAGGTAGGGTGCCCGGGTGAGGAGAAAGAAGGGGAACGTGCTGGCTCGCATGCGAGGGAGAAGGGAGGAAAGAAAGGGGAGTTAGGCTGGCCCAACTAGAGGAGGGAGAAAGGAAAGAAAAGAAAGAAGGGGGGATGGGTTAGGGCATCGACGTGAGAAAGGGAGGAGGAAAGGAAAGAAGCAGGTCAATGGTCCAACAAGAGGGGGGAGAAGGGAAGTAAGCTGGGCGGCCCAAAGGGGAAGAAAAAAAAAGGATGAAAAGAAGAAAAAGAAGAGAAAGAAGAGAAGGAGAAAGAAAAAGGAAAAAGGGAAAAAAAGGAAAAGGAAAAAGGGGAAAAACAAAATAAATTAATTTTTGAACTAATGAAATTTAATATTTTTAATAGATAAATTAATTTAATAATTTAGTTTATTATAATTTAATATATTATTTTGAAAAGGGTAATTTTTTTGGTAAAATATTGGTTTGGAAAATTACTTAAATAAAATAAGTATAATAAAATAATAAAATATTTATTTTTATTTATTAAATATTCATATCCATTTTATGTACTCAAAAATCCATAAAATTATTAAATTAAATAATTTTAAATTTTAAATTATCTCAATTGAGGGTTATTTATTAAATTCTAAATTTTAAGTTTTTGGGAGTATTATAAATAGTGACCAGGTATGTTCTATCTTGGTGTAGTATTGCTAGTCCACTTGTTATAATAATGGCCAGGTGCATTCTTTCCTAAAGTAGCATTTTTAGTCCACTAGCTATAATAGTGGGTTTCCTTACCCACGTGGATATAATTTGAGAGATGTGTAAAGGTAAAGTTAATGGGCTAAATCTTAATGATGGTGATTATTCTTAATGACATACTATAAGCATTTTCTATCTTCTTCATGTTATGCTTTATCTTAGCCAAATGATTACCTTACTTAGTAGGTATCGTATTGATGACCCTGGCACGTTTCTACCCATAAGCCCATAGGGTCAGAGTAGTAGTCAAGGTCAATGCTACAATGATTGGTGAATGACCATTAAGACAATGATGGAACTTAGCTATGTCTGGACTACGAAATGATAAGAAGTGAGAAATTGTAAGCTAAAATAACTAACTATGCTTAAAAGAAAGGAAAATATCACTCAAGTGACTCAAGTAAATAGAAAAGCTAAGATTTCGTTTCATCGCCCCTAATCGTCCATGTAATTGAATACCACATCACAAATTGATTCAAGAATAATAATCAAAATATGCCAATAAAGATAGAAATTCTTGTGCTTTCTCAAGGCACAACCACCCTATTATATCTCTATGGCCCTGACTATCTCTAGCTTACGGTCTAATAGAGTGTAATTCTTTAAAGTCCATAAAGTTTCCTTCTTTATTGTTGTAGAGGTTAAATCGATCATCTCTCAACCTAAAATTTAATTTCTAGTTGTCCTATTGGGTCTAATACTGTATTATCTCTCAATCGCATCGGTATTTACCACACCGAAAATTGGAACCCGGCTAGAGTTCGTCATTCTATCAATTAATAAACAACACAATGCAAGGATCATGCATTGAATACAAAAAAAGAACGCAAATAAATATTTAACACATTCGGATTGGGGGAAAATCCCCTTCACTTTAGCATAAAATCTAACCAATCAAATTCATAGTAAGAACATTAAGAATAATAAGAGATTCCATAGATAGATAAGAGAGAAAAGAAAATACCCTTGAAATCCAATGATTCTTACAAGTGTTTAAATTTTTTACACCTAGATCTGTAGTTTACAAGAGAATTCTTGACGAATTGGGGAAGATGATGGAATAGAGAGAAGAGAGAGGGAGTGGAGGCTGCGAAGATGAAAAATTAGAATGAGGGTTTAAATACTACGATCTCTCGAATCCCTAGGGTGTTGATAAACAGGAGCTTTTCGTGTTAGCTTTGACAATGCTGGGTATTTTGAACATAACTCATTCATTAGACCTTGATTGTGCTTGTTTTAGATGCATTAGACAGCTACTAAAAATATCTACAACTTTGATGTTGAAAGATTCTCCAAATTTAGATTGTTTCATGGTTTAAATTCTACTTCTTTCATGTCCACATACTTTGAATATGCATTCTTGCTTTCATTTTATTTCAGAATTTACATTTTAGCTCTAAATCTCTTTCCACTTTAACTTTTGCTCCTCCTTGCTCCTTTTTTCTCCTTACTTCTCCCTTTAAGCTTATTCTTGCTTCCATCCTTCATGCTTGTTGGTACTTTAGATCCTACAAATTTTTATAACACAAAGGTAGTCATAAGAACAAAAAGGGAGAATTCCAATTAAAATTTGAGGTAAAAACTCTTATAAACCATAGGAATCAGATGCAAAAGTCATACTTATCAAACCCCTTTCATGGGATCTGCTCATTCCCACAAGTATTGGCCCCTCATTCCCATGAGCAGTGGCCCCTCTTGTGTCTGTAGAGGTAGGAGATGATGCTTATGATGACTTTGCTACTTATGGTACCTTAGGTGAGGCTGAGTGATGACCTGCTGTACCTAATTTAGGATGCGAGAGGCTGTTCACCATACTTATCATTTCCTATTCTCTTATCATTTTTACTTCCCCCATAGTGGCGTCATTTGTAGTTAATTTCTATTATGTATTAACTCTAACATTGCATACTCTGGTTTTATTATGAAATGTTGAAATATTGTTGTTTTATTCATTATTCGTGTTAATATTTTTAGGTCCTTTAGCCATATGGTTAGTATGAGGTTGGTCAGTAGTCAATCTTGTATTGATCACGACGAGAGCACCCTATTTTTAGTGTACATTTTTCTATAATAAATAAAAAATTTCAATTGTAAATTTTGGGGGTGTTATAATAACATTTAAAGAATTGGATTTTGAATCACAAATTATTAACCTAAGTTGCATATAAAATTTTTAGGGCTAAGGTAGAGGTGTGGAGAGATCACAATATAGTATGGAAGGGCTGCACTACTCATCATTATTCTTATTTATTCTGGCCGGCACTCATTGGAAGGCTTAACACTCGAGATAAGATTTCTTTCCTTAATGTCAACCAGGAGTGTCTAGATTACACGTGGGACATGGAAACTCATGGGCATTTGTTCTTTAATTGTCGTCCTATTCTGGATGCTTGGAAGTAATTTATAGATGGTTAAAAATTGATCGTGGATCAATATCCTTGACTAATGGTGTTTGAAAAATAAGATAAAATAGGGGGAACAATGTTTTGATTCATTCACAGAAACTTATTATGGCTGCTTTAACGTATCTAACTTAGAGAGCTAGAAATGTTGCTGCATTTGATCACAAATTAGTGGAAAGTAGAGGTTTAGTTTTGCATGTTCAAAAGTTTGTATGTAGTTATTTATTTTGGATCACTCTAATATAAGCCTCAAATTGTCATTTTTGGTTTTGATCATTGATTTTATTTTGTTAGCCTAGTGGTGAAATGAGCTCCTAAGCTGTGGTATGCAATTATTTTTGTTACCCTATGTATGCCTAGTGTATTATGTGAGCGTACAGGTTTTAGTATGCTATTTAACCCTTTACTTGGGAAAATAAAATGTAGTAGCCAATGTTCTTTCTTACAGGTCTACAATACTTGTTGTATTAGATGATAAATTGTTAGGTTTTGAAATGTTAAAATAATTATTCTCTAAATACGAAGCCTTTAGTGATGAGTATAAAGCATGTAAAGTAAATGGATATAATGGAAATTATTCAATACAAGATGTATTTTTATTTAAACTTAAAACACTTTGTGTGCTAAGATCAAGTATAAGATATTTACTTATCAAAGAAGTATATAAAGGAGCTATAGAGGGACATTTTGGTACTTAAAAAATATTAGATATATTACAAGAGAATTTCTAATTATCACGCATGATAAAATGTGTAAAACTTATGGTAAACGGATGTGTTAGTTGTAAAAAGAGTAAGAATTTCCTTCACAAAGATTTATATACACCATTACCTATGACTAGTCAACTATAAGAAGGAGTTAGTATGGTATTTATCTTAGGGTTTCATAGAACGTAATAAGGTAAAGATTTTATTATGGTTGTGGTAGATAAATTTTCTAGAATGACTCATTTTTTTCCATGCAATAAAAATAATGATGCTACACATCTTTCTTATTTATATTTCAATGAAATTATGAAATTGCATGGCATCCCTAAAAGTATTGTTTTAGATATAGATGCCATGTTTCTTAGTTTTTGGAAGACATTCTATGACATGTTAAGAACTAAGTTGTTATTTAGTACTTCACATCATCCACAAACCTATGGAAAAAGTGAAGTTATAAATCATACTCTTGGCACTTTGTTAAGAGGATTGGTAAGTAAAAGTACTAAATATTAGGATATTAAGTTAGTTCATGCTGATTTTACTTACAATCAAAGCCCTTTAATTACTACTCGCTCAAGTCCATTTAAGATTGTATATGGGGTGAATACTTGTATACTACTTGACATGGCGCCCTTGAAAAATGGTGAGTTTAAAAATTATGATGCCAAGGAATGAGTTGAATGATTTCAAAAGAATCATCAACAAATTAAGGGAAATATTATAGGAGCTAATGATGCATCTAAGGATTCTCATGCAAATGAGGATTTGACATTATTAATAATGGAGCCTATATGTGTATTTGACGATATAACTTTGACTAAAAATAATAATAATATTCTAAGTGATTCTTGTAGGTATATAACATATTTTCAAAGAAAAGATTCAAGAAGTCAAACCACTTAAGGTCTTTTCTTATGTTATTCATTATTACAAGCTAAAGGAGCTACGCCTACTTTTTGTAAAGTGTTAAATGAGAAATTATGCCAATTTTGATGTTTAATTTTGATTTGAGATTATGATTAGGTTTGAAGTAAAGTTGGATTTGAAAATGAGGTTGGAAAACTAAATTAAATAAGTATTTTAAGTTAATCTATCAACTAGTTCTATGAACCGATTGACTTATTTATATTTGAGTAAAATGGTTTTTATCGAATCGAACCAATCATTTTTTTAAGAAAATCGATCGATTACTTTATTGAACAATTGACTGGTAAGCAAAACCAATTGATTGGTTTTTCAAGCTACATATATTTTCAAAACTCATTTTTTTTGAAAAAATTTCTTATATTGAAATGGAACCTTATTAACTAATACCAAATTGTTTGTAAAAGATTCTTAGCCTTTTTTCATAATGCATTTGGCCTAAAAATACAATCTTAAATTGATTTAAGGAGTCTATTGAGATACTGGGGGGGATAACCTGAGCTTTGTCTTCTTTCACCTCTCTTGTTTGCACATTTATGGGATCCTTACTTCTATCTTAGACTCAATTATTCTTAGTTGGGAAGTTCCTTCTACCTTAACCTCCCATTTCCCTTCTTGGGTATTGTATTTCTTGACCAATTGACCCGACTACTCCATAATAACCATTTGAGATCTAGGGGATAGGTCAACATATCTTGGATGAAATTTGTTTATTTAAGTCGATTTTAAATGGTAAGAGTTAGGGTTTTTGATCTGTTCCTTACCACAATTGTGATTTGTATCGATTTTGTGGCTATAAATAGGCCTAATTGCCTCTTTTTTACACCATACCTTATCCACCAAAATACTTAACTCTCTAGCATTCACATTCTTCCTTATTCACTTTGATCCCTACAATAGAATTTGTTTTACTCTTTTCACCCTTTTTCTAGGTCACTCTTGTTTTAATTATTAAGTAAGAAAGAGTTAGATTTAGGAAGAAGGTTGAGTGGTTTAGCTAAATTGCCCTCTATTTTTCCTTTAGGTGTGGTATGTTCATTCTTTCCTTTCCATTTCAAGTTCAAATTTCCAAAAGCTATTTACAAATTTCTGAGTTAAAACTTGTTATTTTTAAGGTTTTTAAAGTTGAGGACTTCAAAGGTTAAGTGTTTTTATATAAGTTTTTCCTACATCAAGTAATTCATTCTTACTTCTAAAATGGTTTCTGAGTAAACCTACTTGTGGAACTCTTTAATTTTGATATTACATGTTGGTGTGAATATATAATATATAGAACTAAATTTTGATAGTTAGATTTTGTATTATGAATGAAAATCATGAATATTGAGGAAAGATTGGGTTGTGATGATTAATGTTGAAATGTGCAACTAAATTAAGCTAAAAATGTGTTATATGATGTTGAAACATGTTCTAATGTGGTATGATAAAGATTTATAAGCATGATCTACATGAAAGTGATTGCTTCGTGCTATTGGAGGGGAAACAAATTGAATAGCTCTTAGAATAGTCAATTGGTTGGCCCAACCCATCGATTGGTAGGCCTATAAAGACCTTGGTCTTACTCTCTACTTAAACCCATTAACTTATTGGAAAGAACTGATTGGTCTATGAACATTCAAGTGGTTAGCCCAAATTGATCAATTAGTTTGAGGAAAAGCGAGGTTTGGTTGTGCCAATTTGATTGATTAGTCAGCCTACACTAATCGCCCGGTAGGTGCAATCGATCAACTGATTGGACCGGATAAATCAATTAATTCAGCTGCTTTGTGTGATTTTGTTCTTCTTGGTTTAGATTTGCCTTAAGGCTATACATAGGACTATTTTACGACTATATAATGGATAAAACACATATAGTATCATGGATCAACGACCTAATGAATGGATTAAATAGACAATGATTTATTACATAATTAATGGGTATTGTAAAGTCTAAAAGGGTGTACCACACATGAAATGTGATGATTCTTGAGAAATAGGATGGTGAAATGAGGAATGTGCTTTAATGGAATAGTATACTGAGCGTGATTACTGTTAAATATCCATAAATGGAAATCCCACACATGATTGGGGAATAAAGGATTAATATGGAAGAAATGTGTGAATGTCTTGCTTGCTCTTAACATGGGCCTTGTGTGATTATGTAACCTGATGATTAATATACTAATATCATAAAGCAAATGAAAAATGAGTTGTGTATTGGTATGGGTTACCCAATTCTCAATTAACTATAGAGGATTAGCCTACCTTCTAGCATTCATTGATGCCTCTGGGCTTTGTCTTCTGGAAGGATATTAGTAGATTCTAGTGCCTCTCCTACTCTAGACACAGATAATGTACAAGGGGTTATCGATAATAATGGGTTTGGTTGCCTAGGTGGTTGGCTTCAGCTTGGAATTATATCCATATTAGTTTGCTTTGGCATAGACTTATGTCCATTAGTTTTGATAGTCTTTCATGGTATGTGAGACCATAAGGTGATGTATAGTCCATCACTTGAAGATTAATAATTAGATAGCGATTGGAATGAATGGTTAGATAGTAATAATGGTAAAAGTTGGAATGATTACTTAGATAGTGGCTTGAATGAATAGCTTGTTAATAATTAAAGTGATTGAATAAATGTTTCCCTATATCGGTATATGGATAAGGAAATGGTATAACCTAATTAATTAAGCAAGTTGGAAAATAAACCCTAATGGTTATTTGGAATAATCTACTTAATACGTGTGTGTGATCATCTATGATATTATACTATGATTATAAGCATGATACATTCTGAGTTTCCTGAGTTATATATGATAGTGAACCTTGATGTAATACTATACTAGCTTATATGGTATTAGCACTACACTTTTTAAGTACAATATCTATGTCATGATCAAACTTGTTATGCTCGTAACTTCTATTGAGGAGGTAACTTGAATTACTCAGTATGTAGTGTACTAATGTGCCGTTTGCTCGATCACCTTGTCATTCCCACTAAATGAGGACCATGTATAGGTTTTTAAGGATGGCTAGTAATAGGTTTACCTTAAGTTGGGTTTAGGGTTTGAGAGTGTGGACATCCAGAGGTTTTATGCAGTCCATGATGGACCATGATTTTGGGGTTGTGTCCTAAATTATTTTTTGCAATTACAACCCTATACTCTTAGCTTATCATTCTCCTTGTATTTGACTATGTGAGTGACCGTTAAGGTCCTTAGTTGTAATTGATCTTTTAAATATTTACATAACTTGATCTTGTACACTTTACGTAATTTAATTGGTTTGGTTTTAGCCTTGTATCTAATATGGGATGGGTGATGACTTCTATCTTGTGTTAGGTATGGTAATAGCACCCTATTTTCCTCAGGAGTGTTTATTTTTTTGCTTATACACTATTCTAAAATGAAATTTTTTTGTGGTGAAAATGTTATAGGTTGGTATTAGAGCTTTTTCTTAAAAATGCATCGCTTTTGAGAATAATTAAGATGTTAAGATAGGTTGGTATCATGGGTTTTTCCTAAAAATGTATCACTTTCAAAGATTTTTAAGCTGATACCACAAGATGATATCATCCTTTATTTGAAACCTTTTTACCCTTTATATTTCCATAATATTTAAGTATTTAAATATAAGTGTAAGTATGTATAACTCCAAAATTTCTATGAATGAGAGTGGGTTTGAAATATGCTATGGATAGTACTTGTGACAATTTATTGTGAGATTCTTGGTACTCAAAAATCAAATTTCTCTCCTAATTACTTCTAGTCTACATGAAAGGCTAGATCTAAGTACCACAACCACCACTTGTGCCAGTGACCGCACCAGTTCCGGAGGATTAACTTAAGAGGTTTAGGCATCATAACCCATTGATCTTTGAGCACCAGAAGGACGCTGACATCATGGATATATGGTTTAAGGATATAGAGAAAACCTTCACCTCATTTGGTTGCTCTGTGAACAAGAGGGTTGACGTATCGGTCTATTATCTAAGGTGAAGGGGTAGATGCTTGGTGGATGAGTGTCCAATGTAGGGGTAGCAAACCTACGAGATGGGGCGCTGTTCTTCTAGGCTCTTCATCCCCGATTTTACCCAACACACCTCTAAATGGAAAGTATAATAAGTTTATGGCTCTTCAGTAAGGAGGCATTCCTATTAACGAGTGCGACACACAATTCATGGACATGGTGTAATTTTCTCAGGAATTTGAAGCCAACAAGGCGATATAAGTCCACCGTTTCAAGATTGGTATAGAAATTATATATTAGGAGCTCTTAGTGGGAGTTACTCCGCTAAATATAGTAAGGATGTACGAGTAGGTTTTGGAGACTTCTTGAGTCATCAAAGTACGGCGTGCTATATTGGGGAGTAAAAGGAAATTCGAAGGTTGCTAGCATTCCAATGAGAGGAAGAAGGATTTTCAAGAAGAAGTAGGCTACCTAGATATGGTAGGAGTATGGAGTCAGTACCCTAAGTTCAAGGTCTATCTAGGGATCATGTAGAGGAGAGTTACTACCACTAAAAGCGATGTGGAATAGATTACTCAAGGGTAGATTATATAAGTACGAAGGTGATGTGCCATGGATGTGGCATGGTGGGCTATAAAGCTTATGAGTGTCAAGTTAGAGGTGGCAGTCCCTAGAGGTTCCCGTCTAGAGCTCAGAGTACTAGATCTATTCAGTAACCCCTATCACATAATTAGAGAGCTCCTTCATCACCACCTAGTGTCACTAGTCAAGCTAATCATCTTAAAGGTTAGAGGCCTCATGCTTTCCAATAAAGTAAAGGATCATCTAGTACCATAGGAGTTCCTAACATGTGTGTTGTTTAACTCTAGCGCAACACACTCCTTTGTATCATCCACATTTGTAGTTAGAGCTTCCTTATCTCCTTCTAGTAGTATTTCCACTTCTATTATGTTGCATTCTGGGGATAGGATTGCATGCTCTAGATTCCATAAAGGAGAAGCTTTGATAGTTAGGGGAATAGAATTTCTGGTGGATCTCATAGAACTTGAATTGCATGATTTCGATGTGATTGTTAGAATGGATATTATAACACCCTCAATTTTTAAACTAGAAAATTTCATTTTTATGACAATGCACAAGTTTTTGAAAAAACAAAGTTGGGGAATATAACTGCCATATCAATCATAAGAGAGGTATGATCATCACCTAACACATGGCTGATGCAAGGCAAAATAGAACAAGGAAGAGAAGAATATATGATCATACCATTAATGTGATAATACAAGATAATAAAGACTAGAACAATATTATAGATAGAATGAACTTAATAGTTGTACAAAACAAAATGTAGGGAGTCAAGCCAAGAGTTTAAATAACCTGAAATATAAAAGCATATAACGTAGTGGACAAAATACTCATAACCGCTTAGCTTAACTCTTAGGCAGATCATAAACCTCCAACCGAGATGCATAACACTATACATAATTTTCTGCTCCTCGAACTAAAAGCCAAATCATTATAGTGACCACATAAGTACAATATCAGTATGGTGAAGTAGTGGTAAAACATACTATTAAAAATATGTTAAGGCTCACGTAACACATTAAAGTCACATAACAACATGGCGGTATAATATCACTACAACTCAAGCACAACATGGCATGATTGCATAGAAATCATGGAAGTATAGAAATATGGTAAATACATGCAATTTATACAATATAACCCATATTATAATTCTTCCTTTAGTGACCACATAATTTCTAGTTAATAAGATAGTTTGTTCGACCACACTTAGTTCTTCACAATGAAAAAATGTCATGATAGCACAAAATCACAATGAGATACCACACCCACCAAACATCGAGTGCCCATGCCACAAATAGGGATACTACATCCACCACACGTGGTAGAAGTACACTAAGCAGGCTTATACTGGGATGCCTCACCAACCAGAGCTAGACATTAATGTAATGCCAACCTACCATAGTATAACCCACTACAAAATATATGACTTGTACCAATAGTAATTTAGTCATAGATTTTTTTTTTCTATTGGCAAAATTTACTAATACCAATAGATATATTTTTGTGGGCAATAAAGAAAGTTTTCCCTACATAAATTTTTTATCTGCTGGTAATAGTATGTTATGCCAACAGATCTTTTGCTTACTTTTATATCTGTGGGCCTTAGTAGTATTATACCAACAAAACGAATACCCTCTCATATATCTGTTGGTATTCGTATATAAGAAAGATAAATGTTTCAACTATTGTTATATTCCTTGGCACAACACATTCATTCCTCTTATACTTGAAATACTTCTCTTATTATCATAATTGCCAATTTTATATGAAATACTAATAATATAATATATAACTAGATTTATAATTAACATTATAGTCATTTTTACTAATTAATATTATAATTAACTATGATAATTAAAATAATAAAAAATTATTCTTAAAATAATAAAAATTATAATCAAAGTAATAATCAATCAAGTTGCGCTTCGAATGACCTATAAGATGGGGTGTCACTACTTGATCAGCGCAATGGGGGTCTAGGAGGCATTATATTCCTTATTTATAGATATCCTTTTGAGCCTAATATTATTATAGTTATTTATATAATTATTGTAAAATTTCTTATTATTCAAATTCAATTTTCTTAAACTTAATAATTAAATAGCTATTATTATTGTAAGCATTATTTTAATAAATATCATAATAAAGATAATAATAATTAGTTAAATTACGTTCAGAATAACCGAGGGCAGGAGTCTTGCGTACCGGTCTGCTAGTTGGAGGTCCGGGGGTACTGTACATGTAATACCCCGCTTATTAAAAACCTAATTTTTATAAATATTTATATTGATTTATGAGTTATAATATTTAATTTTATTTTAATTAGGTTATTTAATCTAAATTGTATTTTTATTTTAATAAGTGTTTTGGTTTGTTTTAAATAAAAGCTTTATCAGATAAGTATCTTATTTTTTTTAAAAAAATGTTTAAAAAAATTTTCGATTAAATTTAATCTATTTAAAATTATATTTTTGACATAAATTCTTTTAAATATTTGAAAAAGAAAAAAAAAGAAAAAATGTCGGTCAATACTGATTAACAGAGGCGCGCAACTCCCCCTGTCTCTTATTCTCTTTCCCCTTCGACAGATTCTTGACGCCCCCCTGTGTATTTGGTTCTTGTGTTGTGCATCCTATAGGTAAGGATCGAGCCTGACCACACCACACAGCCTCACCGCCGCTCGGCCGTGCCGCCACAGCTCCTGGTCGTCGCACACAGCAACATCAGGGGAGCAGCAGCAACGAAATAGCATCATCGGTGCAAGAAGGCAGCAGCGGCGTGCCACCGGTCGGATACCTCCAACCTTGGTCTTCCACCGGCGACTGCTCCTCTTCTATCGACAAAGCTCCACCGCCCTTTACCTTCATTGATTTGGCTGATTTCGTTTGGTATAATTTCCCAAAACCCTAATTTTTTGTTTTATTTAATTATGAAAGAATGGGATTTAATTAAGCTAAATTAGTTATTTAATTAAGTATATATGTATTGTATGATTGAATTGGATATGCTGATTATGTGATATATGTTGATTTCTGGAATTTGTGATTATTGACCTGGTTATGTCCGGATATGTTGGATTCAGCCGATTAAGCTATTTGGGAAAATTTGATTATGCATTATACTTTAAAATATACTTAGCTTCATATTAGAATTGTCAATTTAAGAAAATTGTGCGAAATTATTTGAAATTTGATTTTTAGGTCAAATTCTTGCGGATTTAAATTGAATTGTATAATTGAGTTATTTTATTAAATTGATTATACATTTGTAATAGAATATGTTTAATTTCATATTCGAACCATCAATTTAAATATTTTGGCAAGATTTGACCGACTTTATTGTACGAGCTCAAAAACCCTAATTATGTTAAATTGGGTATTTTCTTTATTTTTTTAATCAATTGAGTGTATAATATGTTATAAAATAGGTCTTATTAAATTTCTAAACATTCAATTTAAATAAATTAATAAAATTTGACCGAGCTGTATTTTTTGTCCTAAAACCCTAACTTTCAAATAAAATTATGTACATTATCATTTGTATAGTAGTTTATTCTAAAATTGATTTTATAGAATTATTTAAAATGACCTTAATTGTATTTTAACACGTTCAATTTGGATTAATTGGTTTGAATTATCCGGAATGTATTTTGGGCTTTAAAACCCTATGTTTTGGGAATAGTTTCTGAAATCAATTGAATTGAGTTAAAATAAGCTAGCTTTGATTTAAAATCAATTACGTTAAGTTTTTAACTTATCATTTGGATCAATTCTATGAAATTGATTGATTTGATATTTTGGAGTTATAAGCCCTAATTGTGTAAGTGATTTTTATTAAAATTTACTTACTTTCTATTCTTTTATGTTTCAAATAGTTTTTCTAATTTAGTGTTTTCGTTTGGTGATCTATGAAGACGCTGTAATGGATCCAAAAATCCCAATATGTATACTAGTTTATAGTTTTTTGGTTTCTCTTTGGTCATTTTGCTTAAGGTTTTGATTTGGTGATAGGTTGCTTGTATGATTTGTGGGTTTATGGGTCTATTCTATGGCTTTTGAGCTGCAAGTGCTCAAAGCTAATTCTTTATAACCTAATGTACTTGGTTTTCTCTTTTATTTCTATAATGGCCTAACATTCTTCTAGTTCTTGGTGGAGCTAGCAAATAGGATTAAATTTGTATTAGGAGAGTGTTTTGATTTTTCTTATTTTGTCTTAGTCAATGTTGATGATATTTTATCTTTTACTTATAATAAGGTGGTGTATGGAGCATTAGGTCTTAACAGCCCATAGGGCGGGTTCCTGCTTTAATTTTTGTTCTTTGCTTATCATATTTGGTTGGTGTTTATGTCTCTCAGAGTTTATATTATGGCTACCCATAATTTAGAAAAAAGGGTTGGATTCAATTATGAAAGTGATACAATACTTGTAAAAGCTTTAACATGGCTGTAAATTGTTGATTCCTCTTTCACTAGGAGTTATCTTCCGTTTTAAGCTATTCTTGCTAGTTGGTGAAGTTAGGAAGGTCAACACTTAAGTGTTTGTAGAATATTAGTAGTTGTTCAACTTTTTCTTATTAGAAATTGTTACCTTCTTTGTGGTAATGTAGTAGAAAATTATTGCTTGTTGTTTCTTAGTGAACATTGTTATACATAATGGCTGTTAAATATTAGTGAATACATGAAATATTTCTTACTAGAATAATTATTTAAATAAAATATTTCGTTTGCTTTTATATTGATGATATTTGAATCTAAAACAATAGTTATCTCTAAGATTTTGTGTTAATGTAGCTATATTATCTTTTTTTATTAGTTCATAATATGCAACATAATAATTTTTTCATAAACGATTATTCTTTTACAATCGAATTTTATATGTGCATAATGGTACTCTTTTATATTTGTTTTTGATATATAGTGGTTGTACACTTATCTAATTGGAGTTTGAGTATTATTCAAATTTTTTGATTGAAGTTCTTTACTAAAAGTCAATTGCGCTTTTAAGACATAGTTCTAGATATCTATCAATTGAATTGGTTGGTTGTTATTGTAACACCCCAAAATTCACTAAATTAAAATTTTTCAAACAAGAGCGTGGTTATCGGAACCAGCTCTGATACCACTTTGTGGTATCAGCTTAAAGAAAAATTTAAAAACAAGGAGCTTGGTTGAAATCAACTTCGATACCATCTTGTAGTATCAACTTAAAAGTTTAAAAGTAGAAGAGCATGGTCGAAACCTGCTTTTTAAAATATTTAAAACGAAAGAGCGTGTCCAAAAGGATCAACCATACTAATACCAACTTGTGGTACCATCTTAAAAATATTTAAAACGAAAGAGCGTGTCCGAAAGGATCAACCGCTCTGATACCACTTTGTAACACCCCAAAATTCACTAAATTTGTTTTTCTTAAAAGCGGAAGCAATTAAACTAGAAGTACTTAAACCCGTGAATTCTGGAAATGTTACCACCACACTTAGTACTAGACCAGTTCTCTCCGACCGTTCCAGTACCAAGTGCTAAGGCTAAGGAAAAGATTTACATTAAATTCAAGTCAACAGTTTATAAAAGAACTCGAAAAATTATACCTTAAAATTAGAGTTTATGTGCATAATAGTCAACAGTTCTCTCCTTAGACTTAGCACTTGGTACTGGAACGGTCGGAGAGAACTGGTCTAGTACTAAGTGTGGCGGTAACATTTCCAGAATTCACGGGTTTTAAGTACTTCTAATTTAATTGCTTCCGCTTTTAAGAAAAAAAATTAGTGAATTTTGGGGTGTTACAAAGTGGTATCAGAGCGGTTGATCCTTTCGGACACGCTCTTTCGTTTTAAATATTTTTAAGATGGTACCACAAGTTGGTATTAGTATGGTTGATCCTTTTGGACACGCTCTTTCGTTTTAAATATTTTAAAAAGCAGGTTTCGACCATGCTCTTCTACTTTTAAACTTTTAAGTTGATACTACAAGATGGTATCGAAGTTGATTTCAACCAAGCTCCTTGTTTTTAAATTTTTCTTTAAGCTGATACCACAAAGTGGTATCAGAGCTGGTTCCGATAACCACGCTCTTGTTTGAAAAATTTTAATTTAACCAAGTGTTCCTTGTTTTAAAAACATTTACGCTCAGAGTTGGTTTCAAAAACCATTTTCTATTTTAAATGTTTAGCTGATACCACAAAGTGGTATCAGAGCGGTTGATCCTTTCGGACACGCTCTTTCAATTGTAAATTTTTTAATTTGATATCATAAGTGGGTATCGAATCTGGTTTTGACCATGCTCTTTTGTTTTTAATATTTTTAAGTTGGTACCAATGAGGTGGATCCTTTTTTATTACGCTTCTTCTCGAAATTATTTTTGGCTTACGAGTTCTTTGTTATTAGTTTTGAAGCGTGTTTTGATTGATCTTTTGGTTTTAATCTTTTTAATATAATACTAAGAGTAGTATCATTTTGAAAATGAAAGTTTCCTTGAATTGAAATCGTTTTTTAAACAAAAAAAGGATTTATTTATTTTAATTTTTTTTTCCGGCCACGGTGAGAAGAGAAGGGTAGAATTTTAATTAACTTTATTCTTAAGGGGGTAGCTTTTACAAGTTTTTTTTTTCTTTTGTATGGTGTCCTTATTTCCGTTGATATAAATTTTCTTTAGTAAGTTTATCCCTAAGGGGGTAGTTTATATAGATAGTAATGTTATTTTGGTTTTCTAACAACTTAGAGCGTTTTCTCCCTAACCGTAAGCGCTTCCGGAGACTTCGGGGGCGAAGTCTATTTTTAAGGGGGTAGTAATGAAGTGCCCCGAAAAATTCCTAATTTTAAATAGTATATTTAAATGAGGTTTTATTATAAAATTTAATTAAGTATAATAATTTATTTAAAATAAAAGGAAATTAATTAGGGCAAATCAAGAATAAATTTATAAGTATTTTAATTAGGAGGAATTTGGGTATTTGAGCTAATTAAAGATTTTAATTTGGGAATTTATTTAAATAAATTATTTTATTTACAATAAGGAGGAGAAAATGGTTCCAAATTAATATTAGTTTTATAAATAATTTAATGGAAGAAAATTTGGGTGTTTTGCTAATTAAAATGGAATTTATGGAAAATCTTTTAAAAATCCTAATTTAGCCTAAAAAGGGATTTAAATATTATTTTATTTAAATATTATTATTTTTAAATATCCTAAATATTCAGATTAATTTAATTGGCCCTAATCTAATTATTTTTCTCTTTTCCTTTTTCCCTTTTTCTTTTTCTTTCTTCCTTTTTCCTTTCCTTTTTCTTTCTTTTTCTTCTTTTTCTTTTTCCTCTTCTTTTCGTCGACTGGGCCAGCCGCGGCCCAGTTCTTCTTCTCCTTTCTCCTCTTTCCCTTGGCCTAGCCCGCGCCCGCGCGGCCTCCTTCGTCCAACTCCGCCGCGACGCGTTTTGGCTCCGTTTACACCGAAACGCGTCGTTCGGTTTAATGACGCCCTCACCGCGCGCGAACCGGCCCGGTTCTCCTTTTTTCTTTTCTTTCCCCGGCCGACCGGTCCGCCTCCCTTCCTTCTTCCTTCTTCCTCCTTCCTCCTTCGTCGCTGCGACGCAAGCTTCGACCCCGTCAATGGCTTCTCCTGCTACGGTGATTAATACCGTCTGTTTCTTGTCTCATTGCCTTCCTCTTAACTCCAGGAATAAATTGGCATAATTTTCATGCGTTAACTCTCGCCCGTTTCTCCTCCCCAACCTCTCGAAACCCCGAAGCAAACCAAACGTCGGCCGATCAATTGCCACCACCGGCCACCCAAATTATTGCATTTAAAACTTCCATGTCGACCTCCAGCTTCTCATTATACATTCCAACATCTATAAATAGCCTAGTTGTAGGAGTTTTGAAGATTTTTTCTTCCCCGAAACCCTCGGCCCGAGCTGCCGCCACCCCAAATTCAGACGCCTCTTCCGCCGCCTTCAGCCAACCTTAGCGCCACCGAAACATTTCATTCTCTTCCTTGAAATTTACTCTAATTAACTAAACTATTTTCATCTCTCGATTCTTCTTGCACGAGCCTAAATAATCATGCAAAGTTAGATGCTCGTTTCGCCGAAATTTTTACCCCGAAACCTTAAACCGCCTTCCACCGCCGTGCGCCGCCACCTTTGGCTACACCACCACCATCATTTTGTCCCTCTCCTCCTGGGCAACAATAAACACCTCTTATATCACCTCAATTCTCCCTATCTTTTTCCCAACATCCATCTTTTTCTATGTTCTTCTATTTTTCCGGCCACCGCCACTGCCGCTGTGAACCACCGCCGGTGCCACCTATCCCCACCAGCTTAAGGTTGAACCCTAGACTCTCTCAACCATTTTCCATATTATTATAAGCCTTGATTTAATTTATTTCAATTATTTGCATATAATTACCATTATTATTATTCTTAATATTTATATTCTTAATATGCTTTATTATTATTTGATGAGAAATTTTATGCTGAATTGTACTTGCAGGGTGGAGAGTGGTAATAAAACAATTTTATTGTTAGTTTCGAAGTTTAAGTTATTAATTGAATTATTATAGGATTATTATCATTCTTCTTCTTATTATTATTATTAATATTATAATTATTAGAATAAGTATTATTAACGTTTTATTATTTATTCTGGAAAAATCTTAGGCCCTAACTTTGTATTAACATTTGCACTTATTTATTTGAGTATTATTATTTCTACTGTTCTTATAACCATTAATAATAATAGTATCATTATCTTTATTATTTTAATATTATTATATATGTTATTAATTCTATTATTAATATTAAATAAATGGTAAGTCATTATTTATTTGAAAACTTATATTTTATTGTTATTGTTATTATTATTATTATTATTATTATTATTATTATTATTATTACTATTGTTATTATTATTTATATTCTCATTGATAGTAGTTTTATTAATTTTGATATTATTATATTAGTATCATTATTATTATTAGGATAAAGTCTTTAACCCTATATTACCAAGGTTTATAATATCTCTATTATTTTTATGTCTTTAGCAAAGTTAGAATTTTGTTAAGGTTATTTTATTAGTATGTTATTAATTGGTCAAAGCCCTAAGGAGGCGTAGGAACGTGCTCCAAGACCGGTGTCATTTCAGGTAAGGGGTGCTAAGGCCTTTTATGTGCTAATGTGCATTGTGTGCCTCGTATGTTATGCATTCTATGTTTATAATTATTATTTATGCCGTATATGATATGACGTGGAGTTGAAGTATGTTTTCGTATGGCATGTGTATTATTTGTGTATGATCCTATAAGACATGCATGTGAGGATGTTGATATGATTTTATATGGGAGAAAGGATGAAAAAGGAGGATGGGGAAAGAAGTTGACTAAGGGAAGTGAGTTGACCTAATTTTATGAATTTATAAGGAATAATCTAATGCATGGTTTTATTTGGAAGAATGTAATTTATGATGTAATATGGGAGATTCGAATTATTGTTTGTTTGGGAGAATCTAAATTATGATTTTAATTGGGAGAATCTAATTTAGGATTTGTCTGGTGAAATCCAATTTATGGTTTTATATGGGGAAGTTTAATTTATGGTTTGGTATGATTTTATGTGAGAGATTTTAATATATGGTTTGTATGGAAGAATTTAATTGATGGTTTTGATTGGGAGAATCTAATTTATGGTTTTGCGTGGAAGGATCTAATGTAAGGTTTTATATGGATGAATCTCTTATTTGATATGGTTCAAAGTTAGGGTTTTGTGTGAATGAATCTTTGGGTTGTATATGGTTTGAACTTAGGGTTTGGTAAGGATGGATACTTAGTTTGGAATGATGAATCTTTGGGTTTTATATGGTTTGAATCTAGGGTTTGGTATGAATGAATCTTTGGGTTATGTGGATTGAATTTTGGGTTTTGTATTATGAGATTTTGGATTTTGCATAATGGTTAATGGTTGTATGGTGGTATTAGGGTTTGCATGGAAGTTAATAATTGCATGGGATGTGTAAAGTTTGTATGAGAGTGAAGTTTACGTATGGAACACTGATTTGGGATTTGAGGAAAGTAATGTAAGTGTTGTTTGGGTGATTGAACATTTGAAGGGAAAGTAGTGCGTGGAGCATTATATGGGTATGTAGGAAACCGAGCTAGGGTTCGTGTGGATAATTAGGGTTTGGTGCAACTACTTAGGGTTTTTGCGGCATCAGGTGTTTTTGGTGATTAAAGTGGAGTCATGAGGATGGAATTTATGAGTTACAATGTGTGAAGTGTTAAAGGAGTGATTCATGCATGTCTAGGGTGTAAGTCGTTGAATAAGATACTTAAGACACTAATTATTTAAAGTGGAAGATCGTTGAGACGGGACCAACCGATCCACCGGTTCGGAATAGTGGTTAGGGTTCTTACCCTATGTGCAACCGATCCACCGGTAATTATAGTGGTTAGGGTGTTTACCCTATGTGTGACCGATCCACCGGCTATAATAGTGGTTAGGGCATGATGTCCTATGCTTAACCAATCCACCGGTTATAATAGTGGGGGTTCCCGAGCTCAATAAAAATAAACCATAGTTTGCAAGGTACCTAAAAGATACTAATTACTTACAGTGGAACACCATGCGAACCGGAGCCAACCGATCCACCAGTTAGGAATAGTGGTTAGGACGTGTAGTCCTATGTGTATCCGATCCACCGGCTATAATAGTGGTTAGGGTATGATACCCTATGTGCCTCCGATCCACCGGCTATAATAGTGGGGGCTTCCGTATTCGCATGGATTTGATAAAAGGGCATGATGTGTATCGAATTCCGATAAAAGACTAATTAAGTAATTAATCGGGACTATGATTGGGCCTTTATGTATGTACCTGAATGATTGGTCGATATGATGATATGATGATGGTCTTTATGATCTTTTATTCTTATGCATGATTTTATGTGCTTATGTGTTGGCCTTAGTGCTCGGTTACCTTACTCAGTACGTAGCGTACTCATCACCCTTTTCATGGGTGCTGCTCATTCCCACGAGTAGTATGCCCTTCTGATTTGTGCAGGTGGGTGAGATATCCGGTGGGGCTATGTGTTGAGTTGTGTTTGGCTCAAGTTCGAGAGTGTCGTGGCCGTATTTCAGCCTTTATGTAATTTTATTTCCTACTATTATTTCTTTTTATTGGAGTATTTATCCTCTTTGATTTCGCACTCTGATTTCTATTTTATTACGTTTATAAACGTTTATGCGTACTCTGATTTTAAGGTATGATCTTTCGAGTTCTTTTATAAACTGTTGACTTGAATTTAATGTAAATCTTTTCCTTAGCCTTAGCACTTGGTACTGGAATGGTCGGAGAGAACTGGTCTAGTACTAAGTGTGGCGGTAACATTTCCAGAATTCACGGGTTTTAAGTACTTCTAATTTAATTGCTTCCGCTTTTAAGAAAAAAAAATTTAGTGATATTTGGGGTGTTACAGTTATCATTTTTTGACCTTATTGTTACTTTTATGATGTTGTCTCATTTTGTTACCTTGTTTAATCATGGTTCAATTGATGAAAAAAATAAAAAATCACTTCACCAAACATGCAAGGGACACTATATCGTCATGTTATATTAGTGGATTAGGTAGCATCACCTACAATTAAATTGTAGATATATTATGATTATAATTATAATATATAAAGCTGCACACATCGTGTGATACAAAAAACTAGTCTTTATTATTATCCTCTGTCCTTATTTTTCTCATTATTTTGATGTCTCTACTTGTTGAAAATTATGTAGGAACTTGATTTCATGGATGTATTTAAGGACAAGAGTTGGGTGAAACTAACGAGAGTAGAAAATACTTACAAAAGAGCCTTAGATACATTCCTTGACTATGCATTTGCAATCTCGGTCACGGAAATAAGATTGCTTGTTCATTTTCGACTTGTGCAAATTGATTTTATCATAAAAGAAATGTGGTTAGAGGTCATCTTATAATGAGAGAACTGGATATAGACTATCAAAGGTGTGTTTGGATTTTTCATGGGGAACAAAGGGGAAATGAAGATAATGAAATTTTTGATTTATGGCTCGATGATGATATGGGGTTTGATGATGTGCATGATGGTTCATGTGATGATGTTCTTGAGATGGTAGGAGATATTTTTGAATTTCATAGGGCAAGTAGTAGTTTTCCAGGTTCTAATGAAGAAGCTGATGCATTTTTTAAGTTGATTGAAGATGTAGGGCAACCCTTATATCCCGGTTGTGAAGCTTTTAGTAAACTCTCATTCATTGTTGAAATGTATCATCTAAAATGTTTATATGGAGTGACCGATGTTGCCTTTCATGCCTTAGTGAAATTTTTTAAAAGTGCTCTTCCTAAAGAATCAACATTGCCAAACTCTAATAGGCAAATGCAGGGGATTATAAAAAAACTTGGACTTGGTTATGACAAAATTGATGCATGTCCAAATGATTGTGCACTTTTTAGGAAGGAAAAGATTGATTTAGATAATTTTCCTATTTGTAATGCTTTAAGATGGAAAGTTGCTGATGATGGAACTGTGGTGAAATTAGCTAGTAGAAAAAAGGTTCCTTTAAAGGTATTACGACACTTTCCTTTGATCCCGAGGCTTAAAAGGTTGTTTATGTCATTAAAAAAAGCTCCCTTAATGAGATGGCATAAAGAGGAGCAAAAAAAAGATGGTAAGCTCAGACATCTAGCAGACTCTTATCTTTGAAAATATTTTGATACTAAGTACCCCAGAGTTTGCTAGTGATTCAAGAAATGTTAGGCTTGGCTTGACAAGTGATGGGTTCAACCCATTTGGCATGATGGGTACTTAATATATCATCTAGCCAGTTGTATTAATGGTTTATAACTTACCTCCTTGGTTATGTATGCAACAATCATACTTTATTTTTTTTTAGCAATTAGAGGTAAATCTATCTTTTATATTTTTTTCTTCTTTTATGTACTTTCTTTTTCTTAGCAATGTAAATGGTAATTGTTGGTGAAAGTTTATTTTTAATATGTTAGTTTTTGATTTATAAGTTGTATACAGAAACATAGCTAATTAAATACTAATTCTCATTTTTGATGTTACTAGGTTTCCATGTCGTCTTTGCAAAAGACATTGAGCAAGAAAAAAGTAAATCCAAGAAGTTAAGGACAATTGGAGGTAAATTTTTTACTATTATTTCTTTCTTGTCTTCCTTAGAAATTATTTTGTTTTAGTAGTACTAAATATGGTTGCAAAAGGTATAATTGTTTTAGTGTTAAAGAAGGCTGAGTATGTGGATGTCAATGAGCATCTTCAACCAATTAGTGATTCAGCTAGGCAATTATCAACACTTATAGGCTGCTTGGCACGTGATCCTAGGTGGTTGCCACTTGATTGTTGGGATTGGAGAAAGATGGATAGGACATATCTAGATTTGATTTGGGAGGAAGCAAAGGTATATTACCATAACATTTACTTTTATCAACTTTCTTATTTTTGTTATATGTATTATATAGCTTTTGTTTTCTATTTCATTTTCTTCCTTTATAGATCTCTTATTACTTTCCTAAAAATTGAGAGCCATATAAGTGGGCATTGGGGAAAATCCATGAAGCTTGGAGAGCTCATAAGTCTGAGTTGAAGGTGGTTCATTTTGATGGAAAAACACACAATCAAGCAATACATTCTAGGCCAAAGAAATTACTTGAGACCATGTGGTTAGAGATGGTAAAATTTTGGGAATCTCCAAAATGCAAGGTAGTGATTTTTCATTTAATTATTTCAAAAAAATAGGCTATTACTATGATAGTTTTATTAGTTTATTTTTTATACTAATATTTTTTTCTCATATTGCTTAAGAAAGAAGTCAAAGAGGGATTCTCAATCGTGCAAAGTCAAAAATGTGTTCATATGCTAGTTTAAAGAGATTTGCATGCATCCAAGCGGAAGAAAAGGTAGGTATATGATTGATTCATCTACGCAATACCAAATTTAATTTACTTTGTATACTTGATATACAATTTCATATATGTTTTGATTACGAAAAAATGGGGGAAGAACCCAATGAATTGGAAATGTGGTTGAAAACTCATGATCCGAAAAAGGGTTCTAAGCTTAACGACGCTTCTGCTACAACAAGAGTATGTTTTCAATCTATTTTTATTTTAGGGTTATGTGTGTGTGTGTGTGTGTGTGTGTGTGTGTGTGTGTGTGTGTGTGTGTGTGTGTGTGTGTGTGTGTGTGTGTGTGTGTGTGTGTGTGTGTGCGTGTGTGTGTGTGTGTATGCGAATCTACCTCATCTACTTCCCATTAATAGCATTGATTTATACTTTACATAAAGCGATTCTGGATGAGATGACTGCACTTCCAGAAGGATATGATGCTAATGCTCGACGTGAAATATTCAAAAAGGTAGTGGGTCAACATAGGAATGGATATGCAAAAACCTTTGGTCTTGGTGTAAAAGTTCCACGATCCCACAAAAGAAGATGTGCTTTTGTGGAGGAGCGAGCTAAAAGGATCAAATTTGAGTCTAGAGTTGAGAGATTAGAAAAGGATCTCCTTGAGACTAAAGACCAAGTAGGATATCTGACTGGTATAATGCATACATTATTAGATAATCAAGTAAGTTCCTCACTAAATGTTGATAATTTTATTTTACATTTCTTACGCAACACATTTATTTTGGGTATATTTTTTTACCTCTAAAATAGTGCATAGATGAATATATGAGAATATTAGGGGTTACATAGTGATTAGATTGGATAACTATGGTATGTGTGTTTCTTCTCTTTCAATCTCAGCTAATGTGCCACTTCCACTCCGATTGGAAGAAGTTTTGTATGCTAATTGATTTCCTACGATATCTTTAGTTGGCGTTCTTCTTTACCCATAGCATTAGTATTACACGGGATGGAAATAGAAAAATAAGGACAGAAAATATATAAATACATTATTTTTAAAAAATTGAGAAAGTAGGTACAAAAGAAAATGATAAAAATATTTACACCCGTGCGCGCACAGACTCGCACGTATATATTATATATATTTTAATAAAAATAGACCAAATATACTAAAATAAAGAGAGAAAACTAAAAAAAATTATAAAACTATTACCTATATTAGTTATCTAGTCAACGCTATTTCTCTGGTTAATGTCTTTATCTAATCACCGTCCTTACTCTTGTTAACCTATCTTAGCCGACCTATTGAAAAGTTCTAAGTTTATGTCTTGTCATAGGTTCTCAAAATATTTATTAGATGAGGAATCCTAGTAAATTATTATAAATAGTTAAATATTAAATAAATTATGTAATCCAAACCTAGAAGATAGTTTATGTGCCAATCTTATGCAAAAACCCAAACAAAAAAACTTTGGATATGTATATACTCAATTATTTTTGAGTTTCCTATGCTTAAAATTTATTTTTTCCATTTATTTATCCAATGGACTCTATTTTTCTCTTCATTTTTTTATCCTATTTAGCCATAACATTGAAATTTATCCATGCTAATTAGGATTTTTCATGGGATGGTTATCTTGCCACATCAAATTTCATCTCAGATAATTCATATATTATATACTCATAATGCAAATTACACACATTTTTTTTATATCATAAGATAAAATATATATGTTTTTATATGAGAATAAGTTTTCATGTGAAGTTATAATTGAAATTTTATTACATGGAGAATAATGAATAAAATGAAAACAAAAAAGTAGTTGTAGTAGAAATAATTAGAGTGAGTGAGTTACGTTGTGTTCACTATAAATAATTAATGTTTTAATGACCAAAATGTTTTGTGTTTAATGGCCAATTTTTTATCGTTAATGTCAATAAAAATTTGAAAAAAAATTATTGGTTCCCTAAAGAGTACAAACTCTCATTGTCTAGCTTTTTGATATGAATTTAGATTAATATGATTAAGTTAATTGTATATATATTTTTAGGGAAAACATGTTGACGATTATTATCAAATGGAGGATGACAAGAATGAAAAGGATGAAACTGAAGAGGAGAATGAAGAAGATGATGTTTGATGCGTTTATAAAAACGCTTTTGTGAGTCGACTTATGAAGACGGTTGATGCTTTTGTTTATTAGCTTACAAATATGATCGATAATTTTATATATCAAATTATGAAGATGCCCGGTGCTTTTGTATATATGTTAGCTAACGAAGATGCTCGGTGCTTTTTTTCGTAAGCTTATGAAGATGCTCGATGATTTTGTATATCAACATATGAAGATGTTTTTGTATAATAGCCAATGATTTTGTATATCAGTGTATGAAGATATTTTTGTATAATAGCTTATGCTACAAGTCGTTTATATAGTATTGTACTTAAAGGAATATTATGCCTTTGGGAGCTAAACAACTAATTATTTTGTGCTACACAATGATAATTATATATGGTGTATTTAATTATATATATATAAGCATAAATTGTTACTATAGGTGGATATTGGATATTGTGGTAACACGTAATATCAATAAATATTGTACGTTTCAGCCGGTACAGGTTTTACCAATATATATATATACAGGGTTAAAATATGTATAACCAACAATATATATATGTTGGCAATAGGTTTTAGTAACAGATATAATATTGTGTTTAATACTTTTACACACAGATATGATTGTGTGGCTAATTCTTTTTATTACAAATATAATTTTGTGCCTAATACTTCTAGTCACAGATATTATTTTGTGGATAATAGTTTTAGTTACAGATATTATTTTATGGGTAATAATTTTAGTCACAGATATTATTTTGTGGTTAATACTTTTACTTACAGATATAAGTGTGGGCATAAGTTTTACTAACAGATAAATATCTGTGGGTATTATCAATTATTCCCAACAGATAATACATATCTGTGGGTAAAACTTTTAAGCACAGAGTTTTTTCCCACAGTTTTGTCACAAAAAAAATTCTATAACTAAAACTATGCGCATATAAATCATTTATTTTTTAGTGACCCTTTACAATAAGGCCTTGTTGCCACAAATCATTTATTTTGTAGTGACCCTTTACAACAAAGATATGCGCATATCCCTTATCGACAAAAACTCGATAGAGAAGGAAATATGTATCGAGTGAAAAATGTAACAAAGGGTGATCTATCCCAAAATCTCCCTACAGCTACCTTGAGAGTCGGAGAAAAAGGCTTGTAAAAAATCTTAAACCATTAATTTATATTACAAGTGATATTACAAATCACAACAAAAGTCTACACATAACCAATTTGGGTGCTTCCAAGTGATAACACCAAACAAAACTAAAATCCATTATTTAACCAAACTGGGTTTTTATAAGTGATAAAACCAAACACATCACAAGGTAATGTAGCCACCATTTGATTGTTCAAAGATGACACCAAACTCATTCAAAAGGCATAAAAGATACCAATTTAGTGTCTAGAGATGACGCTAAACTTAAACAATTTCAAGTCTTGAACACCATCATGGTGATTCATATTAAATTAGATTAATCATAATTGAAGTTATAATTAAAATTCTATAAATTCATGGAAGTATCAACACAAAAGGCCTAAGAGAAACACAACAAATAATTACAAACTAAGCGACTTCCATATAGACCAATCAATCGGTTCCTCGGACCAGTTGATTGGTTTTGTTGTACCAGACTTAAACCAAAATAATGTTAAAGAACCAGTCGACTAGTTGGCCTTACTGATTAGCTATTCATATAAAACATCCGACTGGTTTACTCTAACTTGTTGATGGGTCTAAGAAGAGACCAACCCATTTTGGCCTATAGAGAAACCAAACTGATGAATTTGACTAACCAATCAACTGGTCATAATTACAAGTTAACTGGTTTGGTCCAATAAGTTGATGGGTCTAATTAGAGACCAACCAATTTGGTTTGTAGGGATACTGATCGATGGGTTTGACCAATAGATCAACTATTCATTGAAATAAGTTAACTATTTTACCAAATAAATTGACTTATATCATGACCAACTGATCTAAAACTCCAAACCATTCGATTACTCACAAAACCAGTCAATGGTTTGAGGAACTTATCCATTGTTATGGGTAAAACTGTAACACTCTCATTTTTCTCTATCGAAGAATTACATTAAAACACTTGCAGAAGCATTAAACACCTAGGAAAAATGTGGTGTTGCCTCTATAACTGATATAGGATAGACGTATGTTGTCTACTCCATACTAGGTACAAGGCTAATCTAATCAAAACACTTATCACAGTGCGCATAATAAAATTTTAATTAAATAACATCAAAAGTGAGGACCCTAACAGGTTTTGAGCAAATTATTACAAAATATATGTGGATAAAGTATGGTGCTACAAAAATATAAATTAAGGCATGACACCTAATTTAAAATCTTATTTCCTTGCTCTTAAGCCCTAACCTACAAAAACCTTTCAGATTTCCTTACTCTCAAGCCCCGACCTAACTAAGGTAGGCCCTTTACTTATCATCTCCAAAGACCTACATATGACCCTATACTCTTAGGAATTAATAGGTGACAAAGCAAATGGGTACATCAGTATGCTACATACTAAGTAAGCCAAGTTGCTCTTTCAATGTAAACAAGTATACCAATATACAAGGCATAGATATAGAAGAAAACATGCATCATGATAAGGTCATATATAAAGGTAAAAGTGCATAAAGACATGATTTCATACACAATTCCAAAAAGGCATAATAAATCATGCTTAGATTTAAAACCTTCTCACATAAGCACTTACAAATGTAATAGAAAAAAGCATCCAAGAAATCTCTAGGGTTTATTCCCAATCATCCAATTATTTAGGTTATACAAATTACTTATCCAAATGAGATAGGTCAAAAATTCAATCAATACTCCATTCCATAATCAATTAGTCATTTCAACCATTAGCTAAGTGTACAAACCAGCTTTTGTTCATTTTGGTCAATCATGCCATTACTTCCATTTGTTAACAAACCATTAATCATTCACTTGGTCATCATTCATAATTTATCAACCAATATTTACCATCCATATTTTATCATTATCAAATGATGGGCTATGTACCACGCTATGGTCTCACATACTATTGAAGCCTATTAAAATATGTTACATAAATTACTGGCCAAAACCAATCACTAAGTGGGCATAAGTTTAGGTTGAAGAAAATCATCAAAATGGACATAAGGCCAGTCAAAAGCCAACCAATATGGACATAAGTCTAGGATAAAGCTAACCACCTAAGTAACTAGACCATTTAGTATAAACACCCCCTAGTACATCATTAGTTTTTAGAGTAGGTAAGACACCAAGACCTCTCAGGATCTTGTCCAAAGGCAAAGAATGAAGGCACAAAAAACTCTCAAAGGCAAACTAACCCCCTGTAGCTAATAGAGAATTGGGTAATTCAGACCTAGATCCATACTGAATCTGACTTTCTTTTACTTTATGTGATTAGTATTTTATTCATAATGGTGGGTAATCATACAAGGCCCATACAAAGCAAGAAAGAAAACTTTCCATGTTAATCTATATAATCCTTTTCTTCCCATTTTCCCAACCATGTGGATCTTCCATTTGTGCTTGAAAAATATTATTGATATCATCCATATTGTTTAATTGGAGCCCATGCTGGTTTTCATTAATCTTTTCTCAATGTCATTACTGATCATAAGTGATATACCAATTTAGCCTTTGCGTTCCTCATAGGTTATACCATAATTTATGATATATTTTCATCTTTTCATTAGGCCAATAATCCATGATAAAGTCTATATTTTATCTTATTAATAATCATTGTATAGTCCCAAGCATAGCCTTATAGCATAAATGAATACAAAAGAAACAAATCATGCAAACATATTAAACAAGTCAATCAATTTGCCCCAACCGGTTGATCAGTTGCATTAACTAGTCAATCAATTTGGGTTAACCAGTCAATCAGTAGACTTAGCCAGACCATTCTTTCATCAAACCAGTTGATGAATTTGGGCAAACTAGTCGACTATTCATAGACCAATAAATTGTTTTTTCCCCCAATAATTCATTGGTTTTAAGTAGAGAGTAATACCAAGGTCTCTATAGGCTTACTAATCGATTATTCTACGAACCAATCAATCAATTTGCCCTAATAAAAGCACCAAATCACAAATTTCATGCAGCTTATTGCATATAAATCATTATTAACCACATTAAAGCATGTATCAACATAATCTAAAATCTTTTTAACCAAACTAACATGCCTCTCTCCACATGGAATCATCATAGCCCATTTTTTACCAAATTTTGTGCTTTTGACCAAATTATGCCATCTAATCATCTAAATGACTTATAAAAACTATATGTTTTCATGTCCACATGAAGAAATTAGCTAAAAGTAACACCTAACATACATGAATACTTGCTAACCATTTTAGAAGCAAGAATCACTTGATGCTGACAAAATTCCCCTAAAAAATATGAAATTCCAACTATGGAAATTATCAACTTTGAAAACTTAAAACAAAAATCTTAAACTCAAGTATTACACCAAAACTTATTAAATTTTCAAAATTAAAAACAAAGAAAGTTAGAACATACCACTTGAAGCTAAATTAGGGAAAGAGCTCAACTAAACTAGTCAACCTTTTTCTAAGAATCTAACTCTTCCTTGCTTAAAAATTTGAAGCTAAATTTTCACTTGAAGCTAGATCATTATAGTGACTAGACAACTGTGGTCTTAATACGATGAAGTATTGATGAAAACAATATACCTAAAATATAGTAAGGGCCCATACTACACACCAAGGTCATATAGAAGTGAAGTAGTAAGCATATGTAAAGAATATAACACCCCAAGATCATGATTGTAATATGACAAGGCATACTTCAATAAAAACAATGGAAGAGTAATAATATAGATCATACCTTAAATTCACATAAAATAAACCATATTATAGGTCTTCTTTTAGTGAACACACATGTAATACCCCTATTTTAAGGACTTTTTTTTTACAAGAGTTAATTGTAGGAGCCAACACACAAAATGCATAGGTGTTATGCACATCTATCATAAAAGACACTTTATATACTTAAATTATGTCTGTTGTAAGAAAAAATTAACCTTATACCTAGGAATCAAATGTGAGAAGCACTTGATTCCACCACAATATAGGATAAAAATAGAGATATGGGAATATTTATAATGAAAATATAGGACATAGAGTCCAAAGAGAGATAGAGATATCCATATAACCATACCCTATACCAATATGATGATGCACTCACCAAAGGTAATAACATTAGGAGTAGATATCAACAATCATCTACAAAATAAGGATGTATCTACTCATGGAAATGATCAACACCTATGAAAAGGATGACTAGTATGTTACATATTGAGTGAGAAAATGGTACAATTATAACAATGTTACATAAGGTCATAAGATCACATTATGAAATAGACATGCATATAGATTAACATAATATAATAAAACCTTACTCAATATTAGTTATAACCATAATCTATTTTATTATTTACATTGAGTTCAAGAGCCTCACTATTCTTAATTTGGTGGAATGGACTAAAGTACCTCTCAAGGCAGAACACTCCTAAGGCACTCTTATTATTTGGTGGAATGGACACCATATCTATCAAGGCAACACACTTTTTACCAATATTCTCAAACTGGTTGAATGGTTAGAAGGACCTATTAGAACAAAAAGCTCATGATCCACTAATATTGTCCGGTGGAACGGACATAATGCCTCAACCCTCACTCAAGTGATCTTTCACTTTAAGTTATCAATATCTTTTCAGTTGTTGTTCATTTGATATAATCATAATTCATATTCTTATTTGAGTTTAGTGAATCGATTATTCTCAACCAGTGGAATAATTTGAAGCACCTCTTAGGGAAAAATGCTCTTGAGCCACTATTTTATTATAGTGGAATGAACATATACAACTGCTCCTAACTCATTTGATCTTTCATTTTAAGTGGTTAATATCTTATTTATAGTTATTTATCTCAATATCATCATGATATAACATATGTAAATATGCAAGGAATATAATCTTACTTAACATAATTATTCAAAATATATACAATACAATGATATGAATACTGAGACTTTCCCAAGGAAAAAGACCATACCTCCTTCAAGAAACCCTAATTTCACAATTTAAGACTAACTTCTTTCATAATATTCATTCTATCACCAAATTTAGTACATATCCCAAAAATATTATTATTAAAATAATATCAAAAGATCAAGTTATAACTCCAATGTCTTACATATGTGATGACCCCTACCTTTAGGGTTACTATTTACAAATATTCACAAAACCTTAATTTAAAAAATTAGATATAACGTTTCCCATAAGACTTATATGACCACCAACCTTAATAAAAATTCCTAAAATATCATTATTAAGATTATATCCAAAAATTCATATCTAACTCCTATGTTTCCGACATGTGATTATAACCCTACCTCTAGATTACTATTCCTAATTTAATTCATTTTCTCATTTTATTAGGCTTAGGCCATTCATAGTTACTCAAAATATTACACATAATATATTTATAATATTTGAACTAATTTAACACATTAAAATACCAAATGTTTTATGTTTAAACCATATTGATTAAGTTTCCCTTAAGATAGCCAAAAACCTTATATTTTCAAAACACCCTATGAGTTTTAATATGAAATATTTCCAACTTCCATTATATATATCATCATGAAACCACTTGACCACATTCATTGGTTGTTTTCCATACCTAGTAAAACCACATTAAGATACCATGGGTTATACTACACATAGGGTTAAAAAATAAGATTTATTGCAATAATGAAATTTGTTTACATAATTTCACTTTCCATAGTTTCAATACCACATTTTCATACCATAACTATTATACCCTATTTCATAACACCCAAATTATATGCAGTTATTATGTGAATAAGTTATAATAGTTATTTAGGATATATGGTAAAAAAAATATATTGTTAATATATGTAATATGATTATGACTTATTAATTATATAAACTAGGTTAAGATGAACTAGAGGGTGTGTATTAAATTTTTAACCTTGTTTAGGTCTTAACTAGTATCTATTTCAATGAATAAACTAAACTTTATAACCTAATAAATTCTACTGGATATTTTATCCTAATTCCTTACCTAAATTTTACCATATATTATCCTCTAACCTCTACTAGATTTTCCTTACCACCACCTTACTCCCTCTACCCTCGACACCTTTATCTTGCCTAACATCACCCTCCACCATGTATACTATACATCCCCTCTCCCTCCATGTTATCGTCTCCTTGTTTTCCTCCTCTTTTCCCTACATGCCATCCCATTCTTAAATCACTTTTCCTCTCCCTCCTGTGTTATGCTAAACCCATGAGCAACGTACAATGTTTTACCTCACTCAACCTCCCTTTTGCACACATAAACTCTCCTCTCCATTCTGCCCCTTATTTTTCTCCTTCCACTACCATTTTTATTCTTCAAACACCAACCCCCACTAGCCTCCTTAACTAGCCACTATCCACCACCACCACCAATCCCTCACCCCCGAACTAGAAACCCTGTGTCATAGTTACCCCTACATCCATACAAAAACACCCCCTCTTTTATGATAACTTTCCCCTCTTTTATGCCTTTGACTCTTCTTACTGAATCAGAAACCACATCACTGGAAAAACCATAGTTCCTTCCCCTTCTCCTTATACCAAAATTTCCATTGCACCCCTCCTCCTTTTGGCCAACTTCACTAAATCTAAATTCTCCCACCTTCTACCTTTTCAGCTAACCCTTCCCTCATTTGCTACATCTTAATTCACCAAATTTATCCCCTCTTCTTTGATCCTTTTTCTATACCTCTTCTTCCCCCTTTGGATACACTTTTTTTGGTCATTCCCTTACCTTAGCACTATCCATTCTCACCATTCTTGGTCCCCTAACACCATTGATTCTTGTTATTTTCACCATCTCCTTCTTTCCAGCCTCAATTGATCCTTATCAAGTCATAAGTTATTATTAAAATTCTATGATATATGCTTCATGATTACTTATGTATGGAAGTTAGGGTTATAGTAGTTCACATGGATCTATATGCACATGATTAGCTTATGATAAATTATATTCACATGACCTAGGATTAGAGATATTTCCCTACATGAACTATGATGATAATATGCCTATTTAAATTAGTTTTTGTGCTTTAAATTTGTACAAACATGGTGCATGAAGGATGTGGTAAAAGAGGATCATTTGATTAGGGTTTTGGTGGGCGCAACCCACTAAATGCACAAAAAGTGGAAAATACAATTAATCACCAAAATGAAAATATTACCTATAACCTAAAATAATGTGGAATACTAGTGTTTCCCTATTCATGACCAATATTTCATAATGATAATGCTATCTAAGAAAATGTATAAAATGGAGAAACTAGGGTTTGAAGGGTATTTTTATAATTTTGACCTAAGGTTTCTTTTACAAATATTTTGATGATAGGATGGATGGCCTTAGATTTTGATAGGTTGAACTTAGATTTAACTTGGCTTGACATAGACTTGTAACCTTAGGGTTTATATAAATAATTGAAAATAAAAGAGAAAAGGGTAAAGTATGGAGAATGGACATTTCTGTGTCATGTGCGACTTATTTGATTACCTTAAAAAAAATATTAATAGCTAAAGTTAAAGACCTGAAGTATGGAATCATTGCTCTCTAAGGATTTCTACCTTATAAGTGAGTGTTAACCCTCGTGACTTTGGTTTATTGGTGTGTTTTTGTGCCCTAATTTAAGGCCTTACTCTACTCTATAGGTGAACTATAGGGCTTATAGGTATTATAGATTCTTAAGGACTTGGTGACCGAGGTTGAAAGGGTACTATGTCACCTTTATGTGCTGGTATGACTAGGTGTACCACTGGGTCTCTTGGTTAGAGTTAAGGGTATTGTATTTCTTTTTGGCACCAATATGACCAAGTGTATTGCTGTGTCCCTAGGTTGAATTATATCCCCTTGAGGAAGAAATTAAAAATGGAAATATTATTGTTTAATGAAATTTAAGGAAGTGATTTATTGGTTTAGTAGTCACATTAGTGCCCTACCATTGTACCGTGATGGATTTATTGATTCAATAGCTTCCTTAATGCCATACCTTGGTTTGTATTGGATTGGTTGGTTCGATAGCTGCCTTGGTGCTCTACCCTGGTATTATTTTGGACTTTTTTCACTGTTGCCTCAGTGCCCTACAACTGTTATTGGAGTTTATTTAACTAATCGAAGATGACTTTGTACCTTAGAATGATAAGAAGTGCATAGGTATGTGTAACTATTGAGTTTGAGATTTAGGTGTTTATACATGTTTTCCTATAAATATTATTTGTTTTTATGACTTATGGGTTGTTCTCAAGTATTCTTTTTGGATTATATGTGACTACGTAAAGTTTAGGTACGTTTTTCCTTGTGAGGTATTGTAATTTACTCAATATGATAAAGTTTTACTAATACTAATTTTGTAGATAACTATGTGAGGGTCATGGAGTGGCATGAAGTATATAAGAATGCATAGGACAAGTGGAGTCCTTATGAAGAGGTTCTATTTTTAGAATGGGCATTTGGGTCTAAAATTTTGGGAAAACTAGTGTTGTACCTTTGGGTGCTATTTTTGGTACGATTGATTTTCCTTTGAATTCCCATGTCCCATGCTATATTTTGGTATATAGTTTTGTACTATAACATTTATTCATAACTTTTATAATGTGTTATTTCTATTTCTTCTTATTTACTTTTTTTGTGGTTTGTTTTAGCCTTAGAACTTAGCATAAGAAAGGCAAGAGAGTTGGATTATGTTAAATGGGGTGGTAACACCCAAAAATTTAGTAATCAATGCTCCTACAAAATGAAAATTTTTAGCTGGTAATTTTGGGAGTGTTACAAGTTAGTATCAGATCTTTTGGCTTTTAAAATCCTTTCTGCTATTTTCTAAATATCCTATTTACAAAGTGTTTTGAATCCCAATTTAGTCTTGTGAGGATTATGAGTTAGGGATTATCTTTTATTGGTTTTAGTACTTGGAGTTATATTCCTGAGGTATTGGTGGTAAACTTTAGAATAGAAAATAGAGCATGATTTTGGTTCGAATTTTAAGGAAAATTTATTGTTGGGAGATGGTTTGGATGATGAAATCTTTGATGAGTTATTATATATCATAGGATTCCTTAGAATATCTCTTGGAACATCAGGATTACCACTCTTGCTCCTTAAGATGTTTCTTGGTGAGGATACCATAGTTCATATGAGATAGATAGCTAAATAGTTGAACCATATGGTAGAAGAAGGCTAATAGATCAGGCCTTATATGTTTTGATCTAACCATATATTTAGGACCCTTCCTTTGGTAGAGCCATGGATTATCATAAGAGAAGTGTATAGGGATCTATTTGTGATAAGTTTTTAGACCCTAGGTGAAATACCCCAAAAATCCTAATTATGGAATTATGGCAAAATGATGATTTATAAGAGAAAATTAAGAAAATATATTACTTCATTAAATAAAGAGGAAATTAATTAAGGAAAATAAGGAGAAAAAAATAAATAAATTATTTAGAAAATTTTGGACATTTTACTAATTAAAATGGAAGTTAAGGGCAATTTATCCAAAATAGCCTAACTAATTTAAAAATGGATTTAATTATTAAAATTAAATATCTAAATTAATTATATAAATAAATAAAGACCAAATACCCCCAACCCAACTTACTTTATCATTTTCCATTTTCCTTTTTCTCCTTTCTTTTCTTTTTCTTTCTTCCTCCTTTATTTTTTTCTTCTTCTTCTTCTCCCAGTTTGGGCCAGCCCGCGGCCCAAACTCTCCTTCCCCCCCCTCCCGTCTCGCGCGACCAGGCCCGCTCAGGCTCCTTCGTCACCCGTTGCCCCCAGCCGGCCGAACCGCCCTCTTTTTTTTCTTTTCCTTCCTTCCCCTGGACCGACCGGTCTACCCTGCCTGTCTTCTTCTTCCCAGCCCGACCTGCAACGTCAACTTGCAGCCCCGATTCCGCCGGCAGCCACCATCCAACGTCCGGCCGTCCTCATCTGCCCCTCTCCCTGTCGTTTTCTTCCTCTTTTCGACCCCGACCAAGTCCCTCTCTCCCCTTCCCGCGTGCCCACCCTTTTCCCTTTTCCTCTCCCCTTCCCCGATCCAACCTGCCATGGCAGGACCTACACCGCCTGCCACCGGCCAGCCACCTGCACACCTGCCCCGCACGCCTCCTTCTCCCCTTGTTGTTTTCCCCTTCCAATTGCCTATAAATACCCCCCATTGGCAGCCCCGATCAGCTCACTTTTTGATTTTTATCCCGAAACCCTACTTCTCCGCCGCCTCAAAAAGACGGGCTTTCCGCCGTCACCGGAGACCGCCGCTGCCACCTCTGCCCACCGTTATCATCCCTGAAACTCCCTCGACAAAACCAGACCACCAGCACCCCTCCCCTTGCCCTGCACGTGCCGCCCTAGCCATGCAAAATTCCTATCCCGAAACCACCACCTCCAGCCTTCGTTGCCCTTGCGCCGCCTTCCACCGCCAGCCCAGCCGCCACCAGAGCCTCCTCCACCCTCCAAAATTCCCAGCAGACCACCCTCTACCTTCCCATACCTCCATCTTCCCCTGCCTCCCTCTCCTCCTTCCTTCCTCATCTTCCACCTCTTTCCACCACCCTCGGCTGCCGCTATCGCCGCCGCGCGCCGCCACCCCTTGCCACGCCACCACCCTCACTCCACTCCCCTTCACCTGCTGTTTCTTTCCCCACCTCAAACTCCTCCTTTTCCCCTCCCATCTAACCACCACCTCCATCTTTCCCCCTCTTCTCCTCCTCCACCGCCACCGCCATCGCCGCCGCCGGACCATCACCGACCCTAGGTGGTTCTCCACTCATCCAAACCCTAATACCCCTTTTATATAACTACTACTATTTTGTACTAATATTAATACTAATATACTTATTATTATTATTATTATCATTATTATTATTATCATTATTATTATTACTTTTATTATTATTATTATTATTATTATTATTATTATTATTATTATTATTGTCATTATTACCATTATTATTGTCTCTATTATTAATGTCTTATTTTCTTACTAATACTAACATCCCTTTTGAACCCTAACTTTTATTATACTTAACTTTAATCTTAATTTTTATAATTATTAGTATTAACATTATTAATAATATTACTATTATTACTTCTATTATCCTTACTACGGTTATTATTGTGGTTGCTAAACCTTACTTGGTTGTATTATTGTTATTATCATTACTACTAGGAGTATTATTATTATTATTATTATTATTATTATTATTATTATTATTATTATTATTATACTTAACACCCTTATCATTTTGTTAACAATAATACTACTTGTTCTTATCCATGTTACTTAACTCAAGCTAGTAAATATCATATGGTTATTAACTAAGAAGAGTACTTGAACCCTTATTACCATACCACTTAACATTAACCCTAACCTCATTACTATGACACTATTATTAGCTATTACTATTATTACTACTATCACTACCTTATTGTTGTAATCAAAAGCATTTGAACCCTTTTATTTTTCAAGAATATACAACTATTATCATTATCACCCTTAGGAATAGTTTACTTGTAATATTGTGACCTTATAATATTATCATTTCAAATATGTCACCATTAATAGACTTGGCCTTAAAACGCTAGGGTTCCTATCACTAGACATTAGTGTCACTATTTTATTAATACTAACACTATTTTCCTATAGCTAGCATGAACCCTATTACTACAAGATTAGAATTAGTGGGTTTAATAAAATAAGTGCAGCAATAAGTATAAAAAATAAATATATTTTGACTACTAATATTTAGTATACTAATTCTAAGGTAAAAACCCTAGTTTTTGTATAATACCCTCTTTAGTAATAAAAACCCTAATCCTAAACTAGAATAAGGGTTGATGATACTTGCAAGGGAAATTAATACTTAGCTTTTTCCCCTTTTCATAGGTGACCCCAATCCGAGCCCTAAGGAGCTAGAGGAGCGTGCTCCAAGCCCGGTGCCTACCTAGGTAAGGACGTAACTAAGGCCTCTTGTGTGTCTACATGTATTATGTGTTTCGCATGCTATGTACCCTACGTTTATCATTGTCAATTATGTTGTGTGTGCATGACATGGAGATGAAATATGTGTGGTATGTTTACATGGCATGTGTATTATGTATATGTGATGATATGTGTCGTGACCCTGTAAGACATGCATGTGAGGGAATTGATGTATTAGAAAGGAGGATGGGGAAGGAGATTGAACAAGGGAGGTGAGTTGATCTAATTATTTTAATGAATCATGAGTGAAAGAATAAAATGAGAATTCTAGGGTTCGTATGGGAGAATCTGATTTATGATTTTTATGATGTTGCACGGGAGAGTTTAATTTATGATTGCATGGTGGTATTAATGGCTTATGGTGGTATTAGGGTTTGTATGGTGGTGTTATGGTTTGTGTGGTGGCATTAATGTTTGTATGGTGGTATTAATGATTGCATGGTGGTATTAATGGCTTATGGTGGTATTAGGGTTTGCATGGTGGTGTTGTGGTTTGTGTGGTGGTACTAATGTTTGTATGGTGGTACTAGGGTTTGCATGGTGGAGTTAGGGTTTTGCATGGGAGTTAATGATTGTATGGGATTTAGGGTTTCGTGTGAAAAGTTTGAGAGGTTGCATGGGATGTGTAACATTTGCATGGGAGCAAAATTTACGTATGAAAGGTTGAATTGGGATGTAAGAAAGGTAATGCGAATATTATTTGGGAGTTTAACTGTTTTAGACGGATAATAGTACGTGGAGTAGTATAAGGGTATGGAGGAGACAAAATTAGGGTTTTGGAGTGATTAACTCTGGGTCGTTGTGATTAAGTAGGGTTGGAGTAGCTAATTGTGATTTGTTGAGGATGATTAAGGTTTGGGATGGCTAAGTATGGTTGTTATGGTAAAATAGGGTTAAGAGCGGTAAACCACGGGTTGGTGTGGACAATTAGGATTGGTTATGGCTGCTTAGAGTTGTTTGGTGTTATCATGTGTATTATTGATTATAGTGTAGTTATGGATGTGGAACTTTATTGTGTGCGATGTGTAAAGCATAAAGAGAACAAATTATGCATGGTGAATATCTTTTGAATATGATATGTTAAGACACTAACCACTTATAGAGAAAGATGTTGAGCCGGACCCAGACCGGTCCACCAGCAAATAATAGTGGCAGGGTATGTTACCCTCGTGACCGGTCCACCGGCTATAATAGTGGCAAGGCATGGCCCTCGTGACCGGTCCACCGGCTATAATAGTGGGGGATTCCGTGCTCAACGACTAATCAGAATAATGATAAGAGACATGGGAAATATACTAATATTTACAGTGGAACACCTTGTGAGTCGGGGCCAGACCAGTCCACCGGAAAATAATAGTGGTAGGGTATGTTACCCTCATGACCGGTCCACCGGCTATAATAGTGGCAGGGCATGGCCCTTGTGACCGTTCCACCGGCTATAATAGTGGGGTTCCCGCACTCACATGGACTATTAAAGAATATGGGTGGAATGAATATATTATTAATGAGAATAAAGAATAAGTCACCAAAAAGTATTCAGGCCTTATCTTGCGGGTTATCGCATGTTGTCTATATGATTGTGCTATGTATGTTATGTGGTATGATTGTATGCTTGGCCTTAGCGCACCCGCGCCCTTACTCAGTATTGGACCCGTACTGATACTACCTTGATTGAATGGGTCCTGTGATGATCCACCGATGGTGGGGAGCAGACCTCCTGTGCAGGTTTGATCAGTTACTAATTTGGGGTGGAAGGCTTGACTTGAGTGAGTAGGCGGTCTGGATATTGGTCCCTTGGGATTTGTTTTATTTAGCTATATTTTGTACTACTCTTCTTGTTTCGAAACCGTACTCTTAAGTTGTATTCTTAAACGATATCCTAATTGTCGTTGACTTGTGTTTTCGTGAATGATCTATGTTAACTATGAACTTATATTTTGATGATTCTTACTTAACGATTGTTTAGTTTAGCCTTAGCACTTAGTATCGGAACGGTAGGAGTGAACCGGTCTGGTACTAAGTGTGGCAGTAATACCCCCAAGTTTACGGTTTTAATTCTTTCGCTTCCACTAAACCTTTTGATTTAAATGAAATTTTTCAGTAGTAAATTTGGGGGTGTTACACTAGGTTTATGGAGGGCAAAAATTTATTGCTACAATATGATTAGTTGGAAAGAGAGTTGATGATGATCAATGATGTATGGAGAGATAGGATGGGACCACTGCCGAGTATTGCCTTGAATTGTCCAAGTGAGATAGATAAAGTGGATGGATCTCCTTGTACTTTGGAGAGAGAGCAAATGATACTACATGAGGAGTCATTCCAAAGTTTTATTTTTTATAGTTGGGCATTAGATGCTACTATGGATTTGAGCCTTTAGGGTTTTAAAGTTGATGATTGAGTTGAGATGGGATTTGAAGTTTTTGTTAGGCATTCCATTATTAAGGTTAACGTTAGGTGGAAGCTTAGTAAGCTAGTGATCTATCCTTATAGTACATGTAAACCTAGAAGATTTAATTGTCCATTCCTTGTTGATGTTATAACTATTATTATTGTAATGATTGTAATCATGAATAATGTATGACCATCTAGTATGAATATATATACTTCTTTTAACATGTGTTTATGATGTTGTGCAACCCTTGTAGAAAATGTTAATGTTATTGTTGACCTTTTATTGTGTTTGTTAGGGTTGTAAACCTAATATTCTCTTTCCTTTTAGTACTATGGATTGAAAATTAAACTTCGCATGTATAGAAGAGTTGCTTATCATAGTGGGAAAGAGAGTGGTAGAGCCACAACCATAGTCTTGACCTCAGACACCACATATGCACTTATTCTTGTAGGGAATTGGCTTAGGGAGGTTAGGTTTCATCATTCTCTTGTGCTTAGGGGAGTCAAGGACCCGACCTTTTTAGAAAGGTGGATTAGGGAGCTAAAGAAGATCTTTAGGGCTTGTAATTGCTTTGATGGAAAGAAGGTGGATGTCAGTACATTCTATAAGAGAGGAAAGCCAAATGAATGCTGGAAAGGATACTTGCTTTGAGTAGTTGAGATGGTAAACACTTAGGAGGGGTTTTTGATGGCTTTAAGATCATGCTAATACCCTTCTCATCTGTGTCTTAGAAATAATGTTGTGTTTTTTACCCTATAATAGGGCAACATGTAGGTTGAGGATTACTTTAGTAAATTCTTTGAGCTTCTTGCTTTTGTGTCGGGGATATCTAATAATGAGGAGATGGTACTTATCACTTTGAGAAAGGGTTGAACCTACACAATGAAGAGCTTTTTGGAGGAGAAATTATGATGGATGTACTTATGGTGTACGAGAGGGCGTGTATCTTAGAAAGGATTCAGGAGGTAAATAAGGCCCTTAGTGGGACTAAAAGGCTAGTAGAGAGTTTTCTATGTAAAGAAAGTGATAAAAGGGTTTGGTTGAGTGTTAAAAAAAGTTGACCTATTAGTGGTTGGTCTTTATAGTTTTCTAGAGTGCGGTTTTGGAATGACCAACCTCCGAGGCACTATCACTACAAGGTATGTAGAGGGAACCACCCACGCAATGATTGCAAGGGTAAAATGATTGAGTGCTAGAAGTGTGTTAAGATGGGCCATAGAAGATTTAAGTGTTACTCTTTTGAAGCTGGAGTTCAGTATCAGGTGGTACATTCAGGCGATGGAGCCACCTATTAACAATAACCTTCCTAAGTGGCTCGAGTTCCTGCTAGTAGAATCCTGAGTGTGAGGGCTAAGAGAAAAGGAATGACTTAATAGTATAGATCACACTTCGGGTAGTAGAGGTACTTGAGGAGGCCTAACGATCACTAATTTGAAATTGATTAGTAAGGCGCATCCTTACGGATTCATAAACACCACTATTGGTATACCTTCGTGTATATTTCACCATTCTTTATACATACATGGGTGTGATTGATGGATGACTATTTCTACTTTATTGGGTGCTAACTATTTTCCTTGATTTTAATTTGTTTTGTTTTGTACACTTTGGGGATAAAGTCTCTTTTAACCGGTAGTAATGTAATACCCCATTTCCAAAAACCATAATTATAATAAGTAAATATGTGTATTAGTTGTAATAATTATTTTATGATATTTCTTTATAAATATATGATTAATATGTGTAATATGATTACGACTTATTAGATATAAAATTTAACAGGTTTAAAATATACTAGAGGGGGTGTATTTATTTTTTAAACCATTGTTGGGTCTTACTTGGTATCAATTTCATCAAATAAACCTAACCCCATAACTTGATAAACTCTACCTAGATATTTTACCCTAATTCTTTCCAAAGATATTTACCCTAACCTATGCTAGATTTTCCTTACCATCACTCTACTCCATCTACCCCTGTCACTTTTATCATGTGCACCATCACCCTACACCATCTACACCATACAAACCCTCTTACCCATATTTACCTTTTTCATTTTATTCCTCTTTTCCCTACAAATTTCCACTCCCTTTTATGTTGTGCCAAACCCACGATCAACTTGCAATCTTCTGCCTCACTCGAGCTCCCTTTTGCGCACAAAAACTCTCATGTCCATTTTTCATCGTTGGTTTCTCCTTCCACCACCATTTTTATTCTACAAAGGCCAATCCCCACAATCCTCCTTACCTAGCCATTATCCACGATCATTGATACCTTACCCCTACATCGGCAACCCCTGCCATAATCATCCCTACACCCATGCACAAACACCTCAAAACCATCCTATCTCATGTGCTAGCTTTCCCCTCTTTTTTATCGTCAACTATCCTCACTAAATCAACCACCACATAACTAGCCAAAGTAACCATTCCTCTACCTTCTCCTTTAACTAAAATTTCTTTTCTACCCCTCCAAATTCACCGAATCCTAACTCTATAGCTTAGGGCCATTTTAGCAAAAGCTTCCCTCCTTATACCACACCTTAATTCACCAAATCTATCCCCCCTTCTTTGACCCTTTGTTCTACCAATCTTCTTCCCCTTTTTGTTTGACCTTTGTTTCCCATTCTCCCCTCCCTAGAATTGGCCATTCTTGCTATTCTCACCCTCTCTTTCTCGATAGCCTAAAGTGACCCTCTCCTTTTCGTTGTTAGAAGTTTTCCTTAGCTTTGTGCTTGTTTGTTCAACTAGTTAGTAAAACCTAAATTATTTTAGTGATTTTGGATTATTATTGTGTAATTTATATGCTAATATATGTATTTATTTTGATGTTAAACTCCTATATAATCCTTGAGAGATTTAGAGAAGACTTCTTTTGTGTACTCTTCGATTAGGTAAGTCTGATCACTTATAAGATGGCATAAATTATGTTCTAGCATGATAAGAAATTTTAGAACTAGAATCATGCTAGGTTTTTATGCTTTTAGATTATTATAGCATTCATGATAAAATGATAATATGATGAAGGGATGATATGTATGATTATTTATAATTTGTTATATGTATGGTAATATGTTAAATGTTTTATGTACTCTTGTTTAAGATTTTTTTTATAGTTTCCATACTTATCAAGTTATGGTTCAAATTCCATGATATATTCCTCATGATCGGTTGTATATGGAAGTTAGGGTCATGGTAATTCACATGGACACAAATGCACATAATAAGGGTCATCTTATGATAAATTCTTTTCAAGTGACCTAGGATTTGAGAAATTTTCCTATATGAATTGTGATGAAAATTTACCCTATTAAATGTTGTTTTTTGCTTTATATGTGTACGTGCATATTGCATAAAAGATGTGGTATGTGAGGGTTGCATGATTAGTGTTTTGGTGGGCGCAACTAATTAAATGCATGAAAAGTGGAAAATATAGTTAATCATCATAATGTATTGATTTCCAACATGCTAAAATAGTGTAAAATACCACCTTTTTGTTTGTTCATGACAATCTCTCATAATGATAATGGTTGGTACAAAAATGAATAAAATGGTAAAACTAGGGTTTGAAGGGTATTATAGCAATTTTAACCTATGGTATGTTTAACAAATATTTGATTGGTAGGATGGACTAAGACATTGGTAGGCTGACCTTCGCTTTGACATGGCTTGACATAAACCTTTGACCTTAGGGTTTATCTAAATAATTAGAAATAAGAGAAAAAATGGTTGAATGGAAAATAGACATTTCTGTGTCTTATGTGACTTATGTGATCACCTCATAAAATATTAATACTTCAAGTAAAAGACCTCAAGTTGGGAATCATTTCTCTCTAGGGGTTGTTATCTTAGAAGTGAGGTGTTACCCCTCAATATTTTAGTTCATTGGTGTGCTATTATGCCCTAATTTAAGGCTCTTCTCAACTCTATATGTGTTCTAGATTCTTAAGGACTAGGTGACTGAGGTTGGATGAATATTGTGTTGCCTTTATGTTCTGATATGACAAGGTGTACCATTGTGTGCTTAGGTTTGAGATAATGGTATTGTGTTGCTTTCAGGCGCAAATATAACAAAGTATACTGTTATGCCCCTAGGTTGAATTGTATCCCACTTGAATAAAAAGTAAAAAGGGAAATATTATTGTTTAATAAAATGAAAGTAATGGGTTTGTTTTTTCAGTAGTCACCTCAATGCCCTACCTTTTATTTTGATGGATTTCTTGGTTTGATAGTTGCCTTAGTTCCCTACATTGATTTATGTTGGATTTGTTAGTTTGGTAGATGCCTTAGTTCCCTACCTAAGTATTATTTTGGATTGTTTTTTTGGTAGTTTCCTCATTGCGCTACCTTTATGATTGGAGTGTATTTAACTAATCGAATGTGAAATTGTTCCTTGGAATGATGAGAAGTGGATTGGTATGTTTTACTATTGAGTTTGAGATTTTAATGTTTATACATGTTTTCCCATGACTATATGAAACGTGGGTATGCTTCCTTTTATGAGGCATTGTGATTTACTCAATATAAGGAAGTTGTATTGGTACTACTTTTGCGGATGACTATGTGAGGGCCATGGAGTGACACGAAGCATATAAGAATGAATTGTACAAGTGGAGTCCTTGGGAGGAGGCTCCATTTTCATACTGCACCTTCGGGTTTAAGAGTTAGGGCAAACTGGTGTTGTGCCTTCTAGTGCTCATTTTTATTATAACCGGTTTTCCTATAAGGTCTAAGAGTTATGGCTATGGTTCTTCACACATTAAAGTAGTTTTCATTAATTCCTACGAGGAAGGGAAAGAGTTATTTTTGATGTATAGATTTTTCTAATCCACAGGAGCAAGCTGGTATGGAATGCATTATTTGAAGCTCGTCCCACAACTTGTTGAGATGGGTGAAGTGTTAATGTTGTTAGTGCCTTGTACTAAATTAAAGAGCTTTTTTTTTAGCTAGAGCTAGAAGTACTATTACTGACCACAACTAAGATTGAGATCAGATGAAATGTCACTTGCAGTTGAAATGAAGATTATATGGTCTATAATTGGACAAACCAAATTAAGTAGTTGACTAGTTTCAATAAATAATCAATCAATTGGACAAACCAAATTAATCACTTGATCCTACCGACTAATCAGGTAGTTCTACCAGAGTTCACCATGCTTATTTATTATTTGATGATCTTACTTTGAGACTTCTATTTTTACCTTTTCAATTAATTGCAGCATTTAAATCATGATTTCCACCAAGCATAACCAAAAGTTAATGAAAATCAAAATGATAATATTGTGGCACCTTGTGTGATTAAGTTTAGTTTAGCTTTACATAGTTAAATTAGTGGCTTGTTTGTCTTAAGTTATACTTGAAAACACCTAATTGGTTATTAATGGAATTAAATAGTGATTCGGGATATCGCATGGCAATTATTGAGAATGGGATTAACATTATATTCAACCCTTTTTATCTGACTCTTATGGAATTAAGATCTTATTTGATCCCTATTTATAACTCTTGGGGAATCCCTTTTGTATGAAATAGTGTGCGGATCACCCTATATTGTAATATTTTCACCCATTACCTATTTTCCTTCTATATTTGTTTACAATCGATAAGGGTGATGCACATATATTTGATGTATAGGATAATACTATGGTAAGATGGAATGGCATCGATGTCCATTTAAGGTGGTTGAGGCGTCCTATTATAAGCCCTTCATATATCCATTGCTTAGATAGGTATGGTATCCTAACTGTGTTAGACATCATAGTAGAGGCACTCAAGGTGTGATGGGTGAGGTATCTCAATACAAGTCTCCCTAATAAACTCTAACCACATGTGGTGATTGTGGTATCCCAACGTTATTCACCCTTGCGGTAGGTAAAATCAATGTGTGGTGGGTGTAGTATCCTTAGAGAAAAGCCCCTTTTATGTATTCTAACCCTGTGTAGTGGATGGGATATTTATTTTGTGTGTATACATCCATAATTATTGTTCGTGGTGGAAAATTATATGTGGTCGAATTGATTATCTTTATAACTGAAAAATATGTTCTAATACCCCAAATTTGATCTAACTTTAATGCTAATAAATTGAACTTTTAACTTAATCCTAATCTTATTTTAGGTCATTAATTTTTTAACCTAACCATGACCCTAGATTAATGATAAATTAATTTTACCCAAAGCCCCTAATGTGAGATCATGAGTTGTATTTATGTGTGTAGTCTATCATGGACTATTACATACATGTGTTTCGAGAAATTTGGAGCCAAAAGGAGATCAAGGAAGAAAAGAAGGAGAGCTCGTGTTAGTGAACAGAACTTATGTTTTCTTGCAATACATGATCTTGCATTATTTTGGAAAAAGCAAAGAGTTATAGAAAAAACATGGGGTCTAGGGTTTATTAATAGAGACCATTTTTCCCTATTTTATACCATTCGATTACCTCAATTATATGCTTTTATAAATAAGTTGTGTATGCAATCCTAACGAGTTTTGTATGCCATTGAGCTTTTCCAAATCCTCTCCTATAGTAATCTCTTATATTTCTAAGAGAATTATGTATTGGGTGATATTGTGAGGACTTTTTTATTCTCCTTAAATTCACTAGTGTTGTATGAAATAAAGGTCATTGTTCTTATCCCAATTGTTATTGAGTTTTGATTATTCTCTCAATTAGATCTTAGATTTTTCTAATGGATTATTGGATTAGTTCTTGGGCAATCACATTTGGTGAAAATTTTCCTTGAACTAATTCCTATAATTGGTATTAAAGCTTTAAGTGTATGATTTATCTATATTGAAATGACATTTACAGGATTTGAAATTTAGAAATTTGATTTTTCTATTAATTTTTGGTTATGAGAGTTGAAGATGAAGGAAATCCTTTTTTAGAATGGATTGGAGAATGTATTATCTAGGAAAGAGGATAATCTTGAAATGATACTTGATGAAGAGTTTAGAATATAGATTTGAAAGCCCTATCCACCATACAACTGTATTTGTCAAACAAGATATTACAGGAAATAGCCAAAGAGACAAATGTTGCCGCCATGTGGTTAAATCTAGAATACTTGTATATGACGACATATATGATGAATCATCTATTGTTGAAGATTTGGCTTCACAGTTTAAAATTAAGTGAAGGTAAGTCCTTAAAATCTCATATTGATGAATTTAACTCTATAGTTATGGCTATGTAGAATATAGATTTCAAATTAGATAATGAAGATTTAGATATTACATTGTTGTTTTTTTTACCTATTTTTTATAAAGATTTTCATGAGACTATATTGTATAGAAAATATGAATTAGTTATTGCAAATGTCATGAATGACTTAATATATCATGAATTGATTGAGAATCAATTGACTAGAGGATGTCTAAGTGACTTGTATGGTGAAAGAGCTTATAGCATGAGGGTATAATGAAAAGAAGAAACCTAAATCTAGTATGGATAGGTTTACGACGACTGTTTGCAATGGTTATCATAAGAAAGGCCAAGTTGGAAAATACTACTATAATAGGAAACCAACATATACTATTAAGGGTGATGTTTCCATAGTTGAGAATGTTCCTAATTGTGACGTACTAGCAATCATGGATGGATAAAAATAGGTTAACCATTAGGTAGATGATGGATTTTGGGTTCTACTACCATATTTATCACAACAAAAGCTATTTCTAGACATACAATATTGTTAGAGGTGTAGTTGTTGTCTTGAAAAATAGTTCTTTGTGTAGAGTTACTGGGATTGGGACTATGAGAATTAGGATGCATAATGGTGTCTTCAAAAAAACTGTCTAGTTTTTGACATGTTCATGAGATGACCAAGAGCTTGATTTTGTTGTGTTCCTTGGATCTCAAAGGATATAGATTTGTTATTAAGAAAGGCACATTGAAGATTGCTAAAGCACTTGAGATGGTAATTATTGGTAAGTAAGCTGGGACATGTATAATCTTGTTAGTTGAACTATTAAGGGTGCAATTGAAGCAACATTGAGATTATGTTATTCAAATGTTGCAGGTCTTAGGTCTTGACTGGAATTGAATAGTGTCATTAGCATGATTGAGGGGTCCTTATTGAGTGACCTAGTTATATCAAGATATGTTGCCTTTTAGGAGTCTGAATCCCTTCTTCACAAGAAGGTGGCGTGGGAGTGCTAGCTGAGTGCTTCAAATGAGAAGGAGGTTATTGTTGGTCTGGATGGTATAGATTCTTTTGATGAAGATGAATCTTGGCAGCAGGCGGATCAAGTGGGCATTGCTTTAGGCAAAGCCAATTATGTCTTGAATACTATTGGTAATAGTATTGTTTTTCTATAGCCAATATCATACTCAGAGGTAATTTTGGACCTTGATTTTATCTTATGGTATTCTACTATTATTTGTAAAGTGATATGGTATCTTTGGTGGAATCATACATTAGTATGTGATGCTTTCAAAGTTTTATATTTGTTATGTATCTATCTTATGGTTGATGTAGAAAAAGACATGTTTGAGGTAAACACACTGAAGAATTTGGATGTACCCAAATCTAAATTTGTTGAGGTGCCTTGCTTAGCCACTATTATGTACCCTATAGTTGTAAGATGCTTGATGGACGATGTGATTAGTACTAGCTCTTGTATTATTCGTGTTGTGAGCATGTGGTGTGGTGATTCCCTTGAAAAACCTTGGTTAGTTGTGGTGCAAATTCTTAGGCACTTGATGAATACAATATCAACATATATGAAATATGTGTTGTTTATTATTCTTTTAACAAGTTATTCTGATATTGGTTGTGGTCCTGATGATCAGAGGTGCACTAATGTTCTAGTTATTTTGAAGGTTGTGTCTTTAGATATGATTGGAGTTGATAATGTTGTTTGGTTTGTATTTTTAGCTTGTGAGGTTGGGACGATATGAAGTGTTGCTTGTAATGTTGATCAAGTGTGTGCGCTAATGAAACCATTGCTTGCTCATGTTCATTTTCTATTATGGGCTCTTTGGACTAGGGGGTTTACGGTGTGATCTTTTCTAATCTTGTTGCTTGCTCTTTTAAATACAATATCAAGTTTGAGATTTTTTTTTTAGTTTAACATGGATTATTATTTACATGTGTTTGGAGAAATTTGGAGCCAAAATGAGATAATGGAATAAAACATGAGGGAGATGTTAGCAAACACAACCCATGTTTTTCTATTATACTTGGTATTACAATATTTTGGTAAAAGTACGGAAAAAACATAGGTTGTATTCTTCCTTGTAATCTACTTTCACTTGTGTCGGTTACATAATCCTATAAATACATTTTATATGAAACTTTAGAGAGTGCAGTATGCCATCAAGCTTTCCCAAACCCTCTCCTCTAGTATTCTCTTGAGTTTCTACGAGGATTGTGTACTAAGTGATATTATAAGTATTGTTTGATTCTCCTTGTAATCACTAGTACTATATGGAATAAAGGCCATCATTTTTCCCAAATTGTTGTTGTGTTATTATTATTCTATCAATTAGATCTTGGAATTTATTGATTATTTGCTAGATAATTCGTGAGTATTCAGAAGTAGTGAATTTTTTCCCTAAACCATAGCTTAAATTAAAACCAAATTATAATCATAACCCTCAAGTCCTTCTTTTCTTTGTTTTTTTTTTCATTTTTTGTTTACCTTTTTCTTTTACTTTTTCCTTTTCCTTTTATCCTAATAATCCCATTACATTTTCATCTTCAAGCCATGCATGAAATATTATGTGGACTTACTTCCCTTCCCATCTCGTATACTATCACCCTACACCTCTATCTTCCCCCTACAAACCATCTAACCATTCCCCATCCCTTTCCTCCCTAGCTCATGTAAAATTCCAAAATGCACTTTGGCATGCCCATTTTATATCATCACCCCCATTTCTCCTATATATACCCCTCCTCTCCACCCCTTATTCAATTTCTACAACTCTTACAACTCTCCCCAAAACCTTACTCCCTTCCCTCAGCTACAATGTAGGTTTTCTGGTCAAATCCCACCATTACCATGTAGTGAGATTTTGCTTAGTTTTTTCATCCTCAGAAAAAATTTCCCTTCTAGCTGCAAAGCCTCATGGTACTCAAGTATCTCTACATGATAATGCTACACCAAACATCCCATAGGTATGTCGACACTTCATGCTCAATAAACCTTAGTTGCATTTGTCCTTCACGTAGTATTTCTCCTTCACAAACACCCCTCTCTATGTGATATCTTATTGCCACCACCTCCATAACCTTATCAAAACCTCACAGTCAATCCCTATCTACATCAAGATTCCACACTCCACCTCCATGATGCACCAAATACTATCGAAGCTAGTTCATACCTTACACGACATGGTTTGCTTCGCTTTTTACTCCATTTCCACACTTTATTTGTCTTATCTTTTCCTTGGTTATTTTTTTAAGCTGTAATGATGTATTAAACTTGATTCTTATATGACTTTTTGCTGGTCTCAAAGTAGGTATAATAGTGTTATAAGTGCTTAGAGATCAACAACCATTTTTTGGAAGGATACAAATCGTAACTAGATATTTATGTGCCATGTGTATTTATGTGTACGAAAAATTGGGGTTGATTTTATTAAGATTATAAGGTTATTGTAACACTTCCAAATTATAAGTCAAGACTTTTTCAATTTGCGAAAATGTTGATTTCTAAATTTTTGGGTGTTATTACCTAACATAGCATAAGTCGGGTTCCTTTACCTTTCTTACGCCATGTGCTATGGTTAAAACAAACCACAACCAAAGTAAATAAGTAGAAAGATAAATAATAGAGAATAGAAGTTATGAATGAATGTTGTAGGACAAAAATATAACAAATGCATTATTGGACATGAGAGTCCAAAGGTTTGTCCAATTGTTTGGTTTGTCCAATTGATTGACTATTTATTGAAACTAGTTGACTAGTTTTTTTTTTACTAATTGGTGTGTCTGAGTTGAGGCCAAATCACGCTGGTCACAAAAAAAACAATTGAAAAGTTTAGAAAGCTAATCGAATATTGACATTATCAATTGACTAGTTAATTACTGCAATTGATTGTCCACAAAACTAGTTAAATACAATATCCAAACCAAGAGACTATCCACACAACCAATCGATTGGTCGAATGAATCAATCTGCCTATCTAGGTGATATAACACCCAGACCCATGTTCCACACTTATAAAATAACCAAACTTTCCTAATTTAAATCCTATCATACTTTTATTTCATAGAACACATAAAATACATCCTCAACGATTAGAAACATGGGTACATGATGGAATGAATACTCAAAAAGATCTTGTTTAAATTTCACCAAACTCGTATATGGTATCAAAATACGTAAACATGCTCTAAAAATTTTGAATGAAAATATTACGTCATACTCAAATCCAAGAACTCAACACAATACATATATATCACAAACATGCCATAAATATGAGACAACAATAAGCAACATTATTCCTTATCCACATTTGAGCTAAGGATACCTTACCTCAAAGGAAGTCATTTAGCACTTGATAGTTTCTACAAAGGCCTTGGTTTTCTAAGAGAATCAAGAACCAAAATAATTCAAATATTTTTTCAAAACTTAACTTAAATGAAATAATAAGAAGAAGAAGAAGAAGAACCTAGCTCAAACTTTTTCTCAAACCTAAAATCAAAGAGGAAAAACTAAGATTTTCAACCATTCTCAAAAATTTATTTCATCCATTTTAAAATGGGGAAAAAAGGTTGATTTAAGGATAAAATTATGAGAAGAGAGCAGATATAAGAATTAATGAAAAGATGAGAAAACAAAAGGTAAACCTATATTTTTCCCAATATAGAATAAATGGGAGAAAAATGAAGAATATTTCAATGCTTAGCAAAGTCAACCTAAGGAAATGAAGGAGAGAAAATTCATAAAGAGAGAGTTAAAATAAATTAGGAGTATGTAGTGTGAAGAATAATTGGGTCAACATATTATAAGGGGGAGAGAGAGTTGACTTTGGTTGATCATAGGAGACAAAAGTGTAAGAAAGTGAATGATGAGATGGAGTGAAATAATATGGATTCTAGTGAGTAGTGGAGTCAGGGAAGCCGTACAATTGTCTTCACACTACCACGACTATGAGAAGAGAGAGGAAAGTGAGTGCAAGTGAGAGAATGTGAGAAATACCACAAAATATTTTTAGAGAATTTTTAGCGAGAAAAAACATGCACAATAAAATAATTGATTTGTGTTAATAATGTATTATCTATTGTAAAAGTTATTTTATTGTTATCAGAAGCTTTTACAAACAATGCTTTTTTTGTGACAAATTTTTGGGTAAGAACTCTATGCTTAAATTTTTTACAAATCGATATGTATGATCTATTGGGAATAATTAATAATCCCCATAAATATTTATTTATTAGTAAAACTTATGCCCACACTTATATCTATATGTAAAAGTATTAACCACAAAATAATATTTATGACTAAAACTATTACCTATGAAATAATATGTGTAACTAAAAGTATTATCCACAAAATAATATTTGTAACTTATAGTATTATCTAAAAAATTATATCTATGACAAAAAGAATTTACCACACAACCATATATGTGACTAAAAGTGATAAACATAATAACAAATCTATTACTAAAAATGATTGTCAACATATATATTGTTAGTTATACATATTTTACCCTATATATTTTTACATTTATATCTGTTGATAAAACCTTTTTTGAAATGGAGAAGATTTATTGATAATAATTGGTTCAACAATATCCACCAATAATAATAATAATTTATCCTTAGATAAAACTAACTACACCATATATAATTGTCATTGTGTAGTATAAAATAGTTAGTTTTTTTTATCTCCAAAATTTATAAAAGCCTTGTATATACAATGCCATATATACAAGTTGTAACATAAGCTAACCTATAAAAATATCTTTCTAAAATGACATACAAGAGCATCAAGCATCTTCGTAAGTTGACAAGAAAAACTATTGACCATCTTCATATAATGAAATAAATATATACAAAAGCATATAGAATATTTTTTAAGTGACATACAATAGCATCAAGCATCTTCATAAGCTAACATACAAAAGCATCAAGCATCTTCACTAGTTCACTCACAAAGGCATATTTGTGAATTCATCAAACATCATCCTCTTCATTATCATCTTTCATGTCATCCTTTTCATTTTAGCCATCCTCCATTTGATATTAATCATCAACATGTTTTCCCTAAAAATACATGCATTTAACTTAATCAAATTAATCTACATTCATACTGAAAAGCTAGGAAATGAGGGTAATTTCAAAGCATTTTAAAAATAATATAGTACTTTAAGAGAAAATGGGTTTTATAAAGTTGAAAACAAATTTGATGATGCTAGTAACTTAGAGGGCCAAATATTATATTCAGAAGAGAAATCGTTTAGAATATATAGAAATGCTTGATACAAATACAACACATTATAGCTTGTCAAGTCTTGGTACCTATACCAGTAGTATGAAAAGTTATATTTTATACACTCTATTCTTAATTATTAGATTACTAAGATAGATATCTTCTCAACTCTAATTATAACAAATTCATAGATAATAGATGAGAAGTTTAAGGCCAAGCTTTTAACTCAATCTATAGTGTAGTAGTGTGTAATACCAATAGAGGCAACAATAGAAATATTTGTAAAAAAAAATTAGGACAATTAGAAAAGCATAGTGAAAAAAAGATTAGTTGGATAGGACTAAGAGGAGTGGAATGGTGACAAAGGAGGGGATACATATATTGTTTCTAACATGACAAAATGCATTATAGTCAATAAGAAAAAATTAATCTATACACTTTTTGGAATGAAGAACACTTGGGAAATAATCAATTCAGAACAACTTTAATACTCTTACTAGTTAGACTGATGATCTATTACGATCGAAACATAGAGTCATAAAAATGTGGAAAATAGAAAAAATAATAATTCAGCATGGGAAATGTAGTAAATTAGAGAATTCTTGTTTCAATAAATATTTATTACACCCACCTAACATATAAAAATCCTTGAATAGATTTTGAGAGTATAACATGAGTTAATTAATTGAAAATTCATTTATATAAATATTATTCCTTTTATTTTATTAAATTTATCCTACTTTATTATCTTATTCTTTTGATATTACTTCAATTACTATTATTTTTATATGAAATGCAAATTAGGTGTAAAGATAGAGAATTGTGTTTCAGTTGGCTTCTAAAGGGATATTAATACAAAGGACAGATACCTGTACATAACCTTTAAGTGTTCATTGTGAGGCTACCAACTTAAATTGGGGGGGAAAATATAATTTTGGTTGGGTTTTAGAAGATGAATTAGCTACCAGACAACATAGTGTTTTTAGGTCTATGAGTAAGTGCAAGAAAAATAGGAACCTACTACATACACATGCCAAAACCTTGAAGCAGTAGAATCAATTTATTAGATCTTGATAAATCAATGTTATGCTTATTTTAAGAATTAGATGATGGATATAGAGGCCATTATTTTCATGATAAAAATGAGAGTATATACGGTTTTGTCAAGCATTCACTCCTATCTTCTTGTTTGATTTGTAAATTAAAATAGTTGGGCCAAGTTACTAAGTTTCTGATATATTTGCAAGGTAGAGCTGGGAGCAGGTTTTCATAGTTAACCATAGCCACAAAGGGAATGCATTGAATTGCAAGTGACAACATGGGTATGATGCAACTTATGCTTGATGTTTTTCTTGTTTTTTAACCCTCATTTTAGATTTTCTGTATTGGGTATACTATTTTCCTTATCATTCAATATAAGGGATGTGTATGCCATGTTTGTGTTACTGTTTTATTTCTAGAGTAACATTAAACATATAAAATGGTGGCTATTCATCTAAATTTTTGTAATAGTAGCTAGTGGATACTAATTCTGGAAGTTAGAGTTGGTGATACAAATTCATGTATGTTGTTTGTGACTAAAGGGACTTTTTTCTACCCTATTTTGTAAATGTAATATAGTCAGTATTTTTATTGTACTCTAGGTATGTGTGGTTGATATTATAATTACTAGTGTGTGTGTGTGTGTGTGTGTGTGTGTGTGTATAATAATAATAATAATTTTACACTTTTTAAAAAAAATAATAAAACACATAAATTTTGTCATTTAGGCATTATGGTGTAGCAAAACCATACCCTAGATACCTAACCTAATCACTACATGATCCCTAATGTTCACTTTGATTCATTTTTGCACTTATTTAGTGGTAGAAAAAAGATGTACCAAAAATTAAACAATCCACATACTAAAAGCCATGACCACTTTGTTTCCTATGAAAAATTGAAACACCGATAGTCTTTATCCATTTATCTCATTATACAATGACCTCTAACCATTCTTTCATGATAAAATCAATTTGCACAAGTTTATCATTGACAAGAAATCTTATTTCCATCAATAATTATGGTTGCAAATGTATAGTACTGAATGTATATAGAGCTCTTCTATAAGTATTTTCTACACTCCTTAATTTCACCCAACTATTTTCCTTAAATAAATCCATGACATTAAGTTCCTACATAATCTTCAACAAATAGAGGCATCAAAATAATGAGGAAAATAAGGACAGAATTGAATAATGAATACTATTTTCTTGTACCACACAATGTGTGTAGCTTTATATTATTATTATTATTATTATTATTATTATTATTATTATTATTATTATTATTATTATTATTAAGATACATATAAAATTAAATAATTGATAATACAACCTTATCCTCAAACTAATACAAGAAGAAAATTAATAGTTTCTTGAATGTTTGATGAAGTAATTTATTTACTTTTTACATTTATTGAATTATGATCAAATAAGGTAACAAACACAGGTGAAATCAGAAAATTAACATGAATGCCAAAATTGATATTAACAAACCAATTCAATAGGAAAAATATAGATTAGTAAATATCTAAAAGTGTGTCTTAAAAGATCAAATGACATTTAGTAAATAACTTGAATAAGAAAATTATTATAATATCAAACTCCAATTACACAATTGTAGAAAAGCACATAAAAAATAAATGAATAAAATAGTGCCATTATGCACATATGACATTCAATTATAAAAGAAGAAGCATCAATAAAAAAAATATGTTTCATATTCTTAACTTATCAAAAAAGAGAGTACATAAGAGTAAAAGAAATCTTTTATTCTAATAATTATTCTAGTAAGAAATTTTCTATGGATTCATTAATTTTTAACAACCATTATATGTAACCATGTTCCTAATAAATCAACAAGCAAGAATTTCCTACAACATTACAACCAAGTGACAATAATTTGCTTAGTTTAATCCCACATCATTAGCGTCCTAATCTAACGCTAATCTCAATAAATCCTATATTAGCCTTAATCTATCCTTAATCCCATAACTTTAATCGATTTCAAAAACCTTAGCTTTGAAAACTTATAATTCATAAGCTGAAACCAAATGCGATAAAATTTATGTTAATCCTAATTACCCGTAACTAACCTAAATCATCCTAAATTAATCCCCCCAACATTTCCTCTTTTCCTTTTCTTTTTCCTTTTTCCTTTTCCTTTCTTTTCTTCTTCCCCTTTGCCAGCCATACTTTTATGCGTTTCTGCAAGTTGCACTTGCAACTTGCAACACCACTTGCACCATCTCCCATCTTATCCTCTGTAGACTTCCATCATCCATCAACCTCACCTCACCTCCCCTTTTCTTCTTTTTCTTCTTCTCTTTCTATGCCCTTATCCCTACATCTTTTCCCGTCACACGCCCTATTTCCCTGCAATATCCTTATCCTTTCCACTGTTAGGTAACAATTCCATCAACCGTCATCACCATCACCCTATAGCTACCACCCTACCCTAGCCATCCTCTGCAACCATCACCACCATCATCCACTTTTATCTATACCATAACCATTCCCCCATTGCATGCCACCCCTATTTCTTTATTTCCCCCAAAACACCACATGTATAGCACGCATGTACACACACACACACACACACACACACACATACCTCACACTATCCCTACTTCTCTTTGGTTTTGCCTCACTCTACTAATATTTTGTGCTAAATAGCCATTACTGAAGCTCCCTCACCCTTCTCCTTCCCTTCTTCTCCTTCCCCTTTATTTCCCTATTTTAGCTCCTACACCACCATCGCCCACCACCATGCACCACCATGGCCACCACTTGGCTCCAATTGGTCGGTGGACCGACCACCAAGGTCTCCCCAACCTTCCCCCTCTCCGTCATTGGCCATCGCCACCGACCTCTGCCTCTTTTCTCTCCTACTCCCTCTCCTTTGTTGTAGCATTGCAATGTTCACGACCTGCTGCACGACCGTGCAATGCTTAAAACACTTGTTGCACAATCATGTAATCCCTGCACGGTCTGACCGTGCAAAAATTTTCCTCTCACCTTGATTCTGCATGGCTATGCAACTTTTGCACCGCTTGGCCATGCGTTTTCTTTTCTCTCAACCTATTGTGCTCTAGTGCTGCACAACCATGCAACTTCTTTCTTGGCCACGCACCCCTATTTTCACCTACAAACCTCAACCAAATAGCACCAAACTTCTACCATAGCTCTAACAGACATTCCTCTACACATCCACACATCTGGCCATGCGTTTTCTTTTCTCTCAACCTATTGTGCTCTAGTGCTGCACAACCATGCAACTTCTTTCTTGGCCACGCACCCCTATTTTCACCTACAAACCTCAACTAAATAGCACCAAACTTCTACCATAGCTCCAACAGACATTCCTCTACACATCCACACATCTCAAGCTCTCATTTGACTACGGTTATACCTACTTCTACCCTCTTTACCTTGATTTTCCCCTTTGATTTAATTCTTTGAGTCTAACTGTAGTTTTGCTATTTTTTTTAGGTGGTTTTCCAGTAGCTTCAAAGGAGTAATTATAGGATTTTGCATGCTTAGAGCCCGGATTCCTAGTTGGTAAGGATACTATTCGATGCTTAGGACTTTTGATGATGTTTTCTTGTTCGAATAAATGTGTCTTACATGATATTGCTGCTATAATATGTGATGTATGTTAATATTGAAAATTTGTGATTTTATGCATGGTATGTTGAAAGGATATAAGGGTTGCAAGAGATATCGTTATATCATGATTGTGCCAATAACATCTGATTTGTGAGAATGCATCTTATAACATAAAATATGGGTTGAGTGATGTTAATATCATACATGTGGAAATATATCTATGGTTGAATGATGATAATATCACCCTTGTGGAAATATGTTCATAGTACGAAATATGGATTGAATGATGATAATGTCATATTTGTGAAATTATATTTTGAGGTATGAAATATGGGTTGAAAGATGAGAATGTCATATGTATGAAATATGGACTGAAGGATGATAATGTCAAAATTATGAAATTATACCTATAGTATGAAATATGGGTTGAATAATGAGAATGTCATAACTATGAAATTGTGTCTTATAATATAAAATATGGGCTAATTGAGTTGTGGTAAATGGGCTTAAGGTCTTTCATTAGGTATGATGATGAATGAGGACTTGGGAAAATAATATGTATGGAAGGTATAATATTTTATGAAATAAAGATGTTAATTGTGCTAAAAGGGTAACTTGGTCATTATAAGATATTAATGAGGTTTTTGCAACTCATGTGCTAGGAGGCTTAAAATTATCATAATAATAATTTGAGTAATTCATGGGGATATTATCGTTAATTTGGGTATCATAAATGCTTAATTGTAAATTTGGGATAAGTCATCTTGAGATGTTAATATTATTATTCGATCTTCATGGATTAGAGGATAACTATTTGGAATTAAAAATGATGAATATTTTATATGAAGTGTTATGATAATTTTATGGGATTTAGACTTGGATGCTTTAGTGTTTAATATATATATCGAGATGAGATTACTAAATCAAACTCATGGGAATAAGGTTGTGATTTTTAGGCATGATACTAATGATGAGATTCGCGAGATGTCGTAATATAATGTGCATGGAACAACCAACATAGGAGAATGAACACTAAAGGAAGTGTAACTAGGTTTGATAAGACTCGAGGTTTTGTATCTATGTTATATGTATATATGTTTTAACTGTGTCCTATACCTAAGAATCAATCTTAAATAAGATATTAATCACTTAAAGTGAAAGAGCACGTGAGTAGGGCCACGGGATTATTTTTCTTAAATATATATATATATATATATATATATATATGTATTCCAGTTCTACCTGGTAGAATAGTGGCTCTGGAGCGTTTTGCCCCGAGATAATGTTTTTAATCCTTATTCCACTAGAAAGAATAGTAGCTCAAGTGTGTTATCCCCGAGAAGTTTCAAATTGTTCCACCGGTTGAGAATAGTGGGGCACCTACTCATCGTGAAATAAAACATACCTTTACAACCTATGGGAAAATATACTAATGATTTAAAGTGGAAGAATGGGTGAGTCATGACCATTGAAATACCCCAAAATTCTAATTTAAGGAATTATGGTAAAATAAGGATTTATTAGAAAAATTAATTAAATTTCTTTATTTATTAAATTAAAGGGACTTAATTAAGGAAAATTAAGAAGAAATAATTAATAAATTAATTAGGAAAAATTAGGGTGTTTTGCTACTTAAAATGGAAGTTAAGGAAAATTTGTTCAAATAGCCTAAATTAATCTAAAAAGGGATTTAATTATTATTTTATAAATATTATTATTTTAAATAATAATCTAAAATACTAAATACCCAAAATATCCCACCTCACCTATTTTCTCCCTCTTCCCTCTTCCCTTTTTTCCTTTTTTCTTCTTTCTTTTCCTTTTTCATTCTTTCCCTTCCTTCTCCTTTCTCCTTTTTCTTCCCCTCCTCCCTAATTAGGCCAGCCCGTGCAGCCCAAATCCCTTCCTCTTTTGGTGCTACCCAAGATCACGTGGCTACCCTTTCCCTTTTCCTTTTCCTGTTGCCCTAGCCGGTCTGCCTCCCTCTTTCTTTTTTTTTCTTTTCTTCCTTTTTTTCCCAGACCACTAGTCCACCCCTCTCCCTTTCCTTCTTCTTCCCCATGCCACCTGTACCCTGACCCTGTAGTTCTTCTTCCACTGGCTGCAACTGCACGCCGTCCGGCCTTCCCTCCCTCTCTCCCCCATCATTTTAGTTTCCTTTTTCAACCCCAACAAACCCACAACTCCCCTTCACGCATGCCCCTTCTTTCCCCTTCTCTCCCCGACCTCACCTACCCTACCATGGCATAACTGCACTTCCTGCCACAGCTGGCCAGTGGTCCTGCCTCACCTACCCTGTTTTTCCTCTTCCTCCTTCGTCATTTCCCACTTCCATTTGGCCTATAAATATGCCCATAGACAACCATAATAGAGCTTCTATTTTCACAACCTTGAAACCCCAACTTTGCACCACTGCTTGATCAGATTCCTATTCCTTCACCGACAACCATCACTACCACCCATGCCACCCACCAAAGCCTTCCCTACAATACCCTATGCAAAACTAAGCCTCCCTCATTCCCTAATTTGACCTACATGAGCCACCCCGGCCATACAAAGTCAGCCTCCCGATCAGCCCTCATCAACCCCTCGCACCACCATCTACCACCAATTCCGCTGCAACGGATGCCTCCTCTACCCTCCATAACAACTAGGGAACCTTCCTCTACCTCCCCATAACTCCATCTCCTTCCACCACCTTTAGACACCACACCCGCCATCTTTGGCTGCACCACCACCTTTATTCCACCCCTCTCCACCTGAGGCACCTTCCACCAACTCAAACACCCCCTCATTCCCTCTTCTATAGCTTATACCCCCATCTCTTCACCTCTCCTCCTCCTCCACCACCGCCGTTTCCTTTTCCACACACCGCCACCAGTTCCGCCACCAACCTTAGGTGGTATTCTAATTTCCCCAACCCCTAAACCTTTTTATATAAGTGTTAGTAATTTTTAGTAATATTAATGGTATTACTATTATTGTTGTTATTGTTGTTGTTGTTGTTGTTTTTGTTGTTGCTGTTACTACTATGTTACCACTTTTATTGTTTAATCTAATGTTAGAAATATTACTAACTAATATTATTATTATTAAAGGGCTACGACTTTAGCATTCTTATAATTATCTTTATTATTATTATGATTATTATTACTATTATTATCATTATTTTCTTACTAATACTATTAATACCAACTTTGGCCATTATCACTTTTACTATTAGTGTAAATATTTGGACCCTTATATTACTATTACCCTTTTTGATGATTATTATTATTATTATGCTTAACATTATTATTATTATTATTATTATTATTATTATTATCATTATTATTATCATTATTATTATTATTATTATTATTATTATTATTATTATTATTACCGTTACTATCATTATCATCATCATCATCATTATTATTATTATTATTATTAGTAATATTGAAACTATTACCTTTAATAATATGAATATTGCTATAGTTACTTTAACATGAACCAGTTTACCTCGTAAGACCTATTTTGATTAATAGTAGTATGATTAGCTACTTTAAAGTACAATAACCCCACTTTTATTTATAAAATAACTATGACTATTATTAACCCTAATAGTAGGCCATGATAAGGACAAGATAGGAAATGATGGTAATTTTGGTAAGAGGGAGATTAGCCCATAGTATTTCCCTCTTATAGGTGAATCAAGTCAAAACCCTAAGGAGGCATAGGAGCGTGCTCTAAGCCCGGTGTTGTATTAAGTAAAGATATGGTTACAACTTTTTATGTGTAAGAATGTGCTATGTGTGTTCATTTGATGGGTGTTCTTTATGTTTTATATTATCATGTTCTTCTGGCAGCTTGCTAAGCATGGAGCTAAGGTAAGTTACATGTGTTTATGATATGTGTAATGTGATGTTATTACTTGTACCTGAATTGTGACTATGTAATACTAACCCTTATGACATGTATTATAGGAGGTCCTAAGTATTATGATATGGTTGTGAGAGAAATGGAAAAGACTGAGGAAAGTGAGTTGACTAGGACATGGTAATGATTGACTAATTATCTTATGACCTACGGGTGGATAATAAGAGGAAAAATAGGAATGAAATTAAGGGGATGGATTAAACATGCATGGGAATTCTAAGGTTTGCATGGAATGGTTAGCCTTTTCATGGGGATTACTTTTGCATGGGAAAATTTGATTTGAAGATCGAGTAAGGTAAGGGAAGAATTATTAGGGTGATTAGATTCCATATGTGAAAAATAGTACGTGGGTTGAAGTATGGATGCATGGGGGATTTAACTAGGGTTTTGGGATGAAACCCTAAGTGAGAGAAATGTGTAAGGGAGGAAAAATTTATGGAGATGGTTAAAATGAGGATAAAGAATGGAAGGAGTGTCACATGGAGGAAAAGTGAGCCATGTGAGAAGAATGTATTTGGGTGTTGAATGAGTGACATAAAGAAAGGAGAAGTACTAGGGTTTTCAGGGAGCTAACGAGGGTTTTGGTGATCGTGTATGGGAGATAGATAGTGAGGTTATAATGTCAAGTGTAAATTGATGGAAGTGATGGTTTTGGTAATAACATAGAGTTTTGGGTTCATAGCAAGTGGGAAAAAGACGAAAGGAAGTCTCGGGATCATGGGTTGTGTTGGATATGTATCATGTGGAAGAGGTGATGGTATGTAAGAGTGATGAATGAATAACCTCATTTTGGGAAAGAGAGATGCTGGAGTTTTGGGATGGCCAACAAGGGTTTCATGGCCATATGGATAACATAAAAATACAATTCAAATGATTTTGAATTAAAACTAGTAATCTATTAGGTGCAAGAAGCATAAGAAATTTTTTTTTATAAAACCATCTCTAAAAATTAGGGTTTTTAAACCCGAATAGAAACCCAAGTAATTAATTTGATTTCCTCAAATTGATAGCATAGAACTACAATTAAACTAATTTTAAGTAAATCTAGATAACCAATTTCAATGAAGTAATCTTTCAAGTAGCCATTTCAAGATAATAGGTTTCCAAGATTAGGGTTTTAAAGCCCATGACACATACTCAGAGAATTCAAATTAATTAATTCTAATTCAAGGTGTTAGAATACAATTAAGGTTATTTCAACTATTTCTATAAATACAATTTTAGAAAAACAACTATGTAGATGACCAATTTCATAATTTCATTTGAAATCTAGGGTTTTAGGCCCAAAAATAAAAATCATTTAATTTTTATTAAATTATGTAAATTAAATGCTTAGAAATGCAATTAGACATATTTTATAATATATTATATAATCAATTGATCAATACTAATAACAGAAATACACAATTTAGTATAATTGGGGTTTTTGAGCCTGGAATGCAAAGCCAATCAATTCTTATTAAAATGTATAAATTGACAGTTCTGAATTATAATTAAATGTATTATAATGCAAATTATATAATCAATTGAATAAAATAACTTGATTTAATAATCTAATTTAGATCTACAAGAGTTTTGAACAAAGAATCCAATTTCAATCAATTTCACACAATTGGCCTAAATTAATACTTCCAATATAAAATTAAATATATTTCAAAGGATATTGTAAAATCAATTGAGTGAAATAACTCAATTATGCAATCTAATTTCATCACACACAAATTTTGACCAAGGAATTCAATTTAGATTAATTCCCCATAAATTTCTCAAATTGATGATTCCAATAATAAATTACGTACAATTTACAACATATTATATAATCAAATTATCAAAAATAGCTTAATCAGACTAATCCATAAAATTCGAACATAACGGGTTAAATTTTGGATTTTAACAAATCAACCAAATACACTACAATTAACCACTCTAAATCAATCATACAACATGTATGTATATATATATATATATATAATTAAACAACGAATTTAGCTTATCATAAGCTGATTCATAACCAATTAATCAAAACAAAGGTTAAGGTTTTTGAAAATTTATACAAAACAAAAAGTTACAAATCGGGGAGAGTGAAGACCGGGGAAGCTTTATCGGAGGCCAACAGTTTCTCACTGGTAATCACATGGGCTTGCTGTGGCCGGACGTGGTAGTGCCACCTATGGCTGCCTGCTGTTGCTACTCCCTCGCTGCTACTATGTGTTAGACTTATTGGCGAAGGGTGTTGGCAGAGGGTGAATGGAGTGGCATCGATAGTGATGGTCAAGGGTCGTGGCTGGTTATTAGTGGAGGAGTAGGGAGAAGGAGGTGAGGGCTGGGCTTCACGCAAAAAGGAACAAGAAGGAAGATAGAGAAAGGAGAAGAGGGTAAGAAGAAGAGGGAAAAAGGGAAAAAAAAAGAAGAGGGGGCCAGTCGAGTAGGTTTTTTTTTACTAATACAAATACACAATGAAATACTAAATATCTAAAAATGATATTAGAAGATTTTATCTAAAACTTATTTAAAAAAATCATTTCGTAACGATCCGTAAGTCTAAAATTGATATAAGAGCTATATAAATAATTTTGAAAAAGTTTTGGGGAAGGTAGGTCTTTTAGGGCTAGCAGAGAGATGGTGGTTGTGGGGTGGGAGATCTCTAGGCTAAGAGGCATGTAGTGGTGGTGGTGGTGGCGTAGTAGGGTGGCAGTGCAGGTGTTGATGGTTGTGGTGGCTGAGGGTGGTGGAGAAGGAAGGAGAGGGAGAAAAGGAAAAGGAAAGGTTGGGTAAGGTGGAGGAGGGTCTGCTAGGTTAAGTGGGTAGTGGGAGGGGTGGTGATTATGATGGAAGAGGTAGTGCAAGGCAGCAAGAAGGGCAGTGATGAGGTGCAAAGGCCAGCTCAAGCTGCCAACTTTATATGACCGGGGTGGTTTCTGTAGTAGGATTCAGGGGCAGTGAGTGGCTTAGATTGGTGGAGGATGATGTAGGGAAGAGAGTGGGTGGTGTTTCAGGCGGCGATGTTGCATGGCGGAAATTGGGGCGGTGTCTCAAGTGGCAGTAGAAAAAATCTTGGGAATTTCTGGGTAGAACAAAGGAGTGGAAAATAGGGGTCGGTATGGCATATTTATAGGCCAAGGGAGGGAGAAGAAGATAAAGGGGGAAGAGGGAAAGGGGGCAAATGTGGCAAGAGCTCACCGGCTAATAGTGGTAGGCTGGTAAAAGCCTACGATTGGTAGGGTAAATGTTGCTGAGTGAGAGACAAGGAAGGGGAAGGAGCACATGGGGAAGGAGGTACAGGGGCAGTTTATGCTTGAAATGGAAAAGGAAAGGATAGAGGATGGAGAGGGGGAGTAAGTCAGGGCAGTACGGTGGTAGGGTAGGTTGGCCGGTGGTAGATTTGCAGGCTCGACCTACAATATGAGGGAGGGAGAAGGGAGGAGGAAGAAGAAGGGGTTGGGACGGTCAGTCAAAGGAAAAGAAAAGAAATAAAATCAAACGGGCGAGGGGGAGAAAGGAAAAGAAGAGAGGCTGAAATACCCCAAAAATCCTAATTTAGGAACTATGGTAAATAATGATTTAATAGGGAAATTGAGAAAATAAATTATTTTATTAAATAAAGAGGAAATTAATTGAGGAAAGTAAAAGGAAAATAATAAATAAATTATTTAGAAAATTTTGGACATTTTACTAATTAAAATGGAAGTTAAGGAAAATTTATCCAAAATAGCCCAATTAATCTAAAAAAAGAATTTAATTATTATACTTAAAATAATTATTATTAAAATTAAATATCTAACTTAAATATATAAATAAATAAAGACCAAATACCCCAACCCAACCATTTTATTATTTTTCCTTTTTCCTTTTCCTCCTTTCTTTTCCTTTTTCTTTCTTCCTCCTTTACTTATTTTTCCTTCTTCCTCCCCCCCCCCCCGACTAGGCCGGCCTGCGCAGCCCAGACCCTTCTCCCTTTACACAGCCCAAGCCCACATTTTCTTCTTTCTAGCGCCCAACGCTCGGCCGGCCACCCAATCCTTTTTTTCCTTTCTTCCCTTGGACCGACCGGTCCAGCCTGTCCCACTCCTTCTTCCCCAGCCCGACCTGCAACCCCAATTTTTGCCAGCACCCAACAGCCCAATGCCCGACCGTCCTCCCCTGCTCTCCCCGTCGTTTTCTTCCCTTTTTGACCCCGACCAACCCCATCTCTCCCCTCCCTGCGTGCCCATCTCCTTCCCCTTTTCCTCCCGACCTGACCTAACCTGCCATGGCAGGACTGCACCGCCTGCCACCGCCGGCCGGTGGTCCTGCCACACCTGCCCTGCTTTTCTTCTTCTTCCCTTGTCGTTTTCCCCCTCAATTAGCCTATAAATACCCCCCATGGCAGCCATAATAGAGCTTCTATTTTTGTAGCCCAAAATCTCCAACCGCTCACCGTCGCCATATCACCTCCTTATTCTGCCGCCTTCGATGACCTCTGCCACAAACTCCGCCCACCAACCTTCCCCGCATCTCCCTCTACAAAAACAAGCTGCCACCACCCCCTAATTTTCCCTATACAAGCCGCCCCAGCCGTGCAAAGTGGTCAACCCGATCGGCCCACTCCAGCCCCTCGCGCCACCTTCCGTCGCCATCCTCGCCGCAACCAACACCTCCCCCACCCTCCAAAACACCCAGGGAACCTTCCCATACCTTCATCTCCCCCTGCCTCCCTCTCCTTCTACTTCCTCCATCTTCCACCACCTTCGGCTGCCACAAAAACCATTGTGCGCCAACACTCCCAGCTACAGCACCACCTTCATTCCACCCCTCTCCACCTACTGCACCTTCCTCCACCTCAAACACCCCTCCACTTCCTCTCCTTTAGCCTACATAACCATCTTCCACCTCTCTTCCTCCTCCACCGCTGCTGTCGTCACCGCCAAGCGCCGCCGCTGGTTCCTCCACCGACCTTAGGTGGTGCCAACTTCCTCAACCCCTAAACTATTTTCTATAAGTGTTAATAATTTTATTTAATATTAATATTATTATCCTTAATATTACTATTATTATTATTATTATTATTAGTGTTGTGTTATCATTGTTATTATTATTATTATTATTACCATTATTAATATTATTATTATGTATCACTCTTATTACCTAACCTAATTTCAATAATACTTATAACTAGGGTATATTATTTAAAAGGCTACAACTTTAGCATTAAAATGTTTATCCTTATTATTATTATTATTATTATTATTATTATTATTATTATTATTATTATTATTATTATTATTATTATTATTATTATTATTATTATTAATGTTATTTAAACCGAAGTTGGCGTATTATCATTTTGTCGTTAAAGAAGAAGAATACTTAAGCCTTAGTATTTTAATATTTAATATTAGAATATCGTTAATATTATTCCTAATGCCTTTATCGCTAACATTATTACTATAGTATCATTATTAGTTATTACTATTATTATTGTTATTATTTTGTTACCATTATTGTGACAAAAGCATTTAAACCCTTATATTATTATTATTCAAAATATAATTGTTATCGTTATTATTTTTAGGAATATTAGTAATTTGTTGGTATTGCAAATATTGTATTATTATTTTAATCCTAATACTATTATTAGCCTTAACCTTAAAAATGATAGAGCTTTTATTTCTAGAAGCATTACTATTATTATTATTATTATTATTATTATCATCATTGTTATTATTATTATCACTATTTTGGTATAATTAGTATTAGTACTATTATTAGAAAAATAAAACTATTAGGTTTAATAATATAAATATAGCAATAAATATTAACATAAACATATTTTGCCTAGTAATATCTAGTAGGCTAACTTAAAGATAAAAACCCTAGTTTTCACGTATAATGCTCCTTTTAATAATAATAACCCTAATCTTAGATTAAAATAAGCAGTAATGGTACTTTTGGTAGGAGAAAAACTAATCCTTAGTATTTTTCCTCTTATAGGTGAATCGAGCCAAAACCCTAAGGAGTTGTTGGAGAGTGCTCCAAGCCCGCGTCGTTTTAGGTAAGGATGTAGCTAAGGCCCATGTGTGTTGTGTGACTTATATACCTTGGATGATTTATATCACGCTATGTCGTGTATTACATGATTTTCATTAACTTGTCTTATGTGTAGCGCAGCTTGGAGTTGAGGTATGTTTGTATATGTTTCTTATGACATGTGTGTTACATGTATATATGGTGATTATGATGTGATATGTTATGGCCCTCTAGGACATGCATGATAGGACCATTGATAATATGATATGAAAATGAAAGGACAAAAAGAAAGGAAATGGGAAGTGAGTTCACTAAGGAGGGATATGAGGTTGACCAAAATGCCTCAGGATCCATGAGAGGAAATTAAAGAGGAAGGAATGACCCAAAATGAATGAAAGACGGGAACCATGCATGGGAGTCTAAAAATTTGCATGGGGACTTTGAGATTTTGCATGAGGTGGATAAATCTTGCATAGGGATGAACTTTACATGAGAAAAGTTGTATTAGGGTGTAAATAAGCTAAGGGGAGAGTTGTGGAGTGATTAGAGACTTGGGATGAAAAATAGTACGTAGGTTGGTGTGAGGGTGTATAAGGGACCCGATTAGGGTTTTGGGGGGAAGTAATAATCTGGAAAAATGTGGGAGAAAAAAAATGATTAAGGAAGAGTGGAGTACGGGTTCAGAGTGAGAATTTATTATATAAGGGGTGAGTATGGGTGTCATGGGAGAGAAGAAATATTGAGTGAGAAATAGAGAGGTTACTTGTGGGAGAAGAAATGTACTAGGGTTTGAAGTGGCCAACAGGGGTTCTTCCGGTCACATGTGGAATTGAAAGGTAAGATGATATGAGTTGGGTTTGGATCTAATGAGTTAAGGTATGGGGCGATAAAAGAGGTGATGGTAGTGTAAGTGAGAGAGAGGGTTGGGCCACATTAGTCTAATTAGGGTTTTCAAAGGAAAACCCTAGGGAGTGATAGTAGGTGGAGTTTAGGTCATATGGTGTTGGGCCTAACCCATGCCCGTAAAGTTGGGTTTTTCATTAAAGGATAAGTGTAAAGGGAAATGGATGTCGGGGTGTGATAAGGGGCACAGGAGTCTCAAGATATGGGACAGGTCCCTTTGGGAGAATAGAAGTAGAAGGTAATTGACATGCATGCCAAGGGTGAAAAGCTTTATTGAATAAGACATAAATAAGATACTAATCACTTAAAGAATAAGATTATAGAGCCGGGCCCAGACCGATCCACCGGCATAATAGTGGCCAGGTGCCGGGGTGCCTTGGAGACCGATCCACCGACATATAATAGTGGTTAGGTGCATTATGCCCTATAAGTGACTGATCCACCGGCTATAATAGTGGGGGATCCCAAGCTCAACAAACCAAACATTATGTTTCCAATGAATCATGGGAAAGCTACTATGTACTTATAGTGAAACACCATGAGAGTCGGGGCCAGACCGATCCACCAGCATAATAGTGGCCAGGAGCGTTCTTCCTTGGAGGCCGATCCACCGGCATAAAATAGTGGTTAGGTGTGTTCTGCCCTATAAGTGACCGATCCACCGGCTATAATAGTGTGGTTCCCGCACTCGCATGGATTAATAAAGATTATGGTGTGAAACAACTATATTTAATAGAGATTCAAAAGAAAATAAGTCTAATTGGACCATAACCAGCCTTCATTATCTGGATTACTACATGCGGCTTATGTGATTGTGCCATGTATGCTATATTGTATGTTTTGTATGTTTGACCTTAGCGCATATGTTACCTTACTCGGTACGTAGCGTACTAATCACCCGTTTCATGGGTGCTACTCATTCCCTTGAGTAGAAGACCCATATGAGCTTGTGCAGGTAGGGGATGATGTCTTCGATGCCTATGACACCTACAAGGCATCAGGTGGGGCTGAGCGTTGAGCCTAGACCTAACTTGGGGATCGAGAGCGACTCAGTCGGACTTTTTTTTCTTTTTGAATCATGTATCATTTTGTTTTAGTTATGTTATATCATATGGTACTTTATGTCTTGAAAAAGTCTAGTCACGTACTTTTTGGATTGTAATCCTAAACCGCACTTTGATTCTGTATGACTTGTGTTTTACTAATAACTTATGTTTATATTAATGACTTGTGTTTCATGTTAACCTTATTTAGCCTTAGCACTTAGTACTGGAACGGTAGAAGTGAACCAATCTGGTACTAAGTGTGGCGGTAATACCCTCAAGTATTACGGTTTTATCTTTTCGCTTCCGTTAAACCCTTTTAATTAAACGAAATTTTTTAGTAGTAAATTTGGGGGTGTTACAGAGGCGGGCTAAACCGCATGGGGAAAAGAAGAGAGGGGCAGAGGTTGGGTTGCACGAGCAAGGCCCAACTAGGGGAAGAAGAGGAGAAAAAGGAAAAAGGGAAAAAAGAAAAAGAAAAATAAGGCAGTTGGGGTGTTTAGGGTATTTTTTGGTATTTTTGAATATTTGAATATAATAAAAATTAGTAAAGTAATAATTAAATTCCTTTTTATATTAATTTAGAACCCAAACCTTTCCTAATTAAATTCTTTAATGTTTTCCTCTTTTTTGTCTTAAGTACTCCCATTATTTCATTAAAATATTGTATTTAATTAATCTCACCAACAAATTCCTATTTTATCATAATTTCTAAATTCTGAGTAAGGGGTCTGGGAAAAAACATCCCGTATAAGTATGCCTCTAAATCTTCAAGGAAAAAACTATGGCGACTAACTTCAGGTCATGTGTAGGATAGTTCTATTCATGCCGCTTTAACTATCGACAGGCATACGCGACCACTCTGCCATTTTGCATCAACAAAATACCAAGTCCAAATTTGGATGCATCACTGTAGACCTCGAACCCTTCTTAACCCTCTGGCAGAGTCAATACAGACATTATGGTCAAACACCTCTTTAGTTCTTGGAAGGATCCCTCACAAGTCTTCTCCCATTAGAATCGTGTTGTAATGCCCCATTTTTAAAAACCTTAATTATAAATTAATAATCATATGATTAGTTATAATTATTATTTTAGGAGGTTTAACATTAAAAGTGTTATTATTTTGTATTATTTCGACAATTTAAGTATAAATTTAATCAGGTTAAAATTTTGATAAAAATTGGATTATTTAATTTAATTATAGTTATACCCTTAAATCTTATCCTAAATTATTTTAATAATAATCTTTTGATCTGTAAGTCAAAAATAATTTTCTAAAATTTATTTCCGATTATTTTACTCTTTCCAACCCTTTTTAAACCTATCCTAATCCGGTTAATTTTTTCTAAATTATTTTTCTATCCAGTACCCTAATCTATCAAAACTAAACCTAGAAATAATATAAAATCTACCTACTTTATCTTACCATTTTTACCCGACTAACTTACCTATTGCTTACCCCAATTTCCTCCCCCAAACACTCTCCCTCTCTCCCTCAGCTCCTTACCTCACCTTGCACTTTCTGCATTTTATACATGAACATGCTATGTACACACATGCACCGACTTTCCCAGCATAGCAGCCATAGCCCCTACTCCCCTCTCCCTATTTGATTCATTTTTCCAACCAAATAAGCCCCCCTTGTATTATACATATATACACGCACACAACAACTTACACCCTATCACTACCTCACCACCCTTCTCCTATGCACCTTTCTCCTCAGCCCATCGCAGCCCATACCCCCTTCCTTTCTCCACCTTCCCCGTCCAGCACAACCCCGACCATCAACCCTCCTCTCTCGTTCTCGGCTATGTTTGTTTCCTCACCAAACCCCCAACCTCCTTCTCCTTCTAGCCCATGCAACCATCTCCACAGCAACCATGTGCCCATCTCCCTACCTCACACTCCCTCACAGCACCTCCAACCATCCCCAACAGTCCCAGCATCACCAGCCCACACCGTATAAGCCCAACAGCCACCGACCAGCCTCCCTTCTCCCCTTCTTCCTCTTCTTCCTGCACAGCCCATCGCCAAGCTCTACAGCAACCGCCTACCACCGTCGACTACCTGCCAACCCAACCCACCAAGCCATCCCTGCACAGCCAGACTCCACCCTCCTCCCGCGACACCATGACACCCAGACACCACCAAACCACTGCCTTCTTCCTCTTCTCCCTTCTCTCCTACGTCGTATGCAACACCACATCATGACTCCCTCACCAAACCACCCTCCAGTGTAGCCTCCCAGTAGCCAACCACTATCCCACCATCTCCAACATAGTTGAACTACCACCATAGCCAACAGCCCCATCTCTTCTCCTCTCTTTCCCCCACCTTTCTCTACAGTGCCCAGCAGTCACGAGCCACCACCCAGCCTTGCTCCACTCCCCATTGCCCTCTTTTCTTCCTTCAAGTGTGCATGGCTCACGTTGTGCATGCAACATGAGTTATGCTGTTATTTTTATGATTTTTGGTACCTATATTAAATGTATGGGTATTTTGGTAATTTTTTAAAAATACAAATTTTATTATTATAATTATTATTTTACCCTATAGATATTAATTCGGTAATTTTGGTATTATTTTAGGTGTGAAAGGTTGATTAGCAAGATCTAATAACTTTAGTAAGATACTACTATTTTTACATTTTTGCTAGAATTCAGGTAACCGTTATACCCTACTAAAATTATAAATATTGTGTGATAGTGCATTAGGGTTTTGGTATATGAAATATGTTAAACATGATTAGCTACGTTATAATTATGGGTTTATTATTATTATCATGAAGACGGGTAAACGAGCATGTTATCTGATGTAAATTATGTCAGGTACGAAAGTATGATTAAAATGATTCTAATGATAGAAAAATAATTTGTATAATAATTATGTATAAAATAATAGGTTGAGTATGCTTAGACGTAATTATGGATTAATTATTATAGATGTGTACCCTAGGGGCAATTTAGTCATTTTTGTGTATTATGATTATTATCCTGAGAAACATGTTTAATGTGTATTATCTATTGTTAAGTATGTGAGCATGTGTTTTGAATGGATTAAAGGTGTGAAAAAGGATTTTATATGCAAAATTATGTACAAGGGCAAAATGGTCATTTAACATATTTGATAATTTAAATCGCATAATAAATAATTTATTTATGGTGTTTTAGCCTTTTCATGGCAAATAAATAAATAAAATGGGATTAGTATTTAAATAGATGATAATCTAAAAAATTTTGTCTTAAGGGTATTTTGGTCTTTTTCAGCCTAAATTGTCCAGATGTGAATAATTGATACTAGTATATTTTACTTTTAGCCTTGATATTGATCTTGATTATATTTGTCTCAGATGATTACAAATAAGCAAAAACGGTTAAGTATGGAAATTGGATTTATCTATACTGTATGCAATTTCATGGTCACCTTAATAAAATACTAATACTTAAAGTGAAAGACCTTGAGATCAGGAATGGTAGCTCCTCAGGGGTCGATACCTTAAGGACATGATTTAGTCCACGGTTGATATTTTGGATTTTTGCTGGTGTGCCTTAATGCCCCTGTCAGGCCCTACATCTTACTCTATTATGTTCTATGGACTAATAAGGGGTATCCATACTTATAGATTAGGTGTCCTTATCGGTAGGGTATTGTGTTACCTTCGTGTACTAGTGTAACCAGGGTACCTTTGAGTCTGTGGGTTGATAGTCGGTAGGATATTGTGCTACTTTAGTGCACCAGTATGACTGGAGTACCTTTATGTCTCCAGGTTGATTAATCTCCCCTCGAGAAAGTAAATAAAAATGATATGTTTTGATTGAAATAATGATTGTTGGATTACTAGATTGTTTGGAAGTAGCCTTCATGCTTACCTGTGGTTTTGGTAGTAGCATTCGTGCCTACCTGTGGTTTTGATAATAGCCTTTGTGCCTACTTGTCATTTTGGTAGCAGCCTTCATGCCTACCTATGGTTTCAGTAGCATCCTTTGTGCCTACCTATGGTTTTTTGGAGTTTTGGTAGCTGACTTTGTGCCTACCTGTAGTTTTCTATGGTTTTGATAGTAGCCTTTGTGCCTACCTATGGTTTTGGTAGCAACCTTCTTACCTACCTATGTTGATATTATGTCTATGAGCATACCTGTGATGTTATGGATTTTATTATGATGTACCTGTAAGTATACCTGTGATGTTGTGGATTTTATTATGCCATGCATGTAAGTATACCTAGGATGATATAGATCTTAGTAAATTATACTGTGAACATACCTGTGATGTATGTAATTAGTTGGGATTTATGCTAAGACATGAATTATGCTTTGAATGTTAAAATTGTGGTGTAGAGTTGGGTTTTAATTATTACTTCAAAGAGTATCTCTAGGATGTTCATTAATAAGTTTAGTTGTTTCAGATGAATGAATATGAATAGTACATGACCTTGATGGAATTTAATTATCTAAATGATTAGTGTATCTCAATCGTTGTATGTATATATATATGTCTTATACCATGTTAGTTGTATGTCGTACATGTGCTCCATGTTGTTTTATCATATTATTTTGGTATAAAGGCTTGCTCAGTACCGTAGTACTAAAGGGTTCATTCTCATGGGCCCTGCCTATTCAATGGGTAGTGGACTTTGTAGGTCATCCTCCGAGTTCAATCAAATGCTGGTATTTTAGATTTGAGAGCGTAGGACTATCTAGTGTCTCTGTTGCTATCTTATTTTCAGCTGTATTTGGACCCTTATTACCTCCTGTAATTTCCCTTTTGAGTTTTGTAAACTGTTGATGTTATTTTTAATTAGCATGGTATTTATCTAACATTCTCTCTATTTTGATTTCTGTAATTATGTTATTAATTTAAGCAGAGTAATGACTTCGGCCTTAATACTTGGTATGAGAATGGTAGAGGAAACCAGACTTGTACCAAGTGTGGTAGTAACACCCTTTGTTTTTATTGTTTTAGCTTCCATGCTTAACTCTACAAATGAAATTTTTCAGTAGTAAATTTTGGGGTGTTACACTTGTGGTCTTCTTCAAGAGATTGGTTAAAGGACGGGCAATCTTAGAGAAATTCTGTAAAAACCTTTTTGTAATACCCAGACAATCCTAGGAAACTCCATACCTCTGCTATGCTCGCGGGAGGCTTTCACTCTATGATTGCCATAATATTAGCTGGGTTAACAGCCACTCCCTTAGCTGACATTATATGCCCAAGGAAGGACACTTCCTGAAGCCAGAAGCCGCACTTGGACAACTTTGCATACGGGTAGTGCTCTCTCAGCAGACTCAAAATAGTGTAGAGGTGCTGCTCATGCTCCTCATTCCCTTAGGAGTACACCAAGATTTCATCAATGAACACTACTACAAATTGGTCGATGAAGGGTCTGAAAATCCTTATCATCAGATCCATGAATACTGTAGGCACATTCGTGAGCCCAAATAGCAACACCATAAACTAGTAGTGTCCATACAGGATCCAAAAGGCGGTCTTCATAATATCAACATCCGAGATCCACAACTGATGGTATCCTGACCTTAGATCAATTTTGGAGAACAATGTGGCACCCCTCAACTGATCAAAGAGATCATCAATCCTTGGGAGCAGGTACCATTTCTTTACCGTCTGTTGATTCAATCCTCAGTAGTCTATGTAGAGACGGAGGCTACCATCCTTTTTCTTCATAAACAAGACCGGTACTCCTCAGGGTGACACACTTGGTTGAATATACCCATGCTCCAATAATTCTTCGAGCTAGGCCTTTAACTCCTTCAGCTCAACAGGCGTCATCCGGTAGGGTGCCTTTGTGACAGGCTTAGCTCCTGGAACTAGCTCGATCATGAAGTCAATTTTCTGAACTGAAGGTATGCCTGGTATTTCCTATGGGAATACATTTGGAAATTCTCTAACCACTAGGATGCTTTCTAGAGTTTCTAGGTATTTGTTCACCTTTTGCACACTACATAGGTACAGAGGATACCCCTCGTGGACCAAAGAGTGTAGGGCAACTGCCAATACCACCTTGGTAGTGGGTTTAGGCTGGGTATTCCTATACAAAACCCTAGTACACTTCGGGCCTCACAATATCACGGGCTCCTGTGCGCAATCGATCACTATCCAATACCTCCCCAGCATATTCATCCCTAGAATCACATCAAAGTACCGTAAGTCCATTCCGATCAGGTCCACTAAGAAGTTTACCCTACCTATGACTAAGACCACATCTTAAAATAACTTAGTACAATCCATTCTATAACCCAAAGGGTTCATCCCTAGAATCACATCAAAGTACTGTAAGTCCATTCCGACCAGGTCCACTAAAAAGTTTACCCTACCTATGACTAAGGCCACATCTTAAAATAACTTAGTACAATCCATTCTATAACCCAAAGGGAGCATCATAGATAATGCTACACTAGCAGAGGGTGATAGCTTAGTCTTAGTAACAAATTTAGAGGACAAAAAAGACAAGGATGCACCTAAATCGAAGAGAACATGTACTGGTAGGGATAATATGGTGAACGTACCCATGATGACATCTAGCAGGTGGTCAGCTTCCACTTGACTAATCATATTCAGGACCTCCTCTCTAAGGGAAGGGTCGAGATCCTTGAGGCCTTTCCTTGGCATCCTTAGCTAGGGCACCGGTTAGAATAGGTGCTTACTATTGGAACTATAAGGATGTGGTCTAAAAGTGCTACTTGTAAGCCTACTATTGGGGAATCAGGGGTCCCCTCTATTGGTAAAGCTGACTCTAGAACTGCTCGAAGCGCGGCCGATCACGACAGTCAACTAAGCAATGACCCACTCTTCCACAGTTCATACAGGACATTTGTCTGCCCTCATAGTCTCTACCTAGGTGTCTCCTACCACAACATTAGCAAGCGGGTCCCCTCGATAGTCCCTGACCTCTAACCCGATCCCTCGGCTAGTGTTTCATGTGTCCTCCTACTCGTGGTTGGGTCCTACTCCTAGAACTCTAGCCCTCTAGTTTCCTCTTCCCGAAGATGGTGGCCTACTCCTGGACCAAAGTAGCGGTGATACAAGCGCTCATAATGGGTGGCCAGATTAGTGAAGGCTACTACTCCCATCATGCGGTGTATACTAAAGTTTTTCCCCTACTCGAACTAAAACACCACCGTAGACTCACTAGCGGCAATCCCTAGGGAAAACTGGAGTAGCTCGATGAAGCGAGTGTGATCCTGGCAAATCGTCATGTTGCTATGGGTGAGCTGCATAAAATCTTAAAGCTTACCTCTCTTCAGGCTCTTGGGATAAAACCTAGAGTGCAGGGCAATCTTAAATGCCTCCCAGGTCACTGGGGTACAATCTCAAGCATGGTACTCTACCCACCAGGCGATTCTTACACCTCTTAGGAAAAACACTGCTATGTTGGGCTACCAGGCCAGAGGGCAGCTGTAACACCCCCAAAATTCACTCCTAAAAAAAAATTTGAAAGGATAAAGCAAAAGCTAGGAGAGAATTTGGGGAATGTTACCGCCACATCTAACACAAGATAAATGTCCACCATCTATCTTATGCTAGATGCAAGGCTAAAACCTGTCAAACAAAACTTTAGACATCAATGCCGTAAGGATAAACTCCCACAAGGAGATATCCACAGGCAGATGGCAAGTGAATCAATTCACTAAATAAAATCATCGCTGAATCAATCAGCGGAACCTGTGAAATAAATCCGAATTTTAAAAGCTTATCAGAGTACGATAAATTGAAAGTTAAATTACAATACCCTTGATATTTTAAATACAACACTTGAAACTTCCAGACATAAATACAGTTAAACAAGACCAATCCAGATAGATCAAATTCCGGATTGCCTACTCTCTCAAGTCAAGCCTTCCACCCAAATATAATATTCGAACTGAAACCTGCACAAGAGATCTGCTCCCCACCATCAGTGGATCATCACAGGACCCATTCAACCAAAGTAGCATCAGTACGGGTCCGGTACTGAGTAAATCAATACTACCAAACTCATGGAAGGAAGCATAAAACACATAAGATACAAGCGTACAAGAAATCACGATAGTATGCTAAGTAACACCAATCTAACAATCCAATGATAATCATTACTACATTCGATTTTATTATTTACGATGAGTTCAGGGACCCCACTATTCTTAAACCGGTGGAACGGTCTGAAGCACCTCTCGGGGACAATACACCCGAGCCACTATTATCATCCGGTGGAACGGATCCTACACCTCTCAGGGCAAAACGCTCCTGAGCCACTATTCTGAACCGGTGGAACGGCTTGAAGCACCTCTCGGGGACAACACACCCGAGCCACTATTATCATCCGGTGGAACGGATCCTACACCTGGTCCTGACTCATGTAATCTTCCACTTTAAATAATTAGTGTCTTATTCATTACTTAATTCATATCATATTCTTATTCACGATGAGTATAGGGCCCCACTATTCTTAATCCGGTGGAACGGACTGAAGCACCTCTCAGGGACAAGTCACCTGAGCCACTATTATCGTCCGGTGGAACGGACTCTACACCTCTCAGGGCAAAACGCTCCTGAGCCACTATTCTGAACCGGTGGATCGGCTTGAAGCACCTCTCGGGGACAACACACCCGAGCCACTATTATCGTCCGGTGGAACGGACCCTACACCTCGGCCCAACTCACGTGATCTTCCACTTTAAATAATTAGTATCTTATTCAATGATTTTAACCGACCGTAAACTAGGCCCACATAAATAATTTCATGGCATAAGAATACAGCATAGGGTATCATATAATTTCAATCAATATTCAACCATTCAAATAATCAAATACATACCATATCCAAATGTCATATTAACACACATTTGCATTAAGGCTATAAACTTGTACATACATGCAATTACCACACAGAACACAACATCCACTTGACATAATTAATTAATCGATAGGCATACTTATCACCTTTCACTTCAAGTAGACATACATCCAAATTCAGCCATAAGTAAAGGTAAGTAATGACTTACCTCAATCCGAAGCTAGCTAAGCAAATTGAGAATGAGAGAGAGCTATCGAAGGCTCAACAATCCACGAGAAAGTTTTCCTAGATCGCCGATAGAAATCGGAACTAGGTTAGAAACCATCTTATCAATTAATAATTCACATATTCTAATTAAATAAACACAAACGAACACAAACGATCTTTCTTGAGAAACGCGTCCAAAACTCAGGACTCAAGAGCATAGCTCTATTAAGATTTAAGACTAAAATATAAATCAAATGATTTAAAACCCAAAGACAGAAATCGATTAGATAAAAGACACACAGCAAAATCAATTTATAAAACAATCCCCGAAGATTAGGGTTTTTAAACCCCTAACTACGAATCGACCAAATCACTTCAATTACCTCAAATTGATAGTTTCAAAACACAATTAAACTAATTTTAGATAAATCTAGATAATTAGTTTCAACAAAACAATCTTCCAACTAACCAATTCAAGACGATCCGTTTTCAAAATTAGGGTTTTAAAGCCCACGACACAAACTCAGATAATTCAAATCAATTAATTCCAATTAAAGGTATTAGAATACAATTAGGATCATTTCAACTAATTCTATAAATTTAATTTTAGAAAAACAACTATACAAATAACCAATTTCATAATCTCACTTGAAATCTAGGGTTTTAGGCCCGAAAATACAATTCGGTTGAATTCTATTAATTTAATCAAATTGAATGTTTAGAAATACAATTAAACATATTTTATAACATATCATATAATCAATTGATCAAAACCAATAAAAGAAATATCCAATTTAGCACAATTAGGGTTTTTGAGCCCGAAACGCAAATCCGATCAATTCTTGATAAAATATATAAATTGACGGTTCGAAAATGTAATTAAATATATTCTAATGTAAATTATATAGTCAATTGAATAAAACAACACGATTACATAATCCGATTTAGTCCCGTAAGAGTTTTGACCTAAAAATCCAATTCCGATTAATTACGTACCATTTTCCCAAATCAACACTTCCGATATGAAATTAAATACATTTCAAACGATATTGTAAAATCAATTGAGCGGAACGACTCAATTACGCAACCCAATTTCAATACACACGAATTTTGACCTAGAAATCAAATTCCGATTGATTCCGTATAAATTTCTCAAATTGACGGTTCCGACATGAAATTAAATACATTTAAAAACATATTGTATAATCAATTTATCCAAAATCACCAAATTGGACGGATTCGAAAAATTTGGGCATAACCCGGCCTAAAATTCAATTTCCCAAATTCCGAACACAAACCATACAATTAACATATCCAAATCAATCTTACAGCACATATATACATAATACAACAATTAATTTAGCTTATCACAAGCTAAATCACACTCAATTAATCAAATTAATATTAGGGTTTTCGGATATTTATACCAAACGAAAATCAACGAAATCGGAGCAAAGGAAGGCTGGAGAAGCTTCGTCGGGGACCGGGGGTGGCTCGCCGGTGGTCGGGAGATGTCGACGGTGGCCGGGCGGTGGCGGCGCAGCCTGCGTTTGCTGCTCGTCGCTGTTGCAGCGCGCGGTTGCTGCCGCCTTCTTCGGCTGCTGTGCGTGGCTGCTGGGCGCGGCTGGTGGCGGTCAGTCGCGTCGCCCGTTGTGGCCGGCGGTGGCTGGCGAGCGATCGACGAAGAAGGAGCAGGGAGGAGGAGGTCGGGGCTGGGGTTTCTGGCGCAGAAAACAGGGAGCACGGGAAGGAGAGAAGAGAAGAGAAGAGAAGAGAAAGAGAAGAAGAGAAAAGGAAAAGAAGAGGGGGGTCGGGCACCGGTCGGGGTTCTTTTTTTTTTTCTTTTTTCTTTTTTTTTTACAAATACTCCTATAAAATAAATTACTAAAAGTTTAAAAATTATTAATGGAATATTTTATCTAAAATTCATTAAACAAAAATTATTTCATAAGATTCCGAAAGCTTAAAATTAATAAAAAGCTATATAAAGAATTTCGAAAACATTTTCGGAAAAACTTACCAACGAACATAAAAATTTGTATTATTTACGGAAATATATTATAAGACCTCGAAATAATATTTATAAGCATAAAAGTAAATATTTAAATTAAATTCTAATAAACCGAGACTAACTTAAATAATTTCCGAAATCGATTTTCCGTAAACCAAAAATCGTAAAACGGAAGAAAATTAATTCCGGAAAGAAATTCACAAATAAACTCCGAAAATCTTTTTAATTTAAAACTTCCCGAAGATATTAATGATTTCCGAAAATGAATAAATTTAAAGTCGGAAATATTTTCTACGGATAAAATTATTAAAATAACTTTAACTATTTAAACTGAAATTTTATAATTTAAATAATATATTTCGTTAACGAAATATAACTCCAAAATAAAGTCGTAATCACACGACGAAGTTATAATCGAAAACGAATCTAAAATATTAAAAATCATAATACGAGAAAGAAAGGAAATACATTTTTAACAGAAAATCGAAATCATAAGAATATAATAAAATCATGGTCGTAAACGAATTCATCTAAAATGGTTCGCAACGACAACGATTAATTAAATTCAAATATGAATTCGAAAACGTCGATAAATCCATAAAACGAATCGAAATTAAAATAATTAAATATTTACATCAAATTACGCTAATAAAATCATTAGGCTTAATAAAATTAGATTTTAAAAATACGGGGTATTACAGCAGCCCATCGCTTTGAAGATGTAATCTAGGTCTCGGATCTACCCTTCGAGGATCACCGGTTCCTCCTCGCTAGAGTATGCCAAAGGATAATGCCTAGTGACCCTTTGGAGCCAATCCTCACCAGCGCCCTCAAAGTGGTGGGGGTACCGATTCAGCCCTAGGGGCTAGCGTTAGACAAACTCCATAAAGGCCTCGAAGGCCTCCTCTAGGTGTCCCACTCGTATGTACATCATGAAATGCAGCTGCATGGGGAAAAGGACATTAGAAGCGAACCAACAGGTTTGATGCAATTATCACATACTATTTCCTTTATGGGCTCAATTATCTTTCACTTTTAGTGTTTAGCGTTTTACTCATATCTTATTCCACACAAAACCTAGACTAGACATGCATGACCCACACTAGACTTCCCATGCTCGGCCCTTTATTCCTAGTTCTCACAAAAAGCCATATCCTATATCTTAGGACCTTTATACAACCTATGACTCTGAGACTTCCTCTCCATCTCTTCCCACTCACCATGAGAAACCCAATCTCCTCTACACATGGTTCAAGGTCTACTCCCCATAACTCTATTTCAACTCCTCTTCACCCTCTAGGGTGTCCCTCTGAAGCCCTAATATGGCCTATGCGACCTCACTTCTCCTCATCCTACACAACCCATACTAGTCTTTGCTATAAAAAACAACACTCCCCTCAAACCACGCCTAACATCACAACCTCACTACCCATCATCCACACGTGACCATAAAAACCCTAGTTCACTCCCTAAAACCCCCGTACTTCTCCTTTCTTTTATATCATCCCCTTGACACCTAAACACCTTTTTCAACTTGGCTAGCTTCCTCTCCTTGTGACACCCCTTTCCTTCTTATTCCTCACTCTAACCATTACCATTAGTTTTCCCTTCCTTACACACTTCTCTCACTTAGGGTTTGCTTCCCAAACCCAAGCCAAGTCCCCCATGCACCCTTATACCAAACCATGTACTATTTTTCACATATGGACTCTAATTACCCCCAACAACTCTTCCTTTACCTTACTTAACTCTCAAGTAAACTTTTTCCATGTAAAGTCATCCCCATGTAAGGGATAACCATCTCATGTAACCCTACACTCCCCATGCATATTTTAATCCACCCTCTTAATTTATTCACATTATTTTTTCCTTTTATCAGCCCATAAGTCATGAGATTTTAGGCCATTCTTACTACCATCTAGTTAACTCACTTCCCTTACTCCTCTTTTCCTTTCATAACTACATCCTACTACTTAAAGCCTCCTATCATGCATATCACAAATGGCAATATCACATAAGCACATTACAAATATAAGTAACAATGTCATATTACACATGCCATAAAAACACATAAAACTTATCTTAGCTCTTTGCTTAGCAAGCTGCGATACAAGAGCATAACCCATAACACATAAGGTACACACATATAACCAACATACATAACACATATTACACATATTTAGGCCTTAACCATATCCTTACCTAAAATGACACCAGGCTTGGAGCACACTCCTACGCCTCCTTAGGGGTCGGACTTAGCTCACCTATAAAAGGGGAAACACTAAGGTTAACTTCCCTCTTATTAATTTCATTATCTCCAAATTTACCCCTAGTATGAACTAATAATAATAATATTATCTTTCATAGTAAAAATGAGGGTATTATCCTTAAAGTGGTTAACCATACTAGTGTTAGCCAAAAAAGGGTTAAGTGGTCATAATAGTTATGGCCAGATATTATTAACAATATCATTAATAATAATGATAATAACTTTAATAATAATGATGATGATAATAGTAATAATAGTAATAAGGATAATAGTAAAGTTAGAATAATAATTATACCAAATAATTTATACTTAAGGGCTATGGAGGGTCAGGGCATAACTTAGTTAAGGTGGCAGCGGCGGCGGTGCATGACGGCGGAGGAGGTGGAAGTGGTGGTTTTGGGGAAGGTGGGTCTTTTAGGGATGGAAGAGAGAGAGAGAGAGAGAGAGAGAGAGAGAGATGGTGGTTGTGGGGTAGCAGACTCTATGAGTTGAGAGAGTTGTAGTGGTGGTGGTTGCATAGTAGGGTGGCGGTGCAAGTGGTGGTGGTTGTGGTGGCTGAGGGTGGTGGAGAAGGAGGGAGGAGGAAGGAGAGGGATAAAGGGAAAAGGAAATGTAGGGGAAGGTGGAGGAGGGTCTGCTGGGTCGAGTGGGTGGCAGGAGGGGTGGTGATTGTGGCGGAAGGGGCGGTGCACAACACCAAGAAGGGTGGCGATAAGGTGCAAAGGACAGCTCAAGCTACCAACTTTGCATGACTAGAGTGGTTTGTGTAGGGGGATTCAGGGGCAACAAGTGGCTTGGTTTGGTGGAGGGTGATGCAGGGAAAGGAGTGGGTGGTGTTTTGGGCGGTGGTATTACACGACGGTGCCTGAGGCGGTGTCTGAAGTGGCAATGGAAAAAATGGTTGGATTTTCTAGGTAGAGCAGAGGGGAAATGGTGGTTGGTTTGGGGCATTTATGGGCCGAGGGAAAGAGAAGAAGGCAACAGGGCAGGTGTGGCAGGAGCTCGCCGCCCTATAGTGGCAGGTCAGTACGAGCCTATTAATGGTAGGGGCGCATATTGCAGAGGGAGAGAAAGGGAAGGGGAAGGAGCATGAGGGAAGGAGGTATAGGGGTAGGTTGGGCTTGAAATGGAAAGGAAAAGGATGGAGGAGAGAGGGGGAGCAAGTCGAGGCAGTACAGTGGCAGGGTAGGTCGACTGGTGGCAGATTTGCAAGCTTAGCCTACAACGCGAGGGAGAGAGAAGGGAGGAGGAAGAAGAAGGGGCTGGGCTATCCGGTTATGGAAAAGAAAAGAAAGAAAACTGGGTGGGCAAGGGGGAGAAAGGAAAAGAAGAAAGGCGGGCTGGGCCGCATGGGGGAGAGAAGAGAGGAGGGGGAGGTTGGGCCGCACGGGCGAGGCCCAACCGGGGTAAGAAGAGGAGAAAAAGAAAAAGGAGAAAGGAGAAAAAGAAAGAAGAAAAAGGAAGGGAAAAGGGAAAAAAGAAAAAGGAAAATAGGGTGTTTAGGGTATTTTTGGTATTTTTGAATATTTGAAAATAATAATAATTAAATTTTTTTTTATATTAATTTAGAAAATTTTGGGTAAATGTTCCTAAATTCTATTTTGATTAGTAAATTACCCTAATCTTCCCTAATTAAATTCTTTATTATTTTCCTCTTTTTATCTTAATTACTCCCATTATTTTATTAAAATATTATATTTAACTAATCTCACCAATAAATTCCTAATTTATCAATATATCCTAAATTAGATTTTTGGGGTTATTACACTTCATTTGAATTTCCCTATTCATTTTGTAAAGCTTGTTATGACCTATGTTACTTCTGCACATTACTCTATTCCCTTTAACAGTGTGGTCCAAAGACCATTTAATGCTAAATGGGGGTTACCCCTTAAGTTTTTGTTCTGGTCATGGAGTATCTACATAGATTCCTTTGAGGTTTGTGGATGAACCCTATCTTTAAACCTCATCCTAAGTGTAAGAAAGTAAAACATAGTAATATGATGTTCGCATATGATATTTTCTTTACCTCAAGAAATAGTACTTATATTGATGCTATGTGTAAAGCATTCCAGGAGTTTTATGATATCTCTAGGTTAACTGGGAATCCTTCGAAAAGCATGATTTATGGTATCAAAGATAAAATACGGGCATGGAATGCACAACTTCTCAACCAAGAAGGTCATTTGCAAACTTATTTAATCAGTACTTGATAGTATCCAAACTTACTAGAGTTTTATGATGTTGTTTCTACAGGGTACTATACATGATGTAATTGCTCTTTGTAGATCACTTTTTATGGAAAGGCTCAGAAAAGCTCCTGTAGCTTAGGATATTACATATTTACCTAAGAAATGAGGGTTAAGTTTATTCCAAATTCAACTGTGGAACATTGCCATACTAGGGTAGAATTTTTTGGTGGCATGCTATAAAAAAGGATATCCTATGGTTCAGTGACTGCATGTCTATTGTTTAAAGGAAGAAGTATTTGGGAGGTACCGATCATTTCCTCTACTTATTAGTCATTACGAATGTTGTTGCATGTTCGTACCTTTCTTCAACCAATACTTGGAGATTTGCATGTAGAACGAAAGTACCTTTCTTTGGTTGCATGCTATAAAAAAGGATATCCTATAGCTTCAGTGAGTGCATGCCTATTGTTTAAAGGGAAGAACTATTTGGGAGGTACCGATCATTTCCTCTACTTCTTAGTCATTACGGATATTGGTGCATGTTCGTACCTTTCTTCAACCTATACTTGGAGATTTGCATGTAGAACGAAAGTACGTGAAACATGACAAATACCTTATCACTAAGGTGTATGATTGTTTATATGAAAAGGCTCCACCCATTGTATGGTATAATCTCGTGTGGAATAAGCTAGTCATACCTATACATCAGTTGATGATGTGACTTATAATGCATGAACAATTACCAACCAAAGACCGGTTATGTAGATTTTGGATATGATTTTACCGTTAAGTGTACCTTATGTAAGTGAAAGAATGAGAATCACCATCACTTATTTCTTTCTTGTGACTTCACAAAACAACTTTTGACCACATTGATGATAGGATTTCGTGTTTGACAATTACTTATAATAAAGTAATAAAATATCCATTAGTAGTGTAACAGAGGGAGAGGGCCTTGAATATGGAAAGATACTTTGAGAGCAATCTATGATATCTACTTGTATCTTATTTGACAAGAAAAAAACACAAGAATATGTTAAAACAAAGAGCATACTACAAAGGTGATCGTCAAGAAGATTGTGAAGGATATGGCCTAAAGTTTGAGATTTTAGCAACTATCGCATCCTATGCTAAGTTTGTTTCTTATGTTAATAAGCTAACTTAGATCTTTTTTATTTCTTTGATTCGTTAGAGGCTGTAATAATTTTTCTATTTGGCGGTAATACAACCTACATTACTTACCAATAATAATAATAATAACTATTAATTTAGTGAATAATTATGTTAATATGTATTAAATTACTAAAATTTGAAGCATGAGAAGAGAAGAAAGTAGAGGGGTACTAGAAAAAATTATAGAAAATTTAATTGATATGCAAATAAACAAAATCAACTCTGTAGAGAAATTTGTGTTGTCGGACCCTTGTTGCCCATTGTTAGAGCTGATGATCTTCTTCTTCCTCTATTATACCAGACATCATTTTGGCACTGAAATACAGTGTCGTTCCATCTCGTCCACTAGTAGCGCCCAGTCAATTCCCACGCCTGCATTCGGCTTTCCCAGTCTACCGTTTTCCTGCAATGATACTGTAATTGCTTTTTCCCATTTAATATTCTAAAATAATCTGCCACTGTATCAGTGGCTACGCGGTGGCTTCTCAAAGAAACACCCGTTCCCGTGGGACGTGCTCTTGTACCAAGTGAGCCCCATCACCCATGGCACCCGAGTACCGACTACAGTTCAATCGATACCGAAATTACATTAACTCAATCAACATGAATAAATAAATAAAAAATAACAGTAATGCGTTAGTCCTACGCGTAAATGGACAAAAGATAGAAAGTCGAAGGAAGAACGAATAGGAATACGTTCAAGTCTAAACTCAACAAACATCAAAAGTAACAATTAGTAAACACTATAATAAAAGGAAATCAGACGCTTATTTATACAGTAAACTGGCGCACCAAACTAAATTTGTCACCCTAAGCAACAACTGGCCATGTAAAAGATGGAGAAATGCCATGTTATTTTGAAAAGATAAACAGCAACGTCAAGTACGTACATACATACATACATAAAAAACATTATTATGATTACTGGATAACGGACGGAAGAGTCACACAGGTGAAACAGAGAGCAAAAATCCAGGTTGTTTTCTCTGTAGTAGTATCCCACAAAAGGGACACAACGGTTCCAGGAATAAATTGCCGTTAAAAGATCTGACCAGTAACAAAAAATCCTGAGGGAAGGAAGCCATAGTATGAAGCTGATAAGGTGCCAATTTTGAAATCCATCTGTGACAACAGGTGCAGAACCATGTAGGAGTAGCACGGCAAACCTGCATTGAAACAGCACACCGCGGCATTTTATGTCCTTGAGAAGTTCCTCCATTGCACTTTGCACCGTGGCAAAAGGCAACTTCGGGGGATACAAATGGAACAGGAGCTAAGCAATAGCTACACTCCTCTGCTTTATTTCCGGGAACTCCTTCGATCCTGTGAGGGGGAGACCGTTTATGGTGTACTATCTTCCAATAGAACACGGAAAAAAGTAACTTTACAACATAAGTTATAGTCCGACTGAGGGGAAGTAATACCTGGTCCTAAGCTTGCAAACTTCTGATGCAAGAAATTGCAGTTGATCCCTAACTTGATCACGACCAAGGTTGACCCACTGCATCATTTGTGCTACCCCATCAGGACTCCATAGTCCAATGTCCTGAGAGCTAGGGAGTGAAGGGCAAATGGAACATGAGACAGCTGCTAAACTAAAACCAACAAGCCTTTCTCTGAGTTCCTTTTCGCTACTTTGTAGCAGCTTTAGCCATGCTAGTTCCTTGTTTTCACCACTTGATGGTACAGAGTTCATCTGTTTAGTATTAAGTTTATCTAGAGGATATCCGTATAATATGACACGCCTGCAGAAAATATTAAGCAGGTGCAGCTGACGAGACGAAACATTTGACAAAGATCTGCACAAATCTGGCAACCCAGCTTCTGAAGACACACTCAACAGGTGCTTGAATACTTTTGGCAACCACTGAGATAAGACATGCTCTAGAAACATTGTTGCATGCTGCTTGAAAGCCAATGAAGCGGTCATCATATCCCAGACAACTAGATGCTTATCCTGACATTCATATTGCTTTAGAGACCACAACATATTGGAATGCCAAGATACTAGTTCTTCCTCGGAGAAGCCGGGGAGAGCTCTAACATCCATTTCCAATTTCAAATTGGATGAAATGTTTAGTTGCTGTCCTCCAATCCAGAAGAACTCAACAGCAGCCCTCTGGATCCTGCACATTTTTGGACAAGATATTAGAATCCAAGCGTCTGATGCTTTACAGATATTTCCTTGAGCAAGCCCCTGCTTCAAATCCATGCATGTGCATGCTTTTGCGCATGTCTTGTGTAGACGATAAAATTGTTTGGTCCACGCATGTCATATTTAAGAAGGATTACTTCTAGGGGATCTACTTTCTTTAGTCTGATAAAGGGGGACAAATTTCTCAAAAGACAGAAATGAAAAGAAATAACATACCAATTAGCCGACTCAGTTCCTGTAATTTTCTGTAGTTTAGGGATATTAAATATTTGATCTTCTGTATCTTAAGATATTACTTCTCATTTACAGCTGTATATTCTGCTCAGAAATTTTTATAGAAGTAGTTCCTAGAATTAAGGGACTGTTTTGTATTAAGCCAACAAGATCCAACAGGACGGAAACCAAACACATCCACCCGAAAATTGATCTGATTTCAAATTGAAACCTATTCAACTGTTTATCTTAAATCTGATATAATGCGAAAAATAATATGCTTGAAACCTACCGGCCTGACCTGACACTTATTTGAGATCTTATACGACCTAAGACAGTATAAATCCTAATTCCACCTAACCTGACCCATAATTATCCAAGATCCAATAATTTCCCAAAATATAGAAATAGTATTATTGTTATTAGGCCTTACTATTATCATTACAATTACTACTACTATAACTATAACAACTACTACAGGTATTATTAAAAGTATTACTATAGTTATTACAAGTACTAATATTATTATCACTAGCATTATTATTATTATTATTATTACTACTACTACTACTTTTATTACTACCATTATTCACTTTTCTTTTTTCACTACTACTATTGCGATTATAATTATTACTAAAAGTAAAATTAATATAATTACCACTATTACTACTACTACTAATATTGTTATTGTTACAAATTACAACTATTATATTATTACTACTATTATCATTACATGTAGTATTATTATTACTATTATTATTATTAATGTTATTGTTATTGTTACAAATATTATTATCATTATTTATTTATTACTAGTAATGTTATAGTATTATTAGTATTGTATTAATACTAAAACTACTACTGTTATGTTGCTATTCTAATAATTCTTGTTGTTTGCTATCATCATCATCATTGTTTCCAATCTAAAAGTAGATGGACAATCTTTTTACCTTTCTAAATTAAAAACTAATTTCATTATATGAATAATTGAATACATTATCTCAGTTTTACATGAAGAATTGTTTCACATTCTCTAATGAAAACTAGAGATGAAAAAAAAAAGTCATACAAAAGTAAATGCACTCCTGAAATTTTTGAAATAGCTCAATTACTTGACCTATGATTAACTTAGAAAAATAAAATAATGACAAAAAAAAAATTAAGTGATTCAAATTGAATAAATTTTAATCCAATCAAACTCAAATCTATCCCAAAAAAAATATAAAATAATCTAGAATAACAAATTTTCAAAATAATATAACTTGATTGCCTTCTTAAATGGTAAAATAACCATCATGACTTGAGTGCAAATTGAAAACCCAATGGATGATAAAAGAACCCAAACTTATCCAGCCCCAAATTTAATCCAAAAAATAAAATAACCCAAGCTTATCTCTACACAAAATAACCTGAACCCAAACTAAATCCAATTTGAGAGGTAGAAGTACCCAAGCTTATCTGAACCCAAAACAATCCGCTCCCAACCATACCTGAGTTAGTTAAATGTTCAGAAGACCCAAACTTGGGATGTACCTATCCTGTACCTAATAATATTATCAGAAAAGATTCACCTGTAGTATCATTTACATGGGGTTAGAGCTGTTAACTGAAACCCTGAATTCCCCGCCTTCGTTTGTTCATCATCTCCTGTACCAACTCTTTTTTAAATCTGTCATGGGAGAACCAGATCAACCTTCTAGTAACTCTTCTCCATCTACCACTCCATTACACAATGTCTCTGCCACATCCCAAACCAGTCAAATCAATCAGGCCACATCTAATGTGCTGCCACATCCCAAGCCAGTCAGATGACATCTGAAAATATACAGATCACATCTGAAAATATATTGCACCCATTCCCATTACCTGCACAAATTCAATGGCCACAATTATCTCTTCAATGGTATCAATCCATGATGATGTTCATCAGTGAGCACAGCCGTGATAATTATCATACTGGTGCTGCTGTAAAGCCCACCTCAAATGATCCAGTATTCAAGGTTAGGAAGGCCGAAAATAACTTGGTTATGTTGGCTGATAAGTTCAATGACTACTGAAATCGGAGAAAACTTCCTCCTTTACTCTACAGCCAAGGAAATATGGGATGCAGCACATGATACCTTCTCTAGCGGTGAAAATACAGCTGAAATCTTTCAAGTCAAAAGCATTATTCACGATCCAAGGCAAGGAGAAAGCTCAGTCGGTACCCTATTAGACCACTTTGACAAGCTATTGGCAACATTTGGATCTGTTGGAGACTCAAGGATGGAAGTGTTGAGAGCACATTGCCTAATTCAAGAAAATTGTGGAGAAAAAGCACACCTTCAAGTTCCTAATGGGTCTTGGTAAGTCCCTAGATGAGGTGCGACAATTCCTTAGAATCAAGTTGCTGCCATCCCTCAGAGAACTGCAAATGAGTCATGATGGGCTGATGCCTCTTGGATGACAAAATCAACATATTCACTACAATTAGAATTGCTAACCTCATTATAGATAAGACCAATACCTGTACAAGCATGGTATACATCCTTCAATCAATCAAATATGAATATCTTAGCACACATAATTAAAAGGGAAAGAACCCTAAAGCAAAGAGCATCATCTACTTTTGTCTCTACACCACATTTATGTTTAAGCATGAATGTGTACTAGTTAAGGAAGTCAACCCATCGAGCATGTTTAGGGTTCAAATGACGGACTTTTTAAGTATCTAAGGGCATCACGGTGTGAGTATAGGACAAACTCTTGGAGTAGAAGATAGTACCTCCAATAACAAAGAGACTTAGCTAAGGACTAAAGCATTTTTACTACATATTATTACTTGATGAGTAGGCTCCACTATTTTTACTACATATCTAACATATCCTACACTATTATCATTTTACTACATATCTAACATATCCTACACTATTATCATTATACCCTTAAAAATTACCCACCCACCAACAACTACTACTCCCTCTAGTCCTATTATAATCAAATAATCATTACAAAAAATATTTATTATAATTTAAAATAATTGATTAAAAACAATAAAATTAATTTTCAATATAAATAATAAAAACGATTTAATCATAAATACCAATAACTAATCAACGAATAATATATTAATTGTAATTAAAATACATAAGAATAATATTAATTACAACAATAAATCAATAGTTAGTAAAAAATATTATTAATTTGGTTAAATGAAAAATAAATCAATACAAATAATACTAATTTTAATGATAGATAAATTATTTGTAAGAATAATATTAATAATAACTATTACGAAAAATGCTAATTATAAGTATATAGAATAAATTGATAATAATCATAATAATAATAAGATTACAGATAATTATTAATTACAATGAATAAAATATTATTAATCTCAATTATAACTCTAATTAATTAATTAATAATAATTAATTGACAAGATAAATTAATAAATATTAAAAATAAAATTAAACATAATTATAACTAATTAATCAAAGCAAAAAATATTAACTATCATCTTAAATAGCAAATTGATAACGATAGCATCTATTATAACTATAACTTAATAATTAATAAAAATATTCATAATGATCATTACAAAAAATTAATCAATGAATATAATTATTAATTTTAATGATATATAATTTTTTACTAAAATTAATAGCAATAATAATATCAATAATAATTTTCATTATAATTAACAATATATTATCTTTAATAATTATTAGATATAATTAATAAAAACATTATAACTATAAATTGTCATTAAATAATCAAAAAAAATAATATTAATTATATTTAGAATAATTAATTAAAAGTAATTCTATTAAATATAGATATAAATTAATCACTATTAAAAATAATATCAACTATAATTATATTTAATTAATAATCAAAAAATTATTAATTTCAATCTTAAATAGTAAATTAATAAGGATAATATATATTATAACTATAAATTAATAATAAATAAAAACATTATGAACCACAATCTTTAAAAATTAATAAATATCAATAACATTAATCTTAATGATATATAAATTGTTTATAAGATAAGTATTAATAATTATTCTAAAAAATAATATCGATTATAATTATAAAGAAAATATTAATAAGAATATTATTAGTTAAAATTATTAATTATAAAATATTATTAGTGATAGTAACAATTAAATATTCAAAATAAATAATATTAATAGTAGTTATTAAGATTATTAATAGTTAATAATTAAAAAAATATTTTTAATTATCATTCATTAGATTTCATATTATAATTGTCAAAATATATTCAATACATTAATACTATTAAAATTATAAATAAATATTGTTATTTAATTATTAGTATATTATTATTGATTAATTATTAGTATACAAGTGTTTATCATATCAATGAAACGAATAATTAATATATAAAATAATAAAAATTACTATTAACTGTTGCATATTATACCTTATTAATATTAATTCATATTAATAATTATTGTTAATTGCTCTAATCATTAACTATTAATGATAATTCTTATGTTATTAATAAAAATTAATAATTGATATATGTTTCTTTACCAATGAGTAGATATTATAAAATTATTGATAAAAATATATTCACAATATTTAGAATTAATATTAATTGTAAATTATTGATAAATTATTATTAATAATATTGATTATTGAATATTACTTCTTTTGTATCGAAAAATAAAGTCATTTTAACTCTTTGTACACTTTTCAAGAAAGTAATAAAATTAATCTTAAAACTACACTTATATACTTCATTGAAAAATAGCAGAGCTTTTTATGAATATATAATTAAATAAAAGTGGTAATATTATAAAGTAAGCTTTAACTTTTCCAAAATGACTTTTTTTATACCAAAATTTAATGATAGAATAACTCTCTTTGTGATATGGATGTTGTATTCTTTATTAATATTAAATATTATTCACAATAATTATCATATGAACATTAAAAATATTAAGAATATAATCATTATTCTTCATTATTAATATGAATTATTAATAATATCATTGTTATTATTTATTTCAATAATTAGTGCTTAATATATTATTAAAAATAATATATATGGTTATTATTCTAAAAGTTAATCGGCGATTATTCATAAATATTAACATTAATTATCATTATTATTGATTATTAATATATTATTATCAATAATCATTATTAAAAACTTTATTTTATCTTGTTCAATAAATATTTTTTATCATCATAAATTGCTATTAGTGATAGTATTATTAAGAATTACTAATTTTATTATTAAATATTATTTATTAATATTATTATCATGAATTTAATAATATTATGAATTGTTATCATTATGAATTATTATTATTACTATCATAAATTTTCAATTAATTCAAATTGTGATTATTATTTATTAGTATTATTATTAATTATCATTTCCATTGTGAAATTATTCTAAATATTATTTATATATTTGAATTTATCAACATATTATTTATTATAATTAAATTAAATATTATTTTATTAATACTTATTATTTAATTAATCTAATAAATTATTATTTATATTATTAAATTAATTATTATTATTATTATTCATAGGAATATAATTAATTATTATTATGATTATCACGCAATAAAATCGCTAACGATAAATAATATGCCCAAATTTTTATTCTTATTTTACCATATACTTTAATTATTATAAATATTCAATAAACTAGTATTTATATTATATTTAAAGTATTTATGTGAGTCATTATATGATAAATTGTCCTAATAACTTTAAATTTGCCTTAAAATGAAAATAATACGTGTTATTTAGTAGTACATTTCAATGTAATAAATAACAATATTTTTTTATAATTCAATAGTAACTTGGTCCGATACATACAAACATATATATATAGCAAATAAATGAGGAAGAAATATCATGCATGTTTTTAGTAGATTTAAGAATTCTCAATAAATCAACAATTTATCCTAATTTATTAATGATATTTTCAGATTTACTAGTGATTTATTAGCTAATAAATATGAAATTTCAAAACCGTAACATATCGATAATTTTGCATCCCGCCTGACCCAAAAACCGCTAAATAGCAACTGCTACACTATAGTGTCACAACTATTTAATTTTATGGCCATCATTATTAATTATTACTCCCTCCAATTCTAAGAGAAAGTTCTTTTAGGTAGAAAGTTCTATTTAAAAAAGTCTTTTTAGAGAAGTTAATGATTGTTTTTATTTTTACCCTTACTTTTCTCTTTTTTCTTTAATATATTAATTGTTATGTTTTTTTCAATACATTGTGTAATTTTAATATGTGAGACATTTATTGCCTCATAAAATCAAATGAAAATTGCTAAAAATACTTTCTTTAAGAAACGGAGAAAGAATTATTTTTGCTAATTAAATTAATTGGTATTAGTATTAAGTTTTATTGTTATTTTAAAATTAATTATTATTATTACAATACTTATTATTAATATACATCATAATATATATATATATTAACAATCTTCTAATTATTGTTTTTATATTATTTAATTAACAATACTTACTATTATTACTTGTGTTAATATAATATAACTTTATTAGTATTGATCTAATCATTTTGGTATTGATCCAATCTTATAAGCTTTAAAAATAAACAAAGGAGAACGAGGCTTTAGTCACAATCATATCATATAACCAAGGCCACCTTAAAAGAATATGTGCCACATCCATCTATAAAAACATCACAAAACACATCATCCTCATAGTCACCTAGGAACACAAAATCTCTGAGTTACAAGCAAGGTAGTCTTGTTCGCCCAAGCTAATTTAAAGGGTTCAAGGTGAGTTTTGTGTTTAAGGTTAAATCGATGTAGGGCATCTACTAAAATAGCATTAAAGCTACTTCCCCCATCTACAAGCAACTTTGGCCATCCAGACATTACAACAGAAAATAGAAAACATTATATCACTTGAACATGTACCTTCTCATTTTCAAGCAGCTTACATTCTAACAAAGGGTCTCTTCCAACCTAAGTCATTGTGCTAAGCTCTAGACTTGGCTTAACAAGTATATATCACCTAGCTTGAGGGGGAGTGTAGAAAGTCAAACTAGCTGACTTAGCTCCTATAATTAAGGATTTGATTTCCTGTATTTTAAGGATATTAAATGTTTGATTTTTCTGTAAGGATATTCCTTCCTCATTTACAGCTGTATATTCTACTCCTCAATTTGTTTAGAAATAGTTCCTAGATTAAGGGACCATATATATGTACCTAATGCTATTATGAGAAAAAAAAATCCAGTAATTAACAACTACAAATATCAAGCAAACATTGAAGCTTCTTTAGTGCCTCTTCAGACTTTTAACAAATGGTCTCCCTTAATTTTTAATCAGATGGCCGGACCATCCTTGCATGGCCATTAGGAGGGGTGCTTTAAGGCTCATCACTACTCTAAATATAGCGCAAGAAATCACTTTTCCTTTACATACATTACCTCTGTAAGCCCTTCTCAACATATCAATATCCTTAATTTGATGATCCTCGACATATCCAATTTTTATCACATTTTCACAAATAATTGAGAAATAGTACCTTGCCTGGTACATTGGATCCAGTGTATGACGATCAAAATTACGCACCTGAAAAGAGAAATCACCATGATGAAGTGAAGATTATGCATTTGCAATTTTGAATATTGAACAAAATACTGATTCAATGACAATCATATAACGTCACTTCCACATTTTGCCTTTTCAATCCAAATCAGTTTTAATGGTCCAACCAAATGAAATCGAAGGGTTCTTTTTGGCAATAATCTGTAACAGTGAGTTTGCTTTTCTGCATGTGTGGAATCTAAGATGTAAAAACCAGCTCAGGGGCACTTATAAGTTACATACATCAAACAACATCCAGGGCCCACAATTCCGTGCACAGCATCTACTTTCTTTCTGGCAGTCAATAATGCATGGGATCAACATAATCTAATAATTCAAAATGCAACAGGATGAGAAAGCGTACCACAGCAACCATCAGATTTCCAGGGGAGACCACCAGCCCGAAGCAGAGATCAAAGGAAGAAGGAATCTGCAAGAATGCAGGAGATCATCAATGCATTCTTCAGACTGCTGGGGACAGATTATGAGATAATATATCTCCTGAGGAAAAAATATTTACTAAAATGAGAGGAAGACTAAGGCAGAAATATCATACATCACTGAAGCTTCTGCTACACAGATTGTTTGGTGGAATGGGTGCTTCAACCAATAAACCTTTGTGTAGCATATAGCCACGAACTGTGCTGTCCTGTCAAACAACACATAGCTGATCATCATGCAATCAAATATTCCAAAATAATATTAATCCATGCTTCCAAGTGGTCCCATAATATAAGAGTAGATTATAAATTAAAAATATCATGGACATAGCTGCTCTTGTTTCTGAATATTCCAAGCTGTTGGCAGACTTCAAATGATAAACTAAAGGTGCAGCTTTTTCCAGCCATAACCAAGCCCAAACAATGTAACATTTACATATTTTACTATGCATGCACGACTCATCATTCGTTTTTGTTACAGAGAAAAAAGAAAAATGATACAAGTTGTATGCATAATAACCAAGAGCCACTAGAACAAGAATGAAGAAATAGCACCCCGTAGCTTGCAAAATGGACAACATACAACATAAAAAGGCTAATCAAAAACACAGTTCAAGAAGTTTGAAGCAAAGAACTACAGACTCCAGCAGGAGTACCACCATACCAAATGGACAATGCATGAAGGTATGCATTCATTCACATCAAGTTGTATCCGACAAGTAATCTTATTTAACATTTAAACAAGAAACTACTAGAATATAGCTCATAATTTATCATCTAATAACCTGGGTCATCAGGTAAGTTTGGGTTTTGGGGCCTTCACTCCTGGGGTTATTTTGCATACGGCACCTTTGAAAAAGTCACCTAGTTCGATAATGAAGACTCAAATTGGAGGAATAAACGAGGGTCAAACTCTCAAATTTAGAAGTAGATGACCATTCTTCAAGAAGATAAGGGTGATCATACAAAAGAAATACATGGTATTCCTACAACCTACAAAAGTAGCTAGTTAATTTTCTTTTATTTCTCTCTTTTTTATTTTAATGAGTCTTGTTTGAGTACAAGCAAGGAGTTAAGTATGGAGTTGTTATGCTAATTTTACGTGATATTTGATATGTTTTTGTAGGTTTCTTCTATAAATTCATGCCATATATTGTGGTTTATATACACTTTTCAGTCTATTGGTCAAGTTTTTTAGATTTTAAATAAGTGAAGCTTATTTGGAATAAAAATTCGACAAAAGGGCATTTGGATGACAAGGGATTGAAGGATTCAAGTTGGTGCATGATTTTAGTATCAAATGGAAGCAAAGAGCAATTAATGGACCTAGAAAACAACTTAGCATAAAACCTAAAACTATGACCTCGTGGTAGCATATCATCACAACACTACCCATGCCAAAAATCAGCGAAAGAATCAACTCCAAAGGAGAACACCCCCACCAAACACACACACCCCAAAAGAAAAAAAAAAGAAATGGAACCTAAATTTGACAATTTTCATTGCACAATCTTATGGGTCTATCTAAGACTATGTTAGAGGCCTATTATAAGGTTATATTCTACTCGTTCAGATGAGTAAGTAGAGAGATTATATTAGATCTACAATAGAATGGAGATTTTCTCTATAATTCTTTCCTATAAATTTTAGTTTTTCATCACATTCAACATCAAGATTTTAAAATTTTCATTCAATTCAATTCTTTTATGCAGAAGTCAAACTCTTCATTCAATTGTGTTTCTTTATACCAAGGATATAGTGAAACTCTATTTTTTATTTTATTTTTTTGGGTTCTTGATTAATCAAAGGCTTGATTTATAAATTACTTTATGAGTAAAACCCCATCCTAAAACCTTTAAAATGTGTTTAAAAGTATGTTTAATATAAATAAAATGCATTTGATTTTGGAAAGAGCTTGAAAAAGAGTGAAGCTGTGAGTTTCAGAAACACCAATCAACTGGTCATATCTAAAACCAGTAAACTGGCATGGACAAACCAATCAACTCTAACCAGTCAACAGGTTATGCCGAACCAATCAAATGTTTGTGAAACCTTATAATTATTGTCTGTGTTAAGAGGCATGATTTAGTAATGTGAGATTATTTTTATATTATTTCATTTTGTTCAGCTCAAAATCTCCAAAAAGCACTTTTGAAATACTCTTCTCACCCATTCACCTTCCTCTCTCCTCACCTCTCTCTTCTATCGACTTGCAGCTATTGTTATTGTCCTTAACCTGACCTTGCATAGAATGTGACCTTGATGTTCATATTGCTATCGAAAGACACACATACAACATCTAATTACTAACTTCTATCTACTTTGAGAATCCCTCATAGGCCATTCCTTACTATGTTGCAATCCAATACCTCAAAATATCAAGGTGGGCATGGCCAATCAATGAAGAAATGCAAGCCTTGAAAAGTATCAAGACATGGGATCTGGTTAGATGGTTTGTCAGAAAGATATTAAGTGCAATTAGTGGCTAAAGGATAAACTTAGACATATTGGATTGTATCCTGTAGAAACAGAATTATTGCACCTAGCAGTTAATTTCAACTGATCATTGCTGCAATTTGGTGTGGATAGTGTCTTCTTACATGGAAAACTATAAGAGGAGGCTCACATGGAACCACCATCATGTTTTAATAAGTTTTTTCAGAAAAAACTCTGTATGCAGACTGAAGAAAGCCTTAAATGGACTTAAACAGTTTCCTTGGGGTGGTTAGGAGATTACTGAAGCAATTAAGAAGATGAAGTTCAAGCAACCTCAAGGAGATTACACCCTCCTCACCAAAATGTCAAAAGGTAAAGTTACAGTTTCAATTGTGTGTTGATGATAGTATGGTAATTGATAATGATCTTAGTGAAATTGAGAGACATGGAAATAAACTGGCAGCATAGTTCAAAATAAAAGAACGAAGAAGACTGTATTTCATACGAATTAAGGTGGCATATATTCCAGAGAAGGTATATTATCTCCCAACAAAAAGACATCTTACATAACTGGGATTCTCAGGTGCAAGCCGTCAGAAACATTAATCAGTAAATCACACAAACTTGAGGAAAATTTAGAAAATACAGTGGTAGATAAGGGAAGGTATCAAAGGCTGGTGGGAAGATTAATCTATCTGCCATATCCTCTGCGAGGCATAGCTTATGCTATATGCGTAGTATCAGTTCATGCACTCTCCGGGAAAAACATTTAGAGCAGCATACAAGATCTTTAGACAGAGGATTCACTATAATGAAAGCACATCATTCAATTTTGACGCTTATACAGATGCAGGCTGGGCAGACTCTATGGTGTGTAGAAGGTCCACATTGGGATATTGTACTTTTCTATGAGGAAATTTGATAGCTTGGAAGAGTAAGAAGCAAGCAACGGGGGCTAGGTCAATGCAGAAGCAGAATATATTGCCATGGCAATAGAACTATATGGGCTTCTATGAATGAAGAATATGCTAAATCATTTGGGAGTTAATTGGAGGGGAACTATGAAACATTACAATGATAATAAATCTGCTATTGATATAGTTTAAAGTCCAGTATGACGTGATCACACAAAGGCATGAAGAGATCGAGCATCATTTCACAAAGAAGAAAGTGGATTTTTATGTCTACCATATGTTTCTCTATGGTACTAGACCTGTATGTATACATCGATGAGAAAGTCAGTAATTATTAACAGCTCAAGTTCTGTGTATTTGAAGCAATTATTGAAATAACAACTAAACTAGGAGGTTCTCATGTATCTATAACTTAGCTGTCTATGTAGGCTACATACTCAGACAGCTTCAGGAATGTAATTAGACAGATCTCTATGGTACTAGACTTGTATGCATACATTGATGAGAAAGTGAGAAAGATATAATGCCAAAACATTCTTCACATGGATTGTTCAGTACCTGATTTTACACTTACGAAAAACCATTTGATATGGAAAGCAGAAACCATAAACTTTAGTACCGGTTAAATAGTAATAATTGCAATACATTGTATATTTGTTACCTGGCTGCAAGTGAATAAACAGCGACCGTCAAAAGCCCAAGCTAAACCAGTCACCTGACGAATGTTTAAAGTATGAATTGATTCCCTTTTTCTTCTGCACTGGTAATTTTTTTTAACATGAAACTTACAACATGATCATTGGTATCGCAGGATCCAATTTTCTCTATGTTCATCATCTCAGTGCTAGATGTCCATACTTCAAAAGATCCAGATCCTCTCCCAATGGCTAAGAGGATCTTCCTTGGGAATTCTACTGACACAGTCAGAGATACTAGAGAGACTGGGACAAAGCTAACAGCTGAAACCTATCAAGAGATCAAGAATCAGCTCAACAAACTATTCAAAAAGCAAGAAAAGAATAAGGGATGGGTGATACTTGTGCAGGATTTCTAGATTAATATGAACAACATTTTTGCATAATCTAAGTGAGAAACAAACCTCCTTCAATAAAGAAAACGGAGCAGAGTTAGCTTCAGTTGACTCTTCAAGATCTTTAGCACAAGCCAGCCAGATCTTAACACTGAAGACAATTTGTTCAACAAGTTAGAACAAAAGAAGGATGGCCTTATCTTAGCAAGTAAGCGTGGCATACCTCCCATCAGAACATCCCGTAGCCAGCAGAAGCTTAAGGTGTGAAGCATCAGATTTTGATACTCCCCAACTAAGAGTAGTCACCCATGCATTATGCACCTGAAATAGGTCAACAAGCATCATATGGGAAGGGAGGCTGCCATGCTGAACAGAGTAATATTGTGGCCCAATGATGCGCCAAATCGAAACTTTCCCAGACTTTGCTCCAACAGCGAGAAGACTGTAGTTATTGCATGAACTACTCAAAGAAGATGCTGAAAAGTGCAACGTAGGGGACCAGGCAACAGCCAGTGATGCCAGTGAAGCATTACGAGAAGCATATAGATTGGCTGATATAAGTTGAAGGGTCCAATTTTCTTGCATGCATTCAGTGCGTTTCTTTCTAACTTTAGGAGCTGGAATGATCTGAAGCAAATTACTTGCATTCACATTGCCCAGCTTACTCTCATGAACCTATCAGATAATTGGCAATAATACGAAAATCAGAAAGCCAAGATCTTCAAGTGGAAAAGTGCCTGAACAAAGTAAAATCCATACTATGCATGGTTGAATCTTGTTCTGTTTGCAGTTAGAATTTCAACAACCTATATTAAAAGAAAGCCCAGACAGTGCGACAATATGCAGGCTTTCCCAAACATGCAAAGAGGCTGCTTAGTAAGTTTGAAACAATAGCCTGCAGATAAGCAATCTTACCACTGAACGAAGTTTTACCCCTTAAAAGGAAACAGGATACTTCCAAAAAAACACTCACATACACAAACATGAGGATACACATACCTTCAGTAACTCCTTTTTCTGTAGCTTGACAACACCAATTTGCCACTGCCTGCTCTTTCTAACCCATGATGGTGCTAGTCTGACATGACTAGGATCCAATATCGCAGAATCATCACCGCCTGAGGCAAAGGAGAAATGTGAAATAAATATAAATTTTGTACATGGTTCCATGTGATGATGGACAGATAGTGATTCCTTTTAACAGGAGGAATGCTGCTTGTGCTGTCTTATCTAGCGACAGCTAGACAATAAAATTGCAAAACCGATTAAAGAGGCAACTGTATTAGAATTCTAGAAGGCAGAATCCAACAGCATTGCATAAACCCATATGAAAAACTGATTAGATGGAATCTTAATGGATAAGCATACCGTGAGGTTTAAACAGCAGACCTTCTTTAGATAACCCTACAAGATGGCCTTCTAGCCACCTGCAATAAGTTACAAGATTTTAAGCCATCCACTTGCTAAAGCAAATCAGTCCTTTGGCAACACTAGTTGGCTTCAGAAAAATCAAATTCAACGACAATAGAAGTGGTGAAAGCATACTTTCAAAAGAGAGCATGAACTTCCTGAAAGTTGAGAATCTAATGCAGCATTAATCAGAGATCTGCTTTGCGTAACGACATAGGCAAATCCTTTTCCAGTTGCATCTTGAAATTTCAGACCATGTCTCTATGTGCATAACTATAGCATTTTATTCTCTGTTCAATGACATGCTGATTAAGCTTCAATTAATTTCTCTGTCAGGGAATCTTGAATGATTCATAGCTCCGAAACATAGCATATCAGTAGAAAAAGAACGCGAAAAAAGATTAACAAATTTCTCACATCTGCACTTATACTTCACATACTGAATGATTTGATCATTTATTTCCACTCAGAAATAAAAATAAACTGTAGATATATGTAGCCATTTTGGTCTGTGAATGGCCAGGTTCGTGTGCTACATATCAAGGTTATTTCCCCAACAATGAAGACCAAACAAGTAATTGGAATTCCTAGTGACCCAAATTTGGCATGGAGATAACACAAGAAAGGTTATCCATGAGATGCATTAATCAGATATGCTCTCCATTATTGTTAGAAATGTGACAATTGGACATCATAATGCCTGCATAAGTATTAGAAAGCTCTAACAATAGACTATGTTATAAAGAAACTACAAACAAGCATTGACTTTATGCTTTTGCTCTTGAAGCTGTGTTTCTAGATATTACTTTTCCACAATCTAGACATCAATGTCATTCAACTCCTTTTAGCATGAAACTCATTAGCCATTATAGGATGGATGAGGAGGCATAGTAGTTACAATGAGCAGTAGGGCCTAAGTGTATGAAAACCAAGACCATATCCAGCTGTAGGAATGCTCCCCCGATGGCCAACTATATATTTTCAATAAAGCAGCATGGATGAGGGTGTTTAAATGCAACAAAATTATGCGATGAAGTATCACCTTAATCAAGCAGTCTAATGTGGTCACTTTTATCCAATTTTGACAATATAAGAATTAAACTACCCTTGATCACAGTGAGATAGCCATTGAACTCCCAAGTACCTGGTTCTGAAAGTAACTAACACCTAGATTAAACACAGAAAGAACATATTATGAGTAGCGTGGGAATGAAGAAGAAATTCTATTAAGAATAGAGCTATATGAACGTCATGTCGCAAGGAATGACAACAATCTCATTACCTATTAGCAGCCCAAGCTTCCACAGCTCTACCGAATTTTAAAATTTCACCTGCTCCTTGACAATCAGCTGACAAAATCGCTTCAGGAAGATTGCCTGAATCCATTGCAAGGCGTAGTTTGGGGCATCTATCATTTCCATCAGCTATGGCGGCACCACTATCTAATTTAGTCCTATTTTTTCTTTGATCCATTTCAATCCATTCTTCCTTTCCTGGGATGAATACAATGAGAAATAAGCTTCGAGGAAAACGATTCAAATCCAATAGACTAAGGACATGTTCGTAGTTTCATTGCACCATCTATATCTGCCTCAGAGTACAGAACAAGAGCTTTTGAACCATCCAAGCATTCTACCCGGCCAGCAACCCATACACGCTGACCACCTTCTACTTTTAGAACCTACAAAATTCAGGGTACGTTAAAAATGTAAGAAGCAGCAGAAATAATATCCAGTAGATGCTAATCCAAAAGAGAGCAACTAAGATATGAAGCCAAACCTCAACCAATGAGCCTTGTTGAATAATCGAAAGTGGAAAGACTGCTACTTCGATAGATGCAGAGATCACATCTTTGGTATGAGCCAGATCAGCATTAGCAACATTTTTCTTTTCATGTAATGCCAATATATCTTCACCAGTTTCCAGGACCCCGCCACTATAGATGAAGAATAGGAAAAAAAAAAAAAAAAAAAAGGTGGAAAGCTGTAACTTTACTCCCCTGAACCTTATTCTGTTTTTCAGTTCTCAGATACTAGTAATCTTGCAAACTCACATTTCAAATGCTTAATCTGCAGAATAGCAATTTACCCTGGATATTTTCCACAAGGAATGAAGTACATATCCATCATACCTTTTGTGGAAATTTCTTGAATGGAATGTTTCGATAAAAGCAAGTTATAAAGAGGTTTTAGAGACATTTACTTTCCATAAACAATGAACATGAAAAACAGGATAAAGAAAAGCATTTTCACAGCTATGCATAGAAGGAAGATTTCTAACATTAGAAAGTATAAATATACACTTCAGTTGAGATAAATTACTTTTCTTCTGCAATACAAAAATTGAGAGGGAAATCCAGGATAGAAGCAGACATAGGGAATAATAAGATCATTACATATACAAAAACAGGATAGTCAACCATGTGAGCACAAGGATGAGACCAGAACCATACAAGAAAAGCTTATTGCTAAAACTTAATAATAACTAATGGCCATATGTTTTAAAAAGTTTGCATAAGATTGTATTAAATTCCTACTTAGATTGAGAAAATCCTTCTAGGTGGCTATAAATACTTCACTGAGCAGACTATATAAGTCACTAAATCAAATTCGTTGAGAATTCTTCCTCTTCATGCCTTCCCATTTCTCTCCTCTCTGGACCAAATTTTTCTCATTCACAACAAAATCAGGTTGTTATTTCCTGAATTGCTTTTGATGAGCACTTCCCCTTCCTCTTATATCCTCCAAGTGGGTGGCCCTCTTTCACATCAGCAGTATATTTTATCGTACTAAAATTGAAAATACAGCCTTCAAGAGTGAGCCTTTTCTAATTGAAATCTCATTAATGGCTAAGAAAGAAGGAATAGGAAAAATCAACTACAGAATTTCCAAATAAGAGTATAATTGCTTACTCTCTTTTCCATTTATGATCCTTTCTTAAGGAAATCATGTGATCAGCAGGCATATTTTCCACCCAACTTTGAGTACCAGAATCCTGACCAGCATCAAGACAATGTTTGCATGCAGAAAGTCAGTTATGAAACTTGAAAGGAACAATCAAACAATTAAATGAGCATGACAATACAGAGGTATAAAACAACAACCATCATAGGAAAGAACCTTACACTAGATTGGGTTGAAGGAGCAGCATTCTCCCCAAAATTGGCCTTTGCATAGCAGGCTACTAACATATCTGAGACATCCATAACCTGGAAATATTATTCCAACGATACACTAATTGTTAGAATTATACAGCATGTATTCCATGAAGAAATGTTTGAACAAATTCTTCCCTAAGTGAAACACGTACTGAAACTACTTTCAGTCAGTACAACTATTTGGGGGGAGGGGGAAGAAAAAAGATTATGATCAAACAACTCCATGTACAATATCACTTCAGAAATCAGAACTTCGCATTCATCTCTGCTCAAAAAGAATTTAGCATTCATCAAAGAGGGGTATGAACAACGTTTTAAAAAGTTAGATGACCAGATATCATTATGAAACAAGGATTTGTCTAGGAAAATAAAACTTTTAAGTCAACTTCTCAACAGAATAAGCACAAAAGGCCTTATCATAATTATAGCAAAAAACAAGATGTATCCCAGCATACAATTTTTTATCCATAGCACGCCCAAGTTTATTAAGAGATGTATGCATTAAGGTTTAACAGGTCTTATTAATAAAAGGTTTGTTAAACCCACATGCTAAAAATCCTACCTGGCTCCCAAAGTTGTAATTAGATACAACTAAGTGGCTAGAACCTCAGAAATAAACAAGCTGGAGAACCAGCAATGTGCTAATTCCCTACCTCTCTCCTTTCTCTCTCACCCAACCCCCTCTCTTTCATGTGGCGCATGGCCTTGGGTCTCCCTCCCTAGCTGCAAATTGGCACCCACACCCTATATGAGGTGATGGATGATCCTCTCATCCTCCCTTCTCCCAATTCTCCATCATATTCAAAGAGAAGAAAACCCCAATTCCCTATTCAATTAATCCTAACCCAATATTGCATCAACACATAACTAAATCCCTAGCTAAAGATGCTAAAAAATTGGCATTAGAGCCAGTAGTTATGGAGGCTGAATTGAGAGATAGGCTAGATGGAATAACAAAAGCAATTGCAATCTTAAAGCCATGTTTTCCTCACTTTATTTTCAGATCAATCAAAAGCAATCAATACCAATCAAATCATGTCCGATCATTTTCATTACTTATTATTATATTATTATTTATAATAATATTGATATTATTAATATTAATAAGTGTAACATATAACAATTATTGTTATAATAATATTATTATTAATAAAAATAATATTATTTATAATAATTATACATAATAATATTATTTACAATAATAATATTCATAACTATAAAAAATTTTCTGTGATTATTATGGTTATTGTTATTATTATAAATAATATTATCTTTATTAATAATATTATTATTATAACAAAAATTAATATATGTTACACTTATTAATATTAATAATATCAAAATTATTATAAATAATAATATAATAATAAGTAATGTAAATGATCGAACATGATTTGATTGGTATTGATTGCTTTTGATTGATCTGGAAATAAACTGAGGAAAACATGGCTTCAAGACTGCAATTGCTTTATTATTATAATTTTAGTTATAGTAATAACCAATTATTACAAAAACTATTATTTTATGAATAATTATTATTAATATACATATAATTATCATCATTAATATAATAATTATCATGTATATAATAATAGTATTAATATTATCATATCCAATTATTACATTTATAAATATGAAAATTATCATTTATTATGATAAACAAAATCATTATCATTAATAAAAATAATTATTCTTATTATTACTACTACTATGATAACAACAATCATTATTATTATAATTATAATTATAGTTGTAATTATACTTTATAGTAGTTATTTTTCTTATTATTACCATAATTAATATTATTATTGTTGATATTATCATTATCATCAACATTATGATTAATATGGTTAGTGTTTTCATAACTATTATAGTAAATATTGTTATAATATTATAATAATTAACTTTAAGTTTAATTATCACCAAATAAGATCATAGTGGCACTAATCAGATCAGATGTCAAATATGAAAAGATCATATTGACAATGAAAACTAGGCCTAACTTCAAGCAAATTAAGGATATCACAAGATGACATCTAAGAATAGCAAGATAAGATTACAAGAAACATGCTAGAGAGCATAACGGAGATCAAAACAAGTATTGAGGAAACTTTAAGCTTGGTCAAGTAAAAAAAGGGTTAATTATCTAACACCAACAATATGGACGAAATCATGAGACGATAGGTAGCTAAATTAACTAATGGATAAAGAGTAGCTAGGGAAGCCAAAGATCAAACAGGAAAATCGAGATGACTATAGCTGGTGGGCACAACACCACCTTACATACCACCACAACAAAGATACCGATAGTTGCCAAATCATCTACGATAATGAAGTAGTAAGCTACTAGCAAAACCAAGGCTTGACCTTCCCTACTCATCATAGGGATGAGTTAAAATTCAAACACCCCCTGTGGTACTCTAAGATAGAATTTCTCATCTATGATGGGATAGGAGATGCCTTAAGTTGGCTAAACTGCTCCAATTTATTTTTCCAAAGCCAATTAACATTGGAGGGGGGATAAATTGGGTCTATCCTTGTATCATCTACTATGAGAGGCTAAATTATGGCACTATTAATTAGAATCAATGGAGTCGGACATGAATTGGAGTCTTTTAAGCAATATTGTCTTATGAGGTTCGGAATCCCATGCAAAGTAACGTGCTAGGGAGTTGGCCAAGTTGACTGATAGGAACGATGGAGAAGTACCAACAACAGCTCCAATCTCTACATGCTAGAGCTTCGACTATGTGCACCAGAACTAATAGGTGGACCTATTCACCGCAGGCTAAACAGAATCAATACAAATTGATGTGGAATTACCCAAACAATACAACATTGTCACCGCAATGAGCTTAGCAAGGGCAGAGGGCATGAGAAAGCAAAGCACCAATCAATTTGGCTCAGATGCTCTCACCAACCAAGTTCGACCAAGCTAGAGGTTGCTAAGGCTTCCCCCTCATCCCCTTCTACTAAACCATTCACTCGAAGGTTGAGTCAAGTAGACAAAACCAAGAGATAAGAAAAAGGTTTGTGCTTCAAATGTAACTAGTAGTTTTGGACTGAAGTTAAAGTTCCCGTTTCAAACTTCTTCCCAAAAGCAGAAGATAAACAAGGATGGTTAGTTGAGGAAGCAAAGATATCCCACACGCTATTACTGGGGTTAAGAGCTCGCAAACCATGCAATTGCAAGCCATGGTGGCGAGGCATCCACCATTAGTGTTGGTAGATTCCAACAACACTCATAACTCTATTAGTATTGACACCAACCGGCGTGCACAATCCCTTACCCCATAGCTAGGACTCCAACTATCGGTAGCCAAAGAAGAGCACATAATAAGCTTGGAAACTAGGGAGGTGGTAACTATCCAAATAAGGGGCCTTAAATTTTTTATGGAATTCCTAACAATTCCACCAGATGGATTTGATGTGGTGCTAGGGTTTAAGTGGTTGTGAACCCTAGAACTAATGCTCTAGGATTTCACCGCTCTCACCATGACTAATAGAAGTCACGTGGTGTGGAAAGGGTATACACTGCTGATAAGTATGAATTGTGGTTATGATTTCTTCTTATTTGGTTTGATTTCATGTACTCTAGAGCATGTCTTAGTCTATTTCATCTTGTTTATTGTTTGTGATCAGTTTGGTAAGTATTTGGAGAGTAATTAGAGCTAAAAAGAAACCAAGAGTGTGAATAAGAATGATGAAAGTACAAAAGAAGTGGAATTTAGATGAAGATGCGATCCGATTTTGGAAACATGTTCAAGATCAAAGTTGTAGATCTTTTTGTTAAATTTCCAACGCATTCAAAATTAGCTCAATCAAAGGTCTAGCAAAGAAATTAGGGTCGAAATACCTAAATTTGTCAAAGCTGTCAAAAAATAAGCCTAGAGCGACATGGCCAAGCCGTGTTGACAAGCACGGTCACGCCAACCAGTGGCGATGAAAAAGAAAAAAAATGCACAGATTTCTCTTTAAAAAGGGACTTTTGAGGGTTATAACTTAGACAATTTTTGGAGGAACAAGTGAAGGATCTACGGTTATTCATTCCCCCCTCCCTCTTTCCCATTCTCATCCAACTTTGATTCACTTTTCCGTTGCAATTACAATCCAAAGTCAAGGTGATTGATCGAATTTTGTTCAAATTACAATTCTAGGGATATTGTTTATCATCTAATGTTTATAGATCTATCGCATATCCTTGCTTTTGTTATCTTGTGCTTCAATCAATTCATAAATTGTTAATTGCTACTGTGTGCTAAGGTGAAGGGAGAATTCTACAATCTCAATGCATTGAATTTTCTAGTGTATATCCTGATTTGAATTTGCAATCGAGCGGATTGTGTTATTGTTTGAATGTCATGGTCAAAATTCAAATCAACTTTTGATAGAGAGAACATCCATTGAGATCAAAAGAAGAAATGGTAATAGATCTACATAACATAATTAGATATTAGAAATTAACAAGTTGAGAGATATTAGAAATTAACAAAAACGATAGATACTTGATTTTATTGCATTGCCAATTACATGAATTAAGGCTAAAAATAGTTAGATCTGTAATTGGCGATAGGTTGTTGTGGCTTGAGAGAGCGTAATGATAATTATCTTGTGAGCACAACTTGCGAGATTATTTGATATGTTTTAAGTCGGGGAATTTAACCAGAATCTTAGCCATTACTTTCATTTAGTTAAACTCCGATTGATTGCTAGTGTTTGTGTGTTCTTTTTGTGTCCTCTCATTTGCCATTTTCTTTTCTTCTTTTTTTTATAGAATTATTCCATCAAGCAATTTAACGATAATCAAAAAATAGTAAAATTTTATCATCATTTTGGTACTCACTCTCCAGTCATTGTGGGACAACACCTTGAGTACTACTTCAACTCTATACACTTAGGGATAGAATAGATCAAGTTTTTGGCACCGTTATAGGAGATTAAA